>JAXCHO010000010.1:1262500-1895833 GCA_036630365.1 Acanthiza pusilla | reverse complement strand
CTTTCTTTGGACTCCACAGTTTCCTTCACGTTAATCTGGTATGAAACTGCTGCAAGCCCAGCCCAGGATTGAGTTTTGGGGAGCTGGTGCTGTGGATTTGTGAGTCAGAAGTGCTGGGGGTGAGCCCTGCAAGAGCTCAGAGCTCCCCAGAGTGCTGGGGCAGCAAGAAACCTCTCTTAGCATCAGCTCGCCTTCACCATGAGGGAATTATGGCACAACATTATCCTTGGAGGCTTTCAGGTGTAAAAGCACAAGCTGTGAGGACTTTTGGCATCTCTGAGAGTCACAGTAAGCAAGTGAGAATTAATATATTTGCATCAGAGGCTCTAGAAAAAAACCCACCCTCCTCCAGTCTGCTCGGCCGTGTTGGAACAGAGGGTTGTCATCTCCTGGTCCAGGCAGGATTTGTTTCTCTGATTTAATCACTTACCACCACCTTTCCTGCACTGATAACAGCACCAGGGCTTCTCTTCCAAGGAGTTTGTTCACCGAGGGAGCACAGCAGTGACAGAGCCACTCCTGAGGGTGCAAAACAGGACCAGGGCAGCTCTAAAGGGAGTCCAAGGAAGATGCCTCCTGCTTCTCCAGTCAGTGACTTTTCTTGTCTAGCTGCATTTATGTATTTTTTTCCTTATTGCTGAATAGCAGCAAAATGTGCCTTGGAAAATATCCATGACACAGCACTTATCTGATTCATTCTGCCTTTCTGAAGCACTCAGTAGCACTCTCTGCCTCCTTGCTACTCCACACAAGGCCATTCTCACTCATGTCTTTATCCTTCTTGCTCTTATTCCTTTAACCTTTTGTTGCTGTGGGATTTTCTCTCCCCCCACCCCCCAAAATATTAATTTCACTTTTTCTCCACTGCACCAAGAACTCTGATTTCTGGTGCTATTTTATCAGTCTACGGGGCACCACAGGAACTTCTTATTTCCCCAAAGTCGCAAATGTACAATAAAATAATAATAATAATAATAATAATAATAATAATAATAATAATAATAGGATTCTATGCATAACTGACATGGTGATTTTTTTTTTTCTTTTTTTTTTTTTTTTTTTTTTAATTTTTTTCTATACATAACTGACATGGGACATAAAGGTTTCCCTTCAATGTTTGCCCAGGGCCTGGCTGCAGCTCTCTGTCCCCATTTCCCTGCCTGCCTCCAAAGCATGAGGTGGATTTGGACTAGGGAGGGCACTGGCAGCTCTGGCAAGAGCACTACAAAAAAAAAAGGCAAATTATTGTGTCACACCGATGTTCTTCGAGGTGTTTGATGGCATCATAAACGTAGCATGGCTTTTGCAAAATTAGCATGATCTCCTAAGGGGTAAATCTGCCCTGGAAAAGGAGCAATGGCAGTGTTGGAGGGGAGCAGGATGGTGATGGAGCTGCTCGGGGCTGGGAGTTCTGAGCAGTTTGTTAACCTGTGTTGGTGAGCGCAGTGTCCGTGAGCTCCTGCGCTGTGCTCCATAAGGCGCTGGGGGTAGATGAAATATGGATTTCAGCTCCATCCTGGGGGAGATCAGTGCCAGCTCCGGCAGGAGCTCACCTGCAGCACACCCTCCCCAGCCAAGGAGCTGCTCCCAGCCCGTCCGTGCCATGCCATTCGCACACCCCGAGCTGCGAGTCGGGTGGGATTTGGTCCCAACTCTCTGTGTGTCACTGATTGCTCTGATGGCTCCTTGCAGCTCCCAAGCCTGGGCAGCCCAGCAGGAGCCGAGGGCTCCCCCGAGTCCCCCAGCGCGGCCCCCGATGCTGGTGGGGATGAGCGCCTGCAGCAGGAAGGCGCTGACCCTGCTCAGCAGCGTGTTCGCCGTCTGCGGCCTCGGCCTGCTGGGCATCTCCGTCAGCACCGACTACTGGCTCTACCTGGAGGAGGGCATCGTCCAGCCCCAGAACCAGACGGCCGAGATCAAGCTGTCGCTGCACTCGGGGCTCTGGAGGGTCTGCTTTCTGGCAGGTATGGTCCCCCAGCCAAAAACGTCCCCTTAGCTGGTTGGGGGTCAGTGCCATCCAGCAGGAAAGGGCCAAGAAAAATGGGATTTTTAGAGGCTCTGCCCGTCTGTGCTTCCAAACTCAGGCACACAAAAACTCACTTCCAAACTTTGGTAAGTCATCACCTCGTGCGCGACTTTAACAGTCCAAAGGATAATGTGCCTTTGCGCACAGGCTTTGGTGAGTTTGTTGCTGCCCTGCCAGACCCCCCACCCTGTGCCAGAGCTGCAGCCACGCCGCCTTGGGCAGCAGCTAAAAACTTTCCATTTCATCCCTGCGAAATTTAGATTCAGGTCAGCTGGACCGTTCCCTCTGTCCGCGCCAGGTTTGATGAAGGAACTTGGCTGCAGGGATGGAGTTGAACAGAACCCAAGGGTATGGGAATCTCAAAGTGACCAACCTGAAATGTCACAAAGTTTCAGCCTCTTTGGGAAAGTCAGGGGAGGAGTGAGGAGCTCTGATATCGCTCCTGAGGTGACCTTAAACCCTCTGGCCCCAGGGCTCATGTTTGGTCTGTGTCTGCCGCAGGTGAGGAGCGCGGCCGGTGCTTCACCATCGAGTATGTCATGCCCATGAACATCCAGCTGACGTCCGAATCCACCATCAACGTCCTGAGTAAGGAGTTCCGCGGGCTTCACCTTTTACAACCCCCACCACGAGGTCACTAAGGACCCTCCCCAAGAAATCCCCACTGTGTCCTTGCCAGAGAAGCTCTGAGCTCCTTGACACTGCTGCCACGCAAGGATATGATGTTTTTTACTGTGGGAATTACCCAGAGTGCTCCTGAACTTTTGGGGACATCCCTTTCTAATGGCAGGATGCCCACGGAGGCTCTGAGCTGTACAATTTCCTGCCACTGGCTATTCGGAGCTAATCTTTATCAAAGTGCTTGGCTTTTTAGTCTCCTCTCCGTAATTTGCAGCTGTATTTATTCCCTAGCCGTCAGTTTTGCACATTATCTAGTGGGATGAGTTAAGGATGGAATGTCACAGTTCTCACAATGAATTCTGCAGTGGTTTCTGATTTAATAAATAGAAGTGTTCTGCAAACACTCATGGGGTGGAGCTGGAGGAAAATGCAGGTTCTGATGGTTTCCTATGCCACACTTCGCACAGGAAGCCTCAGAAATGCAGACATCAGCAGTCAGCACCACAGAGGTGTGGCACTGGCACAGGCTGCCCAGAGAAGTTGTGGATGCTCCATCGCTGGAAGGGCTCAAGGCCGGGCTGGATGGGGCTTGGAGCAGCCCTTGCCCATTGCAGGGAGTTGGAACGTAAGGTCCCTTCCAACCCAAACCATTCTGTGGTTCCATAAGTCTATGTTTTACTCAGCTCATTAGCAAAGAGAGAAACCCCAGAGAGCCCTCTCACCCAGCCAAGCTCACACTATTTAGGGAGTATTAAGCTGTTCTCACTTCCCTCTGCTCCCCTCTCAACAGAGATGATCCGCTCTGCCACGCCCTTCCCTCTGGTCAGCCTCTTCTTCATGTTCATCGGCTTCATCCTGAGCAACATCGGCCACATTCGGCCTCACAGGACCATCCTCGCCTTCGTCTCAGGGATATTCTTCATCCTCTCGGGTGAGTTTTACAAGCCAGGTTTTCTCCTGGCAGCCCTGGGGCATGGAACACGTTTGCTTTGGTGGCTTTGGTGGCCTTGGTGGCTCCTTGTTGGAGTTGTCACACCCCCAGCTCAGTCCCACAGCCTGATCAGCCCTCGTGGGATGGATTTTTTTTTGTGAAATGTGGGGAAAGGTCCCCACCAGCCGTGCAGGAACATGTGCTGGGGGAGGGGAAGCTCCTCACGGCACATCAGTTGTAGGAGAGATCAGAAACTTCAAACTGCTCAGCTGGGCTGTGTCTACATGAGAAAAGGGAATGTTTTATTCATGGTGTTGTGCGAGTGCTAAACAAATAGCTGTGGCAGCCGAGCTTTGAAGCAGCTCCTGCCGGAGTCAGCTCTCTCCTCCCTGTGCACACATTTCCTGAGCAGGGAATGTTTGACTGGAACGAGAGAAGCGCCCTGGGTTAGAGCAGCAGGAGGGCACCTCCTTCCCCAGTTATTCCAAGCACACTCCCCCAATTTTTTGCTTTCCCCCAAAAGTCAGCTCTTGAGGAATGTGCTTCTTCAGCAGCTCCATCCCTGAGGTGTTTCCCCTGTCCTTCTCCAGGTCTGTCACTGGTGGTGGGGCTGGTCCTCTACATATCCAGCATCAACGACGAGATGCTCAACAGGACCAAGGACTCGGAATCCTTCTTCAATTACAAATACGGCTGGTCCTTTGCCTTCTCTGCCATCTCCTTCCTCCTCACAGAGGTACCACATCCCTGTGACCGGGGCGTCCCGTTCCCGGGGTGGGCAGGCTGAGGCTGTTGGCCAAGAGAGGGCTTGGATGGGGTTTAAGGGCGGGGAGAGGGTAATGTACAGCATGGAGGGGACATTTGGGGGGGACAGACCCAGGCTGGAGCACTGTTGGGGCGTTTGATCACAATTTGATGCCGAGCATGGAATGTGATCGCAATTCAATGGCGAGCAAGGCAGATGTGGCTGTGTCTCATTATCCACTGCACGGGGCAAGGCAGGGACAGCCCTGGGGTGCTTCTGTGCACACAACAGGGCCATTGCCATCTCCTTCTCCTCGGGCACGGAGGGCCTGAGGCCATGTCTGTGTCCCGCAGAGCGCCGGGGTGATGTCCGTGTACCTCTTCATGAAGCGCTACACAGCCGAGGACCTCTACCGACCCCACCCCGGCTTCTACCGCCCGCGCCTGAGCAACTGCTCCGACTACTCGGGCCAGTTCCTGCACCCGGACGCGTGGGCGCGGGGCCGCAGCCCCTCGGACATCTCCAGCGAGGCGTCCCTGCAGATGAACAGTAACTACCCAGCGCTGCTCAAGTGCCCCGACTACGACCAGATGTCCTCGTCCCCGTGCTGAGCCCCGCCGGCCCCGCGCGCGCCCCGACGGCCACCGCGCCCCGACGCCGTTTGTCGTTTTTTTAGGCCGCTCTTTCGGGCCAGTTCTCTATTTATAGGAGCGTAAATATAACCAGAGAGATCGGTTATATAACCAATAGTGTAACCTAGAGAATTGGGATGTTTCCCTTTCTTTGTTTTTTTGGGTTGTTTTATTCCTCCCTGCGTAAGTAAGAATCTCTCCAAAGTCCTCTTCTCTCAGCTCGTCCCGCTGAGCAAACAGCAGTTCTGCCTGGGGGATAAATCCAGGCCTGGACTCAAGAGCAGGAAAAAGAAAATAGAGTAGAACTAAGGAAAAAAAAAGGTGTATTTTTTGGGTGTAGGTAGGTAAGCTGCTAAAGTTCGTGCATTCAACTGTATCATTGAATTCTGTATTTACTGGTCTGAGCGCCAGCAGGCATTAAAGATTGGTGTAACTTTCCAAGAAATAACCAGCATTAGCAAAATAGAAATTTTGTCTTGACTGAACACTTACTGATTGGTATCCCTCGCTGCTGGATATCACTTCCAGCCAGGCTGGAGTGGGAAATAGCCATCCTTCAATGATACCTCAGCAGGCTTGGACACCAGCAGGGCCTTGTTCCTCCATGGCCACTTGCAAACTGTTAATAAATAAATAATAAATATCCTCTATTAGACTGCAGGCAGCCTGGGGTCTGGGCTGGAGGGGGTGGCTCCAGCATCCAAATTTCCTCTGCCATCCTACAGACAGGATGGCTAAAGCCTAAATGGGAGAATTTCAATGCAGCATCGAGTGGAAAACAACTGAAACCTTTCCCACGTGAAAGATTAGGTGCAGGATTTAGGGGGAAATGTGGCCAGAAGTTATTTCAGTGAAAGGCAAGATCCCAAACTGGTGTAAAGTGATGTAGTTGAGATTACTGGAACAAGCCCACTGCAGCAAAGTAGTTGGCTTATGTTTCATTTCGGCAAGAAAATTATATTTTCACCGCTTTTTGTGTCTGTGTGTGCGTGTATTAACTTTCTTTTGAGGTTTTAAGTTTTAAAATTTCTTTTGATGCTTTGGCATTTTGGCCTTAGCCAGCTGTCAGGGGAGAGCACTGCTCTGATGGAAAACAAAGGGCAGGGAAGGAAAAGGCTGTGAGCCCTGTGAGCCCCAGCTTGTCACCTTGCAGGAGAAAGAGCTTTGTCCAGACTTTATTTCTGTTCTTGTTATTTAAACCTTTCTGAAAATTTCCTTTCTTCGAAACAAATCTGTCTGGGACTCTTGGTATATTTGAGCTTGTTTTGTCTTACTGTTAATTAAAAGAAATAGAATATACACAGTTTTAACCTCATTTGTAGCACACTGCGTGATGAATGTTGCACCTCTTGGTTTTTATTACTTAATATTAATATTTATGATTTGCTATTTCATATTTCTTATTTATAAACTCCTCCAAAGCAGGGGCCAAGTCCTGGTGCAGCACCACCATTTTCATCCATTTCGACTCCCATTCCGCAGGACATCACTGCAGGAGTGTCTCCAGCCAGCTCTGGAACAGGATTATCCTCCCCAGTTCCTCCAGAAAAGCAAATAATGATCCTGGGATGCTCAGGATCCCCAAAACTGCTGCTGCCCAGGGGCACCAGGGCTCTCCCATGGCTTGTTCCTCCACCCTGGGGAGTCATCTCATGCCTTAATCCTGTGCAGCACCACGAGATGTCCCTGGCCCCAAGTGGAATTTTCCTTCGGACTGATTAAATATGGAATTATTCATTTTATGAATTAAAATGTTTGCCTACACAAGCAGAAGAAATTTAAGGGGAAAAAAAAAAAAAACTTCATGCCTTCCTCAAGGCCCCAGAAGGTTTAGCGGAGTCTAGGGGCGAATTAGAAAAGTAATTATTTGAATTCATTGGAGAGATTCTCATGGTGTGGCTGCATTTGTGAGCCTGGGAGTTCACACATTCACCCAGTGAGCACAATGCAGGACTGCCAGAAGAAATCTGTTTTGAGAAGTGTTTGCTGGTGGCTCAGTGAGCACTTATTTTGGGTAGGAAAATGTGTTTGCAGAGCACTGGCAGCAGTGCCTGTGCCTCTGGGCGCTGCTCTGCCCCTCCAGAAGTGCCTGGGGGGCAGCAGCTCTCTCTTTGGGGGGCTGGGGGGCTCCTAATGCAGTTTTGTCACCTTCAGGGACCGTGGGGAGACTTTTCCAGAGCCTTGAATGCTCAGAGATGTGGTCTGGGCGAGGGGTGAGTGCAGCCCACCACCCCCAGCCCACCCTGGGGCTGGAGCTCTCCAGGCAATAAACGCTTGGGAAATACCTGCAGGGCCCCCCCAGGACACCTTTTAATTGTTCTGTCACCTCTGCTATGTGGTTTTGCCCCACAGCCTTCCTTCCTGAGGAGCAGCACTCAGACACCTCCTTCAGTCTCTCTCCCGCCCACTTCAGCCATGGCCTCTCACTGTTCTCCGTGTCTGTTCCTTCGACTACAATAAATAAAAAGTGGAGTTGGAAGGTAAACTACCAATTAAATCAGAGGTTTTACCCCTCTGAGTCCTTAAATTCACCCGATGGGATGAGCCAAGCCTCCCCCGGGCCCGTGGGAAGGTGACTGTTGTCTGACACTGCACAGAAAACGGTTTGCACTGAGAAACAAAAAAAAAAAAAAAAAACTGGTTTTGCATGAATGACTAATTGGTGTCAGAGCCTTTGTGCACATGGCTGTGTCTCCTTGAACTACAGAGTGAGTTATTGGGTTTAAGGGTTAAATAAAGCCTGCTCCAGGTGCAGTTCCCTGCTCCAGGTGCTGCTCAGGTGTGCCCCCATCCCACAGCCCAGGTGTGCCCCATCCCACAGCCCAGGTGTGCCCCATCCCACAGCCCAGGTGTGCCCCCATCCCACAGCCCAGGTGTGCCCCCATCCCACAGCCCAGGTGTGCCCCCATCCCACAGCCCAGGTGTGCCTCCATCCCACAGCCCAGGTGTGCCCCATCCCACCAGGGTGTTCCCCCATCCCACAGCCCAGGTGTGCCCCATCCCACCAGGGTGTTCCCCCATCCCACAGCCCAGGTGTGCCCCATCCCACCAGGGTGTTCCCCCATCCCACAGCCCAGGTGTGCCCCCATCCCACCAGGGTGTTCCCCCATCCCACAGCCCAGGTGTGCCCCCATCCCACAGCCCAGGTGTGCCCCATCCCACAGCCCAGGTGTGCCTCCATCCCACAGCCCAGGTGTGCCCCATCCCACCAGGGTGTTCCCCCATCCCACAGCCCAGGTGTGCCCCCATCCCACCAGGGTGTTCCCCCATCCCACAGCCCAGGTGTGCCTCCATCCCACAGCCCAGGTGTGCCCCCATTCCACCAGGGTGTTCCCCCATCCCACAGCCCAAGTGTGCCCCCATCCCACAGCAAAGGTGTGCCCATCCCAGAGCCCAGGTGTGCCCATCCCAGAGCCCAGGTGTGCCCATCTCACAGCTCAAGTGTCCCCATCCCACAGCCCAGGTGTGCCCCCATCCCACCAGGGTGTTCCCCCATCCCACAGCCCAGGTGTGCCCCCAACCCAGAGCCCAGGTGTGCCCATCCCACAGCTCAGGTGTGCCCATCCCAGAGCCCAGGTGTGCCCATCCCACAGTTCAGGTGTGCCCATCCCACAGCCCAGGTGTGGTGGGGCCCTGGTGGGAACCCTGTTCCCATTAGCAGTGTCCTGAAAACCCTCCTGAGCCATGAGGAGTGGATGTGAGAGGCTCATTAAAGACCAATCACAAGCCCTGATCAACTCCTGGGCAATAATTAGGCTGTGCTGGGTCCTGCTCTCCCCCAGCTGCTGCTGGAGCAGCTTGAGGCTCCAGAGCCCTTTCTGTCACAGTGAAAAAATACAATTATAGCTATAAATGCACATCTGAGGTGGATGACATGTCCTGCAGTGCTGCTCCCCTTGCTGCTGTGCTGAGATGAGGTTTGGGCAGAGGTTTTGGGCCAAGCTGGTGCTGCTCTTGCCCACGAGGATGGCATGGAGCTGCTGGTCAGGCAGGCAGGGGGAGAGCAAACCTCTGCTGGGTGAATTTTCTGTCACATCATCTGGCCAGAGGGTTACAGACCCTTCACCAGCTCCAAGCAGCCAGGACCCAAAGGTGTTTTCTCAGGGTTCTTCCAGGCACACGGCGCTGTGGAGGGCGAGGAGCTGCCTCTGTGCACTCAGCGTGGGGGTTTCTCTGCTCTCGAGCCCTCCTGTTGCATTATTAATACTATTTGTCAAGGCTGTGTATTCATTTTCCCAAATGTGAGCTGGCCCCACGGGCTGTTCAAGGTGTGCTAAGAAATTAAATAGTCTCATTCCTCCCTGCTGCTAGCTTGTTAGCTGTGCAGAGCTGCTGTGCCTGCGCTGGGGTGCTGTGTGAGCAGGAGGAATATTCACCTGAGTAAATACTCCTCACTAATGAGAAGCAGCTCAGAGATATTTATTTTCTTCTTCCTTCCTTCCTTCCTCATGAGATCTATTTATTTACTTCCTGTTTTTTTTTCTTTCCCAGTTTGACAGTCAAACCTGCCTAGAAAAAAAAGCTTTTTTCCTTCATTTTCCTCATCCAGTTTTGGGGTCTTTGTGGGTTCTCCCTCACCCCACTGCAGCACCCTTGGTGCCCAAGAACCACATCAGCTCTTCAACTCTTCTTTCTGCAAATTGGCTGCACCACAGCTGGGCTGGGCACAGGCAGGCTGTGACTCTGGGTGTCCCCAGGGTGTCCCCAGGGTGTCCCCAGCTGTTCCATGGGTGCCACCAAGGCTGGGGAGCTCCGCTGACCTTTCCTCTGTGCACTGCAGGGCTGCTGTCTGCAGCGACTGTGTGGAGTCAAATCCCAGCCTGTTCCCATGGATACAGCCGAATGCAGAGAGAGAAGAGCTGCCTCGCTGCTTTATCTCCTGTAGGGTTTTCCATCGCTCAGATTTTGGGTTCTGGAGGCCCCGGTGGGCAGTGGCTATGAAGGGCAGGAGGTGGCTGCAGCAATTACCCCATGTGTGTTAATTGCAGCTCAGGCTCCCTGATGTAACCCTTCTTCTTTTCACACCTCTTCATCTTTGAGTCTCTGCTCAATTCAGTCTGTGTAGAGGAGAGATCCTTTTTTATGATTAGTATGATTTGTAACACAGGAAAGCACTTTTTCAACAAAAAAATGATTAACCCCACTCTGCTGTGTCGGCAGATTCTATCCCAAGAGCTGGATTCAAGGGATACATTGATATTTTCGTGTCTTGAGCAGCTTGTACCGTGATGCTCTGTGGGCTCTGGCCAGCATTTTTAATCAAATCACCTCAGAACTCCCCAAGCCTCATCCCTCACTCCATTTCCAGTGAAAGGAGAAGTATTCACATAGAAATTGTGATTAATATGCCTTGGAAATACTCAGCACCACCAGTCAAGGTTATTCCCCCAAAAATACATCATTTTTGTCATCGGCTCCGGACAAATCTCCTGGCTTTCATGAGATGCAGCTGCTTTTAATCTTTAATGTCAGGACAGTGTGCATTCATTTTCTCAGAGGCCAGGCAGGTGTGGCAGGGTGCAGGGGAGGTGTCCCATGTCCCTTGGCCTGGGCTCACCCAGGTTTGAGTGCTCCAGCTGAGGCAGCTCCTGTGCCACAGGGTCCTGCTGAAATTTTGGTTCATTTTGGAACACAGCCCCTCTTACCCCAATTAATCCATCAAGCACCTCCAGATCTGCATGTAGATAAACCCCCAGACCTGAGAGTCAGCTTTGTTGCTAATTAGCAAAGTGTTTAGGCACGTGCTGAAATCCCTTGGTCTCAGCAGGATCCACCTCGGAGCCAAAATTAAGCCCAAGGAGAGCTCTGCTGAACAAGAGCTGTCTCTGTTTAATAGCACTTGGTAATGGGGTTTGGTATGGAGGAGCTGGAAGGCACAGAAGAAGGGACAGAACAGAGACAGAACCACAAATTTATTATTTTCTGTAGTGATACCATTTTTAATGAGGTGCATGTTCACAAAAATATAACCCCGAGGTTCTCACATCTGCCTGACATCCTGACACGTGCCAGCTTCCCGCTGCAACGGCAGGGGAAAACCTGCCAAGGAGGCTGAAAGGTGTTATTTAATTAATAACAGCTCATTTGAATAAATACCGAAATGTCACTCAGCCGCTCCCAAGGGGAGTGTGGGGAGTTCACCTCCGTGGGAAAGGGGACACGATCGGTGTCACGCACAGGAGGAGCAGCAGAGCCTGTCCTGTCGGTGCAGGGCAGATCCTACTCAATTCTTTCTGTTTAAAAAGTCAATTTATGGTGTTTAGGTTTAGCAGAACTGAGTGCTGGGGGTGCCTCAGTGCTGGATTAATCTGACTCCAGCTCAGCTCATCAAAGGCTGTGGAAGGGAGGGGATAAGAGAAGAATCTGTGGCGCTGGCCAGGGCTGAGTAGTGCCCAACCAAAGCCTTACATTGAAATAATATGGATTTTAGAGCTGCCACAAGCTCAAATAGCTGAGTGAGAGCTCTTGATTATCCTGGAAAAGCAAACTGTGCTTTATTTTAGCAGAATTCACAGGGTCTGTTTCTTGAGAGAGCACCCCCAGCTCCTGCTGCACTTAAATTTGGGGATGACCCATGTTCCTCCAGGACAATAGGATTATGTATTATTTAGTGTTATTATTCATAATGTAGAGAAACAGAGAGGATCTCTCCAGCAGCGCAGAACGCGTACGTATAAAATCCCCATCAAATTATTTATTTCCATATAAATTATGAACTGTCAAAACTGTTCTACTGATCTGAAGGTTAAAGGCTTCATCACGGAAATGCAGCAGCTCCCTGTCATCTTGATCAGAATATGATTATTTACAGGGGGAAAAAAGCATCCTAGTGGCTGTGGATTTCCTATTGATCTGCTTCAGCAGCCCTGTCTGACTGAGAGCAGCTGAAATACATGAAATAAAAACACAAACCTACGGTCGTTTTATCTTCCCATAGAAAGTAGGTCATATCCCCAAGTGAGCTGTATTTTATTCATGTAAATACATTTTTACAATTAAAAATGCAACAAAAACCATGTTCATGTCAACAGAGCTGAGCCTGGCGAATCTGGGTTAGGGCTGGTGCCAGGACAGCGATGGGCAAAGCCTCTCTGATGGATGGGCAGGTCCCTCACGCCTCTGCCGTGGGCACAGGACCCCAAACCACCCATTCTGGAGCAGGAAAGTGAAGCAGGAGAAGAGTGAAAGAGCCTAAAGCTCTCCAGATTGAGCTCCATATAGGAATAATTATGGCTGCTATTTTGAGAAGTTGTTTAATAACGTTAAAGCGATGACAGGCTGAGATTATAACACTGCCACCTCCGCGCTCCTGGGGGCTTTTTCTTCCCTACTCCCACCCCGCAGTCAGTTCTGGGAAATTTGCATTTTCCCAAGACAATTATCGTGCTCCAAAGGCTCTGGAGCAAGCTGGGAATCGCTTTGCACAAGGGGAGAAGAAAAGGCATAAACCTCTCCTGGTGTGTACCCAAAGTTTGTCCATCCATGTTGTGTAAAATATTTTGGGGCAAATCAGAGCTGCTTCTGGGGCTGAGAGGTCACCCCACGGTCCCACCCTGCACGTGTGGGGCTGCAGCCCACGGAGAATCACATTTCTGTCTCAATTTTCCTATTTATAAACCAGAAACTGCCCTCTGATTGGCAGCTTGGCACTTTGGGACCTCTGGGTGAAGCGTGCTGCCCTTAGCATGCACACAGATAATTAGCCATTTGTTTCTGGAGGTTTAATGTCTCATTTTTCGATCAGCACTGAGCTCCTCTTCACACGATGCTGCCTCCTCAGGGAGGGCCCTGATGGAAACTGCCCCAACAGGGCTGTCAGGGCACCTGCAGCACAAAAAAATTAGTGCCTGGAACGGAGGCAGAAGAGAAAAAAATAAGCTAAAAAAATGGGGCTTCCTGCCACATTTTTCCTATTTTTATTCCTGGTGATTCATTTGTAATAAGATGGTAAAAAAATAATAATAAGGGTTTAGGTGCAGCTGGCTGTTGTTTGAGAAGGTGATGCCCTGAAGCCCCCGAAGATCGGGGCATGGTCAGAATAAACTTTATTTCCCCTTTCTGCTCAGGTCTGTCCTTGTTCCAACCGATGTCACCAGCTGGGATTTTTTGTTTGGTTGGTTGTTTCCCGTGGTTTTGGGGTCAAAATTGTCCTTTCCGTGCACATCACCTTTTTCCAGCTGGCAAGGAACAGCTGCTTTCCTGCTCCATGCTGGAGCTGCATGAGGAAAAAGAGGTTAGGGAGATTAAAATGCGATTTCAAGTAGTGTGAAAATAGATCTGTCAGCCTGGCCTATTTGCTCGAGGGTCCTTGGGCTCTGTTTGGTTGAGTTTTTTTAAGGTGTCAGGAAAGATGCTGGAAAATAAATTAGGTTTCATTTAGCTCAGAGTAACAATTAAAACTTGGAATGATCAGGGCCTGTTTAGGCAAATCAATTAAAAGATTGGCACATAAATTATGTGTGACTTCATCTTCTGCTGGACCAGTCCTGCTGGGAGAGCTTCAGCCCGGGACTTTTGAAGGTGAGGCCACCAGCCCAGGGGCCATGGCTTTCCATCGGTGGGACAACCCTTGGGAAGGGCAGAGAGGGAAAGGAACGAAACCCTCAGGAAGCTCAGTCCCTATTTCACACTCCCTCAGCGATGGTTTTAACAAATATGCAAAGAAATTGAGAAAGAATTTGGAAAATAATTGTTGTTTAACACCATTGGATGTGTGACACTGTGGTGCTTGGGAGGGACTCGAGGGACCCTCGGTGGGGCTGAGGGAAGGACGGGGGGAAAACACTGAAGAGCAGCCACGATGGATCCCTAAAAATGCCCTTGAGGAGGGCCTGTCCTGCTCTGGTGGCCCTGTCTGTGCCCCAGGAGGGACAGCAGCACCTGGACAGCAGCTGGGGACAGTGACAGACAGGCCCAGGGGTGATGGACTGCCCCAGGGGTGATGGACACCTCGGGGTGATGGACAGCCCAGGGGTGATGGACAGCTCAGGGGTGATGGACTGCCCCAGGGGTGATGGACACCTTGGGGTGATGGACAGCTCAGGGGTGATGGACACCTTGGGGTGATGGACACCTTGGGGTGATGGACAGCTCAGGGGTGATGGACACCTTGGGGTGATGGACTGCCCCAGGGGTGATGGACACCTTGGGGTGATGGACAGCTCAGGGGTGATGGACAGCTCAGGGGTGATGGACAGCCCCAGGGGTGATGGACACCTTGGGGTGATGGACACCTCGGGGTGATGGACACCTTGGGGTGATGGACACCTTGGGGTGATGGACAGCCCCAGGGGTGATGGACACCTTGGGGTGATGGACACCTCGGGGTGATGGACACCTTGGGGTGATGGACACCTTGGGGTGATGGACACCTTGGGGTGGTGGACACCTCGGGGTGGTGGACAGCCCAGGGGTGATGGACACCTTGGGGTGATGGACACCTCGGGGTGGTGGACAGCCCAGGGGTGATGGACAGCTCAGGGGTGATGGACACCTCGGGGTGATGGACAGTGTGGGGGTCAGCCCCAGCACGGCTGAACCCCACCAGGGTTCAGGTCCTGCCCCAAATTTGGAGGGTTTCTGACCCTGCCAGCTCAGTGCTGGCCCTCGGTGCGGGCAGGGATGGTCAATAACGGGGGCAGTACCCCAATTCCTCCTTCATGAAACACAGAGCACGGTGGAAAGTTCATCCTCAGTCCCAGAGACAGAAAAGCTGAAAAAACAGAGGGTTTAAAATGTTTAAAATGTGGGGGTTTGAACACTTTCCTATTCCTTTTCTTTTTTTTTTTTTTTTTTTAAACTTACAAATACTGCGGAATGAGCGTGTGGAGCAGCTCCCACCCTGAACTGCTCCAAGCCGGGAAGCTGAAACGCTCAGTTCCACAGGGACTTATTAATAATTTTTCCCTCCTCAGAAGAAAATGTCTTTCCAGGGTCTGGAGCTGGGGGACACAGAGGGTCGCTGTCCCCGCAGCCACCGCTGGTTTCGCAGCACCCTCTCCTGCTCCTCCGGCAGAACAGCAGCCGGCAGGGCTGGAGACTCCACAAATTGCTTTTTCCATCTCCAGTCATCCCGTAAAGGCTCCTGGAAAGGCTCCTCAGCCCCACTGATCATTTTTGGGTGCACAGGCTGCTGAAAACGCAGGTGAAACTTTCTGGAAATGCTCCTGCAGAAAGTTTTGTTTGTTTGTTTTTGGGTTTTGGGGTTTGTTTTGGTTTGGTTTTGGGTTTTGGGGTTTTTTTCAGAAAATTAAAGCAGAGCTCAGAGCCCTGTCTCAGGTGTAACTCCCATAGGCTCTCAAGATTTTGACAGAGCAAAAGTATAAAAAAAACAAACCACCACCAACAAAAGCCAAACAAGTAAACAAAGACTGGGGGCAGGCTCAGATTTGGAAAGAGCAAATACTGCTTAAGAGCAAAAACAATAACTAATATTGGCAAAGAAGTGTAAAGTCACTCAGCTGGTGACAAAACTTTTATTTTGGGACTAAACAGTGACCGAAGAGGAACACCTTCACCTCTGGGCAGTGCTCCCTGGAAGTTTTATAAATTGTTAGCAGACAGGGAAAATGCTGTGAAAGGCAACACAGTGTGAAAGGGCAGAATGAGGGAGCCCTGAAGCAGCACTGAATTATTGCTGGGACTGGGGAGAGGCAGCACCTTGGAGCAGACAGAGCCAAAAAGAATGGAAATCCCTTGGAAAATCCCTTGGAAATCCCTTGGAAAAAGGGATCAGACAGCACAGAAGCAAAGGAGGCACTTAAAGCAGCATGGAGGGGAGGAGGGAAGGGAGGCAGCCGCCAGTGCTGGGCTGGTGGGAGCAGAAAAAGGGAATCAGGGATTTTGTGGGAACCAGCGTCAAAGCCATGGCAGGAAATACCCAGGTAAAGCTTTCCTGAAAGCCTGAGAACCCTCTAGTGGTGCTCTCACCCCTTCCAGCACAGCTTCCCACCCCTCCTTCCCCCACGTGGAGCACCCTGGAGCTGGAGAATTGATTTTGTTCTGTATTTTCAGCTCTGGGTGCTGGCTCTGGCAGGAACCCCTCCCTGGGGGTGTCAGGAACCTCTCCCTGGGGGTGTCAGGAACCCCTCCCTGGGGGTGTCAGGAACCTCTCCCTGGGGGTGTCAGGAACCTCTCCCTGGGGGTGTCAGGACCCCATCCCTGGGGGTGTCAGAACCCCATCCCTGGGGGTGTCAGAATTCCATCCCTGGGGGTGTCAGAATTCCATCCCTGGGGGTGTCAGGATCCCATCCCTGGGGGTGTCAGGACCCCATCCATGGGGGTGTCAGGACCCCATCCCTGGGGGTGTCAGGATCCCCTCCCTGGGGGTGTCAGGAACTCCTCCCTGGGGGTGTCAGGAACTCCTCCCTGGGGGTGTCAGGAACTCCTCCCTGGGGGTGTCAGGACCCTGCTGCAAGCACTGCCACATGTGGTTATTGAGGATTTCAGTGCACCCACATTTCCTGCTCTGCAGAAATGCTGGGTTTATTTATTAACAAAAAGGCCTTTCATTCCTGCCTTTGCTTGGACACTGAGGATTCTCTGCGTTTACACTCAGACACGTAAAAGCAGAATGGGAGCAGATGCCCCCAAAGATAAAGAGCCTGCTCCAGGGGATATCCTGCCCTTCTCTAGCACCCTAGCCCCAGGGCAGGAGCTTTATCACACAATAATGGAGCACGGTTTTTATTCTGGCAAAGAGATGTGTCGATAAACACCTCTTTGGTGTGATTCCTGCCAGCTGAGCTTTGATTCGTGTGGCCTCTGCACCACCTCGGGGATAGAGCTGCACACAACTCATGGATTTTGTTGTTAAGAGTTGAAAGCCTCGGTGTGGACAGAATTGACCCTTTCATAAATGCTGACCTTTAATAAGAGCTGCCTTGCTCCAGCTCTG
This sequence comes from Acanthiza pusilla, assembly GCA_036630365.1. Classification (NCBI taxonomy): domain Eukaryota; kingdom Metazoa; phylum Chordata; class Aves; order Passeriformes; family Acanthizidae; genus Acanthiza; species Acanthiza pusilla. The sequence continues at coordinate 1,878,982 of JAXCHO010000010.1, read as the reverse complement.
GGCAGCTCAGGGTGCATTGCTGCTGCTTAACCATGGACAGCCCAGACAGGGCATCAGGGGGAAAAATCCCACAAAATCACCTGGCAAAGGCAAGGAAAAAGAGGGAAAATGGGACAGAAAATGTCCATCCTGAACCAGGGCAGGTGAATGAATCCTCCTGCATCCAACAGTGCTCACTGAGGACCAGAGCAGGGCAGGAGCAGAGAGCTCAGAAAATTCCTTATGAACTAAGGATGTGCAGAGAGCAAGAATCCCTCGGAGTTTATCTGTTATTATCTTGAAAACAAATGAAAGTGTTTTTTTTATTATTAAAAGAGCCTGTCTGAGGAAGCCAAAGACCTCCTCAATATCTGCCTGCATTATTAAAGGGAATGAATCATTAAATGCACTTTGAGAGGCAGTCACAGGTATCAGGATAAATCAATCCCCCAGAAAAAGAAGCATCAGCCCAGGGTCTGATTTGCAGCTGCTCTTCAGAGCAATTTCAAGGTGTGCAGGAGGGCCCTGGTTCCCCTGGCACCAATAACTCCCTGCAGCACACAGATCTCAGGCCATGGGGAAAATGCCATTTTCTGTGCATCCATGGAGGAGCTGGAGCTGAGCTCGGGAGAAACAGCGTTCTCTCTTTGTAATGGTGCTATAGGAAAAAAAAAACACCAAGCCTCAACTCCCAGCAATAAGAGAATTAGCCTGACAGATGGCTTGCAGAAAAAGAAAAACTATCTCGGGCTTTGAGATTTGTGCTGACTGAGCCGCAGAAAGGAACTATTGCAATTAGCATTTGTGCCGAGTAATTGAGGAGCATTGAGAGAACCAACCCAATTTGCCACCATTGTCGAGCCTTCATTGTTCTTGAGTTTTTGGATTTTTTTTTTTTTTTTAAAGTTTGTTTGGTTTTTTGTGCGTGTAATTTTTTGGGTTTTTTTTTTTTTTTTTCAATTTTCTTTTCAGTCACAAGTCTGGTGTCAGACAAAACTCCACTTGGGTTTTTCCTGGGGAGGCAGGAGGAGCTGGGCTGTGCTCTCACCCCAAAGGTAGTGCAGCATCCTGGGGTGTAGTTGCACTGTTTTAGAAATCTTTATCTTCTTTCTCAGGGAGAATAGATAAACTGCATTTTTATGCTTTCTTAATCTCTGTGTTTGGTGCTAGGTGTTGTATAGCTGTGCCCAATGGTTTTAGGAGGTGGATTCCCTGCTGACCAACAGTTGCTAGATTATTAATGGATATATAAAGAAGTTTCTGTAAATAAAGTTCTCCTTTCACCATCTTGAGTTCATCTGCCTGCTTCCTCTGCCAGCTTCTGCCAATCTCAGGAAATCTAAAACCACATTGGGGTTTTTCCTGCCTCGTTAGGCCAGTCCATGATGAACAGAGGCTGTGATTCATGGATGTGGCTAAAGGCAGAGGCTCTGGAGCTGTGTGGCTGTGCTCAGCTGTCATTCTGCATCGCTGTACAGCACAGCCAGGCCTCTCTGTGTCGTGCAATTCCACAAATCCTGACACTGAAATTCCAACACTGAAATTCCTGTCTCCATCCTGTACCTGGGGAATGCCTCCGGCAGCCACCCAGTGTTTTTGTGTCTCAGAAATCAACCTGGAAATGCCAAGGCTCTCCTGCTTCCTGCGCCCCAAGCTCCGGCACTGGGGACATGTTGGGGAGGATGAAATAGGAGAGTCTTATAAATATGATTACCTGGCAAAGATGCTGAGAATATGGAAACTATAAGCGAGATTGAAATGAAGACAAACTTTGAGATACCAAACCCCTGTTACTGAATAACTGGAAAACAATGGTATGGCCACTGAAGGTAAATTCCCTCTTTGATTAAACAATTCCCCTTTTGATTAAGCAATCCCCCAATTTGATTAAACAATCCCCTCTGCTTGCAGACAGGTCCAAGGGTCAGAGCAGATCCTACCAACTCGGCAGAGGGTCCAAAAAGCAGTTTTTAGAGTTTAAAATCTAGCGCCGTATGGTAATGCAATGACTCTCCTAGGCTGTATGTAGATGCTGTAGGATTTGTAGCTTGTTCTAGATTGGTTAGGGAAAATTAGAATATTCGGCACAGAACATGATATATTGTATTGCAAGCGAGAACCACGGCATTCTGTATTCTGTATTCTGTATTCTGGATCCTGTACTTCTCTCTCTCTCACCTCTCTGACCTGCTCTGAGCTGTGCCTGGTGGCTCTGGGCAGGTCTTCTACTCCCACGCTTTATCATAATAAACCCCATGCTCTAAGACCAAAATCCAGAAGTCTCTCGTCTCCGTCCTGGCCGTCTGAAGCAAACCACACCACAGACAGCAATCGTGGAGATCCAAATCCTACAGGGACACTCTGCTTCCCCAGCCCCAAACTGCCCCAAACTGCCCCAAACTGCCCCAAAACTCCTCTCACCGCTCCTGCACAGCACAGAAAAATTGGGAAATCCTCTTCCCTGCGAGTTATATCCTTGCAGGGACAGAAGGTGGCAGACGAGTTTGCTCCGAGCGCCTGCAGAAGAAGCTGTGACATTGCTCGGAAGTTTGGGACCATGGAATTTCTCAGCCTCATGGTCACTGTCACTGTCACTGTCACTGTCACTGTCAGCTTTGCAGGTGCCTGGCAAGCTGAGGATGCTGCGGAACAGGGCTGGGTTTGCTAAAGCCTGAGAATTTCTTCTGTGAAACACAAATTGGGTATTTGTTAGCTTTTAGTGGTTATGCTACAGGCAGAGAAAAGAATGGGGCAAAGCAGGTAAAATCTTGGTAAAATCTTTCTGTTGCTGATGTTTTTCTCAGTGTTGGAGGATTTTTTGGTGAGGTGCTTGTGTAGCCAGCACCCTGCTGGATAGGAAGAGGGTTTAAAATTCATATTTTAATGTCCCTGTCTTTAAAAAAAGAAAAAAGCTCTCCTGATATGTACATTTCTCTATCTATCTATACATATATATCTATCTTTACATCAGAATCATGTGTGGATAAAGACAGGAAATGTTGCACCCTAAGCAGGAGAAGGAAAGAATTATGGTCCTAGTGAGGAATATTTGAATTAAAAGTACAAATGGGTTCTTTTGTACTCTCAGTCACAGGATCCAAACCCCTGACTGGATAAACCTCACTGCTAATTCCCTGATCCATCTTTCACCGCAGCAAAGGTTGTGTTGCAGTTGGGATTTTCAGTTTTCAGCTGATTTCCAGGCTGCAGCTTTGGTATTGCTCATCATTCCCTCTGCTCTGGGACAGGTCTAAACTGTTGGTCATCCACTGAAAAATCATTTCTCAGACTAAATCCAGTTTTGAGGAGGGTTTGGCTCAGCTGCCATCTCCTAGAACAGGGAATTTCAAACTCCGAGGTGATGATGGAAAACTTTTGTGCCTTTTTTCCATACCAGGTTACTTTAGTTTGTTTATCAAATCTTTATCAAATTCAGAGGAAATCCCTGAGCTTAGGGCAGAGCTGGATCCTTTGAGACCTGTGGAGGTTTTTGACCAAAAGCTTTATTTTTTCAATGCTTGATCTTAGCAGCACTCATTGACAAATGAACAACTGAAGGTAACAAACCTCCCCTGCCCAAGTCAGAGCAATTTTTGGTTGTTCCAAACTTTCAAATGGAAGATAACTTTGCTCTATTGTAACTTTAGAAAATTAGTAGGCCATGCTCTACCTAGAGACAAGCAGGACAGCAGCAGGGGTGTATTTCTACTCCATTCCCTGCTAATATCCGATTTATAAGGAGCTCCTTTAGCTGGGAATTGTTTTCAAATGAGTTGCAGGGGTGCTGGCAAAAAGAACTGTGTTGCATTAATGTTCCCTTAAAGATTCAAAACTGTTACGCAACAAAAAATTATCAATTCATGCCACTTCTTTAATGGACTTCCTAATGTATACTTTAAAAAATTTAAAAAAAAAATAAAAAATAAAAAAAAGAAAGTGGATTGCAGAGTTTTCTTCCCGAGCTGTCAAAGCTTCTATCAGGAGCAGCTTCAAAGCCATTTTTCTTTTCATATGCTTGTCTGGTGTGTCTAACTGAGCATGATTACTTTTTCCTAAATGAATAGATAATTTTGCCTTATTTATAAGTAGAGCACCAGGATTTTTTTGTCTGTGACGCTCTTGGGCTGAATCTCAGGAAGGCTTAGTGTAATGCACGTTCATTATTAAATGAAATTTGTTTTGGGTTTTTTTTTTCCCTTCCACCTGAATTTGTTTCCGAGCCATATATTTTTGCCATAGAGCATTCAAACACACTTGAAATATTAATGAGGCAAATAATGGCCCATTTCAATTGAAGTTTGCCATAATGCACAAGTAATCCTTCACAGGGCTCAGTTTTAGTAATGATGGTGATTAAAATCTCTCATTTTCTCCCCAGCCAAGGATTCTGCTCAGGTTTTGGGTTGCGACAGTCGTTAGCTGCACAGGGGCTGAACTCATTACAAGTGCTGGGAAAAGGGCTCTTGGCAGGTGAGTTATTGATGTAAAATTGCCTTTTCAGGCCACACACTCACTTTTGGCCACATTTCCAAGGCCTTTAATAAATAGGTTAGATGCTGGAAAAACCCAGGCTGACTCTCAGGGTGGTGAAATGCTTTCATGGCCACAATGACTGCTAGTCCAAAGCTTGAGGTTTTGCCACTCGGGAAGGTCTCTGAGCTTGTCCTGGGGCCAGCAGGGAGTGAAGGTGGATGGAAGGTGACATTTTGCCTTGCTGTGCCAACCTCAGTGGGCATTGCCCAGCCCAGCTGCTGCCAGGCTGGCACTGCCAGCAGAAGGTCCCTGAGATGATGCTGCCTTTGGAGAACTTGCCTGAAGGGTCAGGATGGAAAAAAGAAGCACAAAAGTTGCCCGTGGAGTCCAACATCACTGGCAGGATGATCCTCGCTGCAGTGGCCAGCTCAGAAACGAGGGCAAGAGCCTCAAAGGAGGATGAAGGCACCACGGAGAGCTCAATCTCCTGCTTTTACAAGCAGCTGTGTCAGAACTTTGGCTAATGTCATGACTTTCCTGGAGTCTCAAACCTCTCAAAGCTGCCTTCCAGGAAACACAGCCTCCTGTGTGACCCCGGAGGAGAAAAGAGGTTTTGAAGATGTTAAGAGGCTCAGCGGCTTCACAGTGAATCCGTGAGAGCTTTGCATCACCTACAAACCCATTTTCCTTAGATCCTGCCTTCTTTCAGGACTGTCAGGCTGTTCTGTGCTTGAGCTTTATTCAGACCTTGCAGCGAGAGCTCTCTGTGTCTGGATGAGCTCCTGTGAACGTGGAGCAAAAGCTGCTTTGGGATGGGCTGGAAATGGCACACGAGTGCTTCCCTGCAGCCCTGCCCGTGGGGTGGGTATGGCAGGGGCTCTGGTGAGGGCTGAAAAAGTCATATTCATTAAATATGGATTTTTAACCCAGCCAGCACTGGGTTGATTGAATGAGAAGCAAATATGGTTTACTTAAAGCTGCAGAATACGGTGTCAACAGCACGAGCTGTTTGGGGGAAATTGATTGAATATTATTGGCATAATTCAATATATTGAATTACATATCAGGCCAGAGCCATTCTGCATTTTGTGCCTGTTTTGTGAAGGTAGCAACAACCCCTCCGGGATCAGGGTGTGTGGCTGGGGGAGCACTGTCCCTCCCCCCAGCCCTTCCCCACTCCCTGAGCAGAGATGGAAAGCAAAAGGGAAGAAAAGCACGACGTGGATATTGCTGCTCCGCCAGGAAAATTGGCTCTGAAGGAAGCAGTCACCCCAGGGAGGCAGGATTACCTCCAAATCCTGGGAACGTAAATCACTCTGCAGCGAGCGCTTATCTGCGAGCCCTGGTGGGAGAGCCAGGCACCCCTTCCAGTCCTGCCCTGCTGCTGATTTTCAGTGAGAACCTGAGCCTGGAAGGAGCCTGGAGGGGCACATTGATGGGAGAAGCCCCAGAGCTGAGGGGTCTGAAGGATGAAAACCTGTGGATACCCTGGAGCTCTTGGGAACGTCACCTCCTTGCAGCAGAGATCAGCAGCCATCCTTTCCTCTTCCCAGAGCCCCGGGGCCAAGAGAGCTGCCATATTTCCTGCCTCTGCTCCTTTTTGTCCTCCATTTGCTGACTATGATGGGAATTATCCCGGTCCTGTTACATGCTGCATGCATCAGTGGCTCTGCAGAATTCCCACAGGGGAGTCACTGATGTGTCTGAGCCGGGAGCTTGTCCCCAAAATCGTTCTTCTTTCTGAAGCTGCCATACAAGAGAGTGTAGTTGCACTGTTTTAGAAATCTTTATCTTCTTTCTCAGGGAGAATAGAGATCAGCTGCATTCTTTTTACTTTCTGAATCTCTGTGTTTGGTACTTGGTGTTGTATAGCTGTGACCAATGGTTTTAGGAGGTGGATTCCCTGCTGACCAATAGTTGCTAGATTATTAATGGATATATAAAGAGGTTTTTGTAAATAAAGTTCTCCTTTCACCATCTTGGGTTCATCTGCCTGCTTCCTCTGCCAGCTTCTGCGAATCCTGGGAAACCTAAACCCACAAGAGAGGGTCTGCATGGCAGAGATGCAGACACTCCATCCTTCCCAGCACACCCTACACACAGACCTGGGTATTTCTAAATTCCCCTATGGAAAACCAGCACTGTCTCCCTGCTGCTGGACCCAGCTCCTGCCCTGGTTCACGCTGCTGTCAATGCAGTAACCCCTCTGAAGCCAGAGCACAAAACGCAGCTCCTTGCCACGTTTACATATTCTACTCCTTACAGCATCATTTGTCCTAGTTTTTTAAGCACTGAATGCCTTCGTTGGAATTTCATTACAGAGCGCAAGTTTTGTCAAGTGCATTCTGCTAGTTTTGCTGGAGGTTGCTAAGCATAGTCTATTTTTTTCTGAATCCTTTGTACTGATAATTATATTTGCTCATGCCACACAAAAATTAAAATACTGCATGTAGGAAAATGCAGCTTTGTGTCATGTTCCTGGGGAAAAAAAGGTTTTTCTTGTAAGGGAAGAACTTTCTGTGCTAGAACACTATCTTTGGTGACTCTTGGGGATGAAAATTTGGACAAACTGAGGGTGATTTGGAGGATCTCAGCCTTCTTACCCAATGGCACAGCAGTCAGTGCTGATAATTGATTTCAACCCATCTGCAAGATGAACACCTGCTGTGCAATATGGCTCTGTAGGATTAGTTCTCCCTACATAGCTGGAGAAAAATCTCCATTGTTGACCTGCAAGATTGGGAGCCTCTGCTAAAATCTGAACCACATCCTACTGTGAAGTTAAGGGCTCTGTTGCAGCATATTTTAAATACACTGCCCTGACACTTCTGCGTTTCCGTGGATTTTAATGGGCTTCTTCCTTTCTTTCTTTCTTCAGAAATTTAATTCCATTACTAAATAATGCATTTGGCCTCCAACCTGCCTTGTGCTAATTACTCACGTGCTGAATGGGCTTTAAATCTTGTTTGGAAACACTATAGGGCTTATTGTCTTATTAAAAGCACCTAATGTGAGCCGTTCTTTTTAAGAATGCAATCGGTCCCTAATGAAACCAAACAGATAATGCAATAATTTTTCACTAAACTAATTATCAGAGCGGAAGATGCTAATGTGTTCCGCCAACTGTGTCCGTGTCTCCTCGGTTAATGTGCAGCATGGCCACGGCTGCTCAGCAAGACTTCACATCTCTGCAAGCAGCAAAGGGAGGCTGAATTTAGCTCAGGCTGTACCACCTCTGCCTGCACTTAGTGCTAATCAAATGGGTTTTCTTCCACAGAGGACTTGCAGGGACCTCATTGACGTGGATTCCTGAGGGGAATGGATTTTGGGCTTTCCTTGCTTGCAAAGGTCCCAAGTACCCAATTCTCAAAAAATTACATTACTTCGGTTATGTTGGAAATTGAGGCAGCCGCTTGAAAATATCCATGGGATGTTTCTTCCAGCATTGAAATAGATCTCAGTGCCCAAATGTGGGATCCTGACTGTGTGTGTGCAAAGAGTCACAGCAGCAGGGCTGGCAGAGCCCAGGGAGAGCTTGGACAATGCTCTCGGGCTCGTGGTGTGACTCTTGGGGTGTCCTGTGCACGGCCAGCAGCTGGACCCGATGACCCTGGTGGGTCCCTTCCAGCTCAGCTCATTCTGTGTTTTACTGAGAATGACCTCTCATTGTCAATTAACTGCAGTAAGCAACAAGGGTGGGCTTTAAAGAGTGACTAAACAAATACAGAGGCTGCAGAAAACCTGGCCTGAGATATGCAAAGCCTGCAGAAAGCCCTGAGTGCCGAGAAAAACGTCCTTCCCTTGGAAGAAGAAAAAAAATGAAGAGTGAAGGAAGAGAAGTGAAGTTTCACCTTGAGCAAATGCCACGTGTGCCTCCCCAGCTCTCCTCGGAGCAGGCTACATCGAAAACAGAATTGCAGCTTTGGCAGGGACTGGGATTTGCCTGTCTGATTGCTGTTACTTCTCAAAACAAATAAACAAAACACAATTATCTTTGAATGTTACCCAGGCTAATGTGTGGAACTGGCACTGGGGAGTAAGGAGAGTAGAGGACACCAGGCTAAAGTCATTAATTGGTAATGGAGTGTGTGTATTTGTCAACAAGATGCTCAGCTTGGAGAGCTGAACAAAAAGAAAACAAGCTGCGGAAAAGCAAATGCATACCAAGCCTTGTCACTGATATTTATTTAACAGCCTGTCACAAGCAGAAAATGTGGATCAAAGGTAGGAAAGGCAAGGAAGGAGCAGTTTGAGTCCAAGGCATCTGTTCTGCATTGCATCAGGGTTCACTTGTGGATCAGGGTACGTTCTGCCACACCGCGTTACATCAAGCGAGTTGTGAAATGATGGAGCCTAATGCAGAGTGAGTGTTGGGAATGGGAAGAAAAACAACAACCCGTTGTTTTCTTATTCATTACTCGCCACGGGTTTGGGGGTTATCCAGGAACAGAGATGCTGTTTTAAGTGAGGCGGAGAGTTAAGATTGCCAGGCTGTGCTTGGTGAGAGAGCCCTGCAAATTGCTTGTGGGATTTAGTGTTGTCCTATGCTGCCTCCAGAACAAATCGCGCTGGTAGGGGGTTTGGGTTTTCCTCTCTTAATCATTGGAAAAACCTTTGCAGAGGAACCCTTCACTCTAAATTCATTTTTTAAAAATTATTTAGATTTATTTTTACATCTAAATTTTTTTTTTTTTTTTTTATTTTAAAAAATTGGAAATTGTCTTCTCTCCAAGTTTTTTTTCTTCTTACTCTCAGACCCTTTTCCTGCTGCACCTTCCCCTTTCTCGGCACCTCAGGCTGGTCCTGCCCCTCAGTGGAAGTGCAGGGTGAGGTTCGCTGGGTTTGTTTGGTGATGAAGGCTCTGGCACTGCACTTCTCCGCTGGGAATGCTGCCGGAGAGATGCACATTTCCCCTCTGGCCACCTAAGCAGAGGTGACTGCTGGCCCCGAAGGACCAGCAGAGGTAAGTGCCCTCTGATGTGTTTTTGGCCAAGCAATGTGAGCACGAGGCTGAACTGAGTAAGAGATGAGAACAGCTGAGGGTGCAGAGAGAAAACGCCAGGTGAAAAATAAACATTTTTCAGCTATCGACAGAATGAACTTGAAATTCAACGCGTAATTTTCATGTCTTTGCATCAGAGAGCAATTTGGGAAGGGAATTGATTTAAATGATCGGAATTCCTTTCAAAAGCTTTAAAGGCTTCCTTCCCAGCCAGCCCCAGCGCTACGGAGACGAGCGACCGGCGAGAGAAATTGCAGCAAATAACGCGAGCAACTGGTTTGTGATATTGTACCGTGTCAAACAAAACCGCTGAGCACTGCTCCTCACCCCAGCCCGTGTGCCTGCGCTGAGGATGACTCTGCAGCTCTGGGGCTGGCAGCAGGAGCTGCTGTGGTGACTTTCCACTTGGCTGATGGCGGCAGCGGCCACCGCGGCAGCGCGGCCCAGGTCATTAATCACTCCCCAGCTGCAGAACCTGCACCTCCCGGCCACGCTCGTGCGCAGGAAACGTCGCCTCCAGGATTAATGGGTATTGATGAACTTGCTTAGCAACCTCATGGCAGCTGGCAGCGGTCCCTGGGGATGCACAGCCTCCCTGTGCCGGGACAGGAACGCCGAGGCTGTGGCGGAGCAGCGCTGGGCTGCCCCAGGGACATGAGTGTAGTTGCACTGTTTTAGAAATCTTTCTCTTCTTTCTCAGGAAGAATAGAGATAAGCTGCATTCTTTTACTTTCTTAATCTCTGTGTTTGGTATTAGGTGTTGTATAGCTGTGACCAATGGTTATAGGAGGTGGATTCCCTGCTGACCAATAGTTGCTAGGTTATTAATGGACATATAAAGAGGTTTTTGTACATAAAGCTCTCCTTTTGCCATCTTGGGTTCGTCTGCCTGTTTTCTCTGCCAGCTCCTGCAATCCTCGGGAAATCTAAAGCCACACATGAGGGTGGGTTTGTGTTTAAATCTTATCTCTTTGTTTCAATCTGAGCCCCATTTCTGCTCTAAATCCACACTGGTGGCTCCAATAGCTCTTGGCTAGCCAGGAAAACACCTTTGGTTTCAGAAGAGTTTCTGGTGTTTCGTTGAAGTGGCGTTGGGCAGGAGCTGCAGCAGTCCATGATCCACGTGCCGGGAGAGCGCCTGGAGACTCAGGCCGGGGATAATCACATCCTTTTCATACTGCTAATAATTAACTATTAAAACAATTTACTAATGGATGTAGTGGCTTCTTTAAATGATGAATTGATATGATTTAACACCGCCATGAGATATGGGCTTGATGCAAGTATTACTGAGTGCAAATCCAGCCTGCATTACAGCCTGTTGAGGTCAGAATCTATTAGCCATAATTCCTCTTAGCCTAAATTCCCTTCATCTATGGAATGCGTTTTTCCTACAGAAATTATTCTAAAACCTTCAAAACCAGAGCTGCATGTGCTGTTATCATAAGGCTGTGTGTGGTGTCATTCACAAAGTGGAGGAGAAGGGTGTTTAAAAAAACTCCGGCCAAAAATCTAATATATATCTATATATAGTATAAAATATAATACAGTGTTACCTAAAGCCATAAATTTATTGCATGTTTTTGCTAAAAATGGATGAACCTTGTGTGCCTGAATAGATGAAATTATATTTACTGGCATGAACTGAATGGGTTTAATCAGAGTAACGGCTGTTGAATGGGTCTACCATCTATTAGTTGAATATGGAACTAGTTTTACCTGATTCTTTCCCTTAAGAGGTTTCCAGTATTTACACAACATAACTGTCACAGGAAGTTTAATTAGATATCTGAGATCTCCCAGATCTTGTCAAATTAATTTCTGAACTCTTGACATTTCTGTGACAATACTGTCCTAATTCTACTTGTAGCATGTTCTTAAGACAACTCTAATAACTAAGAGTCATGTCTGACAAAATAAAGACAAGCTGTTATTTCTCTCGAAGAGATGACAGTTCCATTTTTCAAAAGCCAAGGGAAGGCTGCTCACCGTTTTACTTCCTGCAGCAGCAAAATTTCCAGGCGTGGGACCGGCAAAACAAAGAGTTACTTGCTGTAGGTAAAGGGTTTTTCTTTGCATCCCACCATTGCGCTTGGATGGAAAGGTCAGGTGTGTCAGAGATGGTTAAGGCTTTGAAGAAGACAGATGTGTGTATGCAGAAAGAACATAAAGGGGATTGGAATAGCTTAAAGGAATAAGCAGAATTGGAGAGATCTGGGCTTTAAACTTTGTTCTGCTATTGAAGTCATTGTTAGTGGTCTCTCCAACCGAGGGAAAAATGTCTTGGGGGGAAAAAAAGCAGGAAAAAAGAATGAAATATTAAATGTATTTTTCTGGCTATCTCAGCTGCTGGAATTATAGCAGTGCAAATTACTCCGAGCTTTTAGCAGCAGAGTAGAATCCACTTGACCTTTCTTTCCCTTCCAACCTTGTTTAGTCTTCAGCCCTGGTTGGGATTGTGGGGACAGGTGCTGACAGTGCTGCAGAATTGGGGGGAAATAAAAAGGTGTCCTGCAGGCTCCGATCCCAGAGCAGGCAGGAGAGAGAATGTGTGTGTGCTGAGCCCTGCTCCCCAGCCAGGCAGGATTCTGCACAATAATTGAATTCAGTAATCCAAACCCCAACCCATCCCCAGAGGAGTGAGCGCTGTGGTCCTCTGGCTGTCCCCAAGCCGTGTGACAACTGAGAAATGAGTAGTCAATAGGTAACTCAAGTTAACTATTGAGAGACAGAATACGTGAATTCTAAAAACCTAGGAAAACAGAATTCCCTTAATCTTGTGAAGATCAGAGGGACAAGAATCTGTTTGAGGCCAGCACAGAAACCCTGAATCACCCACCAAGGACTGCCCATGCTCCAGAGGGAAAGGGGAAAAGGGCACTGTGATGGAGACTACAGATCTTCATCACGAGAAGACCCCAAAGACCACCAGGACACACAGCGCATGCGTGGCACACATTAATGATATTAATGATTTCTGAGAAATGATTTGTATAACCACTCCTATCCCGGGGAATGTGATGAATATTCATGAATGTTACCATAATATTGTGTGTTGGCAGTGCTGGGTGTGTGTGTTTGGAGGAGCGAATCCCCACACCCCGCGATGAATAAAGCAAATAAAATAAAATAAAAAATAAAGCAAATCCCCACTGCTCTGACTGTGTCTCTGAAGTGCTTGGGGCAAATCACAACCATGACCCTGCCCGCCCTGGGATGGAGAGCAGTAGAGCTGTGCATCCCCAGCCCTGGGTGAAGATTTACCCACATTTCAAACAGGATTTTGGCGCTGCTGGAGCTGTGTGTGTGGGGTTTGCTGTGCTCCAGCCCCACTGATCCTTTACCCACATTTCAAACAGGATTTTGGCGCTGCTGGAGCTGTGTGTGTGGGGTTTGCTGTGCTCCAGCCCCACTGATCCTTTACCCACATTTCAAACAGGATTTTGGAGCTGTGTGTGGGGTTTGCCGTGCTCCAGCCCTTTACCTACATCCTTTACCCACATTTCAAATAGGATTTTGGCCGTGCTGGAGCTGTGTGTGGGGTTTGCTGCGCTGATCCTTTACCCACATTTCAAACAGGATTTTGGCCGTGCTGGAGCTGTGTGTGGGGTTTGCTGCACTGATCCTTTACCCACATTTCAAATAGGATTTTGGTGGTGGGGGATTTGCTGTGCTCCAGCCCTTTACCCACATCCTTTACCCACATTTCAAACAGGATTTTGGCCGTGCTGGAGCTGTGTGTGGGGTTTGCCATGCTCCAGCCCTTTACCCGCATCCTTTACCCACATTTCAAATAGGATTTTGGCGCTGCTGGAGCTGTGTGTGGGGTTTGCTGCCTTCCAGCCCCGCTGATCCACCGAGCGCTGCCCGGGGAACCCTCACACCTCCCCACCTCCACGAGGAACTGTAAATAAAACATCACACTCTGTCTGAAAAAGAAGAAAATCCGCGACACATCATGGGTTCATCGCAAGCGGGGATGGCTTCTGGCACTTTCCGCGACGAGGCTGCAGCCTGGGGTGGCTGTGGGTGTCTCGCAGCAGCCAATACTCATTAAATAATCCTGCCCGCCCAGGCTGCCCCGTTTGCTTTGTCTGCCTCCACGATGGTCCAGCAGGGACTGATTTCGGAGATTGAAAAGCTTCTGCATCTTCTCATTACCCCTGCAATGTCCCCTCTGAGAGGGGATTTGAATTTCTGGTCCCTCACATGTAATCTTCGCCGTGCCATATTTGCCACTTCTATTTATTTTCCGTTTTAACGCTTGTAAGGCTGGAATGGTCTTTTTTTTTTTATAGAGGCATTACTGTTATGGGGAAAAAGTCAACATCTGCCAGCTCTTGCAGGAGAGATGCCGTGGGGTTTTTTTTCCTTGCTACCTAGAAACCATTGTGTTAATAGAGATCTTGCTGGAGTGCCTTCCTGAGAAAAATGTAAAAAATCCAGGAAAAAGGAAAAAATGTTTGCGTTACAAATGTTCACCTAAAAAAAAAAGGGGGGGGGGACCTGAGTGGGAATAGGGTGAGGGAGAAAAAGGGACAGGAGGAGGGGTAGGATGGGGAAGGATCAGATGTTCATATTTTGAATTTCCAAGTTCCATGTAAGAACGTGTACATATTTCAAGAAAAGCAGGCCCTTCTGGCCAAACAAAAAAAAAAAAAAAATCCCAGTTGAAGGCATGAGTTTTCCTTTGAAAAATAGAATTAAACAGGACAGTTTTAATGAGTTTAATCATGAAGTCTGACAGTAGATATTGACCTTGTAATGGTTCTCTGCTATGAGAAAATGGGTTATTTACAACCAGAATCGCTGCTGCTATTTTTCATTCTACTAAGTAAATTATAGTAGAATTATTCACATGATACCATTGTTGTGTGGAGCTCAGTGGAAAACTAATTCCTTTCAGCTTTTTGAAACCTCATCCTCATTCTTTAACAGTTTCCTCATAGATTTGGAAAAAAAAAAAAAAAAATCTGGCTGCATCAACATACGTGTGATGAACCTAAAAGACTTTCTAGAGATTTATCTATTGAATTTCCTATGCAGAAGTTTAATGGATACACCACAAAACAGCACATTACTTATTTGTTAATTGAATTGAATAATTATTCAATTGACTCTTATAGGAGAGGAATTTTTTTTCCTCCATTAGCAGAGCTAAAAGCACATGGAAAAGCTGTAGGTGTGTTCCAGCCCATCTTTGCATAGATCACTCAGAAAATAGTGTCTTTTTAATAGCAGTGGCAGTAACCATCTCATAACCTGCATTAGGAAGGCTCTAACAATTGGCAAGCATTTTCTGTTTCTTCTGTTCAATATTTTGTCAAGGCTTCTCACAGCTCTGGCTGCCCAAATTCCTTGTCTTCCTCCAAAAGTCATTTTTCTTTGGAGCTGATGAGCCTCGTTCACTCGGGCACAGCCTCCTGTTTCTCTCTTTGGCAGCCCTTGAGAGCAGTTTGGTGCCAGGGCAGCATCGCCCCAGCCTGGAATTGCCCTCTCCATACCCAGGGTGGGGAAGCCACAGCAGGAACTCAGCTCCAGGGCCCCTGAAGGGCTGGGAATTCCCACCAGAATCTCTGAATCCCTTCCACATTCTTCTAATTATTTTGCTGAGGAGAGTTTCTTGATGGGGAAGAGAGAAGGTCGTGGTGGTTCAAGGTGCTTCTGAATTTTAGTCTTTTTGGACAATTTTAAGAGGTTTTTCTTTAGTGCTGCTTTTGATTTGGCTCATCTATTGGCTGCTGTAACAAAAGCCCTCTTACAGAATTTTCTGCATTTACAGTTTATTGCTAAATGTCTATTGTAGAGTTCTCCCCCCCCCCCAAAAAAAAAAAAAAAATCCACACCACCATGGGAGAAGAATTTATGTTGAATTTAGAAACTTCAGCTTAAACTGTACCGAGTTCCAACAATTCACACATGGCATTCACGAGATGCCAAGGGTTACTGGCCCCACCAGCCTTTCCTCCAAAAAACTGCGTTTTTTTGGGAAAAGAAGGGGAGGAGACAAAACCCTTGGGACCTTCTGCTGATTAAAACCGCAGTCCCAGAGAGTTTCTGGTTCAGCCGTGGGGCAGGTGTTTGCTGAGGGAGTAAATGTGCTGTGACCTGGCTCTGAGCAGACAGGCAGCCTCTGAGGTGTGAAGAGAGATAAAAATCAATAAATACACCATTTACCATTTACTCAGCCCAAACAAAATACTTCACGGAGACATTGGTGTGGCTCTAAGAAGCGAGAGTGCAGATTGCATTGCAGGGCAGTGTGGACAGCAGGGTTTCATGGAATTCTGCTGCCTGTGTTTACAGCTCGCTGAAAGCACTGGCCAGGGTTATTATTATATTATATATATATAAATATAAATAAAAATAAAAATAAAAATAAAAATAAAAATAAAAATAAAAATAAAAATAAAAATAAAAATAAAAATATAAATATAAATATAAATATATAACTATAACTATAACTATAACTATAACTATAACTATAACTATAACTATAACTATAACTATAACTATAACTATAACTATAAATATAAATATAAATATAAATATAAATATAAATATAAATATAAATATAAATGTAAATATAAATGTAAATATAATATTATTCTGTTATTATTGCTGCAGCTTTTCTTCCTCTTCTTCTGCCCACTACTGCTACATCTCAGTCTGTGCAAAGGGATTTCTGCCACTCCATGTTGAGTTGTTAAATGGGGAAGAGGTGAATGAATTCTTGCAGCATTTATTCCACCTCAATTAGTTCGTGAATTGGGATTGGGTTTGGAGTTCTGCTCTTCTTCTTGGCAAAACTTCCCCATGACTTTCTCTGTTTCTCACCTCCCACCTCCCCTCTCTCGCTGATTTCTCTAGCTGGAAAAATAATTGCACTGAAAGTGGAGAAGAGCAATGGAATGAGAAATCCTTGTCAGGGACAGGCTCAAAGCCTCTCAGTTTAGATAAAGCCTCCCAGCAAAGCCCTGACTGCCTGGTTCAGCATCCATCTCCCAGGTGAGATTCCATGGAAAAACAGCTCTTCAGACCCCTGTAACCAACAGCTGATCAAGAGAATGGTTCTGAGAACTCATGCTCAGCACAAGCTCCAGATGATCCAAAAGGATTTCCGGGTCTTGTGTAGAATAAAAGAGCCAGAGCCCTGGGAAGAGTAGATAAACCCACTTTTGGCTGCTTGTTCTATCCCTGACCTCTCAGAAGTAATGACTAGCTACAATTTCACCTTCTAATTTCATTTTTTAGCAGGCTGAGTGTTTATAAAACTTTTCCAAGGGAGCTGGTGGAGTGTGCTCCTGAAAGACCATCTCTCTGGTGAATAATCGGCTGAAATTCTAATGAGAAAATCCTTTCAGTGGCCAACAGCCTCCCTACTCAAATGCTGCATTATCAGCCTCAAATTATTCAGACAGATCTGAGGAATTTACTTTAGGCAGCTTAGGAGATAAATTCAGTGCAGCAAGTTATCGTGATTGATTTAAGTATTTAAGACTTATCCTAAAAACCTGTTTCGCTCAATCCGCCTCCTAACGCGCTTCCGTCGAAGCCTTTTTTTCAGGTTAAAACTCAGCCTGAGTGCAGCAATTTCCCTCTGCCTGGCCAGGGGTGATTCTGCTGTACCCTCTGGGGCTGTGGGCGATGCAGAGGTTGGGAGGCAATGAGCTCTCCACCAGATTGCCTCATTTTTTACACTCCTGTGACTTCAGCCGCTCCACGGCACCTTCCCCCTTGGGTCTGAGAGGAAGCATTTGTTCCAGAGAGGATTTATATATTTATTTCCTAAAGGACATTAAAGAGAGTGATGTTGCTTTGTTTGTGGGGAGATTGGAGCTGGTGCCCAGCAGTGCTGGCAGGAGGTGAGAAAAGGCCAGCAGAGACTCGGAAAGGTCATCCCTCCCCTGGGCATCCTGCTCACTGTTCCACCCCATTCCCTGCCCTATCCCGTTCCTACTCCATCCCATTCCCCATTCCATCCCATTCCCTGCTCCATCCCCTTCCCTACTCCATCCCATTCCCCATTCCATTCCATTCCTACTCCATCCCATTCCTACTCCATCCCATTCCCTGCTCCATCCCATTCCCCATTCCATCCCATTCCCTGCTCTATCCCATTCCCTATTCCATCCCATTCCCTATTCCATCCCATTCCCTATTCTATCCCATTCCCCATTCCATCCCATTCCCTACTCCATCCCATTCCCCATTCCATCCCATTCCCTGCTCTATCTCATTCCCTATTCCATCCCATTCCCTATTCCATCCCATTCCCTATTCTATCCCATTCCCTACTCCATCCCATTCCCCATTCCATCCCATTCCCTGCTCCATCCCATTCCCTACTCCATCCCATTCCCTGCTCCATCCCATTCCCTACTCCATCCCATTCCCTGCTCCATCCCATTCCCTACTCCATCCCATTCCCTGCTCCATCCCATTCCCTACTCCATCCCATTCCCTGCTCCATCCCATTCCCTACTCCATCCCATTCCCTGCTCCATCCCATTCCCTACTCCATCCCATTCCCTGCTCCATCCCATTCCCTACTCCATCCCACTCCCTGCTCCATCCCATTCCCTGCTCCATCCCATTCCCCATTCCATCGCATTCCCTGTCCCATCCTCAGGCTGCCTGCAGCTCCTGGGGGCTCTGTGGGGTAGCTCTGTGTGTTTGTACAGCACCAACAGCTGCAGAGTTGTTTCTCAGAGGTGGCTGACCGTGAGTGGAAGGAGAGAACCTCACAGGCGATTTTTTCCCTTTCTCCACCCCACCCAATCGTTGCACTGCATTCCCAAGGAGAGTTTGCATTTCCCTCTAGAATGAGGGAATTAGCTCCTTCCAGCAGTGCCCTGTCCAGGTGAACTCTCACTTGGCACATCTGTTTCTCCAGCACTGAATAGATAATGAGTTTTTCACTGCCCTCTTGGCAGGTTTCTTCTTCTAGAAATTTCTGCAGTGTCTCGTCAGGACCTCCTCTCCCAATCCTTTGAAAGATGATGCAAACTCAAGGCCTCTCTTAACCACTTTCTCCTTCTCCCATTCCCTTTTTAACACTTCAAACCCACAAGTGACCCCTGCTCAGGGATTTAACTCCTACTCCAGGTAATTCCCAATGTCCCATCTGCCCCTGCAAGGAATTTCCCTTTGCTTAGGACAGGGACAAGAGGTGGGACTTGGGACATGGAACTGCATGGCAGGAACAGGCACGGTGAGCTTTGGGTCTGGGAGATGAGTGCAGTATTAGTTCATTCTGCAGCTGGATGCGAATGCTATTGATATTAAATATCTTACCAGGAGGGCTGAGTGTTTGAAGGACAAGCATTCATAATTTGCTTTGACATTTGACATGATCAAGCAAGTGAAGGAATAATATTCCATTTCTCCATTGTCAAAAAGATAATGAGTTTCATAACTATTGGTATTATGGGAAAAATAGAGCCTCTGTAGTGTAAAATGTGTGAGAGCTGCTATATATTCTTCTATAAATTGCGTATATCGTGTTCTTTTGTTGGCCCTATTCAAACACAGCATGCCTATCCTTTTTAATTTTCTGGTTTGCTGTGCGAGTCTCTAACAAATAATACTTTTTTTTTTTTTAAATGAAAAAAGTTTTCTTCAAATTATTTATAGAAAGAGCAGTGCTGTCATCGAGTCTGTCTCATCATATCATTCTTGGGTATCAATTTCTAGCCTCGGATGACAAACCAGAGCAGCTACTTTTCCAATAGCAGCATCTGGCTTCCTGGCAAACTCGGAATGCAGTTATCTGGAAAGCTTCAGAGTTGCTTCTGAGCACATTTTATTTATTAGAAAGCAGTTGTGTTGCTTTGCTTCCCATGACTAAGCCAAAGAATATTTAATATATTAAAAGGAATAATAGAATCCAGGCCAAGCTGTTGTCCCTCAAGTGGCAAGGAATGACAATATTTTTCCTTTACGATGACCGCTTGTTCAGCTCTGAAGGACAATCTGAAACTCTTTGCTCTCAATCCAGCTGCTCCTTTAGAGGACTAAAAAAGAAATTCAGCCTTGCAAGTCCTCAAACAAAATTCAAGTTCACCCTTTCCCAGACTGAGCCCTCTGCGATGTGATGGTGATGTGATGGTTCTCTGCACAGAGTTGGGTCCTCAAAGTGAAACACACAACGTCCTTGCAATTTCTGATGAATTGTGATAGAAGGAACAGGTGGGTCTGTGGGTCAGGCTCTGTGCCATCCCAAAAATGAGTGAATTCATCCTTTGTTTCACCACAGAATTTATGAGCTCGATCATTTGGATCTGCAAAGATCTCCTGAGGTGGTTCAGCAGATGTCACAATAATCAGCAAGATTTGACCCAAAATACACGGAAATTCAGTTCCAGGAACAATTTTAGTAGAACTCCTCCCTAACCATTCCTGTGACCCCCTGACACCTTCTGCACACCCTGGGCTCTCACAGGGCTCTGTGCTCAGCCTGGAGATGTGAAGCTCTCCTGGGGTTAACCACACCCAGCACTGCCCTGGGGATAAATGGAGATCACCCAGCCCACACAAAATGGATCAAACACCAGCCCTCCACACGTAGCATCATCTGAAGGAGGCTGTTAAGGATTATTTTTCCCCCAATATCAGCATCAAATTAGATAGGAAAGACACCAAGAGCCCTAGGAGATGACAATCATCAATGATGGAGATGTCGTTACAATTTTAGGACATTTCTAGATGTTAAAATTCATTCTCACATGCACAGAGCTAAAAGCTGAGAAAGAACAAGGGAGGATGAAATATCTCTTCCAGGCTTTGATGATGCTTAGACTGTATCTACATCAAAAGCCCTATTTAATTGAAGTGATTATTTTCATTCTGAGAAAGAACTCTTTCGAGCTCTTCTTGAGCAATTTCCAAAATTTTCTTTTAGTGAAATTCTAGTGTTATTTTTCTAGATGATAGATTTTTTTTAAAAAAATAAGAAAGCCTAATCTGTTAAACTCAATATGTTTGACACTTAGCAGCAGTAATGCTAAATGGTAACATCTTGCAGTTTTCTTCTGATACCAGAGGTGTCTCTGGGGCAGGATTTTATTAGTGACAGCTCTCACTGAATTCAGTTAAAGCTGAAGTTTTGTCTCCAAAGTAACTGTTATTCAGTTCAGAAATAAAATGATCAGGCACAAGATTTCATTTAAAGCTTTGAACATCAACGTCAAGGAATCAAAACAATTCTGTTTCAAGATCCTGTTTCTCCAGGGTAAGAATTATTTCTGGGTTTGGACTCTTGTCCTTGCATGGTGTCATGCTGAATTACAGAGAGACGCTGTGGGGCTTTCCCTCTTCATTGTCCTGAGCTCCTGCCACTGGTCTGAGCTGGGAATGTTGCTCTGATTTTCTGATATTCGTGGAGATTGGCGGAAGCTCGCAGGGAAGTCAGGCAGGCAGCACCAAGATGGCGAAAAGAGAGACTTTATTTACAAAAACTTCTTTATATATTCATTAAGAATCTAATAATTATTGGTCAATAGTTTTTCCACCCCCTATAATGATTGGTTACAACGCTAGAGCATCCAGTACCAAAACAAAGAGATTAGAAAGCACAAGAATGCAACTTATCTCTATTCTCCACGAGAAAGAAGAGAAAGATTTCACAACAGTGCAACTACACTGGGAACAATTGGGTCTTAATTCTGCTGGAGGACAGAGGAGGCGACTGCAGCACCCAGCACCTGCCAGGGCTGCTCTGCTGCCACCTTCAATGGCACTTTTGTGGGGCAGCATCCTAAGCAAAGCCTGCAAATCAAAGGTGGGAGACCCTTCTGCACGCAGTGGGTCACAGAGATCTCGTGTTTGAGAAAAGACTACATGCTTTTCTGCTGCTGAAGAGCGTAAGCACTTTTGCCTTCCTTCCGCCACGAATGGAGATTATTCAATGGTTGGATTTAATGAATTCAAAATCCTTAGAAAATCACTAGAGCCAGACATCAATGTAAAATACTCCACCAGCTTTCTGTAGTGGAATATAATATTAGCTCTCCCACAATCTACTTCATGCATTTCAAAAGAATAGAGAACATTTTTAAACTAAAGAAGATAGCTTGGGCAGAAAATGATTGCCTGCCTTGGATGCCGCTCTGTAACCCTTCAGGAGCCTGAGTTATTTCTCTCGGGGCAGGAGAAACAGAAACAGATGTCTTCTTTGCACAAATGGGAGGGGGAGGAAGAGGAGCAGGATATTTTATTAATAAATTCTGCTAATGTGCTGTTCCCTTGCCCAGTCAATAGGAGCGTTGCTGCAGGGCTGGTGGCTCTGAGCCCATGCAAATCCTTGTGTTGGGGGTCCCTTCCTGCTGGGGAGGCTGCTGAGGACCCCCCAGGACAGGCACCATCCTCCCCATGTGCTGGGGCACTGGAGGGCTGGAGGAAGAGGTTTCTGTGCCGTGTGGGATCCCTGCCCTGGGTCCAGCCCTCCCCCTGCCTCTGCTGCTTGCTGTGGAGACACAGCCGTGAGCATCTCTCCCAGGCAATGCCGTAATACAAATAAATAATATTAATTAAGGCTTGATAGGTTTAAAAAGCTATGGAAATAGCTTCTCTCCTGCTGTTTCAGTGTCTCATTTCCCCACTCTGTCCACACCCCCAAAGCCCAGAGGTACAAACATATATTTCAAATGGGAAGTTTGTTGAACCTCATTAAACTTAAATGCTCAATCCAGTTTTTCTGAACGAGGTTTCACTCTGCTTTTGAGTTTACCTGATTTCATTCTTCCATCCCTAATGGAGACATTCATTTAGAAGGTGATTTTTGCAAAGGCACTGATACACCTACAAACCGCAACTGAAAAGAAAACCATAATTTACATTTTTAAACCAAGCATCTGACTTGGGAGCTCTTTTCTGTTTATAAGGCTTCATGTCTGAGCAATTCACCGAAGTCTCTGTGAAACAAAGACCAGCTTTTAATTTGTCTTCGCTTTCTGCTCCCCCAGTTTTTTTTTCTGAAAAGGACGAGCAGCTGAAAAGCCTCTCTGCGTTGGTATGCCGAGCATTGGAGTCACACAAGCACCTGCAGCCATCCACGCACTGCTCGGCAAGAGCACTGTATTTCTCGAGGTTTGTAGCTCTTGTCCTCCCACTCCCTAATTCATATACATAAAACTGGTGTGCTGCCACGTTCCCTCCACACAAATGCATTAGCTGATCAGGAAGCCTTCCCATTCATCTGGCTTGTCACTTGGATGAGGTGGAGGCAGGACCGACTTGTCAGCTCGTGGTGATGAGAGTGAGGGGTGGAAGACAGGGTAACGCGACAAAAATGGTGTAGATATTTCTCCCCTTGGTTTTCCAAGGGAAAATATTTTCAGGTGCTGGATTGTCTCCATACCCTTCCAAACAGGAGCAAACCAGCAACCCAAATACTTGCCTACAACCTCCTTGCATAACTAATCGCAGAGTGAGGCTGCAGGAGGAAATCATGGCTAAACCCCCTGGCTGGCTCTGCTGTAGCTCCCTGACAATGTGGGCATCTTGGAATTGCGACGCCTCATCCCCACTGTGTTTGGCACCGTTTCCACGGTGATTTCCAGGGCAGCCCATGCAGCAGGAGGGAGGTGTGCAGAGCCCACCCAAGGAAGAGCGGCGAAGGTGCAGAGCTTTGCACCTCTACAGTGGGCAAGACCTCCCTGCCCCGCAGACAGAGCCTGGCGAGCTGCGGGAGTGAGAGCCAACCTCGCTCCCACTCACACCTTCACCCCCGGGAATGTCACAGAATCACTGACTGGGTTGGGTTGGAAGGGACCTCAAAGTCCATCTCGTGCCATGAGCCCAGGCAGCTCCCAGCCCCGTCCCGCCTGCCCCGAGCGCTCGCCGGGACGGAACGCGTCAGGTGTGGCAGAGGTCCCTCACCCCGAGGGACCGGAGCGATGCTCGCCGGGGCCGGGGCCGGGCTGTCCCCGCGGGGCGGCATTGTCACCATGCCGTCGGGGGTCGGGAGGCTCGGTGCCGCCGGTGCCGCGGCCGGGCCGCCCCTCCCTCCTTCCCTGCCTGCTTCCCCCGTGCGCACGCCGGCGGTGTGTGCGCGGCCGGGGCGGTGCGCGGGGGCGCGGCCGGCGGCGGAGCCCGGCCCCGCGGCGGCGGCAGCGGCTCCCCCCGCCCGGCCCCCCCCGCCGCGCCCCCGCCGCCGCCTCCGCCCCCCGCCCCGTGACTCGGAGCCTCCCCGGGCGCGGCGGCTGCCGGGCGGTGTCGTGCGGCCCCCCGCGCCCGTGCGGGGACTATGAAGCACCATGGTGTGGTGTGACCGTGGCGTCCAGATGCTGCTGACCACGGTGGGCGCCTTCGCCGCCTTCAGCCTCATGGCCATCGCCATCGGCACCGACTACTGGCTCTACTCCAGCGCCCACATCTGCAACGGCACCAACATCACGACGGACGAGGCGCAGGGGCCGCCGCGGCGGGCGCGGGGCGATCTCACGCACTCGGGGCTCTGGAGGATCTGCTGCCTCGAAGGTACCGGGGCCGCGCCGGGGAGGGGGGAGCAACTTCCCGGGGGGAGCCGCCGGGCACAGCCCGGGCAGAGCCCCGCCGGAGCTGGAACCGGAGCCGCCGGGCTGAGCCCCGCCGGAGCCGGAGCCGGAGCCGGGGCCGGAGCCGCGCCGCTGCCTCGGACACGGCCGAGGAGGAGGATGGCGTTACCGTGGCAACCGGCATCTCCGACATTGCCATGGGAACCGGCGGCGGGATGCGGAGCGCTGCCCAGGGGAGCGCTGCCCAGGGGGGCGACCTCGCTCCGCGACCATCGCCGGGGCTTGGGGGCTCGGGGGGCTCCTGGCAGGGTCGGCGCTTTTGGGTGCTTTGGGGCGCACCTGAGCCCTGCAGGCTGCGGGGCCGGGGCCCCCCGGGACTGTGGCTTTAGGAGCTTCGGAGCTCAACCTCAGCTCTCGGGCAGGACAGCGGGAACTCCAGTTCCTCCCAGCGTGCCCCCAGACAGAGACACGGGAGCCCGGGGGAAGGTGGTGCTGCCACCGCTCAGGCGCTTCAGTGCGGGCTCGGGGTTGCTTAACGCAGCCCGAGGGTCAGGCTGAAGGATGCTAACAATCAAAAGATGAGTGTTTCAGTGGCCGAGCCGGGCAGCAGGACCCCGCTCCCCGCAGAGGCCGAACATGTGGCTCCCGCTCTGAAAATGGAGTTGTGGAGAGAGAAGGCGCGGCGGTAGCTGCCGGGACAAAGAAGCACATGGGTGTTGCGAGGTTTGGCACAGCGGCTCGCAAAGCCCAGATGGGAAAGCACATCTGCCAGCCGAGAGCGCGGGGTCTGACCGTGGGAAAGCCGCGCACCCCCGGGAAAGGACCCGCGGTGGCTCTGGTCCCCTCACCTGCTGGTCCATCCTCCCTGCGAGCGGCCAGCGCAGCCTCCGCGGGGCTGGAGGAAGGGGACAGCAGGGCAAAGGCAGAGCAGAGCAGGGCTGGGGAGCTGTGCCACGCTGCTCTGGGCTCTGGGGCTCCGGACCCGCTCCCCGCGGGGCGGACAGGCTGCTGGGCACCCCAATCCATCGGCACACGGGAACTTGGCGAGCCTGCCTTTGTGCTTTATTCCATCTGACAGACGGCTCAGCCCAGACGAGACCAGCTCTGGTTCAGAGGCGCAGCTGTGCTCAGATGGGCTTTTTCCTCCCCAGAAAAGGCTGTGGCGTGGTAGAAAACACCTCATTCTCACGTCTGTTCGCATCTTCTCCTTTTGCTAATGATTTAAGGCTACAGTGTAATATGATTTTTCTCTTAAAATATCAGGCTTGCTACCTGGTGATAGTATGCACACCTAGAAGAGCTGTAGGACAAGGAAGTATTTTTAGGTGGTAAAGAGAGAAAGAATTATTGAAATGTGAAGGTTTATGGGTAATAGCAATGCTTGGCTTTATGACTCTTAAAGGAAATCTAACTCTCAGCATGGGCTTTTATGGCACCTGGAAAATGAGGGCTTGTATCTGAGAGCTCCTGAGTTCGCTTGAGAGATGCTGAGCATCCTCCACTTGAGCTCAATCTTGTGATCTACGCTGAGCTTGTTCTAAGTGTCTTCAGCCTCCGTTTTTCGTGGAAAATAAGTTTATTTTCATCTTGCAGGAGTTGCTG
Source organism: Acanthiza pusilla (assembly GCA_036630365.1). NCBI lineage: Eukaryota > Metazoa > Chordata > Aves > Passeriformes > Acanthizidae > Acanthiza > Acanthiza pusilla. The sequence goes on along the minus strand of JAXCHO010000010.1, from coordinate 1,853,428 downwards.
AGCTTGCTCGGCTAGGCTGGACCTGTCACCTGCGGGAAAAACCCCTGAGTTTCCCAATGTCAGGATTTCTCTGTGGTCTCCCAGTAACACCATTGGTAGAAATAAGTGCGGCTTGGACCGAAACTGGTGGAATTTCTGCCTTGATTTCGCCCAGGCTTGAGTCAGAACTTTATTTAGGAGAAAAGCAGTCAGGGAAGCTGTGGGAAATGGGCAGCGTGGAAGCAGATCCCAGTACCAGGGCCAGGCTCCGGTCTTGTGCCATCCCTGGGCAGCGCCAGTGCCCTCCTGGCACCTGCCAGGGCATTTGGTGAAAAACTGTGTGCCAGTGAAGCTCAAACCCCCGACAGTTTGGGGGATGAAAAAGCATTTCATGGGACCCGTCAATCCAACAGCAAGGGAGCTGTTCTGCTCAAAATTCAAATGCTCATAATCAAATTATAAAGTTACAATTTTGAAAGTTGTCAAATATGTGCTAAGAATGCCCAATTTGAGAAAGCTGTCATCTGTTCACAGAGATGAGGAGCAGAGACTACATTCTCTCCTACTTTTTCAGTATGTTCTGTTTTGTAAGATAAAATCTATAGATACATTAAATTATTCATGTTTTAAACCATATCATGGGACTTGGATTTCAACATGGAACCATTCCTTTGTTTTACAAAATAATGAAACCATTTCTAGAAGCTGATTTAAAACAACACTCTCTTGACCATTTCAGAGCTTCGCTCATTTGAAGTGGCTGAGTCTTTCAGTAATATAAAGATAAAATTGCAATTCTGAGGAGATACATAGCAGGAAAATAACTTCAGTTACAGATTTTTATATGTGATTAAATGGTCTGGCTTCAAACCTATTTTTAGTAAGCTTACGGTGTTTTGGAGAAATAATTTAAAAAACCTCCTTAATTTATTTTAATGGTCTTTATTGCCATTTCACTCCTATGTCAAAAACACAAATCTGAGACACAAATGTGCAGAAGCTGAAAATGCCTTAAACAGTCTCTGAAATTGCTTTTGACATACATAAAGCATTTCGCTGAGCAAATTTCAGGTCAATTGAAATTTCCCAGTAAAATATTTCTCAGCTCTATCCATAAAACAACCTGTATGCTGGATTTTGAGCAATCACCTGTTCAGCATCCCCAGCTCCAAGATTTCAAGCAAAATTGCCGAAACAGGACGGAAATTATAATTCAATTATTAGGCGCTCCTCCATGTTTTCCTGTTTTTTCTTTGCAACAGTATTTTGCAACAAATTGGCATCATAATTGGAGCGATACAGCTTAGGGATCCAGCATATTATCTTTGTTTGGAGCTGCAGGGATGAAATCATGGCTCAGTGCTAGTAGTTGGTACTACTATGGAGCTTAGTCACTCAAGAAGCTGCGTTAATGATACATCAGTCAAACTCTCGCCTGTCTAATCCCGATTTTGTTCTTTTGGAATGTTTGTCAAAAGGTGCAGGTAGGAGGTTCATTGAGTGGATTTTGAATAATTGCACCGTTTCTGCATGGATTTTTAACAGTTATACCCAAGGTAATTGCCTTAGGTCGGAGACTGTTTGGAAGAATTCCTTTGGGAGAATTCCTGGTGCGGATGTGCAGTGCAGAAGTGTCTGAGCCTCTGTGGGGAGGTGGCTCAGGGGCTCCCTGGTTTGGTTTTCTGGGCCCAAAACTGCAGCCTTGGCAGCTGAATGAAAATGCCACCAGAGCAGGGAGTTTCTGATGGAGCCCCATGCAGCCAAGCCGTGTGAACCCAAAATCAGCAGGAAGAGCAAACCAGCCCCGTTTTGGGGGCTGTGCTCTGTCCCGTGCCCACGCCCGAGCTGTGGGAGCTGTCACACAGCAGGGTCTGGCAATAACCATTTTGTGGCCAAGCTAACCCGAGTCAGGGAGATTAAACCACTCTGATTTCCCAGCAGCCCCTGTTCCCACGGGAAATGCGCAGCACGGCTTCGTAAGCCTCGCACAGCCTTACTCACGAGGAGGATCTGATTAAAATATTTGCCTGGGAAAAAAACAATGTTAAAAACACCACTTTATCCACTGAAACTGCTTATCTTGGTGAACGATCGTGCTGAAGTTAATAGGACAGCTCACAATAGAGCGCTCTGCGGGCTCTGTGACATCAAGATAGGAAATCAAGTAATGTACTTGTAATTTAAATTTATTCAAAGAGTATTTTATTAAACACTTCAGCCTATGAATCTCTTTGAACCCATTGTGTCTGCTGCTCTTAGTATTCCGTGTTTGCCATTTACTTTTCAAGTGGTGCAATTGGCTATTTAATTCACGTGGGCCCACGTGTCCTTCCTGGCTGCGTGGCTGGAACATTCATAATGGGGAGGAAGGATGGAGTAAATCGTTTATGGTTTTGAAAACTCGCACAAACGCGCATTTGCACAATTATTTGCGAGTTTTCCAGCTCGGATGAATGCGCTCAAACATGGGGACCTCATGCGCTGCTTCCATGGATACTCCCGAAAACAAAATAAAAATGCTTATACCAATGTTTGAGGCGAGCAAATAAAGGCAGGCTGCTGCCCATCAATACTGCAAATTCATGGCTCATCCAAAAAGAATGAATATTCCTTAGTATTCTCCAAGCAGAGCTGTGAAGCTCCAGCACCACCAGTGTTCAGAAAAAGCTGAATACAATGCAGGATTTATTCAAATGCTGTGGCCAAAGTGTTATTTGGTGTAGAGCAAAGGTTAAATCGCTCTAATATCAGGCGTGACCTGCCTTGGAGGTTATGTCCACAGGCACATTAAGAGGAGGTTGCTCTTCTCAGTCTTTGCAGGCACGAGAGCCTCTGCTCACACCGTGAAAGAAAAGGAATTGCAAATGGAGAATGCACAAATGGGTGTCTCTGCTGGGAAAAACTTATTTTGTGGTGCCACAGCCTATTTCTAGGACAATCTATGTGCATTTTGTGCACTCCTGAAGAGGGAACTTTCACTCACGAGTCTTTCAGCTCAAATGTAAACCCATCAGTGAAGGACTTTGCTGGGGCTCAGCCATGTCTTCACTGTCATTCCATACGTCCTGCTCATGCCATCGCCGTTTCCTTGGTAAAACACACACTCTGGAGAAGCTCCACGTGCTTTACTCACTGTTTTTAATTCTTAGCACTCCAATGTCAGCTTTGCAACCCTGGCTGAAGCAGCACAGGTTTGCCAGAAATTGATGGAATGATTTTTTTAACAGCCTTTTTAGGTTTGGTTTTTTGGGTTTTTTTCTAAGAGCATTCCATTTGTTAGAGTTTCTGAATTTGGAGTTGCCTTTATGGACGCAGAGCTTGATTCCTTTGAAACATTGTCCGTAGTATAAAATACTAAAAAATACTGAGAAATTTCGTGCTGGAGGACCTGTCAGCAGAAGATGGGTTAAGGCATTATCTATTCTCAAATGAAAGAAAAAAAAGCATGTGTCTCCTCAATACACCTCTTTGAACATTTGTACAGAGGCTCTCAAATGATCTTATTGATGTCACAAAACATCCATTCTTCCCCGCTCTATGGAACAGGGATCTGAAGCTAATTGACTGAATATATATGTCACTTTAATGAATTAATTTGCTTTCTTGAACTCGATCTACTCCCCAGCCAGTAGGGAGCTATCAGGCTACACGAAGGGTTTGGATTTTTCTCCGTGGCTCTCAGCATGTCGAAATCCCAGCGCAAAACTTCGAACCCAAAGACTCTGTGTGTGTTAGTGATGCTCCCTGAAGGCTGCAGACGAACGAAAGCACATTTGTAATCCAGCTGGAAATCTCCTTCTACAGTGCAGGATGCAACGTGGGGAATATTCATCTCACCACGGGTTCAGGATTGTTCTGGGGAGGTTTCAGAAATGTTTTGTGAAGAGCCAGGGAGGCGCTGGGCTGTACAAACAGGATCCCGTGGCTGTGCTGTGCTGTAGCTCCTGTTTTATTCTCTATATAGTTATGTTTTGAGGACCTGACAGATGGCATTTGTGGTGGGATCTGTCAGAGCCATAGTAACTCATTTGGGGCTTGTGGGACCTTTGCAATGATGTAATGCACTCTCTGGGCCTCGTCCAGCAGCGCTTACCTTTAGGTGACCTTCTGCCAAGGGCTTTTATTACTCTTTTTAGCCACTGCCGGGGCTTGCCCTGCCTCCTGCAGCTCCACTGACCCTCACCAGTGCCAACTGGTGAAACAAGCCCACACAGCAATGCAATTTTTTGCTCCTGTCAAATTTCAAATTTTCAAACACAGTGATTATTCCTGCAGCGCATCCTGTCCCATTTGCTGTGTCACAGAGTGTCACACCTGCTCAGGTCCTGCTGTCCCACCTGTAGCTTCAGTCAGAGCCTGGCCAGGTGCAAAACCCCTCAGAAAAACCTCAGGGAGAAGGGGAGTGAATCTGATGTCTCCATTCTGTAGCCTTGTGTATTTTTCCAGAAACAGAGGGAAAAAAGAAAAAAATAGGAAGGGAAGCAAGTGCTTTCATCTCATCTCTGATTCCTTTGAGGAGGTAGGAGTGCTTAGGTACTGAGTGTAATCTGAAGTCTGTTATTAACACCTCTCAGCTCCCAGATATTTAGCTGATGTCTCTGTGGTTTGTGTGTCAAAGAGCAGCAATTTCTGTAGAATTTCTGCATCCCCAAACTGAAAATGGAGAGGGAGGAGGAGGAAGAGGAGGAGGAGGGGGAGGAGGAGGAGGAGGATGGGTTTGTGGCTCTGAGCTCGGGTGGGTTTCCTGCTTGATCTGGGAGTTACTTTCTCTTTCTGCCCTGACTAGGAGGGATAACTGTGCTTCCTTTCCACCCACTTTCCTCTCATTCTAATAATAAAATGGGAAGGAAGATGTGGAGAAACTGGGACACGGCGAGAGGGCTGCCCAGCTCAGGGAGGATGCACCAACACTGCTTTAACCGCGTCTGAAGCATTTTGCTTGCGACTTATGTTTTATACATGCAATATTTGGTGTTTAAGCATGTCTTCCTTGAGGGACAGGATTAAGTCTGATTCTCCACCTACGTAAACTTAACTGCTTTCTAGGAAGGAGGTGGAATTATGCCAATATAAGAGAAGGGATCGTGGATTTGTCCCTTCAATTGGACCTTTTCCTGCTGGTCCTTCTTTTCTGAGCCAAGACTCATCTCGGGAAATAAATCAAACTATCAAACTGAAAAACTGGTCCTGCTTCCAAACATTACTTGGTGCTTATCTTCGTTTTAGATTTCTGTTTACTGGTATTTATTATGTCTCAGACTTATGGTTCAGCATCCAAATTCTTCCCAACAGATGGCAAGGCAGGATGCACAGGAGTAGTAAAATAAACAGGATAAATGCACAACTGCCCATATGTCTGAGAGGCTGATACACATTTATGACTTCAGAACAAAAGGGTGTTTTCAGCAGGCAGCACCAGCTCTGGGCAGGACTTCATGGTTTTTTCTGCCTTGTTCTAAAGCCTCTTGCTTTTTCAGTGTATTTTGATCAGTTAAATTGCAATATATTTTGTCCTCCCTCTTCTACTCCCAGGTAGTTTTTTCCCTTAGTTATTTGTCTCCACGCTCAAAGTGCATAATTTTATCTTCACCATTCTAACGTGGAAGGTGGAAGGTGGCTCTTTCCTGGGCTTCAGCTCGTATTTTTTCTTTCAGAAAAAATTATTTTGACTCTTCTTCAGGGCACACAGAGGTGCTGGCGACCACAGCAACATCCAAGGCTTTCTCCATATTGAGATTTATCATAATATTAATGACAAGTGGCCTCTCTGCCATCTCAAAATAGCAAGCCTGCGGGCAAGCTGCCTGCAGGATGGATAGCCCAGCCCAGACAGACTCCAGCGAGATTTCCCTTCAGATCTGGGGGCATTTTTGCCAGTTGTTGCATGCTGTGAGTCAAATGCAGTGGAAGCGCTGAAGCAGTTCCTGATTTAGCCTGGCAGATAGTCCAGCCCCTCTTCCTCCTCCTTCCCGTGGCATTCTGTCATCTCCACGTCTTTGTTCGCTTTCTCTTTTTGCCTCTCCTTGCCGAAATGTTGTAACCTTCCTTCTGCTGAAGGGGCGCCTTTGAAATGAGCTCTTCAATGACAGTGTGAGAGTCCTCCTCCAGAAAATTAGTAGATACTGCCCCAGGTAGAAATTTAACATTTTTAATTTCTCTTCTTAGCTCTTGACCGTCACCCTGCCAATTAAAAATACATAATCACAAATTTTTCCAAATGTATAGGTTGGGGTCTCTTTTCTCTGCCTGTTTTTCTTGTTGCCCAGGATTTATCCAGGCTCCTGCCTACTCTCCAAATCACCCTCTGAGTTCTTCTTCAATACAATTGAGTCATTTCTTGTCAAATGTTACCCATGAAGGAACGATAGATTATAAACACACGGTCGTGGTGTGAAGAGATGGGTGAAGGGAGAGCACGTTATGGAATTACAGTATTTCCTGTACCAATTGCCAAGCCCTGATACGAATTAACCTCTTTTATTGTTCTTTTTCAAGCATTCCGCCTTTTAATTGCTGTTTTGGAATTGTGCCACTTAGTTGTGCCCTTTGAATGTTTCTCACTTAGCCAGTCCTGCTAGCCTGATAATGCCAAATGTTTCTGAGATATTCAGAAGCTCTGAACATCCTCTGCTCGAGTGGGAGAGGGACCCAGCTCAGGCAGGAATCACCACCCCTGTTTGGCTGCCAGGGTTGGGTTTTTTTTTCAGATTAAGTTAATAACCATTTTTAAGTCGCTGCCAACTCTCTACCAGGGGTTTCAGATCAGTTGTCTCCCGTTTATACTTTTTAAATGATGCCGTTTGGTGTCGAATATGGATGGCTGGATGTTTTCTCCTGCCCAAATATATAGCATTCAATAACACTGGGATTGTTATTGTCTTCCTTGCATCCCAGAGGCACAGTTTATCTAGTGTTGCTGCGAGGCATTAAAAAGGAACCATGACATGTCGCAATTATGGCTTGAAATAGGATCTTGCCAGAGGAACATTGCCTAAATGTAATCAAATCTAAGCTATAACTTACGGCAAGCACCTCTCAGGGTGGTGCACACCTATCTCACAGCTCGCTGGCTATCAGGGAGGGCTGACAGCGAGGCACTGCTTGATTTTGTTGGGAGAATTGGTGGGGTTTTTCAGAGCTCAGCCCCCAGCACTCTACTGCCTGCAAGCAAATGAAATAACAAACTCTCAGTGCTGGAAGACCTTGTGACTATTTAGGCTGAGCTTCCAAAGGTATTCAGATATGAAAGTTTGTGATACTCCTCCATGTATGACTCACTAATGGCAATAGTGGGCTTTAATCATCTTTGTCCAGTGGATATTGTGAATTCAAGTAAACCATAGCACTGCTCCTTTACATAATGCACATATTTTAATGCAAAATTCGCTGGTCTTGGTTTCTTTGTGTGTTAGTTTGGTTTTAGCCAGATGATGAAACAGCAAGTTGCATTGTGTGGCATCACATTTCCATGCACGGGGATTGTGAGCAGGGTTAAAACCCTCAAATGCACTGAACAGAGCCCTGGTACTGCAGCCAGTGAAGCCAACAGCCCAAAATGGATTGTTAAATTCCAGATCTGGCTCTGCTGAGCGTGGGAAGGTGATTTGCTGGCAATGGTGAGCAACCAAAACTTCAGGAACTTGGTTTCCATCGCAGCGGGAGAGCCCCAGACTCTGCTTCCTCCCAGACTGAATATCTTCTGTCCCCGCTCTGCCACCTGATGCACACCTGACCGAAGGCAGTTTATTCTGTACCACTGGAGCTCGGGAACATCATTAACCATTTCAGCTGGGTTTTATTAGGGGAACTGCTGGAAAATGGCAGAATGGCAGAAAAAATGGCAGAAAATGACAGTAACAAGCAGAGCCCTCCTAAACACGATAAAGCATCGATTAATAAATCCGGGAGCTCAGCAGCAGTGTGGGAATGGTTTCTTCAAACTCTGGTGCTAGCCGTGAGCAGTTGGGTCCCTACCCTCAGCCTCGTGCCAGCCAGCAGGGTCAGTTCTTGGCCATGGCAGCAGGCTGGGGTCACTGAGTGCCCTTTGCAGAGAGACTGACCCTTCCAGACTGACTGACCCTTCCAGACTGACTGACCCTTCCAGACTGACTGACCCTTCCAGATGGAGCAGGGGACACAGACTGACCCTTCCAGCCAGACTGACCCTTTGCAGACAGACTGACCCTTTGCAGACAGACTGACCCCTCCAGACAGACTGACCCTTCCAGGCAGAGCAGGGGGACACAGCTCCAGCCCAGAGCTCTGCACACGCTCTGCCCAAGCCAATGGACCCAAGGCTGAGTTTCTTGGCTTGTCCCTGGAGCTGTTTGGATGTTCCCACCCTGGGTTTGGATCAGAGCTGGCCCACATCCCCCCAAATGTGTGAAAACACATTTTTGTCTGTCGACAAAAGATGCTCCAAGACACCGATCAGACCTTCCAAGGGGTGAGGCTTTCGACCTCTCTCCAAGCTTACATTGCGCTGGGAGTCAACCAAACTTCATTTTTTAAGTGACTTGGGTGTTTTGAAAGATATTTGTCCAAGACTATGCCAATATCGGCTCGCTGTGAGATTAAACATCGTGCGCTTTGCTCCAGAGGAGGGGAAGCATTTCACCTTTGCTCTGCACGTTTTGCTCTGCTCTCGCCCTTGCCTTTAGCGCTGACAAACGCAGACAGTTCCGAGGTGCTCTGGGATCCTTAAAGATGCAAGACCTGAAATAAACCATGGAGCATTTAGCGATGATGTTCGCAGCACCACTGCTAATTATAGCCACTCGAACAATTCATTTGCAGTGTCCCGCTACGGTGGCGCTTATTAAAACAGAATTCTCTTTATGGTTTGGTAGCAAATTAAGAGGGGAAAACCACAGCTATCCTGTTCCACCCCATGCCTTTGGAAGTGGTTTGCCTTCATAACTTGCTTTCTAGGGATATTTCCCTTGTTTTCACTTCTACTCCTGGTCTGATTTTTTAATGACTTATTTGGCGTCTCTTGATAGCCATTTCCCAGTGACCTTTTTCCTCATTTTATTTTAATTTCTGTGTATAAATGGCAGCGTTCTAGCTGGAGACAGTCATTGGGCACAGCACAAAAGCCCCACAGAGAAGGAAAAACGGGCCAGAAATTTTCCACCTGAATTTTAAAGCCTTAACCCAGGGCTTTGGGCACACAAAGAGCTCAGCTCTGTGGGATCGGGGACTGGAGCTGGATCCTGCTCCAGGATCAGCGCCAGACCTGGGCAGCAGGACCTCACCATCAGCATCTCCAGGCATCAGCAGAGGGCTCAGCCACTCCCACAGGTTATCCCATTTTCTGGCACGGTCCCTGTGCCCCGGGAGGGCTGAGCAAGTGCTTGCAGCTGGCCAGAATATGGGTACACAGCTCCTAATGCTGATTTTATAGCATTAATGTGCACCTGTTTTGGTGGCCAACTGGCACCGTGCTCAGCCCAAAATGTCTGTGTAAGCTCTGGATTGAAAGAGGCATAAGAATTAGCGTGTATCAAACATGTCATTAGACACGTGCCTGGTAGACATAATGCGGGATAATGAATGTGATCACAAGAATAAATTAATAACTGAAAATATTTTTTGTACGTGTGCACACTTAAAACAGGGTAGGAACTAAGTGACACTTGTGTCACCAGTTTATAATTAAAATGCAGTGCTTGAATGAAAATGTAAGCTTCAATTAGCCAGCACGACCCTGCTTCCGGCTTTACTTCCCACTGAAAAGCAACGATAACAAGCTCACATTTATTATCAGAGTTTTTCCTGGAGCTGTGCACTGAAACATGCTCACATCTGAGCCCTTTCACTGAAGACATTTTTTCGCTTCAGCAGTTTGGCATGCCATACAAAGGCTCTCTGATTTTTAGTGATGTTCACCTCCTCTTACATAAAAATGTTTTCTGTGCATATTATTTGGTTTTAGTTAAAGTCCAGGTGCACGGGTTACTGAAGAACCAAAGGGATGGCTCATCACAGAGCACAATGGGTAATTATTGCTGAGCTCCACTGTATGGCACAGACAAATCCTTTCTTGGAGCTCAGCATTGTGGCTGTGAGAGAGAAAAATACCTACGATCCAGCCCAAAGTCCTGCAAGGGTAAGAATGGATCCTGCAGGAGATGCTTTGCCCATCTCATTTTTAGCTCTCTCAGGGGGCAGAGCTTCACGGTTTTGTTTTGAGACACTATTTTGCATTTTAATTTCACCACTGGGAAGTTAATACATATATAAATTATGAGTCTCGTGTGTTCCCATTTTCATCCCGAGAGGACATTAGGCTTTTTGTAAAATGGCTAAATAATTCTCTGGGTTCTGCCCCCCATTTAAACCAAGATTTATCTTGATTTATGATCCAAAGTTTGCTGCTGCTTTGCCTGAGGATTGAGCTTAATTTCTGCAAGAGAGGGCAGAGTCCTTGGCTGTGCAGGCAGGAGGAGAACCCACCCTGGCTCCTGCCCATCCCCACCCTTTGGGCACCTGGCTCAGGACTGTGAGGGGCAGAGATCCAGATCCTTGAGGTGCCTTTTGAGAGCTCCTGACATCATCCCAATCCCCCCCAAAATTGGAACCTTTCCGTCTAGGATTTTCTCAGCCTCAAGTCTGTGCAGCAGGTACCTTATTGGGCATTTTTACACCTTCAAATCAGCCCACGAGCAGAGAAGGCTGCCAAAATCAGAGTCCCAAATAATGTCAGGGAATGGCCAAATCCCAAAAACAGGGAATGGGCACCTCAGGAGAGCGGTGAAAAGCACACAAACCCCAACAGCCCCAAAACGTCAAGACGGAGCAGCCGAGCCTCAGAAAGTGTATTTAAGGAACATGTCCTCCCTGACAGAGATGGACCAAATGTCCACACGGATCTCTTTTGCAATGCCCCCTCCAATATTTTAAGCAATTTCTACGGGCGGAATTCTTGTGATGTAGGAGTGGATGTCAAGCCAGGATATCTCAACTCAGAATAGATATGTGCTCTTAGCTTTGGGTCAGGCAGTGACGTGTGGCGGAGCTAGAGCCTCCAGGAGCTCTTCAAGTTGTAAAAACTACAAAGCTCCCGGTTTTTCACTGGTGCTGTTCACATGGGACGGAGTGACCTCTCCAGAAAGCGCTTCCAACAGCAGCCGCAGTCTCTCTCAATAGCATTTAATAACTACCCATGGAGAAAATTACACTCTATTTAAAAGGCCAGAAAAATCATCTTCAGTTTAACTCTGCTGACTTTGGTAGAATTACACCAAAAATGAATTCTGTCTGATATCCTTTCCCATACTAATGTTCACTAGCTGGGCATAAAAAGCCTTTCCAAGGCAGATTAAACAAGTCCAAATGGTGAAATATTCTTTTAATTTTCTTTCACACACGTTATTTTAGGTGTAGCTTGGAACTCTGCCCTTACGAGAGGCATCTCTTTAAATATTTATACAGCGTCAATATGTAGCCACCTTCATTCCTTTTTAATGATACGCTCCTTTCTAAATTAACCATTAGGTAACCCTGTCCTGTAGCGTTTGGCGTTTTGCGCTACCCGCGGATTTTTTACTTTTCCGTTTCTCCGCGGAACAATGAAGATGTCAAGGCGAGGCCCAAGGGCGCCGTGGAAATCGAATTCTTGGAGCAGCGCTGCTGTTGCCATGTGGACTCGTGGTCAATAGCAGCTCTGTGAGCCGGGGGGATCCAGCCCAGCCCCACTGCTCGGGCTGAGCAACAGCAGCTCCTGGCTCTGGAAAAGTCATTCCCAGGATCAAGGGGAATAAATACCGAAGCAAACCCAAGAGAAAAAGGGACAGGAAGAGATATCTCCATTTCGAGGTTCTCCTTGAGAACCGGTGCGTTTCTGGATTTTCCGGAGGTTTTTCTCTTTTTTTCTTCGTAATGCATAATTGAGATGCAACAATGTGAGCAGGATAAAGCCCTACGCTGTCTGCTGAGTCAAAGATCTTCTTCTCATGATCTCTTTGCTCAGCCCTGATTCAGCCTGAAAACCCACAGATGAGTAAAAGTGTTGGTACAAGGCATGGGTTTTTATAATTCTGGATTTTTCGGTCCTGTTTAATTACACCACATTACCATAGCAAAGCACTTTCTGCAGAAGCTGCTCAGGGCTTGGTTCCCCTCCCTCCCAAGGGGACCACAGGGGATGGCTGCACCAGAGATCATGGCTGTGTCACCGAAAATCAGGAGAAATTAAAAAACCCTCTAGCACTATATTTGAAGTGATAGAGAATCAGGCATTACTTTATTTACTGGCCAGGATGTGCCAAGGAAAGTATTCCAAAAACACATGCTTTTACAGGATTTTCCCCCAGTTTTTATACAGGAAAAACCCATAGGGATGTATTGTTTCAAAGTTCATTGGTCCAGAGTTGAGCAACCTTCAATATTCAGTTTTCTATTGGATCCGAATCCCCTCGCCTTCGATGTAAATTAGATTTTCGTTGTTCAATTTTCTTATCAATCTTTCTTTCCCAGGGAGATGTCTTCAACTCAATCACAGGTGGCATCTGGGGTGGGTGTTTGGAGATGGCCACCGATGTTCCGTTAATGTTCCATTGATGTTTTTATCTCTCTGGGTATCTTTGGGCTGCTCCCAGTCTGTCTCTCTGCTGAGCCCATCTCTTTAGAGTGATGCAATATCTCCTAAATAAACTAAAGAAAATTCCCCTCCCCAAAGCAAAGTCACGTCAAGCCTAACTAGAGAGACAAAAATAAAGAGTTAAAAGTTAAACAAAAATTTTAAACTGGTATATTTTCCAACAGCTACAGAGCCAAACCCCAGCAGGCAGACACAAGGACAAAAAAAAGGGACATCAGAGTTTATCCTGTGCCCTCTTACATTGAAAATTATTCCCACATGCTGCTTGGCAAAATGTTTCTCCCTTTGGAGCTGGAATCCAACCTCGCCTCCTCTGGAGGGGCCTTACCTTGTACTTGTTTTGTAAGTTAGAGCTTCAGTTAAGTCAGCAGAGATTTTGTGTGAGGATAAGGGGCTCGAAGGAACCCTGAAATGCAATTTCCCGAGTTGCAGGGGTTGGAGGCAGAGCTAGAGTCACCAGCAGTGCCCATGGAACCCTCACCAGCACAGCACTGTCCCCTCCCCTGCAGATAAGGCACTTTGGAAAAGGCTCAGGGACATCTTTCTGCCTTCCCTCGAGTGGAGCAGCTCTGGGAGGGTTTGGCTGCAGCAGTGACTTGGTTCCTGGTTTTAAATGTGCTGCTCAAGGGCCATTGTTTGCTCTAAACAAAAGCTGCCTGGCCTTGGCGTTCCTGGCGTTCCTGACGGGTGCCTGGGGAGAAGGAGCCAGGCAGCAGCTGAAATCCAGCAAAGCGCTCTCTTCCACCACACGAAAGGCAAGGTATGGCCAAGCTGAACTTGTGCTGCTATTTGAGGCTTTTCTTTGGGTTTTAGCGGCAATTTTTTTTTTTTTTTATTTTTTAATTTTTTTTAAATTTACCTTTTTTTTTCCTTTTTTTTTTTTTTTTTTTTTTTTTTTTTTGGTGTGTGTGCGAGTGTTTGCTGCAAATATGCTTAAATTCTCTCTGTTTTGGAGGCAAGTAGTCAATGCATCTGAAGTGCATACTTGACATATGTTCCTTTTCACATGCTGTCCTCCATTCATTTCATGCAGCAGATGCTCAGTTTACCACTTTAAATGTATTCTTATTTACTAGAAATTATTTTAGAAAATAGCTGTTTGGAACTAAACATTTCCAGCCCTTCTTTCGGGCGCGGGGAGCTCCTTTTTGCAGCTGTCCTGGGTGGCTGCATGCAGATGTTGACAGGTTAATTTGCATTTGAAGGGCTGCATGCAGTGAGCTAAGCGAGGGTTTTTCTTGCCTGCCTCTGAAGGCACTCACTTCACACTCCCTGCCAAATTTAGCCCCAATGCCACTCTTCTTAATTAACCAGAGCCACATCCAAGCTGAGTTTGGCCCATTGTTCGCTGCCGTTTATTACAGGGTTGAATTAAACCCTTGGCCGTGCGGAAGGAAGGCTCTTATTCTGAAAATCGATGGCGAGAAAGTGATGCACAAGGACGGCCCTAATTCACGGCAAGGTGGGAGGTACAGGATTATCTGATTTCCTCCATCCCATCTCCAGAAAATGCAGGTTCAGCCTGGGTTTCCTGCCTGCTGCACACTGCTGGGGGCAGAAATGGTTTGGAAGGGAATGGTGAAAAGGGAATGGTGAAAAGGGAATGGTGAGAAAGGAATGGAAAACAGGAATGGCGAAAAGGGAATGGAAAAAAGGAAATGGAAAAAAGGAATGATGAAAAGGGAATGGTGAATAAGGGATGGTGAAAAGGGAATGGTGAATAAGGGATGGTGAAAAGGGAATGGTGAATAAGGGATGGTGAAAAGGGAATGGTGAAAAGGGAATGGTGAAAAGGGAATGGTGAAAAGGGAGTGGAAAAAAGGAATGGTGAAAAGGGAATGGTGAAAAGGGAGTGGAAAAAAGGAATGGTGAAAAGGGAATGGTGAAAAGGGAGTGGAAAAAAGGAATGGTGAGAAGGGAATGGAAAAAAGGAATGTTGAAAGGGGAATGGTGAAAAAGGGGATGGAAAAAAGAAATGGTGAAAAGGGAATGGAAAAAAGGAATGGTGAAAAGGGAATGGTAAAAAAGGGAATAGTAAAAAGGGAATCCTGATATTAAGAAGAATGTGCAGCTCACACTGCTCAATTCCCCCTTCCCAGAGAGCATTCTTTTTCTTCTTGTTGTGGGTTTCTTTTTTCCCCTTTCAAACAAGTTTATGTCAAGACTTCCAGCACAAAGACCCAGTTTAGGCTTCAGTCCCTGCCGTGGCTGGAGGAAAAGGCTCAAGTGCTGCTCCACAGCCCTGCTGCTCCTCCAGGAGCTGCTGCTGAAGAGTGTTTCATGTGCCAGCTCCATCCCCAGCAGCTCGAAGCTCGGTGAGCAGAGACCAAAGCTCCCGTGCTGCAGCAGGGACAGGAGCTGCTGTTCAAAGGGCCCTGTCACCACCAAGGCCCCACACTTTGCCTCCTCTTTGGTTCCTTTTCTTGCCTTTAGATGTTACAAAACTGCCACGGAAAGCTGCATCCAGCGGGGATCAGAGCACTGAGCTGAGCCTACAGAGACATGGCAAGACATAATTAATGTTTCTCCTTTTTTTATTCTTTTTTTACCTTCTCTTCACCACACTCCTGTGCTTCCCTGCCATGATCTGCTGTGGGATGCTGGTGTCACTTGTCCCCCCATGATCTGATTTAAGATCAGTTTGCTGTGCACCCCCTGGTCTGCCATGGGGGCAATGTCACCCACCTGAGGGACAAAGTATCTCAATTTACCCATTTTGAAGTCCATTTAGGCATTAAACAAACACTAGTAACACACTGGATTCAGTCTGCGTTCCTGGCAATATTCCTCCTGGTCAGAGTCGAGCCCAAACTGATTTATCATCCCAAGTGTGCCTGAGTGAGGTGCAGTTCATCATTTGCATCACACACGGAGCTTTTCCTGGAGATATCTTTGGGTTTCCTACGTAAGGAGTTGAGGGGAGGGGATGGGAGTGGAGAGCTGCTGTTCGACAGGAATGATTCAGGTACCCATGGCGACATGAGATCACTGCATTGTCACCAGCCGAGGAGATTACCTTGTACAAGAATAACTAAGAACAGAATTTTTGACCTTCAATATTTCCTTATCTGTAAACATTAGATCTGTAGAGCAGTGCAGCCCTGCTTGTCAACAAGAAGAAAGAAAAGAAAAATAAAACTAATTTAAAACCCCACCGTGGCGGTGGAATAAATTCATACATTTATCATTTCAGAGGTTCCCATCACTCCTGCCTCTTTTCCTGCACAGTTTAAATGATTACATATTTTTTTTTTATGTTGTGTTTACTCTCCTAAGAATAGAACACACTTTACAGAAGCTCATATGGATGAAAAAGCATTTTCCTTTTGCACTGCTGCTCGCAGTTAACACACACACAAACCTACACCTTGAGCTTTCCAAAGCCTTGGTTCATACCATCAAATAAATTCATGGCATATTTAGGAATTTAAGTCCTTAAAAGTTGAATGTTTCTGACTTGAACTTTCACCTTAAGAAATATCACAGATCTCAGTGTTTGGTCAAGACTTTATCTAGTCTACTAAAAGGGGAAAATTCTTCACAACTCTTGCATCTTCTCCTGGTTCTGCCAGCACTAGAATTGGAGATATTTAAATGAAAAAAAAAGATCCTTACAGTGAAAAAATGCAGGATGAGGTTCTGATCTTCCCATAACAGCTGGAAAAAAACCTTGTTAAATGAAATTCAGCATCTGCTCCTGTGGATGTCTCAGGTTTTAAGTTTCTGAGGCAGAGAGTAATTTTTAAGCAGAATTTTAACTTGCACACACATGAATTATTTCTAGTGACTGGCTCAGAAATAGCGATTTGAGGCTGTGCAATGTGTTCACACAGGGCTGGAGCCTGGCCAGGCCTGGGGACACCAAACTCTCTGCACACACCTGGACCTTGTGCCCCACCTTGGGCCCGGCACTGCGGGGTGGGGACACTCTGTCTGTGTCCCCTGTCCCTTCCTGGGCATGGCTCACCAGGAAATGACCACAATTTGGGCTCCAGACACCTCGCTGAGGTCTGAGCTGTACTTTGGGTCAGTGGAGGCCAAAGGAAAGCGCTGTCCCCTGGGAGCAGCGTGCTGTGACTCAGAGCTGTCACAGCCTCCCGTGGCTCCTCCTGGGATGGGAATGGTTCACAGAGGGTTGGGATTGGCCTCAGGTCCCACCCAAGCCGTGGTGTTCTGTGGTTTTAAATTTCCTGAGATTCTCAGAAGCTGCCAGAGGAAGCAGGCAGATGAACCCAAGATGGTGAAAGGAGAGACTTTATTTACAAAAACTTCTTTATATATCCATTAACAATCTGGCAACTATTGGTCAGCAGGGAATCCACCTCCTGAAACCATTGGTCACAGCTATACAACACCTAGTACCAAACACAGAGATTAAGAAAATAAAAGAATGCAGGTTATCTCTATTCTCCCTGAGAAAGAAGAGAAAGATTTCTAAAACAGTGCAACTACAGTGTTCAGGCTCCTCAGGGAGAAAGGACATTGTACTTCTCTGAGAAGGAAAAGGAGACTGTGGTGTGGGAATTGCAGCTCGCAGGTCCTCTGTCATGACAGAGGAAAAAAAGGAAAATAATAAAAAAGGGAAATAAATTTTTAAAAGGAAAAAATAGGAAAAAATATCCAAGGATAAAGCGCATCTAAAGCACGAGGGGATGGCACCGTCTCTGCTGGAGCCCCCCAGAATCCAGGAAGGGACCCCAGGTGTGTGTCCAGGTGAGCAGGACACGGCAGGGAGGGTCATGGGGAGCTGCTGTAGGAAAGGCCTGATGTGCCATGAGGGTACAGCTCTCCTGCTCCAGAGCCTGCAGGAGCAGCTCTGCAGGGAGGGATGCTGTGCCTGAAAGTCCAAACTCAGCCTGCAAACCCCTGGACAATCTGTGACTCTGAGGAGCA
Organism: Acanthiza pusilla; assembly: GCA_036630365.1. NCBI lineage: Eukaryota > Metazoa > Chordata > Aves > Passeriformes > Acanthizidae > Acanthiza > Acanthiza pusilla. The sequence continues at coordinate 1,835,952 of JAXCHO010000010.1, read as the reverse complement.
GAGCTCAGGAGCTGAACCCTCATGGAGAGCAGGCAGACATCAGACCTGCCTAGGGTGATGTTTGGGGCTGTGCCCATCCTGTGTGGGATGGACACCCCATCCCTGCTGATCCCGAGGGTTGGACACCCCATCCCTGCTGATCCCGAGGGATGGACACCCCATCCCTGCTGATCCCGAGGGATGGACACCCCATCCCTGCTGATCCCGAGGGATGGACACCCCATCCCTGCTGATCCCGAGGGATGGACACCCCATCCATGTGGATCCCAAGGGATGGACACCCCATCTCTGCTCATCCTGAGGGATGGACACCCCATCTCTGGAGGGATGGACACCCCATCCCTGTGGATCCCGAGGGATGGACACCCCATCCCTGCTGATCCCGAGGGATGGACACCCCATCCCTGTGGATCACTCAGGATGGACACCCCCTCCATGTGGATCCCTCAGGATGGACACCCCATCCCTGCCCATCCTGAGGGATGGACACCCCATCCCTGCTGATCCCTCAGGATGGACACCCCATCCCTGCTCATCCTGAGGGATGGACACCTCATCCCTGGAGGGATGGACACCCCATCCCTGGAGGGATGGACACCCCATCCCTGCCCATCCTAAGGGGCAGACACCCCATCCCAAGGGATGGATACCCCATGTCTTCCCATCCTGAGGGATGGACACCCCATCCCTGCCCATCCTGAGCAATGGACACCCCATCCCTGAAGTTCCTGAGGGATGGACACCCCATCCCTGCTCATCCCTCAGGACAGACCCCCCTTCCCAAGGGATGAACACCCCATCCCTGCCCATCCCAAGGGATGGACACCCCATCTCTGAAGTTCCTGAGGGATGGACCCCCCACCCCTGATCCCCTGGGCAGACCCAGCAGTGCAGGGTCCCCAGCACGTCCCCTCCCTCCCTCCCTGGCAGCACTGGTGGCTGACACGGCAGATCCCTGCTCTCCAGGAGGGCTCTCTGGCCATGGCCCGGCGGTTCCAGGCTGCAGAGCAGAAGTAATCCACAATCACCAGGCAAACTTTGTGCAGAGCTTATTTGGGAGGGAGAGCGCTGCCGCACGGGCGCGGGAGAGCGCTGGGGCCGGGTGATGTTCCCACACCGCTGAGTATTTTTAGAGCCATCCTATAGCGCAGGATTTTTAACTTCCATTTCACAGCCCTCGGAGCCTGGCAAACTTTCATTAACATTTGATGCCTTGAAGTCATGCGAGGTCTGGGGGGGAAAGGAGGGGAAGGAGGGGAAAGGAACACACCTTTTTGGAGCGTGGAGTTTGGGAAGTCGCTGGGAGGATTAGGAAAAGCCTCTGGTCCCTCCTTTTTGCACCAGGTGGTTTTAAAGGATCCAAACCATGCAGAAAACAAAGAATTCCAAACCGTGGCTAGGGGGAAGAGTTTTAATTAATTTAATTTAATTAACATGTGAAATACCTGGAGCCTCTCTGGCCCTTGCGGAGCCAAACCCCAGCACCTTGCAAGGATTGTGCCTCTCTTCTTCGCCCATTTTTAGGCAACTTTACTAATATAGGGCTCTTTGACCCCTAAATCCCCAAATTATTGATTAGCCATCATGCACCCATCCTCGAGCAGAGAACGTGGGTCATGGAGAAGTCAAAGGATTTGCTGCCCCCAGCCTCACTGCCATTCCTCCTCAGCACAAAGTAAGGCTTTTTTTGCCCAAAATTATAACCAATGAGAACTGTGCTTCCCCAGCTACAAGGCAGACTTTCAACTGGAAAATAAGTTAACAGAAACTCTATTTTTCCCCCTCTAAATATACACACACACACACACACACAGAGCATCTCTTCGTGCACACAACTGAGATTTTTCATAGGCTGAGGGAGTAGGAAGAAGAGACGTATTTTTGTCTCCTTGGCAAAAATACATTGGCAGCATATCACTGAGTTGTAAAGATTGAGTAAGTCCCAGAGCACGGCCCCACGGAGCAGGTTTTGGAAAGCTGCCCTTTGGCTGGCTCTGCCCATCTGCAGGGCCAGAGGAGGGACAGTGCCCGGGGGGCTCAGCCTGAGGGGCCCCAAAGAGCCCAGCCAGGCTCCTGGGGAGGAAGAGGAGGCTGAAATGAGGAGCTGCCAGCTCTGCGTGGTGCCACACGAGGAGTGTGAAGGGGAGAGGAGCTGTGCATCTCCCCTGGGCATGGCAGCGATCCCAGTCCTCCTGATGGGGACCTGTCCAGAGGTGTCCCCAAGGGGTGACAAACTGCTCCTCTCCTGCTTCCAAAACTGTGGGGAAATCTGTGGTTGCACTGTTTTAGAACTCTTTCTGTTCCTTCTCACGGAGAACATAGATAAGCTGCATTCTTTTACTTTCTTAATCTCTGTGTTTGGTATTAGGTGTCATTTGGTTATGACCAATGGTTTTGGGAGGTGGATTCTTTGCTGACCAACAGTTGCTAGAATATGAATGGATATAAAAACCCTTCCTTGTAAATAAACTTTCCTTTTCCGCCATTTTTCGTTCGTCTGCCTGGTTTCTCTCAGCCAGCTTCTGCACCCACGGGGACCTGAAAGCCACAGAAATCTGGTCCCAGGATGTTCTACAAGGGCAGGGAGAAACATGAAGGGCTGAGGGGGAAGGAGTCAGCAGCACGACAGCTTTTGTCCACTCTTCCCAGCAAAAGGAAAACATTTTGGTTTTCTCCTCCTGGTTTTAAACATTCCCAGCCACTTCCATGCCATCCTAGGACAGCAAAAGCCTTCCTGGTGGCAATGGCAGATGTTGGGACTCTCAGATGCATTATTCAAAGCAAATTCTGAGATTCCAAACTGGATTGCTCTAAGCTCCACCACTATCCTTCCCCGGTGCGGGCAGAGACATTTCATAGTAAAATGCAATTCTGAGATACTGAAAGTAAACTCAGAAACCTCGACAATAAAATATTTATGAGTCTGTGCTTTGGTGCATTGTAATTTTGCATGATATGTTTTGCTTTTCAAGACTGACTAGATTAAGGCTCTTCTGATTCATTAAACACATTTCCCCAAATGCTGTTTCTACAAATATTGTTGGGTCATTGTGTTTAGTTGCATTTATTAGCTGGTGTAACAAGGAACTTGCGTCTTCCACAAACCTGAGAGGAACCCGCCTCAATGTGTTGCTCTGAATCTCAGCGGAGAAGAAAACAGTTCTCATGAATAATTAAAGCTTAAAGAGGTCATGCTGGTTTTGCAGCCTCATTTTTATTTGTGACTGCTTAGTTTGCATCGGGAAATAGGAAGTTTCAGGTGCAGGAGCCAAATGGAATCTCTTCTGCATGTGCTCATTTGGTGGCCTTCTCCATTTTTATGTATTAGGCCATTTGTTAGCTGTAATAATTTAAATCAGCCCTGGGAATTAGGAGTTTAAGGCTTTTAGTTTTCATCAGGCAGTGGCTATGCATCCCTTTGCCTTTGGCAGGAAGGAGCAGCAGCTTTTCCCCAGGCTGGGCTGGGGTGCAGGGAATCAGCAATAACCCAGTCACTGTAACTCTAATTCCAGCTAAAACCCTACACGCTGCCCTTAGATTCCCTTCCAGGATTTAACAATTGAGGAATATTTTTATTCCTTTCATTTTTTCCCACTGGAACCTGCTCAGTCTCCGCAGCAGCTCTGCTATTTGTTCCCAAGGTTAGACACCAGCCCTGGGTATTCAACCCAACAACACACACAGCACTAATCCCTCTCTCACCAGCACATCCTGCAGATGATTTCTGAAACCTTTGCCTGGCATTTCCCAAACCCAGCCATCAGCAGGGCTTGGCAGTCACACCCCTTCCTCCCAAGCCTTAGATTCCCTGTTGTCATCTGCCTCGTTTCTGCCCCGCATCACTGATTGTGCATGATCAATCTCTAGAGGCCTCGCTGCTATGTATAACTCAACAAGCTGGCAGAGGAGCCAGGAAGACTCATTTGTGTGCTCCAAAATGAGTGTAGATCCAGCTCAAGGTCACTGCATTCCAGAGACAGACACGTTACAGGCACTGCCTCCAACTAAGCTGATTTATGCAGTGTTATTTCCCTATTGCTTCCTCAATATCCAACTATTTTTCTGAATGCCATCGTCTTAGGGTGAATCTCCGTGGGTTGAAGAGACACGGAATCACTACGAGATTGTGCCCAAGTATCCTGAATATTCCTAATCAATTCTCTAGCAAGGTCCCATATCACTACATTCACTTTTTTCATTAAAAAAACCCAACTTTGCAGTTTATGAATGAGCCAAAAGGAAGTTTGCAAAGAAAGTTCAGCTCTAGATGTCAGGTTGGAGACATTCCCTGCATTGGAGCAGACAATAACTCGATGCAAAGAGGTGATTATTTAGTGCCTTGCAAGCTTTTGCTGCACCAAGAGATCTCACTGTCAATAATCAGAACCATCAGTAATCAATACTCAATATTGCTTGCATCAATAATATGAACCATCACCTTATTAATAAAATATCAATAATACGAACCAATAATAATATGAATCATTTTTTCTACTGACCAGATGTGGAAGGTTTTTCCATGACAGAAGAAAATACCAGGTGATGTCACCCAAACATCCCCAAGGATTACCCAGGTCCCCGTTCTGGAGAGTTGTTCCTTAAATTTTAGACTGCTGTATGCCAGCTGCAAACCTTGCCTGGTGCGAAATGGAAATGTTTCAGAAAATGAAAGAAAAATGGCAGTTTAAGAGGGTCTAAAAGTAGAAATTAAGAACAGGAAGGCAATAGCTGGAGGTTGTGCATGTGTGGAAGTTGAAGTGGCAGAAAATCCAGGGGACTAAGCATCACACCTTGCACTGGGGGTGTTCCATGGAGCTCAGGAAGCGCCCCAGAGGTGACCATGACAGTCCATTTCCCCAAATTCAGCCTCCCAGGAAGTGCTGAGCCGTGAGACAGGACGTGTGGATGTGCTGTGATCCTAAAAGGTGAAACCATCAGTTGATGAGGGAGAACTGATGGCTCACCGAAGGAGGGGAAACCATATGGATAAAAACCAAACTGCCCCTTAAGGGAACCTCCATTCCAACTGTGCAAATGCAGGGGAAAGGCACAGTCTGACATCGTGAAAATAAACATGATTTGTCATTTTGCAGCACATGAACTTCACCAGGCAAAACTAGGGCTGTTCTCGGTACAATTTGGCACTTCAGCCCTCTCACAGTGATTGAGGACTGGCAGCAGCCACCGGGGGTGAGCAGTGAATCCCTGTCAGGGTCAAGGATATTGGGGGGAAAGCTGATTTTGGTCCAAATCCTGGCCAGCACTCAGTCCAGCACAGTTTATTTCCCACTCGGAGGTGTTGGAGCGGCGATGGTCACTGTGGGGCCATTCACAGTTGTGAATAACAGCTCAGTCTCTGACATATTGTGCCAAAAGCACTGCCAGTTACTAAAGCACCTCTTTAAATTAAGGTATTTGGAGGCAGAATGTACGAGCTGGAAGCTCACTGGAGTTTCAGTTCGGAGCCCTGATGGATGAAGGCTCTCACCTAAGAAGCCAACTCCAGCTCCTCCAGCGTTAGACTAATTTTAGCAAAGGTACAAAAGCCAACCACGGAACTCTAAGGGAGGTTTCTACCCCAGCTCCAAACTCATTTTCAAAGGACGAGGAGGATTCTATCAGAAGCAGCCTCAGCAAAGAGGCAGCAGAGCAAAACATGGCGGTGAGCGGTGAGACAAACTCTGGGCTGCCGGGATAAAGGACTGCGGCAGGAGCTGCAGGACGAGACGAGGTGTGAAGGCAGAACACAGCGAGTGTGGGCCGTGGTGGTAGATAGCAAAGCAGACACAGGGAAGTGAGTTAACAGCCCCACGACAAACCAGGAATGTTGACAGTTTCTTGGGACGGAGCCAGGCATGGGAACGCTCGCCGTGGCAGGGCTGGCTCGTCTCTGGCTGGAAAATGTTCCTCAAACAGCACCACCAGTGCTGCCCCAAAACAACCATGTCATTCCCAGGGTGAGGAATTGCCCCTATTTCCCGGTGTGGTTGATTCACAAAATGCAAATTGAGCATCAGGGCTGGAAGTTCGTCAGTCTTTCTCCCTAGAAAGCACAGAGTCTTTCCCTCAATAAGCTCCATGAAAAGGAAGAGCAAAAAAGACCAAACCCCCTGGAATTTCCCCCACTGCCATCCAGGCAGCAGCACGAGGGGATGTGGCTGATAAGGAGCAAATTGTCAGTGGTAGAGAGAAGAGCCATTCAGCGCCCGTGGAATCACACAGTTCTGTTATCTGCTGCTGGGCCAAGGAAAGGCATCTGGGAAGGGATGGGGGCACTGCTGGATAACCTCAGCCATGAATTCCGTGGCCAAAATGCTGGTTTATAGGACAAATATTCAAAGAAACTGGAAATTAAGTAGCTTGGACCAACATGTAACACAGGACTCTCCCCTGCTCTGCGCTGTCCTGCGTTTCCCTCCACCATTGGTATTCACTGTGGTAGCACAAGGACACTTAGTACTTTTGGCAGCAGTTTTGTAATGACTGAAGAGAATTCAAAGGACAGCAGCCAGACACTGTGATGTGTTTTATTAGCTCCCAGATGTGCAGGTGAGGTGAATCTTTGGGAAATGAGGTTTGCTGCCACGGGTTTTCTAACATCACTCAAGGTCTCAAAATCTTATAATGGAACAAAAGGCTGTCAGAGAACTCGAAAGTCATCTTTAGCAAAGCACCTTTCTGAATCTGTTTATTCCTTGTGCAGAAATACAAATGCACAGCATCTTTGATGATATTTGCCCAGCTGAACACAGGAGGTCAGCTGCTGAGGCTCTGTGTTTTACACATGAATTGTGAGTGACTGAGCCTCCGTAGGCGTTTCCTGGGATGTCTTCTGGTGTAGGTGATCCAGAATCTGGAGATGCTTTACCAGGCTAGATAAAACAGTGTTTGGTTTATCGTGGATTGCAGAATGTTAAAATGACATTGCTCCGAGAGTGAAATTGTTCCTGCCAGAATTAGAAGTCAACCCCAAGAGCAGAGATGCCCCAGGATCCCTGGCAGTGTGGATCCTGGGGCTTGGAGCAGCCTGGGACAGCGGAAGGTGTCCCTGCCCATAGCAGGGGTGGAACAAGATGAGCTTTAAAAACCCAACTTTTTTGGGTTCCAGCCCAAACCGTTCTGGCATTCCATGAACAGAGGATTTCTTCACCACCTGAGCAAGGTACATTTGCTGTGGAGCCAACTTTGGGAAATGGTGAGCGTCCCCTGGCATCTGGAGGAGACCAGCCAAGGCCACAGGAGACTCAGGAGTGCTCCAGGAGGGGAGGTGGTGACACGAAGGTCAAACTGCCCAAATGGGAACCTCACTGGTCACTGTTCGTGGCTGTGGGATCAGCGCTTGGGCCACTGGCAGTGCCTCTGTGGCCACACCAAGCCTGAGCTCCACTGCAGTCTGAGACCTCTGGAAAAAAGCGATGCAAGGAACAGAGCACAGCCCTCGTTCTCGTGAAAGAAGGAGCTGTGAGCAGCCTCTGCTCCCGACAGAGAGGGCTTTGTCCAGGAGCAGCGCGGAGAGGCGAAAGGAAATCAGATCAGGCACTGCCACAGCGCAGGCAAGTCGGGGGAAGCAGATTAGAATATTCCAAATGCTGGAGAGCGGTGGTGTCAGACAGTCTCTTCTCTCATGGAAAGCCTACGGTAAATCCAGGAGGGAGCTTGAACTGCTGCACAAAGGTGAGAGAAAGGAGTGAGGCCAGCAGTGGGACCGAGCACATCAAATGAGACAAACTGAGAGCTGCTCCTGGAGAAAACATGCCCCTGCCAGACTGGGGGGGAATGGGGAGCACAAGAATAAAAAATAAAGGCCAGGCAGGAGCTCCGTGCCAGCCCCAGCTCCTCTGCAGTGCGTGGGCAGCAGCAGCTGCTCCGTCTCCTCCAGCTCCTCGGAGCCTCCCGAGCTATGAGCACACACCGCGAAGGTGTTCTGCCTCCAAAAACCCGAAAGAGGAGCAAAATGGAGCAGGCAGCGAATCCCGACCGGCTCTTCCTCACCTGCCAGCGAGGGGACTGCCGGGAAGCTCCGAGCAGCGGAAGGTCTGTAGGCAGCGGAGGGGGAGGACTGGAAAAAGGGGAAATTCATGTCACAGCAGAAGATAAGAAAATAAGAGACTCGAGGAGGAGTTTTGCTTTGCCCACCAGACAATTGAAAATAGATCAAAAGAAGAACCCAAAGGGTTTGTTTGAGATGACAGCTCCTAAGGAAGAAAGTGGGGCAAATTTCATACATTTCAACATTTTAAAATAATTTTCTTTCTGCCTGGGAAGTCGATGGGAAGCAAACGAAAGGGAGTAGGCCAGATTCTGGTATCACTGGGAGAGACAGATTTGAGTCCACTGCAGTGAAATCAGAATCTGGCCCCACGTCGGCAGTTCTCCCTGCAATGAGAAACAAGCCAGTTCTGAGTTAGGGAATAAAAGACAGAGACAGAAGGAAAGGACTTCTATAAGCGAAATTAAAGTTTTTTCACTGTCTCAAGAGCTGTAGAGAAACATGGTTAAGAGCTCAGCTGAGGTGAATTTGCCTCGGCCTGACCACGACACACACGGGCAGCTTGTCCTGCCCAGCTGGCTATGGCACTGTGGTGGCCCACAGTTATAGGAATAAACTCCTAATCTCTTTAGGTCCTGGGCATTTTCTGAAAACAGACAATATGAAAATATGACAATAACCCCAGGTATGAGCAGTGCTCTTCATCAAATTCATCTCCAGGAAGAAACAAAAATACAAACTGTCATACAGACAAATTTTCAGGACTGGCAGGACTCTGGGGGTGTCAGACAGAATCTGTCTCAAAAACAGCCTGCGATTTGAAGTTTCCAGCACTCACAGCAGCCAAACTTTTTCTCAGAGGCAGACACCCAATAAATGTGTATTTAACCTCCTGAGGTTTGTTCCTCTGCTGGCTCCATCCTGGGAGGTGATGAGGGCGGCTCACAGCAGCCTTGCGGTGCAGCAAATTCACACGAGGTGTGTTTTGCACATGACCTGCATCAATAGTTCATGATTTCCTCCATAATGACAGCATTAAACACCTCCAGGCAGAGGCTCGTGGGACCTGTGCTCAGCCGAGTGACTTAAGGACAGGCTCGTGAAGCTCTCAGCAGCCAGCAGGAGACAAATAATCAAACTTGGGGATGTTTAACAGAGTTCTGAGCTGCAGGAAAATATCTAACACAGGAAAGTATCTTCCTCTTAGGGGAGAGGTCAGGACCAGAGCAGCTCCTGCTTGACCACCAGCAGCACAGAGCAGGTTTTTAAGTTAAAAGGAGGTGCACCCCCTTTCCCCTTCTCGAGGGTTATTTCATGGCAAGAGGAATGGAAAGGAAGCCAACGCAGCAGCTGTGTGTGCTGTGGTGTCAGTCCAGTGAGACAGGGGAGCTGCACTGGTGGAAAATCAAACAAATGAACACAGTGCACAGATAGATATTTTTGTGGAGATGAACATTTTTTGGCATGTCTGATCTCCTTTGCTCACTACTGCTCAAATCACTCAGCACAGGGCTCCAGAACCTGTCAGCAGAGAAATCTTCCTAAGGAAAAAAACACACAACTGTTTCTCTTCTCCCCTGGCAGAGTCCAGCACCGAGACACCCTCACTCTCTATAAATAGAGGCTCTCCACTGCTGTCCAAGGGAAGTGTAAAGCCATGCCATTAAGGAAAGCCGGTCCTGCACGACGTGCTCGGGTGGACACCGTGTTCAGGCAACTCCTGTTACAGCAGCCCCGCTCTGCATGTCATGCTTTTCTCGTGCTCTGTGATGCTATCTGTCAGTCAGCCTTCTCTGTGCTGATATATTCAGAAAACTTGTCATTTAAACATTCAGATATTCATGTGTTGCAGTAAATCAGGCTGACAGTCGGCTCTGGAACTGAGGCACAGTATTTAATCACAGAATAGATGCAACAAGCAGAACCATCGGTCCAAATTTCCCATGGTACCTTACTAATTGCCTTATTTTTAATATACAGTCATCTCCTTGCAACTTGAATTTCCTGTTTCCTCAAGCGCTCGCTGTCAAATGATCCTGAAAATGATTTCATTCCATGTCTCCAAACCATCCCAGAAGCCCCACATTTGCCAGAATCCACTGGCTGCTGGGGTTTGGGGGTGGATGGCTGTGCTCACCTGCCTGCAGGTGACGGCTGTGGCCCAGTGCCCACTCCTGCAGGTGACATTCAGGTCCTCATTCCCTGGTGCAGCTGCTTTGGGAGAATGCCCTGCCCCACACTATTTATAATGTGCATGTGTGTGCCCCGAGCATCCCCAGCTGCTCAGGAGCTGCAGAACGCAGCCTTGGCAGGGCAGGGCTTCACCCAAGGAGGGAAAAAACATCTGAACGAGAAAGGCTTCTCCAGCAGGTCCCAAACCCAAAGCTTTACTGCGTGAAGGAGGGCTGGAGGCTGGAACAGCTAATGGTCAGTGGCCGTGCAGATGCTGGAGAAGGAGGCAGTGATGCCTTAAACAGGCTGGTAAAAATATGAAGCAGACACAGTAGTACAGGGAAAAGGGAATTTACCTCGGTTTAATAGGATCCTAGGTGCCCAGACCCATCAAAGGTGGAAAACGCCATGGAGCGAACGACGAGTTGGGAACCCCCGTACAACGCGTACCGGATTTTTATGGATTTTACAAAATTAGCATATCTACTCTAAAACCCCCAATAAGAAACTTAATAAATGAAGTAATTGCCCCCTATTCTAATGAACCTCCCCCCCAAATGAGACTACAGCCTAGTTTACAAAAACACATTCCAAGAGAGAACAGGTTGGAGCCTCTAGTTCTGCGATAATATGAATGTTTGGTCTTCCTCGCTTTGCAGGACCCCAAACTAAGCTAAATATCAGACTGCAAGGGTTGTAAACATGTGGGGCTAAAGTACAAGGAGTGTTTGTGCAGGGCACAAGGAATGTGTATAGAGGGTAACAGGGAAGGGAAAGGGTATAAAAATATATAAAAAGGGTATAAAATACAAAAATCACCGGCATCAGCAGAGCTCAGCCCCTCTCTCTGAGTGTCTCCCCTGCTATCGGATCTCGCCTCTCGTGAGCTCCTGCTCGGCACAGGAGACAGAAATCGCTATTGACAGCAGCGCCCGCAGACAGGGCCTGTGCTGCAGAGCTGCGCCCGTCTGCAGCGCTGCCGACCGATCGCGAATGACAACAGAGCAGCAGGGCCGCGGCGAGGTTTGTTTGGAGGGCTCCCAGTGTAGGGCAGTGTGGCTTCCAGGTCCACAGAGGCTGGCTGAGAGAAACCAGGCAGACAAACGAAAAATGGCGAAAAAGGGGCAGTTTATTTACCAGAAAGGTTTTTTATATCCATTCATATTCTAGCAACTACTGGTCAGCAAAGAATCCACCTCCTAAAACCATTGGTCATAACTAAATGACATCTTATACCAAACACAGAGATTAAGAAAGTAAAAGAATGCAACTTATCTATGTTCTCCGTGAGAAGGAACAGAAAGAGTTCTAAAACAGTGCAACCACAGGGCAGGGGAAAACAAAAGTAAATGTTGTCAGACATTTGAGGGCTCGGTTTGGCAGTGCTGATCTGTGCAAGCACTTCCAGGGCACCAGGGAACGATGGCATCGATAAACACTCGCCATGGGAAATGGCTGTTCTCAGACATGGCCGATGGTGTGGACAGCAATGGGAACATTTGCATCCTGAGCATTAACCTTCACTCTCAGGCATCACAAAATAAAAACCCAGTGTGGTTTGTACAACCTGCAGTGGTAGAGGCAGGATTATTGAAGGATTATTTGAGAAAGAGCCTTTCTTCTCCTTAGAAGGCTATATGTCATCGGAATTTGGGATCACTGCTTTGATTTGCTGTTGGGATCTCTATGTATTTTGAGATTTCAAACCCCAAAACAAAGCTTAATCTTCACTTCGGCACTACAGTTCCGTCCCTTATCACATTATCTGAGTACATCACACTCTAATTATAGTTGTCTGAGCAACACTTAGTGAGGTTGGGAAGTACTAACCTTGTCAGAGAAGCCCTTGAACACAGAGCAGAACCAAGTCAGAAATACTTTTTAGTTCTAAAACACCAGCTAAGTATGCAGCAACCAGTGGAAAAAAATTGTTCTTACACCATCAACAACACTTCAGAAAATTCACCTCTTCACTGTCATTAATGCAGATCCTGAAGTCCTGGCTCAAAATTCAGAACAAAGTTGTTACTATTATGAGGGGGGGAAAAAAGCATTCTAATATTTGTATTTCTAAAAGCATCATTAAAAACATATCAGTAATCATTCAAAGAAAGGAGTAATACTTACAGCATCTCAGTGGAATATTATATCTCACTCTCAAGGGGTATCCAGAAGTGCTTCTCAATATTTCAGTATCTGTTAGGCAGTGGTTGCAGTTTACTCCTCTCCCTCTCGTGGGTACAGCAGTAGGAGTTAAACATTCCGTCTTCCTCTCCCAAGGAGATGAGGGACTGTATCCCCAAACACCAGCAAGGAAGAAAATCTCTCTCCCACATCACCTCCTGGGGTGGGAAATGGCTTCGTGTGCCTCGGTGAACGTGGGCCAGTGACTCCTTTTCCTGCACATTTCTCCCAGGCAGCTGCTGAGGAGCCTTTGGGAAGAGCTGCAAGGAGCTCAGCCCTCATGCAGATGCTGCAGCAGGGTTTGGTACTGACTTTAATTGAGGAATTTCCTTTTCTGCCCCTCTGCCTTTCCATGACTTTTATTATTTTGCATTGCTTTACATGCATGGAGATGGGTTTGCCACCAAATCCCCCACAGCTTTTTTTATTTATATAATAAATATATAATATAATATAATATAATATAATATAATATAATATAATATAATATAATATAATATAATATAATTATTATATTATATTATTTTATATTATATTATATTATGTTATGTTATGTTATGTTATATTATGTTATGTTATATTTATATTTATATTTATATTTATATTTATATTTATATTTATATTTATATTTATATTTATATTTATATTTATATTTATATTTATATTATAAAAAGCCATTTTATATTTATATCTATTTAATATATATAAATATATAATTTATATATTTAAATATATATTAATATGTATTTAAATACAACTATACAACTACAACAGTATATTTAAATACAACTCAGATTCTGCTGTTGTGCTTCTAGAGCTGACCACTGCTTCAGCAGCTTCTCCAGCTAGCTTTAATTTCTGCCAAACCTGAGTTTCAAAGTCTATCACTACGAAAAAAAGAGGTATTGTTACTTTTCCCAGCAAGCCTTTATTTCTGACGCCTTGTGATTGAGAGAGGCCTCAGTGCCCTGCAGATCACCAGAGCTCTCGATAGCAACTTCAAGGCTCACTGAGAGTTTAATAAGCTGCTGCTGAATTACGTTGCACTTGCTAAGTTTGTAGGAAAACGTTATCCAGTCTGCTGCTGCTATCAGCTATCAAACACCACAGACACCAGGGAGGACTCTGAAGCAGCATCTCTTGTCTGAACTGCCTAAAAAATACTGGGGGGGATGTTTTGGGTTCCTAGGCTTTCATACAGGTCCAAATTTTGCAGTCGTTTGCTATTTTTATAAAAATTTAGCTGGGTAAATAATGACCAGTAAATAATGACCAATCCAAATAATCCTAGAACTGAAAATAAAAAGGAACTCTCAAGCTCATCCAGATTTTTTTGGGGGCTGGGCTAATTATCCTGGTTTTCACCTCTGCTGTTCTTGATAACACTCCTTCAAAGCCTGAAAGGCTCTAAATGCAAGAGCCAGGAAATGAAGGTCTCGTCGCTGCTGTCCTGCTGTGATTGGAGAATCACAGAATCACACAATGGTTTGGGTTGGGAGGGATCGAAAAGTTCATCTTGTCCCACCCCTGCCGTGGCAGGGACACCTCCCACTGCCCCAGGCTGCTCCAAGCCCTGTCCAGCCTGGCCTGGGACACTGCCAGGGATCCAGGGACAGCCACAGCTGCTCTGGGCACCTGTGCCAGGGCCTGCCCACCCTCCCAGGGAACAATTCCTTCCCAAAATCCCACCCAGCCCTGCCCTGGGGCAGTGTGAGAAGGACACAGAACCCAATACCTGCAGACAGAAGGACAGACTGAGATGGCCCCACCCACACACACAGAGCTATTGCAAGGCCTCTTTCCACAGGAAATTAGTATGGGAAGATGGTTTAGATTTCTCTCCTTAATAAATAGAGAGGATAAAAATAATCCTCTGAATGTATTTGCTGCAAACTGCACACCATAATGGAGAGACTCCATGAAATGACCACCCAGTCCCAGAGGCTCTGTAGTGCTGGGAGTGATGCTGTGAACTGCCATGAAAACAAGCACTGGGACCTTTAAAATCTGAGTTTTGGATGGCCCGAGAGCCATCAGGAGCTCCAGCCCCTCTGATGGGCAGCACGGGATGCACACAGGAGCAGTCCCAGCTGAAGTGCTGTCCCCACCTGGCAGCCAGGACAGGTGTGTCACTTCCAGATGTGACATGAGCCACTTACATCTTGTTGCCAGCCTTTGAAGTGCTGTGCAGAGCCAGCCTGAGCCGTGGCTGCAATTAGAGCCGATACATCATTTACTGGGAGAATTAAATGCGCTGTAGTAGCAAACCTGCGGTTGACACTCACAGGGTGCAATTTAAATCCTCCGGATTAGTAATTCTTTTGAGATCTTTGTAATCATTGGTAATAGGTAGTGAAATAAATCCACGTTTATATCCTACAGACTGCAGCTGTGCTTCTGTTAAAGTAGCATTAACGGATGGGTTTTAAATCCTTCTGCCAGCTCAGGCTGTAAGCACCGAGCTCCTGTGCAGGGATAACTCAGCCTGGGTGATGTGTTCCCGAGCAGGGAAGCGCTGGTTAATGAATAATGAAAGCACCACGGCACAGCCTCGGCTCAGGGCTCACTCCTGCAGGAAGCTCTCTGGGGAGAGGTCCCCGTGTAGCTCCCTGTACCACAGCGACCCAGCTGCAGCTCAGGCTCTGGAAAATGTGACAGAAAAGAGCACAGAATGCTCATGGAAAGCTTTACCTCCATGGACAAAGTGCTGGTGTGTCCATCCGAGCAAAGGGTTCGTCCAGCACTGTCCCTCCAGGGACCAGGAGCCCACACCTGACTTTCTGCACAGGCTCCCAGTTAACTAAATAAATATGCCATTAAAAGCTGAGCCAACCTGCAGTGGGACATACGGGTCTGAACTGCGGCAGGAGGAGATTTATGGACTTGTTTTCACAGCCTGGAGAGTAATTGAAGAGGCCTCAGACAATTGGGGCTCCGATAAGGGAAGGCAGCACTAGACTGGGATGAGATGGGAGGGATGATGGCAGCCAGGCTGGCACTGGGAGCCCCGGCCATGGAGCAGGGAGCCAGCGTGACAGCCACTCTGGGGACAAAAAGAGCTTTGCAAACTCGGTATGCTTGTAAGATAATCATGGAGCTGATAAAGTGAAGCACTTAGAGATTAAAAAACTCAAGAGAACGATGGCTGAAGAGAAGAGCCCAGGAATCCTGGCTGTGCCTTCCTTCAGCCCAATCCACCCAAAATTCAGAGATTATTTCTTGACAGGTTAAAATAAAAGCACGTTTACCTGGTTCTGTTCCTTACGGGGGTTTGTTTGCTCTGTTTGCACTTAGGAATCTACAAAGGACATTGCTTCCGAATCAACCACTTCCCCGAGGACAATGACTATGACCACGACAGCTCCGAATACCTTCTCCGTAAGTGAGCGCTGATCCCCAAGGCACAGCTGTGGCCACAGAGGCTTCCCGGGGTTCCTCCTCTGCAGAGAGCAGCCCCAGTTTTCCTCCCTGTGAGACTGACCCCAGTTGGGTTGTGTGGCTTTAAAGTCCCCGAGGGTGCAGGGGCTGGCAGAGAGAATTCAGGCAGACGAACCCAAGATGGCGAAAAGGGAAAGTTTATTTACAAGAAGCCTCTTTTATATCCATTCATATTCTAGCAACTATTGGTCAGCAAAGAATCCACCTCTTAAAACCATTGGTCACAATCAAATAACACCTAACACCAAACAGAGATTAAGAAAGTAAAAGAATGCAGCTTATGTATGTTCCCTCTGAGAAAGAGCAGAAAGAGTTCTAAAACAGTGCAACCACAGGGTTGCACAGCCCTGTCCAGTTTGTCCTGCAGTTGACACAACCATCGCCCTCGGGGACCCCAATTTCACAAAGTCATTGAATCCTGGAATGGTTTGTGTCGGAAGGGACCCTCAAGATCCCCTAGTTCCAACCTTCTTGCCATGGGGCTTCAAGGATTTTTTTTCCAAGGGTTTCTCTCAGCCGGAGGAGTGCTCAAGGTTTTGGTGCCCATTCTCTAAACATCATGTGGCAAATTTTCTAATGAAAACTACAGCTATCGTGCCCAGGTTTTACAGAGGGAGTGTTTATAGGGTTCGTGTAGGAAAACGTGTTTGAAGAGTGGGTTCCAGCCCATTAGGAAGATTTTCCTAATGCTTAAACCCAACCCTTTCTCACGCCTCAGCCTTTGCAGCTGCTGAGCCCCCTCCCCCTGCAGTGAAATTACTGCGCTGGAGGAAGGAAGCTGAAATTCTGCAGCATTCAGCAAAACCCCAGCACCAACAGGGGCTGTGGCTGGGGCCAGCCACCCCTGCTGCTCCGTGCTGCCCTGAAATCCCCCAGAAGGGGTTTCATCCACCAGCCTGGTGCACGAAACGAGGGCAATGGTTTCACCTTCTCCTCATGGCCATTCTCAGCTGATGGGAAACCTTGGAACCCAACCACGGATCCTGCAAAGTTGGAGTCAGATCCCCCTTCCCCAGAGGACTCCTTGCCATGCTGTTCCTCGTGAACGAAAGAGCTGAGCAGCCGAGCTGAAAGCAGTGCCCTTTACCAGGAGAGGAACTGCAGCTCACAAGGTGTTGGGAAATCAGGGAGCGGAGAATAACGCTGCTGGCAGGGCAGAAAACTCCTCAATTACAATATTAATTACCTGAAACACCACTTAGAGAACCACTCTGCCCTTCTGCTCACTTCTGGGCAACAACTTCTAGTTGCTCAGACATGAGGAAAGAAAAAAAAATCTCTGATAAGTTTGTTTCACCAGAAAACCCAGATGTTTTTTTCCTCTTTGCTCTTGTCAATTTAGATCAGTCATAGCACCCGGGTGACACGATTTCAGAGCTCAGGCGAAGGCAGAGTGTGAGCACAGCTGCATTTATCTTTCATACAAAGCCTTGGAACTAATGTTAAATTGATGCCAAGTCAGCTTTAGGAAACAAACATCATTAGTAAAAGGGAAGGGGAATTAAGTAGCATCTTGATAAAAGCACATTATGCCTTCTTTATATGGAGAAAAAAGTGAGAACCGGGAAAAATAGTCTCCAGCTCCACGTTAAGACATGAGACTGGTAAATTGGTTGTAAGTGTGCTTGTGACGGGTGTTCCTAAAAGCTATTTGCAAAAGTGACTAAGTAGAGATCTTAAAAACAAGTTGGTCCAACCCTTTAAGTCTTCTGCAAAATCAGTCTCCAGCACCTCCCCTGCAGAGCAGAGCTCACCCTGCAGAGTCTGCACGGGGACAAGGCTCCTTGGCTTTCACTTCCACAAGAGCTGCAGTTCCCCATGTGTGCAGTTGATTTAGAGATTACTGGAAGGTTACGTGTCTAAATCCAGAGGAGATGAGCTCATGCCTGTATGTAATGAGGACCAAATCATTGTCTAAGACAGGAGGATATTTGCATCCTGTTTCAGAAGAGACGCGAGAGCTTCCGTCCTGCTCTTGCCCTCTGCAGCACCTTTGCAGTCTGCTGGCTCCATGTCCTTCTCCACCATTTCTGGCCATTTCTTGGCACAGTTTCTCACAGGGACATGTTGGGATTAATCCTTGTTTTTCCTGCCTGGCTTAGACAGAGGCACCAACACTGATGTATTTCGTGCTCCTGGAAGAGCAGCGTGAGGAGTCTCAGCCTCTTCCACAGTCTGTTTAATACAGGCTTCAGAGAAATGCAGATGTTGACCAAGCCCTGGTTCAGAACCCCATGGAAATCAGTGACAGGAGTGACTGATTTTAGGAGACTTTGGTCCAGGGTGTGGGCAGGAGCAGGAGTTTGGAGTTTGCCCTTTGGTGTCCAAGCTGCTCCCTGCAAAACCAAGCGAAGGACAGCACGGTGACAACTGACATGGGCAAAGGAGCTCAGACAAGAGCCTTCTTTTTGAGCCTTCGCCGTGGCGACACACACCAATCTGTGTGTCTAAAAAAATCCCCCTCACACGCCTGAGCAGGGCCCAGCGAGCAGCAGATGTCCCAGTGCCAGCACGGAGAGCCCGCACGGTCCCCGGGCTGCCACCACATCCCCCGTGGCAAACATGCCCTGGCTTCCTTCACCCCCTGATTCCCTCATCCCCTGATTCCTTCATCCCCTCCTTCTCTCATCCCAATTCCCTCATCCCCTGCTTCCCTCATCCCAATTCCCTCAATCCCTGATTCCCTCATCCCCTGATTCCCTCATCCCCTGCCTCCTTCATCTCCTGCTTCCTTCATCCCTTGATTCCCTCATCCCCTGATTCCTTCATCCCCTGCTCCCCTCACCCCCTGCTCCCTTCATCCCAGTTCCCTCATCCCCTCCTTCCCCCATCTCCTGCTTCCCTCATCCCTTCCTTCCCTCATGCCCTGCTTCCTTCATTCCCTCCTTCCCTCATCCCAATTCTCTCATCCTGATTCCCTCATCCCCTGCTTCCTTCACCCCCTGCTCCCCTCATCCCCGCTCCCTCCATCCCAGTTCCCTCATCCCCTCCTTCCCTCATTCCCTTCTTCTCTCATCCCCTGCTTCCCTCATCCCTTGATTCCCTTGTCTCCTCCTTCCCTCCTCCCCTGCTCCCCTCATCCCCTCCTTCCCCATCCCCTGCGTTCCCCTGGGCACACAAACCCGAGCTGCTCCCACCCAGCATGGCACGAAGGACGAGCACCTCTCTCCTCTCTCCTTACAGGAGGAGGATCTCCCCTCGCTGTGCCCTGGGGATGTCAGGGCTCAGCCTCTCCGAGCAGGGGGACCCCATTTCAGGGACATCTCTGCGCTGCCATGCCCTTCTCCCTGCACCTTAGAAATCCTCCTTTCAGGGCCATTCCCCCGGCTCTTGGCTTTGTGGAGATGAAAAGCCTGAGCCGAGCAGGGCTCGCAGCCCCATGGGGAGGAGCAGCTCCAGCGAAGGAGTGTCACCACACATAGCGGTGCACAGCAGGCGATGCGAACCGACAGGACGGTAAACAAGGGGGGGGAAAAAGCCAGGGAGAAAGCAAAAACCAGATTGCCTTAATGTTTTCTGATGTGCTGTCATTTTATTACCAGTATCAGGAGACATATGTAAATTCTACGTGGTACCTTATGAGCTTCCTTTGAAATTTCAGAGCTAAAAGTACACATTGTAAGGAAAAAAAAAATGCTGTGGAGTTTTTCAGGAAGAGAACACTGTGTGTTTTGTTTCTCTTCACATTAATTACCTACTATAGAAAAATTATCTCTGGAGATTATTAGTACAAGTAGAACAACCCACCCCCTATATCTGGCACGTCTGACAAGTTCCTTCCAATGATACCACTGAAGCATTTTAGGAAAGCTCTTTGATTTAACTGAGATCATTATAAACAGCGTGACCATAAAGCACAGGAAACAACATCCAGAAAGGCTGGGCCACAGGAGATTTCAGCCTTTAGCCAGGGCACAGACAGACAGAGATCTGGGGTGCCTTAATGCCCAGAGGCAGACACTGACCTTGAATCTTTTTCTAATAATTGCCTGTAAAACCTGCCCCAAAATCCAAATTCATACTAATTCATAGCACACACGTGGGGTACACCAGGACAGGGAATAGGCTCTCACCTCTCCGCAGGCTTTGAGCAGAGCTCTCACAGCACATCCCTGGGGTTCGCCAGTCCTGCGGGACGCTGTCGGAATAGCAATGTGCCGCCTGGCCCGGGCTCAGCTCCGCCTGGAAAATGCCCCAGCTGTGCAGGACACGTGCAGGGACTCTGCCAGTTTGGGAAGGGATGGACTTCTCTCGCTCCTGCAGATCTGTACGGGCAGAAGCTTCCCAGGCAGGACCGCATTTTGGGCGTTGGGGCTCCCTCCCTCCAAGGCTCCGGGGCTGCGCTGGTTCCACCAGTCCCGGGGAATGGTCAGGGAGGGTTCACCGGGTGGGGACGGCCACGGCCACGGACAGCAGGATGGGGAGCACAGCTGGAACATCTGGCTGCCGCTCCCGGGGGACGGAGCCGCTGGCGGTGCCGCAGGAGGATGCGCCCGCAGAGCGCAGCGCTCCCAGCACCACTGCCCAGATGGAGATTTCTCCTCTCCCTCTCGGCCCTGGCATGCCCGTGGCCTCCCAGGCTGCTCTGGGGTCTGTGACAGCAGCGTCTGACCCTCCCTCGCCCTGGGATCTCCCCTCTGTGCTTTTGCCTTCCCCAGCTTCAGGGGATCCTGTTTGCCACAGCTCTTTATCTCCCCTTCTTCAAAAAAACACTCCTACTCTACAGCAATAAAACTCGGTTCCTCTGCCTTTCAGGAACCCCTGCCAGCTCTTACCCCTTTGGTTTTAACAATACAGACATCTCTCTTCTCATGCTTGTTTATTTTTTCTCAGCCCTTTTGTTCCCTCCCTGCCGCTTCCCTGTCGATTGCTGCTCGGTCTCACTGTGACCCGACTTCGAAATCTGCCTTGAAAAACGGTGTTTTAATATTTTTGTGGGGGATTTCATAGCCCACGCTGGTGAATGGACGGAAGCACACGGAATTTTAAATGACTCCACTTTGCTGTCAGGAAACCAAACGCAAACATCTAAGGCACATTTGTTAAAACTCCTTCCTTAGAAATCTGAAAGGTTTCGATGTCCTTAACATCCAGCAAAAGAAAAAGAGGTTATTAGCTGTTCTTGCTGGCGACATGGATGCTGCTGACTTCAGGAGCCATAATTTGCTCACCTCGTGTGGGCACCACGAGCAGATCCGTCTGCTCCAGCTGTCCCAAACCTTGTAGGGTTCATAGCCAGCTCATGAATTTTTCACTGCTGCTCCCTGCGTGATGCTGGGTCTTGCTGTCCCTTACCTCATGCTTTGCCAGAAATATTCTGCACAGGGTGGCATCAGAAAATGCCAATGGCGCTGGACTTCCTGGGAGAAAGCTCAGAAGAGTGAAGCTGCTCAGCTGAGAGTCTGTGTCACTCACATTGGCCACCTCACGGAATTGTCATCCCAAAAACATGGCCAGAAATGCAGAATCAGTGATAATTCTAGGAAAAAATGAATGAAAAATAATAATAAGTTAGATACTAGGGAACGTTTCTATGCTGAAAGGGTTACAAAGCATTGGTGTCCCTGAGAATGTTCAAAAACATGTGGCTGTGGCACTCAAAGACATGGTTTAGTGGTGAACACGGTGGAGGTGCTGCTTTCACATCTGGATTTGATGATTTTAAAGGTCTTTTCCAACCTTAACAATTCCCTGGTTCTATTAAGTCATTCTTCTTAACGATTTTAGGGAAAAAACAGGGGTTTTGAGGCTCTGATCTCCACAATTCCACCCGAGGAGGGATCTGAAATGATTCCTGTCTGTCTTCCTCTCCTACCTGTCTCCCCCAGGCATCGTCCGTGCCTCCAGCGTGTTCCCCATCCTAAGCACAATTTTGCTGTTGCTGGGAGGACTCTGTGTCGGAGCAGGAAGGATTTACAACAGCAAAAACAACATTATTCTCAGCGCTGGGATTCTCTTCGTTGCAGCAGGTATGTTCTGCTTAAATTGCGTTCTCGAGAAGTGCTGCCTTTTTCAGCTGGGAAAGACTGGAAAAGCTCCTTGATTTCCCTGCACCCCTTTCCTGGATTGAGGGCATTAACAACATCATACCAGGCAAGATTCTCAAGAGAAAATTCTGCTCTTGAAGCCCCACAATAAGTAGATTCTAGAAAAGCTTTTGGTTTTCCTGCAGAAGGAAGTGAAATTCAGTAACCAGCATGTTTTACACTGTTTAAAATGTATTGAACACTGGATGAATCAGGCATCTCATATACCTAGGGCCTTTTTTTTTTTAATATTATGGCTGAAAACATTCACCTCTGATAGGTGAGCCCATTTTTCACACTGGAAACATCTGAGAGAGTCAGCCCCATTGTTAATAGCTCTCCCTGAAGCCTGGATTTAGCATGCTGCATTTAGATGAAAATTCAGCAAGGTGGAAGAGAACTTATCTTGATCAAGGTGAACAGCCATAGCCCTGAGCTTAAAATGTATTTTTATCATTCTTCTGGATGTTAGAGTCCCACTAACAATATTAGCAAGCTCCCAAATGCTGCTTCTTTCCCACTGTGGCAATGGAGAGATGGGGGAAAGTCCTGCTGAGTATTTTGGGATCCACGTGAGCATCCGTGACCCTTATGTTGAGCTATCATTTCTTTTTCAAGAATAAATGAAACCTTGCGATAAATGTAAGAGTAAATAAATGTAACAAAATTTCCTTGTCCTGTTCTTAGAACCATTTAGGTCCAGCAAGTAACGTAGCTTGAATTTCGTCTGCCCAGCCACATAACCACTGATTTATGTTTTCCTTCCTCTAGGTCTAAGTAATATCATAGGGATCATTGTCTACATTTCCAGCAATGCAGGTGACCCAAGTGACAAGCGAGATGAGGACAAAAAGAACCATTACAACTATGGTTGGTCTTTTTATTTTGGAGCCTTGTCTTTTATTGTGGCCGAAACCATAGGTGTCCTGGCTGTGAACATTTACATTGAGAAGAACAAAGAGCTGAGGTTTAAGACCAAGAGGGAATTCCTTAAGACTTCTTCCAGTTCTCCTTATGCCAGGATGCCAAGCTATAGGTACAGGAGGCGGAGGTCCAGATCCAGTTCCCGATCCACGGAGCCTTCTCCATCCAGGGACATTTCTCCGGTTGGCATGAAGATAGCAGGCACCATCCCCATGAACGAGATCTCCATGTACACCCTTTCCAGGGAGCCTCTGAAGGTCACCACGGCCGCCAGCTACAACGCAGACCAAGAAGCCAGCTTCCTGCAGGTCCACAACTTCCTCCAGAAGGAATTTAAGGAAGGGCTCCACGTCAACATGGTCAACAGGAGAACGACGCCGGTCTGAAGAACCTTCCCTTGCTCGTGCTTTTTGAAGAGATGTCCAAACAGAATGGGTCTGTCAGGAGCGATGTTCAAATACCCTCTCACCTCTTTAATTGTGGCATGTGTTGAGGTAGCAAGTGGAGATCCTCTGGACCAACATAAAGATATTTACACGCTCGTAGCTTTTTTTGGAAGCTATTTGGAGTTTGTTTGTTTCCGTTCTTGGTGTCACGAGATGAAGGCAGTTCTTGTTCCTGCACTTTTGTAGTGTGTACACAGTCCTGGAGAAACTGCAAAGGACTGGCCACCAGTGTGTTTTAAAGGATTACAGAAAAATTGTTGTACGACTTCTTTTTTTTCTTTTTTTCTAATATCGAGATCCCTTAATACAAACTTGCAAATATAATTTATAACCAAGCCCAAGGATGAATATGAACTACTCCTTAAGTGAACCACTTTTCCTTTGACACAGCGTAAGCTTTGCCTCTTTCAAAAAAAAAAAAAAAAGATAAAAA
Organism: Acanthiza pusilla; assembly: GCA_036630365.1. Taxonomy (NCBI): domain Eukaryota; kingdom Metazoa; phylum Chordata; class Aves; order Passeriformes; family Acanthizidae; genus Acanthiza; species Acanthiza pusilla. Next base: position 1,812,339 of record JAXCHO010000010.1, on the reverse strand, counting down.
AAGAAAATATTTTTGAAGATAACACTTTCTAAAATTGACCTGTGCCACTGAAACCGTAGAGCACCCACGTACTGAGCATTACAGACTCCCTGACGGGGTGGGAAGGGCGTCTCCCATTCCTGGGTAGGGCATCCCTTGGGGCAGCGCAGGCCGAGGAGCAGAGGGTGGGTGCGTCTTGAAACACCTAGAAAGGGAAAACATTAAAGTAGGTGGGACTTGAGCATATTTGCAAATATCATTTCTTGCCTAACGTTTAGAAAACTTGAATTCTCATCTCGACGAGCCCTAGTGCCTGATCCGGCAAGGTGCTGAGTGCTGGCTGTCAGGAGCCCCTCGAGACTTCCTAGAGCGAGGCGGGAGCAGGGCTGAGCCGGGGCGGCCGCGGAGCCCTGCGCCGCAATCCTGATTTCCTTACTGCTTCACAAGTGCAACAACGCTACCGCCACCGCCAACCGAGAGATCTCCGAGCGCACGCGGAGCCAACGCGCCCGGAACGGCGAAACTTCCCGCGGCAACGGGAGCCGAGCGCGAACAGAGCAGATGACAACTTTGTATTTTTTAAAACAGAACAAAAGCAAAAAGAAAAAAAAAGAAAAAAAAAATCACCGTTTATGAGATATTTATTAAACTCTTTTTATTATGAATTAAGTGCCGCATGGTGCAAGGTATAGTTGCTTTTAGATGGAAATGATGGTTCGACCTAATTTAATTTATTTTGTAATGATGCATCTACTTACGTGCAGAGAGCCCACAGCAAACTCTATGCAGCACGTAAGGAGGGAACTAATTTGTACCCTTTGCTTCTGTATGTTTCTAAAAGAGTCTGAAATATTTTTTTTTCTTATAAATTCCTGCTTTCAGTTTTTACACTAAGGCTTGGATCTCAAAGCTCGAGGGCCTGACTCAAAGGTAATTTAATTTCATAGTACTCCTGCGGATTTTAGTGACCACTCGACCAAGCCATATGAGAATGAGGTGCCCGATTCCCCTCAGATGAATTAGATGCAGTGAGAGAGGAGCATCTAATTCCTGTAGCTTTCTTTGAATATCCCCATCACCTTTGCCCAGAAAATCTTTGCTAGCAGAAGACTAGAGAAGCGGTGACAAGAAAAAATTTATAATTTGGAAAGTTTGGGTCACTGGTATTGGGAGATCTCAGCCAAACTGTTAAAACCTCTTTAGTCTTAATTTCTCCTGCGATGGCCCCAGGGCCGGAGACTCAGTGGTGTTTTGGACGCGAGGCTTTCGGCTAGTGGAACCAAGTCCTCCAGGAAAATCCCGGAGAAGCTGCCTTAACATCCCAAAAAGCAAGTCGAACCCCCTCTCCCCCCAGACAGCCCTGCTCGAGCCTCTCTCCTTGCAAGAACCGAGACACAATTCTCAATTTTAAGCGAGAGTCTTCCCCTAGTCACTGTTAAGCTCTGCCGGGCCCTCAGCCTGGTGGAGCCACATCATTATTTTGGCAGAGGTGGGTTGGAGCCTTCATCCCTGCTCATTAGGAGTTTCCATTCAGGTTAAAACTCTGCTGGGATCCTTTTTTCAAACCTCTGAACTCTGAGAGCTAAAGCGAATGGAGCGATGGGAACGATTTAAAAGTAGAAAATGTTGTGCTACTTTCTGTATCAACACACTATGGAGAAAGATGTTACACAAGCTTTTTAAAAATAAAAATCAAACAGAGGCAGAAAAGAAAACTTTTTTACCTACTTTTCGGCTAGGACAACTTAAAAGGGTTCTAAAATTATTAAAGTTCTTGATGAAAGGTTTTTTTTACAAGAATCTTTATGCTTTCAAACAATAAATTATTTCCTACTTTTTGAGACTTCGTAATATTAAAATACTTTGATTAGCTATGATAGAAGTAGAAGTTTGCAATGAAAAAAAAACAACCTTCTGTCTCATTAGTGTGTCATACTAAGTGCTAATTAATTTACATCTAATTATAGTCGATGTATTTTTCAAGTGCAATTTCCCAGAACTATTTGTTTCCCACTGTGTTAATAAACTAATAGCTAGAACTAAGTCCTCATCCGTGTTTACTGTAATTAAGAATAAAACCATTCCCTCTAAACCCAGGAGTTAGATATAGGCTGTTTCTCTAAACTCATGTACCTTGAACTGGAAGTCGACAGTGTGAGGTTTGCTCCGCGCGTGGGTTTTGTTCTTTTAGTCGTCGTTCTCCAGTGAATGTGCTTCAAACACCCATCCGATTCCAGCCAAAGGCCAAGATTCTCCTGCAGTGCGGTGTTTTTGGCAAAAAGAAGTCTTGCTGAGCGTTTTTGGGATGTTGCTCTTTGGGCAGGGCAGGGTCCAGCAGCTCTCCAAGAGTGATGCCCTGTTTCGGTCCAAGCTGGAGCATCTGCTTCTTCTCCAGCAGGAACCTGCAAAAAATGGAGCTGGAGTGGGGATCGTGGGGTGCTCGTGGGGTCTGGACAGGGAGCAAAGGCATGGGGAAATCACAGGGACCAGAGCTTCTGTCCTGTGGGAGAACGAGGGCTGCCGCTGGAAATTCAGCGGTGAACTCGCTGAGTTCAACCAAAGCCAAAAGCAAAAAAATTCATTTGACAATCCCGATTAAAAAACCCCAAAAATAAATAAAGATAAAATTAAATTTAAAAAAAAAAAACAAACCTCAAAAACTCAAAAACCTCAAAAACAGTCCTTTCCTAAGAAAAACTTTGATTCTGGCAAAACTGAAAAATTCACCACATTCCTGTCCATGAACAGTCTTGCTCCATGGCTGATCCATCCAAACAGAGCTAGACTGTGCTCAGACTTTGAAGCCACTCAGTGATAGTTAAAAAAAAATTCATCTGTTCTTCCACATCTCTCTGGTTTCCCTGGACAGCATCGAACAAATGAGCCCCATTTCCCAGCAAGGCCTGCAGATATCATAAAATCATATCATTAACAATAATCACTCTTTTGGTATATAACATACTGTAGCAGCAGAACTAAAAAAAAAAAAAAAAATTATCTTGGTTCAGATTTGATTTTCCAAGAAACAAAGTTTCAGGTATAACATGAGCTCTCTCTTCCTCGTTTCCCATACACAATAGGAGTAAAAGGAGAAATCACTTCAGCTGCCCAGACATCTAACAATAAACTATTTTTCTATTTCCTTTTCTCTCTGTATGGATCACATATCCACAAGGGCTAATATATCACGTCCCTTGAGGCTCCATTTCTGTCTGCAGTTCTAAAGTGTTATTTCCACTGTGCTTCAGTTCTACTGGTATAACCACAACCATGTATAATGTACTTAATCCTTACTTTTTAAATAAACCATTTTAAATGTATTTGGCTTTGTGTGGAGAAAGGTATGTAGATTTTTAATTTCCAGATTCTCTGAGCTGAGATTTCTGTTTACTTTTTCACGTTTTTCACTGTTTGATTGCAGCTGGCCATGTCACTGGGAGCCAATATTTCGGAGGAGGTAAAATTATTCTGGTGGTCCCACAGACCACAGAGTCTCCAAGATATCTTCACAATATTTTCAGTTATTTGGGATGGAAATTAAGAAAGACCTTCTTGTTTCCAGCTTAAACTCATCCCCCGTGAGCCACACCATGGTTTTGGTGCCCAGGTTGAGCCTGAGGAAAACCACCTGTGAGGAAAACAGCCTGGTGTGTTCTGAGGTGCTCTCCCCGAGCCTGAGCTTCCCCCAGCTTCTGAGGTTTCTTTGAGCTCACCTCGAGCATCCTCCCCTCCCTGCTCTGCCCATCCTGCCTGGAGGAATCCTGGCCCCATGGGCTGGAGCTCCACACAGCCTCGCTCCATCACCCCAAACCGCAGTGGGACAGGCACGGGGCAGCAGCAGCATCTCCCAGACACCCCAACCATCCCCAAATCTGAGCGATATTTCTTCTTCAAATACTTCTTTTAACTTCACCTCGCCGCCCCTCAGCCTCCAGACTGCACCGAGGAGCACTGGCTGCCTGTCTCTCTGCACCTCTGCCAGGCTCGTGATGAATTGGCACGGCTGGAGGGAGGCCGAGGATTCATCTTTCCAAATGCCTCTGATGCGCCGTGGTGAAGCCATTTACAGCCCAGGCCCAAAGCTGCTTGCCTTGGACTGCAATAAATGAAGGTTTTTCCCACATTCACGAGCAATTCTGTGGGTCAGTGGTGACCCCAGGAGCTGTGGCTGCCCCGCGTTCGGAAAAAGTGGTGGTGTTTGAGGAGGGGAAAGCAGAGACAGAGAGTCCTTAAGGTTTGGGAAAGTGGCGAAAAGAGGATGTGCATCTCCTTGGAAGGAGCAAACCAACAAAACGGGCAGCAGAAAGGAGAAGGGAACGGGGAGGCTCTGCACCTGTCTGCAGTGAGGCTCAGCTTTCAGCCCCCGCGCCAGGGGATCGCTTTCCCACCGCGCCCGGCACGGCCGCGGTATTTTGGGAGCTCTGTGGAGCAGTCCCAGGGCCAGCAGGGAGGGGCAGCTATACACAGCAGTGTGGGACGCTTCTGAAAAATAAAATATCCAGGAAAACACTCATTTAGCTCCTGCCTTCTGTGATTTCAGCCCCAGAACCACGGAGCTGTCGGAGGGTGACCTTGGGGGCATTCCCAGGGCTTGGCTGTGGAGAGCCCACCCTGACCCCAAGGGTCTCACCACACTGGGGCAATGCAGCCTGGGGAGCCCAAATATTCCTGAGTAGAGCTGTTTGCTGAACTCTCGTTTGGGCTGAGAGCAGAGCAGGGCCGTGTCCCCCTCGGGGCTATCCTCACCTGGGAAGGGTCTCTGCACAGCACCGTTCTGCGAGCACGGCGAGGTTGGTCTGGGTGTGGTGAGCACTGAGGCTGCTCTGGAAGAAAAATAGGAGAGTGCAAGTGCTGGGGAGCAGAGCCAAGGCACCACCTCTGCCAGGGAAAAATAAACCACAATAGTTGGGCTTCAGATGCCTCCTTTGGCATTTTCTCCAGTAGAGAAACAGAATTGTGTCCCCCGCTCGCTGCTGCTAAAGTGCAGCTAATTGCAGCCCTCCCTGCTTCCCAACAGGTCCTCATTAATAGTCTGTTTATATTTCATGTGATATCGATTTTTAGAATGTGAATACTCGCCAGCTGACCCAGGGAGACTGCAGGGACCGTCCTCAGAGGATTAGATATCACACTCGTCTGGATGTGCAGAAAACTTCCAGGGTTTGCTTTAGTCCTGTGCTCCTCCAGAAGTCTGCTTTGCTTCTGCATTTGTCAGGTGCCCACAAATAACCCACAAAACCTTTTTTTCCCGTGGGCTGGCAGCACTAGGTCATTTGTGGGGCTGGGGACAGCGTTTCGCCTCAGCTGCAGCACTGTGAGCTTGGGAAGGCACAGCTGCCCATGCTGGGGCTCTTCAAAGCCATTCACACTCCCAGCGCCACTCAGCAGCAGGGAAGGATCAATTATTCCCTTCTGATTTCACTTCAGTTGTTTCCTGGAAATTAGGAAACTCAAAGCCAAACCAAACCCATAGAACTTGTCCAGAATGAAGGATCTAAATGAGAACAAAAAGTGTGATTCTTGCCAGCACTGGAAGAGGCACAAAGACCAACACCAGTGAAAAAATTAATGAGTTCCCACCCCTGCAGTCCTTGTAGGTTGTAATTAGTCTAAAGCAGGATCATTAGCACTTGATGCCTCAGCAGCCAGAGCCTCGCTTTGTGCCCACATTTGCAAACACACATTCGCTTCCCTCTGCTCCACCTGTGGCGTTTGCAGCATCAAGGGATCGAAGGCAGGACGCAGCTCCTGAGATCGACTGATGTCTAGAGAAATTTAACAAGAGTCTACTTCAAAGGAAAAGGCATTACATCTTTAATGCGTTTCTTTTCTGGCTTAAAGTCGGCTCCCTTCAGGCCCTTCTGCCTTCATGAGAGCTCCTGGCTCTGGTTTGAATGTGAGCCTCCGATGTCTCCAGCCCCAGCTTGGATGTGTCTGTGATCTCTCGTCCCTGCCTTGCTCCATGTCCCCACGGCCCTCCCTGGGCCTCTGTTCCCAGCACCTTTAGCCAAAACAAATGAGGAGTATAAAATGCGGACAAATTTATTCGAGGCCTTCAAGGTACATTTGAGCAAACGAATGTCCCCCCAGGGACTACACCCAAAATGGACTCTGGGTCTGAGCCCTTCACCTTTTACAAGTTCTGTCCATTAGCATATTGGCCTCTAATTCTCCAATCGCACCCTCAGGTGATGATGTTCACCACCCCAGGCCTGCTCCCCTCCATCTTACAGTTGTTTACATATTTTCAGGCCCCAAGGCAATGAACATGTCCTTGGATCTGTGTTCAGAGAGCCTTGTTTGGCCAAAGGTGCTGGGACAGAGGATTTTAGCACTTTGTGAGAAGCACTAAACTGCAGCAAGTTACAGGTGCATTAAGAGGAAAAAAACTAGAAATATTCAAAGGCATCACTTTCCCCTCCAAATTTCCCTCTCCTGCCCACAGTTCCCACATCCCCAACAGGAATGGGGCACCAGTGCCACCCTGGGTGCCCACCCGTCCCTCTGCTCCACAGCGGTGGCTAAGCTATCCCTGTCACATTTCAATTACAGTTATTTTGGACCAACATTTTAAAACTTACTCTTTATTATCTCTCCCTTTCCCAAGCTCTCCCTACACCTTAATTCCTTGCTCCACATTGTCCCTCATCAGCCCAAGCTGACACCTCTGCACCTTTATTTTGACATCAAACCGGAGTGTTAATAAAGCAGGACTGGAGTAGCGCTGACATTATCTTGACACAATGATATTTGCAGCTTTCCGCTGGCATTTTTTTAACCATTCTTTTAACATTCGGGTACTGTCAATCTCCTCAGTTTGACATCACAATTGTAATGTCACCTCCACAGTGGCCTCTGCGTTGACATTACCATCAAATTGGCTTTACAATCAGCTGAAATATCAAAGGGAAGGAGAGAGGCTGGCCCTGCCCCAGCCAGTCTGGGCTCAAGGCAAGAGAAATCACTTCTGGAAGAAGGAATGGATGTGTTGAGTTACTGTAGGCATCGAGGGGAGCCTGGCTGATAGGAAAGCAAGCAGGTATTTGAGAGATTTTTCATTAGAAAAAGACGCACAAAAAACTAACAACAAAAAAAAGCAAAACAAAAAGACCGCAAACAAATGGAACCCACAAAAATACCCCCGACTGTTCAGAATAGTTCAGGTTAATTAAAAATAATTATAATAAAAACACGGAATAAAAATTACTCTAAGAAAAATAAATAATTAAATAAACTAGTAGGCTAATTTTGTCACTTGTGCCCCAGTGCTGGTCTCTGGGGACACATCCAGCCCCGAGCTCCGTGCAGGGCCGAGCTGCAGGCGTGGAGCGAGCAGGCTCCAGGGCTATTAAACTGTTTAGGATCAGTCTGAACACAGGCCCGGCACTGTTATAAACACAGATGTTTTTATAACCCCGCTGAAAAGTTAATCATCCTATTAATGCCTATTTCTGGGCATGCTGCAAGTCAAGCGATCTCAGCCCCTGAGCGGCGGCCACGGCCACTGCAGCGTGGGAATCCAAACCGAGCCGGGTGGGACGGGGCCGAAAGCTGAGCTGAGCGCCGGGAGCCTCCTGACACAGCCCAGCAGCTGCCCGGGCCCCAGGGCTGACATTTCCGAGCGCTCAGATGCGCCAGGATTTCGGGAGCCCTCGCGAATCGCCCGCCACGCTCCGCTGCGATGGACGAGAGCAAACCGCTGAAGGTGCGGCTGGCGTTCTCCGTGATCCTGGTGGGCATCTCGCTGCTCTTCGCCGCCGTGGTCACCGACCACTGGGCCGTGCTCAGCCCCAGCGTGGAGCAGAACACCAGCACCTGCGAGGCAGCTCATTTCGGGCTCTGGAGGCTGTGCACCAAGAGGATCCTCATGCAGGAGCAACGTTCCCAGGAGAGGAGCTGCGGGCCCATCAGCCTGCCCGGAGGTAGGTGAGCACGGCTGGGACAGAGCTCCAGGCTCTGTGAGTCCTCCAGAGTCCTCCTGGCTCTGCTCAGGAGGATGTGGCAGAAGGAAAAACAGGCTCTGTGATCCCCATGGCAGAAGGAAAAACAGGATCTCTGTTCACCATGGCAGAAGGGAAGCAGGCACTGAGTTTGGGATGGGGTGTAGGAGCTGTTTTCAGGCTGTTTCAAGCACTAAGTTTGGGATGGGGTGCAGGGGCTGTTTTGGGGTTGGTGCAGGCACTGAGTTTGGGATGGGGCTCACGGGGCTGTTTTTGGGTTGGTGCAATCACTGAGGTTGGGATGGGGTGCAGGGGCTGTTTTCAGGCTGGTGCAAGCACACCTCACTGCCTTTCCTGGCTGCTTGTGACCACATCTGAGTCTCCCCTGGACCGTGGCAGGAGCAGGGGAGGAGGATTGGGCACACAAAGGGAAATTGGGACAGAGGGAATCTCGCTGAGCCCCAGCCAAGGGTCCTACAGGCATGTTGACAGCAGCAGGCGAGAGGGAGGATTTATGGGTGCACCAAACACAGCTGGATCTTTAGGATTTCCAGGGGAACAGCCCATCCACGGTGGGCACGGTGTTATCTCTGAGCTGTTCCAGTGACAGCCATTCCCCAGGGCAGGGACAGAGAGGGCCCTGCAGCATGGTTTGTCAGCCTCCAGGAAAAGGAAAAAAATCATAAGCTGAGTTTGAATCAATTTCTCAAGGACTTTGGGAGCCTCCTCACCTGTCCCCAGAGGCAGCGGCTCCCACACACGTCTCCAGCCCCAGTGCAATCGATGGGGAGGGCAGCAGCACGGCAGCGTTCCGGGAAGGCTGCTCCATTCCCGTGGCTAAAGGAGCTCATTATGTTTTTGCTGATTGCCAAGTCAGCAACATCCGTGCCGTTTGCACTAATACAGTCCCTCTGTGACTGAGCCACGCTGCTTTTTTAGAAGGCTTATAGGGTACTGGATGCTTTCCAGAACAGAAATAACAGGATTGCCTTCGTGTTAGACTCGCTGCTTGAAATGAAATATATGTTAACACATATTTGAAAATTTCCTGTGAAAAATCCTCCTGCCTGGGCCGACTGTATATTGCCTGTGCTGCTGCAATTCTTTATCTCTTCGGCCAAATTACATGTTGTGAGGAGAGGAGAGGAGCTGAGCCTCGGCGTGTGGATCTGCCTCTAACCAAACTTGGGAGTGTGTCATCCATATGCTTAATGTCTCTCAGGAAGGTACTTACGTTCCTAGGGAGGTTATTCCTCGCTGCACGCCTTCCTCCGCGCACAGAGAACTCCCACAAAAGGGGAAAAAAACAATAGGAATGGGTGGATAAACAGCAAAACCGCACGACCGTGGGGTAAATATAAAACTCATAAATATCCAGCTGTCTGCACAAAGCAGAGGAAAGCAGCGCTATCTTTGACAGACATCAGCATGTGCTCGCACAGGCGTTGAATCACATCCCAGCGCATTCCGCCGGGCACAGAATCGCTGGGAATTATGGAGGGGCTGGACTGTCCCCGCTTCGGAGAGCTTCATCCAGCTCCTAAAGACATTTGGGAATTTGGATGATAGCCTGCGTCATAACCGCGCTCCAGAGGGGGAGATTCGCACCTCAATTATAACATAAATACCTTCATCGCTGTTTGAGCTGGGAAGGATGAGAGCAAGGGGAGCAGAGCCCCCGGGCTGGGGCTGCTGAGCGAGGCTGAGGCCACACGGCTCCTGTTAGATTGATTTCACACTTCTGGGAAGGGATGTCGGCAGGGAAACACCAGGGCTGTGAAACCTGCAGCAGCCGAGGAAATGTGAATGAACAAACGCGCAGTAAAGAGCAGATGCGGGCGCTGCTTTTCCTGAAAATCATGAGACATAACCAGACATTACTGCCAGGACTGGGAAAGAGGCATCAGGATTTATCACAGAATTAATAACCATTTACCAGTCGCTCCCTGTGGAGGAAATGGATGGCATGATTAAGGTTATTTATTAGGCTTTGAGCTCAGCACGGTGCAGAGTGGGGAGGATGACTCGGCTCGCAGTCCACAAAGCAGGGCTGTGATTTAGGCAGAGCTCTAAAATTTTACAGCACCCATCCGAGGGTGTTGACAAATTGAAAAGGGTTCAGCATCCTGCTGTAACAAATAAAAAGATCAGGGAGATGGTTGTTAAATCCAGGCGCATTCAGATTAATACCGAGACATTTTTAACTGTGGTCGGGGCACCGGCGCATTTTACTGCCGGCTGTAAACGGAGTTTGGTGTCACTGCCTGTAATTCTGTGCTGGTGCTGTCCTCAAAAGTGTCTCCTGCGCTCTGGGCAGCAGCAGGGATGTTCAACAGCTTGAACAGGTCCTTGTAAATACAGGAACTGGTGCAGAGAAGTGGAGAGGAGAAGCTGCAAACTGGGCTGTCAGCAGAGCTGTCTGTGCCACTCCGAGGGACTCGCTCACAGGACAGGTGTGACCTGACAGGGACAGAGCCTCTCCAAAACCCTGAGTGTGCCCAAAGCCTCGTTGGGTGGGTCAGAGCCCGAGGCCGGACCCCTCCACTGAGCAGCTCCTCCAAGCTCCTGTCTCCCAAACTCATCACAGGGGAAATCCCACACTAAAACCCAGGGTTCTCTGACCATCCACAAACCTCCCACGCTGTGTCTGTTCAGGCTCAGGAGCAAGGTGGGCTCCAGCCCTTCCCCAGCCTGCCACTCCAGGCTCACAGGGGAAGCTCACACTCAGAATTCTGCACGGCCTGAACATCTCACAGCCTTTCCACCCTTTTTTTACCCCACAAAGTCTCCAAATTGCAAGTCCCCAGGGTTCAGCCACAGCTCAGTGGGATTGCCCTTCTCCTGCATCCCTGGAGGGATGGTCTGAAGGGCAAGGAGCAGCAAGGCAGTGAGGGGCTGAGCTGCAGGGCTGAGGACACTCCAATAAATCACATTACAGACCTGAAGTTCATGTGCCCACAGAGCCCCTGGGCTGCCCCATCAGCACACCGGGGTGATCTCGTGGCAGAGATAATGCAGCTGGGGGGAGAGAAACAAAGATTGCCACTGAGCTCCCATCCATTATCAGCCCCAGTGTAAATTCTATCTATTATGTAAACGTGCTGTGACACAAATGGGCTTTTCTCTTATTCATGATGGCCCCACAGTGCCTCAGTTCTGCTGAATAACAGACTTGGTGAAACAGATATTCCCAGCTCAACAGAGCATGGAGGCATCTTAAAACTGAAAACAATACAGCGTTTCACCCAAACCCAGTTCTATTTTCCCACAACAAATGCATTTTCCAAAAACACCAACCCACTTGGGCAATGACCCCTTTTACCAGGCCTTGGCAGAGCTTTCCTAAGAGCCACAAGGGACAGAGGCAGCTCCATCTCCTGCAGACAAATCCACCTCTAAAAGCTTTGTGAGGATGGACTGGGCTGGTTTGGTTCCCCTGGATGCCTTCACCTTTGAGCTGCACGCCCGGGGACTCCTGTGAGTTCAGGCTTTTTAGAGAATTAATGGAAAGCTAAACCAAACAATCCTAAAATAAAGTGTCCCAGACACAACGCTCAGCCTCGGCCACCGCTGAGTCGCTGGTGGAGGAGCACAGCCACTGCTTTGAGGCTCGAAATTCACAATTAGAGTCACAGAGGGCTGAGATCAAATATATTTCTTCCAGTCATTTGCAAGGATAATAAAGAACAGGTCAGGAGATGCCAGAGCTAAACATTAACCTCGTCTCCAGCAAGGAGAATCTGCAGATGAAATAAAAGTCAGCTTATAAACTTAAGTAGATAAGAGTGTCTCGAAGGAATCCTCCACTAACAGGCCCAAAACTGCTGCTTTGCAATTACCTATCTCCTGGGAGAGGGAAAATAAATCCTCCCTGAGTCACTAACTCCAGCAGCCGCCATCTACGTGACAGCAAAAACCCACAAGAGCCAACAGGTAGAGCACAGCCTGGGAAATTCGTGCTGTACGGAGCCACTGAAATGCTCTGTTATTTAATGGAAATGGCTTTAACCAAGGGGCCCCTGTTTTTTGTGTTTCTGGCAGCCTTGGCTCTGTTTTGGGGTCCCCAAGGGGTGTCCCCCCCAGCCCAGCTCAGCAGAATGGGGCTGACTCCGCTCACATGTCCCCCCAGTGCCCCTTCCAGCCAAATTCCTGGCGAGCAACTGTTCTGCAGCTCCTCAGCCCTCCAAAGCCTCAATTAAATCGGTTATAAATAGCAAGAACACCCTCCACCCTTGCCCTGCTGCTGCCAAGGCCCCGAGTCAGCAGGTCCTCAGCAGACCCTCCCCATCCCGCTGCAGGCTGGATCTGCTGGGTGACAGCAGTGACATTGCTCCCCTGGCTGACCCTCGTCAGGGAACAGCTTTCCTTGTCCCCATGTCCCCCAGCCCGACAATCCTGACCCTGCTCCCCTCACAAGCCCCCACAGACACCCCACACCTGGCACTGCAGACAGAGGAACTCCATCGAGCTGCCTCAATCTGACTCTGCTGTCTTATCAAATTAACTCAATAGAGTGCCCTGATGGGATCAATCCTGGATCCAGCCTGGCCTGAGAGCCTCTTTGCCCTTGGCTCACTCGGCCTTGCCTTGCCTTGCCTTGCCTTGCCTTGCCTTGCCTTGCCTTGCCTTGCCTTGCCTTGCCTTGCCTTGCCTTGCCCTGCCTTGCCCTGCCTTGCCCTGCCTTGCCTTGCCTTGCCTTGCCTTGCCTTGCCTTGCCTTGCCTTGCCTTGCCTTGCCTTGCCTTGCCTTGCCTTCCCTTCCCTTCCCTTCCCTTCCCTTCCCTTCCCTTCCCTTCCCTTCCCTTCCCTTCCCTTCCCTTCCCTTCCCTTCCCTTCCCTTCCCTTCCCTTCCCTTCCCTTCCCTTCCCTTCCCTTGGCAATGCTTGGGCTCCAAAGAGCTTTGGTCTTTTTTGCCAACAGCCAAAGTAAAGCTCTCAGAGCCCCTGTTTCAGTAAAATATTCTGTGTTTTGCTGCAGGGCAGCAGCCTCAGCTCCAGGACCCCCAAATCAGCAAACCCCAGAGCCACACAGGGCCTGTGAGCTGGGGGAGGGCAGAGTCAGCAGGGAGAGGTGGATGGGGACACGCCATCATCCCTTTGGGACCCCAAATGGGGTGGTGTCACCGGGGGTGGGTGGGTGCCCTGCTGTGGGCACAGCAGGTGCCATCCCCAGGAAACACTGAGAGGCACAAACGTGCAATGGCCACAGGCAGAGTGAGAAAAATCATCTGTGATTCATGTCTGAAATGCAGAGCAATCAGTGTGCAAAGCTCCGGGAGGGCTCACAAAAAATATCAGAGGGGTCCAGCCTGGTGTCCTCATCCACTCCCGAAAAAATCAGATCCAACCCCAATTCCTCAGTGTCACCAGGGGTAGCGAGCCTCAAAACCACGGCAAGTTTGGTACCTCAATGAACAGCTAACTCAGTTTTACTGCATTCTGTCAGAGGTTTCCTGAAAATCGAATTCTCCTTTCTCCTTCAGACCACAACTGCTCCTACTTCAAGCACTTCACTCCAGGAGAGACCTCGGAGATATTTGAGGTGACCACCCAGAAAGGTAAGAACGATTCAAGAAAAATGTTTTCTTGATGTATGAAGTGCTGGGCACACAAGGCCTGAGGGAAAGAGGTCCCCAAAATGAGGGTTCAGCCCACTGAAAACAGCAGAATTTCTAGCTGGCACCACCAGCTGGGAAAAATGTGGAAAATGCCCTGGACAGGGTCAAATCCCAACTTCCTGGGGACAATTATTTTTATATATGATCACACTCATAAACGTGAGTTGTCCCACAAATATATAACAACATCGATGCACAGGGAAACCGCAAAAAAATCCTTTCAGCCTAAAAATGACTTTACAACATTGGCACTGTCCATGACACTCAGCCTTTGCCATCCAAGGGGAAGATATTAATAAAACCTCAATGAATAAATCATACCCCAAGCAGAGTCTTGACCCTGAAAAGAAGCACAGAAGGCTCTCTGAAGACCATTAGGAATTTTATGTTTCATATTGATTTGATATGAAAGTCATGTAAGAAATAGAGCGATCGATGGATGGAAGGAGCAGGGATCCTACGAAGACATGAGCTGTCAGTGTTTACAGTAAAATCATTTTTCATGGACAAATTTCACTTTTTTGGTTAGTCCAAATATTTTGAGGACTCCCCTAACATGCTCCTCTCTCTTCCTCATCCTCTCTTGGAGGACAAACTCCTTCCTAGTTTGCAACACAACAAATTTACTGAGGAAAACATGAGCCAAAGGTTACATTGCATGTATTAATCTGCTTTGTTTCCAGTAGGAACTGTAATGGTGGAAAACCCTGAAGAGAAAAAGTCATTTCCTAAGACAGGAAAGACAGGGATTTTAACTATAGAAAAGCATAAATCTGAGTCACCTGCTCTTGCTCACTTCTCTGCTATCTGATCCAGCCACCTGATCTTCAAAATGCACCCAATGCCTTCAGGGCAATGCAGAAAAAAATCAGATTTTTTTTTTTTTCCCCCAGAAAAAAAATAAGTTGGGAAGAGCTTCTTTTCTTTGGGGCAAAAAGAAAATCTTAAGCCCAGCAAAAGATTTTACAATGAAGTGATCACTTTCAGGCACTTCCAGCACAGAGAAAAGAGAAACGTTTAGAAAATGATAATAAAACAGTGATATGAAAAGCAGTGAGAACAAAGAGTGATCTGCTGTTCCCCCTCGCAGAAATAGCTCATTTGGATGGGAGCTAATTAGTAACAGGGAAAAAAACTCTTCATCATTTTGCCTGGGAGATATTTTTTTTAAATGGCTTGAAAGGCAAATATCATCAGGCACTGTGATGTTCATGCATGGCTACATGTGTTAAATATTAAACTAATCTGAAAACGAGCACAACATGCAAATGAAGGCCTGAATTACTCAATTAGCAGCTCTCCCCCTCCACCCAGGCACTGAGCAGGGCTGGGGAAGTGTCCACCACGCACCTTGGCAAAAACCCAGACTTTGGGAGGCTTTAATCTCTGCCCTGCAGAAGCTGAGCTTTCGGAGAGTTGGAAATCATGGTAAAGGCAAAGGAACAAAACTGAGCTGTGCAAACACTCCCCTGGCTGCTGTGAGCTCTCAGTGCTGAGCCCATGGAGCCCTCGGCTCTCTGTGCCCTGGGACAGCCCCAGCACCGAGCAGGGCCAGGGATGGAGTGAAAACAGCTTCTGCTTGCCCTGGGACAGCCCCAGCAGCATCCAGGGCCAGGGATGGAGTGAAAACAGCTTCTGCTTGCCCTGGGACAGCCCCAGCACCGAGCAGGGCCAGGGATGGAGTGAAAACAGCTTCTGCTTGCCCTGGGACAGCCCCAGCAGCATCCAGGGCCAGGGATGGAGTGAAAACAGCTTCTGCTTGCCCTGGGACAGCCCCAGCACTGAGCAGGGCCAGGGGTGGAGTGAAAACAGCTTCTGCTTGCCCTGGGACAGCCCCAGCACCGAGCAGGGCCAGGGATGGAGTGAAAACAGCTTCTCTTTGCCCTGGGACAGCGTGGGGCGATGGGAGCACAGCGTTAACAATAACATTTACGCAGAGCAGAGCGGCTCCAGCCCAGCCTCCATCAGCCCACTCAGGTGGGGCAGTGAGCAGAGGTGCCCTGGTCCTCTCAGGAAGTGTTCACAAAGTGTTTTCCCCTTCCTGCTCTGCTTCATACCCTTCACATTCAGAAGATGCATGGCCAGGGCTTGCCCCTGTTTTCCCTTGAGGGAAATAATTCACCAAAGCCGAGCGCAGATATTGCTCACTCTGAGCTACAGCAGTGTCCCCACAGCTCAAAATGTGCACAGTAAGTCATTTCTGGTGTTTTTTTTCTTTCCTTTGGCAGAATACAGCATTTCAGCCGCAGCCATCGCCATCTTCAGCGTTGGCTTTGCCATCATGGGGACGATCTGCGTGCTGCTGTCCTTCAGGAAGAAGAGGGATTACCTGCTGAAGCCAGCCTCCATGTTCTACACCTTCGCAGGTACGGCAGCGCTGCTCACACTGCTGAGCTTGGCTCGTGGGACAGCACAGAGAAACCTCAGATAGATCCCGAGGCGACAGAGACGCTTCTAAAAATGCCCTGAAAGCATTTTCGTCCTGGCCACAGCCTCCAGGTCCCTGTGTGGTGTGAGAGCATCCTGCTAAGGAGAATTACCCAGCAGCAATTCTGTGTTTTCTCCAGTATTTCTGTATTTTCTCCAGTAATTCTGTATTTTCCCCAGTAATTCTGTATTTTCTCCAGTAATTCTGTATTTTCCCCAGTAATTCTGTATTTTCCCCAGTAATTCTGTATTTTCCCCAGTAATTCTGTATTTTCCCCAGTAATTCTATATTTTCCCCAGTAATTCTGTATTTTCCCCAGTAATTCTGTATTTTCTCCAGTAATTCTGTATTTTCTCCAGTAATTCTGTATTTTCCCCAGTAATTCTGTATTTTCTCCAGTAATTCTGTATTTTCTCCAGAAATGTCTGTATTTTCTCCAGCTCCCTTTAGAAGTATATTCACCCCCTTCTAGAATATTCACTGCCAACCCCAGGCTCAGCCAGGGATTCACAATATTCTATCTCATTTATTAAGCCTCAAACCAACAAAACAGCCAATCCAGGACCAAAATTCAAACTCTCCCAATCACACAAGGACTGCACTTTCCCATGAGCCAGGAATACCTTGACGTGCCACAAGGAGTGGAAGACAGAAGGGCAAATTGTCACCTCAATGTGAAATCTTCCTCAACCTCGGAAAAAGCTCCCCAGGGAATGCAATTATTCCTCCCCCACTTTGAGCTTCCCATCCAAGCCTGCCTGAAAGATCACACTCAACAAGCCAGGGGCTGACCTGGGTAATGGCAGAGCTCTTGGCAGCTCTGAGCATTGGTTCCTTCAAACACCGGAGTCAGTGACTCACCTGTGAATCTCACTGCAGTTCCTGCACGCAAAACAACAGATGAGGCGGTTAATTAGGGATGAAAAATTGACAGCTGGTTATTCAACCCACTGCTCCTCTCTTCCTTCAGGTCTCTGCATCATCATCTCTGTTGAAGTCATGAGACAATCCGTGAGGAGGATGATTGACAGCAAGGAGACAGCCTGGATCAAGTACAGCTACTCCTGGTCCTTCGCCTGTGCCTGCGCCGCCTTCGTGCTGCTCTTCGTCTGCGGCATCGCCCTCCTCCTCATCGCGCTGCCCCGCTTCCCCCAGAACCCCTGGGAGACCTGCATGGACGCAGAACCGGAGCACTGATGTTCCCTGCGCCCACGACAGAAGATCCAGAATGTGTTCTGAAAAGATTTGTATTTTTTGAAATGTCTGGGTCTCACTACACAATGTGCTCTCCGTCAAGTGAGTCATTACTGAACCGAGGCATGTTCGATTGCAACTGTTGCTTTCTTTTTCTTCTCTTTTTTTCCTTTCTTTCTTTCTTTCTTTCTCTTTTTTGATTTTTTCTTTTTTTTTTTAAGAAAGCAGAAAGACCACTCAACACCACCATGGATGTGTGTGAATGGCACTGCTCTGTGCCAGTCTGGGGCAGCTGAGGGGAAATCTGTGTCCGAGACAGCTCAGGCCACAGAGGAGACAGCTTTGTTATGGAGAAGATGTTTGGTGTAGTTGGGCACAGATCCATGAGGGATATCAGCCTTTGATGCCTTACTTGGTCAGAGAGAGACTCCTGGGGAGTCACTGTCCCCATTTGTGCCACACTCCTTCCCTCAGAAGGGTCAACTCCTCTCTCCAGAATAAATTGGAGATCCTTATGCTCCTCTATTAAACTAACATTTGAAATAAAAACAAAACAGAACTTTGGGCAGCACTGGGATGAAAGTTTCCCCTCCAAATTTACACCCTGCAGCTCCATCCTTTCCAATCGAGCCTAAAACCCCACAAAACAGAGCCTTTTGTTTTGCTTCGACTTCAACGGCAAAGCCGAGAAGTAGCGAACGTGAAGAGTGATATTTTCCTCTAATAAAAAGCATAATCTTCCAGTGGCATGATTTTGTGGGAAATGATTTTGATGGATGAATCACTTGGCCCATCAGCTCCTGCCAGGTCCACGGTGGCAGCGTTTGGTGTTTGCTGCACCAAGCAATTGTTTGTTCTCCTGAGCGCTTTTCCAGAGTTTGCTCTGCTCTGCACATGGAGCTCAGAGCTGCAGCTCAGGAAAAGCCTTCAAAGCCTTGGAGATGGAAAGGACTCGGGCAGGAGAGGCAGCCCCGGGAGCTCCTGGCTGCTGCAGGGTGGGGATGCTTTGCTGTGACCCTGCAGGGCTGGGGATGCTCTGCTGTGACCCTGCAGGGTGGGGGTGCTCTGCTATGACCCTGCAGGGTGAGGATGCTTTGCTGTGACCCTGCAGGGTGAGGATGCTTTGAGCTGGGGATGCTTTCTGTGAGACTCTGCAGGGCTGGGGATGCTTTGCTGTGACCCTGCAGGGTGAGGATGCTTTGCTGTGACCCTGCAGGGCTGGGGATGCTCTGCTGTGACCCTGCAGGGCTGGGGATGCTTTGCTGTGACCCTGCAGGGCTGGGGATGCTCTGCTGTGACCCTGCAGGGTGAGGATGCTCTGCTGTGACCCTGCAGGGTGAGGATGCTCTGCTGTGACCCTGCAGGGCTGGGGATGCTCTGCTGTGACCCTGCAGGGCTGGGGATGCTTTGCTGTGACCCTGCAGGGCTGGGGATGTTCTGCTGTGACCCTGCAGGGCTGGGGATGCTTTGGGCTGGGGATGCTTTCTGTGAGACTCTGCAGGGCTGGGGATGCTTTGCTGAGAGCCTGCAGGGCTGGGGGGCTGCAGGACCCCAGTCTCACCATCAGCAGCACTGGGAATCTGCCAGCCGAGCCCTTCTCACCCTCACAGTGCCCCAGCACCCAGAGGTGGGTGTTTTAACTGGAGTGCCCCTTCCTCCACACTCAGCTGTCCACAAACCTAAAGAAAAACAGAATTCCTAACAAAATCTCAGGTCAATTAGAAGAGGTCTGAACTCAGGGCATGTTCAAACTCTCACAGAAATTCCCCAGCCCCCAGGGGCTGCCCACGGCCCCGCCGGGGTGGGTGAGCCCCACAGCCCCAGCCAGACTCGGGCTCATCTCCGTTTCCCCATCAGCAGAGTGGCAGCGAGAACAGAAGCCTTTTGTGAAGTTGCATTAATGTTTTCCGAGCTCTTTGAAGTTGAAAAGCACTACAAATAACACATATACTCCAAAGTTTTGGGACGAGGCGCTCATTGGAGCTCAGATCTGAGTGCGAGCTGAGGAGCTCTGCCTGTCTCTCATCATGAGAGACAACTCCGAGTCTTCACGTTGTCACAGAGCCACTCTGAAATGCTAAACGGTTTTGAAATCTTATTTTTGGGTACAGAGCTGACATCCTGCATTTGCATTTCCATTGTTCAGGGAAACAGAGGCCAGTTTCTCGGGAGATCCTTCACATGCACCAACAGAAAGGAGTTGGGGTGACCCTTGGGGTGGCCAACCTGGGCTGGAACATCCAAACCCGAGCAGAGCAGCTGGCAGGAGGTCTATCCTCACCCTGGGTGAGCCATGGGCTGAGATGAGCAGGGTTTGGGGCCATGGGGCTGGGTTCAGCCCCCCAGGCACAGTGGTGGCACATCCTCGTGTCCCCAGGAGCATTTCACCCATCCACCCCTCTCCTGAAGGGCCATCCCCCCCTGCAGTGCCTCTCCTGGGAAAAAGGAACCTCTAGGTGGTTCTTATCCTGGTTTTGCCCAGCCAAGATGCTGTTCAGTTAGCTGTTTAGATGCTGTTTAGTTGCCCTTTGATATCCAAGACACACATTTCAGAAAAACACACCCTGGAAGGTCTCACCACCTCCTGCACACTCCTGATCAGCTCCATCCTAACCCCACTGAGCAATGGAAAAAATCCTGGTGAGTGCAGGGCTTTGGCCTGGATCCAAGGTTTTAGAGCCTCTCTGGGCTCACTTTACTCATGAGGCAGAGAAAACACAGAGCTCATGGCATCGAGATCCTACACCCTCAGCCAGACACCTCCTAAAGCCCTCGACATCTCGCTGAGTTTTATTCTCTTTCTGCTCCAGAGGCTCTGTGATCATTCCCTGCCCTGTAAGGTCCCTGCTGGACTGAGAATTGTGTGGATAACTTCATTTTCTTCTTCCAGATATTAGAGCTGCTGAGGGGAGCCGTCCCTTAAATTGGCCATTGATGTTCAGGGTGGGGAGGCTCTGCTCCTGCAGGTTTGTGCTGAAAATGTGTTTTAAGAGAGTTCATTAAAGTGATTGGCCTTCATAAAGGGAAGGGAATATAATGTTGGAGGGGGAGCTGTAACAAGGTTCACTTTTTATTCTCTCAGCTGAGCAAATCGCAGGGAAGAGCCACCAGAAATTTGGGAATGTACCATGAAAATGGAAAGGTCCCCAGTGGCAGGGAGTGAGCAGAGCCAAGCAGGGATGGGAATTCAGCTGCCACACACCCCACAGAGCCCTGGAGGGGTTGGGACACAGCAAAGAGCCCAGTGGGAAACAGGAGCAGAGACAGGGAGAGGCAAATCTGTGCAGAGCAAGGAAAAACCACGAGCCACCAGGAAATCCTGAGCATGGTCCTGCCCCTGCCACTCCCACGGACACCATCGGGATCTGCCACCCCCTGACCCCACACCAGTGCCTGTCCCCTCCTCAGGACACCCCAGAGCCACCCTGGGCACTGCCCCAGCCCCGGAGCTGAGATTTGGGCTGAGCCTGCCAAGCCCAAGTGTTAAATCACAGTCAGCACAGAAGACGTGAAGGGTTTTGTTTATGTAAGATTTGCTGTGAGGCGCGGAGAGAATCTGCTTCCCTGGTTTTTAAACGCCGTGTTGTGTGAATTGAATGTGCAGAAAAGGTGTCAGACGAGCAACCCCGAGGAAGAGAAGAGCCTGTTGAGCAGAGCTGAGCTCCTGAGAGCTCCTGAGCATCCTTCATCTGCTGGAGGTACCACAGGCACAGCCCAGCGCCGGCGGGGGGGAGAGGAGAGCTGCAGCAGATGGGTGTGTGGAGAGAGAACTGCACCCAGAAATGCTGAGATGCACCCAGAAATCATGGGATGCACCTAGAAATCCTGGGACACACTCAGAAATCCTGGGACACACTCAGAAATCGTGGGACAGACTCAGAAATCCTGGGACAGACTCAGAAATCCTGGGATGCACCCAGAAATCCTGGGAGAGACTCAGAAATCCTGGGATGCACCCAGAAATCCTGGGACACACTCAAAAATCCTGGGACACACTGAAAAATTCTGGGACACACTCAGAAATCCTGGACACAGCCAGAAATCCTGGAATACACTGAAAAATCCTGGGACACACTCAGTCTTGGGACACAGCCCTGCCTCTCCCTCTGTCCATGCCTGGAAAGAGCCAACACACACAGGATGCTCAGGGGGTTGATTTAATTTACTAATTTACTTCATTTTTCCACTGATCCCTTTCCACTCTGTGACCTCCTTGTGGCCATCACCTTTCTCTCCTTGCCCTGGCAGCTGCAGGAATGATTTCCAGGAAGTCCCAAAGGTCTGGGAATTTGCCCTGCCCTGCTAAAGAGGAGCATTTTCTCTTCATGGCCTGGCAGCTCTTGAGGAACACTCCTGGCACAGAAATCTGCAGCACGTCCAGCCCTGGGGAGGGCCCTGGGGATTCACACAGAAAAAACCTCAGCCTAAACTTCATTTTAAATGACTCGTGCTGCCCACAGCAGGACAGTGCCCCCAAGCACCACAGCACTTTGTAATTTAACTGCAGGAGCTTCAGCTCTGTGCCACACACCTCACCCAGCAGCAGGACCTGCTCTGAGAGCATCCATCCCAATTATTTCCCCTTCCCCTCGTCACCAAGGGATAAGAGGAGAGTGCCACAACTTTGTTTTGATGGAGAGGATGAGATTTGGGCTGCTTTGTCACACTTGATGGATGCTGGGGCTCCGGTGTGTCTTGGATTAGAGACAAATCTCCTAGGTGGGAAGCTCTCTGAACAGGTGCCTCCCCCACAGCAAAGGTTTCTGGCACCTCTTCCCCCAAAACAACAGAATATCTCTGCCTAAAGTGGGAAGAACTGTTTAATTAACAGAGCACACAGAGGAAGGGGAAAGGGGAAAAGGAGTCATTAAACCTGAACAAAGAGCTGATGAGCTTTAGTGTCCTTTTCCTCAGGCGTAGCTTCCCTTCCCGGGGTCCCCGGAGGGGTCGGGTGGAGTTCCTCCGGTGGCTCCCTGGACGATTCTCGTCCGCTGTCCTCCGGGGCTCCTCAGGTTCTCGGATGAGAAAGCAAGTCGAAGAAAAGGGTCCAAAAACGATGGGAAAAAAACAATCCCAGGGGGGAAAAAGGGAAAAGAAAAAATCCCAAGCAGCAGCCACACCAGTAGCAGCAGCAACCAGCAGCAGCAACTGACTGAGGGAAAAAAAAAAAAGTAAAAACAGTGTCCCTTCCTCCATCTCACTCCCTGGTAGGAGAGCTGGGGAAAGAGTTTCAAACCATCCTGCGCTGGCAGAGCTTTCTCCCAGCTGCGGGACACAGTTAAAGCTCCAGGAGCATATTTCTGCTCAAGTATACAAACGATAGGGAATACAAAATATCATTATGCCACCCCAGGACACGGTGAAGCTATTGAACATAAATCCAAGGCAGGCAGACATCATGAGCCCACTCTGCATCACACTGAGGGAATAAACTCGGATTTCTGGGCTGTTTTCTGCAGCCCAGGCCTGGCCCAGCTCCGTGCCCAGTATCACCAGTCTCACTGGGAGCACCTCCATGGCTCTACAGCTGCTCCTGTTGAGGTATTTACCCTCCAGCAGGAAGCCAAGTCTTGTGGAAAAGGGACTGACAACATCTCTTAACCAGTCTTGGATAATTCATACCGCAGAGCGTTTTCTGTAATTTGTCAGAAGCATCTATTAATCCTTAATGAGGTAAAAACTCCTCAGCATTTCTCAGCTGAAGTTGCCAAAAAACCCCCACACCGAACTGACATTTCCATTGCTTCTGCTGCAAATCCTTGTACTTCTCTTGAATGGAAGGAAAAAACACATTTAGAAGGATTCAGCCCTTGCTCCCTGCCACAGCCAGCAAAAAAGAGCCTGGCGCAAGGATTGCTACACCAACAGAAATAGCCCATATTTCATGTCAAAAAATACGATGTGCAAATTTTTATAGGCACCATAGATCATTGCCATCTGTCTTGACAAGTTAATTGTCTGCAGTTTTCCTAGGAAAACTAGAAACTTGAAAAACTAACAAAACAAATGAGTTGAAGGATGATATGGGCAGAGCACGAAGCTCAGTGCCCTGGAAATGTGCAGGGTCTGATATGGCTGAGTTCAGCCTAAAAAGGAAATTTGGAGTGGTCAAACACAGCTCTCGGTGCCACTTACAGCACTGAGGTGCTACACACACAGCAAAGGAAGTGCTTATGGAGCACAGTCTCTGCAAAAACCAGCTGAACTTGGCAGATCTGGGGACAAAACATTAATTAATCAAAGCAGGAAATGGCACTGGCAGGGCTTGCACTCGGGCAGGACTCGTGTCCTGCAAAGGGCCAGCGGCTCCAGTGCCCAAGCAATTAAAATGGGGACACACTGGGTTGGTGACAACCTCCAGGAGAAATGAGGGACACTGGGGCCTTGGCTCTGGGCAGCCAGCTCGATGGGAAACTGCGAGTTCGGAGCTGCGTGTGGGAACAGCGAGATCTGCCACGGGAATGTGACAGTGATCAGGGGAACTGGCCCTGTGACACACCCGCGGCTCTGAGATCAGCACTGCGGGGACACCCCTGGGGACACCCTTGGGGTGACATCCTGGGGACACAGCCTGGGGACACCCCTGGGGACACCCTTGGGGTGACATCCTGGGGACACCCCTGGGGACACAGCCTGGGGACATCCCTGGGGACACAGCCTGGGGACACAGCCTGGGGACACAGCCTGGGGTGACATCCTGGGGACACCCCTGGGGACACAGCCTAGGGACACAGCCTGGGGACACATCCTGGGGACACAGCCTGGGGACACAGCCTGGGGACACAGCCTGGGGTCACATCCTGGGGACACAGCCTGGGGACACCCCTGGGGACACAGCCTGGGGTCACATCCTGGGGACACCCCTGGGGACACCCCTGCCCCCAGGGTGTGCCAGAGGACAGCAGCACAGCAGGAGTGTCCCCAGCACTATCAGGGACAGGGACGAGCCACATGAGCTGTGCCTGAGAGGCACAGGGTCAGCAGCAACCCCGACTGGGGACAGGCACAGCCCACACCATCCCCGGGGACAGGGACACCCCGGGCAGGTCCCGCAGCGCCAGGAGGTGTCAGTGATACCTCAGCTCCATGTCCACGTCAGGAGCTGTGAGCTACCTCAGATCCACCTCCAGGTGTGTGACCTCAGGTCCACCTCCAGGTGTGTGACCTCAGATCCACCTCCAGGTGTGTGACCTCAGATCCACCTCCAGGTGTGTGACCTCAGGTCCAAGTCCACATGAGGAGCTGTGACCTCACATTCATCTCCACATCAGAAGGTGTGTGATACCTCAGATCCATCTCCATGTCAGGACCTGTGAGTGACCTCAGCTCCACCTCCAGGTGTGAGCGATACCTCAGCTCCATCTCCACGTCAGGAGATGTGTGTGACCTCAGCTCCATCTCCAGGTCTGAGTGTCACCTCAGATCCATGTCCACATCAAGAGATGTGTGTGACCTCAGGTCCATGTCCACGTCAGGAGGTGTCACTGATACCTCAGATCCATCTCCAGGTGTGTGACCTCAGATCAATCTCCACACCAGGAGCTCTGAGTGTGGCCTCAGGTCCATGTCCACGTCAGGAGCTGTGTGTTACCTCAGCTCCATCTCCAGGAGCTCTGAGTGTCACCTCAGATCCATCTCCACGCCAGGAGATATATGTGACCTCAGCTCCATGTCCACGTCAGGAGCTGCGTGTTACCTCAGATCCATTTCAGGAACTCTGAGTGTGACCTCAGCTCCATGTCCAGGTGTGATACCTCAGATCCATCTCCAGCTGTGAGCATTACCTCAGCTCCATGTCCACATCAGGAGGTGTCAGTGTCACCTCAGCTCCATGTCCATATCAGGAGGTGTCAGTGTCACCTCAGCTCCATGTCCAGGTGTGATACCTCAGCTCCATCTCCACATCAGAAGGTGTGAGTGATACCTCAGCTCCATCCCAACGTCAGGAGATGTGTATTACCTCAGCTCCATGTCCACATCAGGAGCTGTGTGATACCTCAGCTCCATCTCCAGGAGCTCTGAGTGTCACCTCAGCTCCATCTCCAGGAGCTCTGAGTGTCACCTCAGCTCCATGTCCCCACCAGGCTGCACTCACAGGAACATGCCCTCACCTCCGGCCGCTCCTCGCCCAGCATGGCCAAGTGGAAAGCTCAAATTTCCTAAGAATTCACTCCTCAAACACTCACAGAAAAACCTCCCAGCTGCACTCACTGCTTTTTAAAGGCTCTATCTGAATTATTTTTAAAAAAAAAAAATGATTTTTTTAGAATCCAAATAATTTTTTTTTAAAAATCTTTCCCTTCGTTCTTCGTTCATTCTTACCACCACACTGACAATCTGCCATGAGGAGCCAGATTTTTCTCGTGAAAAACTGGAATTAACTAAAACAAAGCCAAAAATTATTCCTGATATTAAATACAAGCTCACTAAATTTAGATCTGTCACTTATATTTTCCACAGACAATGGAGAGTTTTCTCCTGGACAAGGAGCAAGGCATTTGGCTTTAATTGAAGCATTAAAAAAAGCCAAAGAGCCAAATACCTAATTGGAGCCCCAGCCTCCACTCAATTCCTCCAAATTGAGAGAATTTATACAAACCAAACTCATTTTTAATTTTCCCTGTAATTGCAATAGGTCCATATTTACAGTGCAGCCTGAGCAGTGCCCACTGGAGCCATCTGTAAGGCTTAATTTCATTTTAATAAGAGTTTGATGGAAGCCCTAGGAGAGCTGAAAATACAGTTTTGGGGTTTTCTAAATGTGACTTCAATAAACATTGGGTAATTTGCTCCAAAAAACTAAGATTTCACTCAGGGCTGAATATGTGACACACAATGGCCAGACAAGACATTAAAAAATAATAATTTTTTGGGAAAAAACTAACTCTAAGAAACCAAATGATTCATGCCAAAGCTGTTAAGTCAGACCATGTCTATCATATCATCCTCAAACTCCTGGGTGAGAGCACTTATGGAAATTTAGCACCAAAACCAGCTGGGGTTTTCATAAAAAGCTGAAATTCTAAGTCAGAGAGAAAATGGGGTTTTATCTGTAATATTTTCAGCACAGATAAAATACCAGCACAAAACAGAATAAAGCGTGGTGAGATGAGACCATCTTGCCCTGAACTGATTTACAGATAGCAGGCAATTAACAAGTGATGTTTATTAGTTTAATATTCAAAGATGTGAACAGAATCCAAAGGCTGCTCCATAGAACTGAGTGACCCTGAAAGCCCTGAAATGGCAAAATGCTGACTCGGGAGGTGAAGAGCTTTGTGTCCCTCCCTCTGCTCTGCCAATCCTGCTCCTCTCCTCTCCTGCTCCTCTCCTGCTCCTCTCCTCTTCTCTCCTCTCCTCTCCTCTCCTCTCCTCTCCTCTCCTCTCCTCTCCTCTCCTCTCCTCTCCTCTCCTCTCCTCTCCTCTCCTCTCCGACTGCACAGAGCACACAGATCCATGGAAGAGAACTGGCACAGAATCCCAAAATCCCAAAACTCAGGGAATGTCCCCTCGAGCACCTGCCCAGGTGAATTTCCCCCATCAGCTTGGCACAAACCCACAAAGAGTAATTTTTCTTGATTCGAGGCCACACAATTTGTCCTCTCCTCGTTTTTGGGTGGTTTGGGTTCCATGCCCCCTGTCCCCTCCCCAGCACTGTGTGTTTGGCAAAACCTCAGGAAATAAATTAAGGAATTTGGGGCTTTGCTTTACAGCAAAAAGAAGGGGGAAAGGTTTTCAGGTAAGTTTGTGAATCATAAACCAGCAAAGATTTATCATAAAAAATTGATATGCAAACCTCTGCAGTGTGCTGAGTTGAAGTCAAGGCCATTACATAATGACCCTTGTCTTGAAACACGAAATCAAATGCAAGGAAATAAACCTGATTGATCACAACCAGAGCAAAAATCTGATTGAACAGAGCCGCAGCCACTGCTCCCCTGAAAGTGTCCCTCGGACAGCTATAAAATCTGAAATGGCCCCCACACAGCTCCGAAATTTCCGTTCTCACAAAGTGGAGGAACTCTGAGCTACACCCAGCTCATCCCTGAAAAACAATTCCCAGATTTAAAGTTAGTTCAAGTTTGAAAGGAGGACTAAGGAGAAATAAAGGACAAACTCTACAACCCCCGTCGAGCTCCCCAGCCTCAAGGCAGGGACAGTGTGCAAGACCAGAAATCTTCATCCACAAAGTTATCTTCTGAGATTTTGTTCCCACTTGTTTAATTTTTATTTTTTTTTATATCCCGTAATTAATTTTTTCAGACTGGATTCCTTAAGGGCCAGGTTCATGGAGAACTTGGCAGAGCTCATGGAGATAAATAACTTGGTAACCACTCTGATCCCCAGAAGATTTAGATGAATTTGGATACAGCTTTGACAAACATTAAATCTCTTCTTTAATGATGTTCCTCAAACAAAACAGTTAGCAAAATATCTGAATTTCCTTGTATAATGTCACATTTTAATGTAAACATCAAATAATGTACCAAAAGTTTTACCGGGAAAAAAAAAAAAAAATTAAAGCGGCACAATTCTTTATACCACTGGAGAAGAGGGGAGGAAAAAGCCAGATTACAAACATTTACACATGCATAGTGGAAAAAAAATTAAACAAACAAACAAAAAAGTATTTTACTAAATTCACGCATTTTTTTTAAAATAGTTATTAAATCTACTAAGCACCAACATACCTAAAAATTTATTTTCAGCTTCATGATTCATTTAAAAAACCTATCAAATTAACTTTTCAAACAAGCTTATATTACTAGCTTGTCCAAAAATAAAATGTAGAGTTTTTTTGGGTTTTTTGTTAATTTTTTTTTGCTTTTTTCGATTTTTTTATTATTTTTTTAAAGTATACCAATACTTTTATCTGAATGTTTCCAAACAATGGCATAGGTGTCTGCAAAGAATGCCTTTACTTTACCCTACAGTGGATGGAAAATACAATACCACATCATACAGAATCTAAAACTATAAAAGTCTGAGAATGCAGCATCCCTTCACAAAAAAGCTGATAAAACTGAAATTATTTAGAAGATGCTGCACCTTTATTAAAAAAAAAAAAAAATTAAATGAATTTAAGCAGAAATAACATACATTTTTACATTAACTGGCCATTTCTGGTACAGAAACCCAGCATAGTATGCTAATGTTATTGAATAAATGTAAATGCTACTTACAATCTTCTTAAATACAATTTAGACAAACTTTTTTTTTTCCTTTTTTTTCTTTTTCCTTTTTTTTTTTTCCTTTTTTTCAAGTTGTACAGGTAATCTCTCAGCTGCTAGTTTAATGCAACATATCATTAACATTACACAAATTAAAAAATAACACGTGTGTGTTTTCCTACAGAAAAGCTTCCAAAAACCCGACCCACATCAAAAAATGCAAAATAATGGAATTAAAAAAAAAAAAAAATTAGTTGCAAGTCTAGCAGCAAAGCAATTAAGTGAGGATATATTTACTAATATAAACAAAGGGAATATTTGCAACTACAGGTGAAGCCCCAACTATCTTAGACCTACCGACACAAATAAAAATTAAATTCTCTCTAAAAAAAATAATCTGATTATTTAAAATAGGAGTAAAAGCCATTGCTACCTGATGAACTACCTAGGCTAAGTTCCTGAAACAAGGACAGGGGGTCGCTGTTCTTTTTCGCCTGCTCGGGAGGAGGTTTGGGTTTGGGGGGCGCGCGCAGGGCGCTGGCGTAGGACATGACGGGCTTGGTGCCCGCGGGCTGGGGGCTGCCCGCGCTGGGCTCCACCAGCTGCTTGCTGGGCAGCAGAGGGGGGAACTGGCCCAGGTGCTGCAGCACGCTGTAGTTGAACGAGGTGGAGAGCTGCATGCCGTCGGCCTTCAGGTGCTCCTCGGGGGGCTTGGCCGCCTTCGGGGGAGCTGCGGGGGAGACAGAGCGGAGCGTGAGCGGAAAATCGCCCGCGGTGACCCCGAACCCAGGCCGAGATCCCTTCTGGGAGAGCTCTCCCATCCCACCCCAACCCCTGTGCTGGGCGCACCACTCTGAGAATTCCGTCCATGGAATCCCACATGGTTGGGGTGGAGGGGACCTCAGAGCTCATCCCATTCCACATGGGCAGGGACGCTCCCGCCACCCCAGACCGCTCCAAGCCCATCCAACCCAGCCCTGGAGTGACGGAGCTCCAGTCCCAACCCTCGGATCATGCAGCACGATACCCTCCCAGAGTCTGCACCCCACAGCCACAACCCCAAACCCACAATTCTGCACAGCAGACCACTCCAAGCCCACCCAACTCAGCCCTGGAGCGATGGAACTTCGTTCCCAACCCTCGGATCATGGCTGACATCACTGAGCACACCCTCCAAGAGTTCACACCCCACAGCAGTAACCCCAAACCCACAATTCTGCACAGCGGACCACTCCAAGCCCATCCAACCAGGCCTGGAGCGATGGAATTCCGTTCCCAACCCTCGGATCATGCAGCACGATCCCCTCCGAGAGTCTGCACCCCACAGCCGTAACCCCAAACCCACAATTCTGCACGGCGGACCACTCCAAGCCCATCCAACCCAGCCCTGAAGAGATGGAATTCCATTCCCAACCCTCGGATCGTGGCTGACATCACCGAGCACACCCTCCCAGAGTCTGCACCCCACAGCAGTAACCCCAAACCCACAATTCTGCACAGCAGATTCCCCAAATACACCGAGGGGAAGCTGCTTCCCAACGGGATCCACTCGAATTGAAGCACTTTATCCACTGAGACAGCACACAGAGTATTTCATTCTTCTTGCTTTACAGCTTAATAGGCTAAAATTAAAATTTACAGCACCATATATAATTCATTCTCCAACAGCAATTCAGAGTCCTGAATGCCAACCAACTAATTATTGGTATTTCGGGCTGAATGCATTCCTGCTAATTGATATGTTCTTGCTCCGCATTTAACAACTCCTGTAACCATCAGAAAAAATGGTGCTTTAAACCATAGGTATAAAACTGCTTTCAAGTGAATTTCCTGAATCCTAATGAGGTCCCTTACTTATGTCTGGAGAATTCTGCTGTCTTGCACAGCTAGAGAGACACTACACTGAGACACAGCTCTGTGCTCCATCTGCAGCAGCCTAGGAACTGGGCAACGGATATATTCTGAATTATTCCAGTCTTTAATCATATAATGTTATTTTTAAAGTGCACATAGGCAAATGTACCACCAAATGAGTGCAGAAGTAGAAAAATGTGAAGTGAAGTTTCTCACTGGAAGGGTCACACACAGGCTTCGGCTTTTTATAGAGCACTCAAAAAAAAAAAAAAAAAGCCCCAAAACCAACCCATAGAAGAATGGGTAGGGAAAGAACACAAGCAAAGCAATTTTGCTAGGGTTGCTATGATTCAACAAAAAACAAACAACCCAGAACACGAGCAAAAAACCTCCCAAAAATAACCACAGCACTCAAGAGAAGACAAGTAATGACAAGCAGGGCCAGAGGTGAAAGCTGTGTGTGGTAGAGGTGTCTAACAGAAGGAAAAATATGAAATACACATCTTGAATAAGAACTTAAATCATTTCCTTTCTACCAACAGAAAAAGCAATGCATATCAAGCTCTCAAATTGCAATTTTGGGAAGTGCCTGCACAGAACGACCCTGAGCAATTGACAGCAGCTCTCCCTGTGCTCCATAAATCCATCCTGAGCCAACCCTGAGCCACTCCTGACGCCCAGGAGAGATCAGTGGAGTTGCACTGTTTTAAAATCTTTCTCTTCTTTCTCATGGAGAATAGAGATAAGTTGCATTCTTGTGCTTTCTAATCTCTTTGTTTTGGTACTGGATGCTCTAGCATTGTAACCAATCATTATAGGGGGTGGAAAAACTATCCACCAATAATTATTAGATTCTTAATGAATATATAAAGAAGTTTTTGTAAATAAAGTCTCTCTTTTCGCCATCTTGGTGCTGCCTGCCTGACTTCCCTGCGAGCTCCCGCCAATCTCCACGAATGTGGCTTTAAATCTCCCGAGGATTGCAGGAGCTGGCTGAGAGAATTCAGGCAGACGAACCAAGATGGCAAAAAGGGAACTTTATTTACAAGAAGCCTCTTTATATATCCATTAATAATCTAGCAACTTGGTCAGCAAAGAATCCACCTCCTAAAACCATTGGTCACAGCCAAATAACACCTAATACCAAACACAGAGATTAAAAAAGTAAAAGAATGCAGTTTATTCTCTGTGAGAAAGAACAGAAAGATTCTAAAACAGTGCAACTACACACGAATATCAGAAAATCAGAGCAAGAGAGCAGCCCTGGGACACTCTGCACTCAGGGTCGCTCCCTCCAAGCACCAAACGCAGGCTCAGGGTGTTCACAGTGCCATCCTCACGGGGGTGACCTCACGGATAAAAATCAACACTAACGAGAGCGCTGCAGTCGCTGGTCATTAACCCCTGGCTCTAGAAAACACATTTGGGCTGTAAATATGATCAGGGGCAGTGAGCTGTAAATGTGGAGAGGCACAGAAAATGGAGATGTGTTTGCATGAGCCATTAGGTACAGGGCTCTGTTTCACACACAGTGATGGACAAAACAGAAACCACGCTCAGCCACAATCAAAAATATTTCACTGCAAATGCCATTACCAGTCAGAACTTGGTATTTTCACTCAGAATTTAGTGTCTGACAGCAAAAGTGTGTACGGTACTTTTTACATCCACATCTGGCCTCTGACTGTACTCACAAACTTAATGTGCTCAAGATTTTCATTAGAGCAAAGAAATGTGGGAATGGCTGATCCCAACATAAATGTGCCAGAGCTCCTGAGCTCCTCTTAGATAACCACGGAGTTTGGAGAGCAACTCTCTGTGAGCAATTCAGTGATGAATGCCACATAATACTGTGCATTCAGCTCCTTGATTTTCAGTAAAAATAGAAATAGATTGAAGGAGGTGCCCTGAGCTTGAAGCTTTGAACTTAGCATGAAAGATGCTGCCATAAATATGGGTTTGCAAAATAACATTTTCACATTTTGGAAATTAAAAGGCACATTAGGAATTTAATTCTTGAGTGCTGTCGCTGATATAAAGAGCATTTTTCATTCATTCTACACTGCACGTTCCTACTTCACAATCACTATGAAATTACAAGACGTTCTAGGTTTATAAAGTTTGGTGAAAAGCAATTAAATCTTTTAAAGCCAATAAAACCAGCTTATAAATATTTTCCCACATTATTAAGTGGTTTTAATATCCACACTGGAATACTTGTTTGCATTTTTATTAATTTTGTTCTTAAATTACCATTGGAGGTAAAATTAAAGGGAAACGACAGGGAAGAAACTGCACTATCCTGGTAATTTTGTTTTTCACAAACACAAGAAATACGGAGAACAGAAGAAGAGTTGCACTGCTCCAGCTCTCTCCTTGCAGCTTTTTTTTCATCTCTGAAAAGTTAATTTAGTTTCTGTCTGCTCAATCAATCAGCACTGCTGCTACCACCAGGGAAGGCACATTCCACCGAGATTCTTCCACGGTGAGGGAGAATTTAAACTCGTCACTCCTTTGATGAAGTACCAGAATTTACTAGAGAAACGCTGAGAGCACTAATTCAGTTTATGTGCTGCTCCCCCAGACTGTGATACCAACACAAAATATCACCAACTCGGGAAACAAATAATCGATCTCACAAATAAATCCCACCAGTCACCTCAGCTCCCTTCAGCACAAACCCAGCCACACTGGGAGAGAATTTCTGGAGCTTTTGGAGAAGAGCAAGCAGCATTGCTTTTTTAGATGAAGAACAGGATGCTAACAAGAAATTGGATTATTCCACACAAACCTTAACTCCTGAAACAACAAATACTTAAAAATCTTTGTTTATAGCCACAGGCAAGCCTGGTCAGTGCAGAGAGCAGCTGTACCCACCTAGCAGCTCACGAGGGGGGACAGCTCTGCTGGCTCCATTGCATGGAATGTTCGGGTAGGGGGCAGAGGAGGAGGAGTTCACCCACAGCTCAGGGGAGGAGTAGTTGAATGAGGACTGGGTACTGTGGTCCTGAAGCTCTTTACACTGACCAAGACCATCTTGAGGAGTGCTTAATTCTTCAGAACAAGCCTGGACTGAACTAGAGGAAATTCTTCTTTGGTACAACGGCCTGCCTGGTCCTCTTGGTTCATACTGTGGGAAAAAAAAAACAAACAATAAAAGAGCCTTTTGCTTATCGGCTTGTAGCAAATACCATTTCCCCACTTTTGGCTCTTTTTATTTATCGACGTGTATCAATTACCATTTCCCCACTCTTTGCTCTTTTTATCTGCATGTATCAAATACCATTTCCCCACTTTTTGCTCTTTTTATTCATCTGCGTGTATCAATTACCATTTCCCCACTTTTGGCTCTTTTGATTCATCTGCATGTATCAAATACCATTTCCCCACTTTTGGCTCTTTTTATTCATCTGTATGTATCAATTACCATTTCCCCACTTTTTGCTCTTTTTATTCATCTGCATGTATCAATTACCATTTCCCCACTTTTGGCTCCTTTTATTCATCTATGTGTATCAATTATCATTTCCCCACCCAATTTTTTCCCTGAAATGTCTTACCAAAAAAAAAAAAAAAAAAAAAAAAAAAAGTCCTCTGCATTTAGAAAAAAATCAAATACATTTCAAGCCGTATGTTGTATATTGCAGTCAGCGATAATGTATTTTGATCACACAAAATAGAGAATTTTAAAGGAAGTGGAAAGAACATCAAATGAGATTTCTTAATTCTTATCAACCTTTACATCTCACAGTGCCGCGTGGGCGATGGAGCACAGTGAGGAGGAAGACACCCAGAATTTCCAGACGATGCAAAGGAAGCAGAGAAACAC
The DNA here is from genome assembly GCA_036630365.1 of Acanthiza pusilla. Taxonomy (NCBI): domain Eukaryota; kingdom Metazoa; phylum Chordata; class Aves; order Passeriformes; family Acanthizidae; genus Acanthiza; species Acanthiza pusilla. The sequence continues at coordinate 1,778,328 of JAXCHO010000010.1, read as the reverse complement.
ACAAGAGCAGGAAAAAAAAAATGTTCTTACAATGGAATCTGGAAAAAAAATGGCTTTTCTTTTTCCAAAGGATAAATTAGTGACCTGTAGCCCAGGATCTGGGGAAGCAGGATACATTTGGATATTGGGTTTTGTACACACAAAACAAAGCTCTGGAGAAGTGAGTGCCCTCGGGAGAAATAATGCAGAGAATTTTATCAGAAAGCACAGAAATTAAGTGTGTCCATAAACCCTGAGATGATGGAGATGGAAACGGCAGGAGCTCCATTCATTAACCTGTGTGCCTCAAGAGCTCAGACTGAAGGGCTCTCTGAGCTTTCTCAAGACTCAAAGCAACTCTGTTCATCACAGTTTATTTTTAATGATAAACACAGTATTTGCTGCTGTCTGCACTGACTAACACGAGCACCAATAACAGAAAGGTCAGAGAGGTAATTCTAGACTTGGTAAAGGGAAAAAAACCCAACCTAACAAAATATCACAAGAAATTACCTAAACAAACATCAAATCACTTGCTTGCAAAGTCCCAGTATTGTTATTATACCATCTACAAAAAATACGGCAAAAAGTGCATGAAAAGAAACTGTTCTATCTTATTATATCTTATTACATCTTATTACATCTTATTACATCTTATTACATCTTATTACATCTTATTATATCTTATTATATCTTATATCTTATTTCAGTCACCACAATCAAGAGATCAACACTTGGATATGCTGACAATCCACTCCCCTACGGAAATTCTTCAACAAAAACAAACAAACAAACAAATTCATAAATTACTGCCCAAATCAACCCAAAAAAATAAACATTTATTGAGTTTAAAAGGGCTATTTTGGAAAGCAATCAGGAATTTATCAAAGTTCTGGACACTTGCAAGTACAGAACCAGACAGAATAACTCCAGTATTCCCTTTGATGTGCAGTTCAGATCTGGTTTGACTAAACACATGCAAAAGCTTTCAAGTATCAAGTCAATTAACAGCTTTATAAATAGTGATGGAGGAAACAGTTTAGTAAGGATAGCAAAAGTCAAGAAATCTGCCCTGACAAGTGCCTTGTCTGAGTGATGCCTATTAAAAATACACCTAAAAACCACATTTTGGGTTCTTTTAGCATTCAGTCCTGCCTACCAGCTGGAGCAGTAGTTTTGGGAAGTTTATAAGCAAGTCCCTGTCTTGTAACACTTTTACTGCATTTGGCATTTCTGTCACATATTTTGAAAGGAAGAAGAAATAAGAACTAAACCGAATTTGCACTAATTACATAAAGGCTCACTCTATTTGTCTTCAGATAGCAGGAGCTGTCACAAGCTCTATAGGAATATTTATTGGTTTATTACTGCTGAAAAGCCATTGTTCCCACATCCCCCTGCACTGACAGCATTAACTGTTGTCACAAAGTATTACATTTTATACAGGGTGCTATGACTTAATGGACTGAGACATCAAATTTCCAAATGTCTATAAGCCCAAACCTTGCTACAGCTCTGGCTGGGCCTGAGGACTCCATTAACCTCTCTGGATCTGTATAAGACAGAAATTTGTAAACTGCACCGGAATTCAATTTCAGTTATTTTTCTCAGGCTCATAAACTAAATATTTTCTGTTTCCAGAAGCCGAAAGACAAATTAAATATGTATTGTGTGAGACAGCAATGAGCAGGGCTCCCTCCCCAGCCTCTGTAAAAACAGAAATGCATCCCAGAGCAAGGCACTTATGTACAAATATTGGATTACACGCAGCCAGTGAGAATATTCATTCTCCCATTCCTGGAATGCAACCTGGCTCCAGGACACTCCCTGTTTACACATTGTGCACTCCTCAGCACTCCAGATCCCAGCAGGGATTCAAACCTGTCCAAAACACGACCTGTCCTAGCTGAATGTGCTGGCACAGTCTGGATCCCAAACCAAACCCCCCTAGAGCCAGGACAAGAGAGGATGAGGAGGATCAGAGGAGCTGTGGCAGGGTTTGTGTGGAGCCAGCCTCGGGCAGCACAGCTGGATGTCCCTGATTTCCAACACACAGCCCCCAAAATACACAGGGTTTGGTACCCTGTATCCAATCAGGGCAGGCAGGGTGGGATTTATGAAATTGGGTTTTGTACCAAGTTGGAACAACTCTAATGCTCTGGTTTCCTACAAGAAATAAATCATATTCCCAGCTCAACACGGAGTGACCTGGCTGGGTCACTCCAGAGTCTCCTCCTGAGCTTGGGTTGATTTTCACTGCAGATAAATGACACAGACACACAGCAGTGACTGCAAGAAAACTCTGAGCAACATTCCAAAAGCCAAGGCTTCCCATTTTGCAGAGAAAACGTTACACCTGCAGCGAGGAGAACCACAGATCTCCTCAGGGTGAGCAGCAAAGACACAGAGAACCATTCCACCTCACAGAAACTCCCGGGGGGAGCTCTTAATGCGTGAGGTGTTTTGCATTCCTGACCACTTCACAACCTAATTTGACATTAAAACGACAGGACAAGTGCCCAGCAGACAACAACACTCACCTCTTCTAAGCTGTGGAGCGAAGAAGCAGAAACTGCTCGAGATGCGAGAGGATGAAATGGCTCCTGACTGACCGCGTGCTGATGATTCTGGATTTGTATAAAAGGGCTCTGCTGCGACCTGTGGGGCAGTGGAGGTATTCCATAGTGAAAGCCCTGCCCCAGGAGGTGATTCTGCTGTAGGTTAGCGTAAGTCCAGGATCCGTCGGGCTGCAGGTACTTCAGGGGGGATGGGGTGATGTGTTCGGATGGCATGGAGAAAGGGGGGGTGTAGATTTGGGGTAAATGCTGCTGAAATGCCGGGTTGGTGGGCAGTTCAATGTCTCTGCTGTTCTCGGTGAAGGTGGGGAAGTGGTTGGAGTTGCAGGAGGGAGAAGGGAGTGCTGGTGGGCTCCGGGGCTGCACTTGTCTGTATTGCAACAGTCTCGACTGGGGGGGAGGCATTTCGGCTACGTCGCGGCCCTCGCTCGGATCGCGCTGAGACAGCTCTCGGAGCAAGTCCTGGAATCTGCATCGACAGAACAAACGGATCAAGAAAAGAGAAAAAGAAGAAAAACAAAAAAAAAAGTTTTGCTGAAATCTCGCTCTTTTTGAGGTGGAGAAAACTCAGAGCACTGAACACTGAATTCAAATGTCCTCGTCTTTGCACTTACTGACCCTAACTTCAAAGGATGCGACTGAGCAATCAGAAATTAGGCACAGGAGGATTAATTGGATGAAATACCCACCTGAATCATCTCAAAGTTTTAATAACTCTTGAGATTTCCTTTTCAGTAAGAAGAATCAATTTTTTTGTTATCTCTTTAAGAGACAACTAAAGGTGAGGATCTCCTGCTTTACTACACAAAGTAAAAAGTTCACATAGTTAAAGAAAATTTTAACCCCTTTCAAGGCAAAAGCCAGAACAATCAGGGACTCCCCTCACTTGCACAACAGACTTCCAAACTTCTTCAAAAGGTCAAGAATATTCAATTCAGCACTTCAAACAGTCGGATAAGAGGGCATTTAGATGCTTTACCATGGCTCTAACAAACCAGATGGAAAAGAAAGCATAGTGGGAGATGACAGTAAACAGAGGCAATTTCAAAATCCAGCCTTTACAAAATACATGATTAAAGTAGATGACCACTGGAACCATTTTTCTGTTGATGTTCAACAGCTTCCTTTCTTGCCCCCTAAAGCTCCATCTCAAATACAAGCTTTTTTTTAATTTTTTTTTTTTTTAAATCTGCTTTTAAAAGCAAAGGATTTTTGAAAAGGAAGAAAAGTTTAGGTTTCACTGGGGAGCAGTGTTTGGGGAGGGGCTGGTTTGTTTCTTTTCAAGCACACAGACCTCAGACCGCTACTTCAAATTGAAGAATTTACAACTTAAATAGGCCTTAACTACACTCAGACACCTCTTTCATAAAAACACAAGGTTGTTACTCTCTATCCATTCCTTATTCCATAAATACAGCACTGAAAAGCTCCATAAAAATATTTTTCCACTACAGCTTTACTACCCAATATACTAACAGAATAAAGCATAACACATAATAAAAGCATAGTTGTAAGTCAGCCTGCCAACTATTTGAACCTCCAGAACACCAGCAGCAAAAAGCAATCCCTTTAAGTGCCTTGCCCTCGATCACAGTGTTACAGATAGGTGCCCACTGCTCAATTCCACACAAGCTCTGATGACTCAGTAAACAAATACCTTGAATATGTTGCCTCTGTTTCATCTTCTGTATTACTGGCAAGTTTCCAGTTTGCCCTAACTTGCTGCTGTTGATGTAATCCAATTGGTTGCTGAGGAAGATGTGGTAGATGAGGATGGTGATGGTGTTGATATGGAATAGTGCCTTGACTGAGATAGGCATTATGTTCATTCCATTGCTGTAACCTGGCTTGTTGTTGCTGCCTTATTGTTTCCAAAGCTACATTTCCATGCATACGATCTATAAAAATAGTTTTAAAAAAAAATTTTATCTAATGCCCCTTTTTAAAGATCTTTATGTCAGAAAAAAAAAAAAAAAAGAATACTTTTTATACAGTTTATTCCAGGGTCTATTATACACTAACTGCATTGCAGTGCATAACCTGGTTATTTAAATCATATGGAAAATCATATAAACATGAATCTTCTAATAAAGTGCTGAATATTCAAACATGCCTCAAGCAGCAAATTATGCTCAATGACATTACTTATGGAAACTAACCCAACAATGACCCAATTCAGAGCAATATGCCTGAAAAAGGTAAATACCTCCTTCATTTTCACTTCAACGCAGTTATAATTGCACACTCCGAATTTAAATAAAGAAAAGTCACCTACCTAAAGTGTCCCCTAAGGGCATTCCTGATGGATTCTCTTCAATGAAGTTGTTCAAGTGGGTTGGCAGAACTGGGTTGTGCTGTGCAATAGGCCTCAAAGGATTATTGACTTCTTGTAACAGAGGTGGGGGGTGTTGTTCTGAAATCACAGCATCTACAGCAGGAGAATGCGGTCGGTGGGGAATGGGATTATTAAAAAAGGACTGGCTGGGGCCTGCCGGGTAAGCAGGGGAAAGCTGCGAAGGTGCTGCAGGCTGCTGGTTCAAGTGATTATGCTGCTGAACTACCTGGCTCTGCTGGGCTGCCATGGGGCTGGGCTGCTCAGGCAAGTGATTTTGCTGTTGGTTTAAAAGGTTTGGCTGCTGCTGCTGCTGCTGCTGCTGCTGCACGGGGTAGGGCTGCCTCGGGAGCTGGGAGAGGTGCTGGAAGTGGCGGCTGGGGACTGCGAACTGGGAGTGGGGAGGGGTCAGGTGCAGGTTGAGCTGCCTGGGGTTGGGGTTGTCTTTGCGGTGGAATTTAGCATTGGGGTAAGCGACACCAGGACGGGACTCTGGGCTCCTCTGCTGAGCGTTTGCTTCTAGATCAACCTAGGAAGGAGAAGGGAAGGTTTGGAAAATTCGCGTTAAAAAATGGAAATTAAAACATTTCAGTGATGATTAAATTCGTTAAGAGAGAGCACGAAAAAACAAACAAACAAAAATACCCAAATGCCAAATCCAAAAATACCCAAATCCCCAACAAATAAACAAACCAGAAACCCCAGCAAGAGAAACCCACCTGCTTGGATTCCAGAGGTTTCTTTTCAGGTGTTCGAATTTTACCGATTTCAGGTCCAGCAGTGTTTTCACTTTTACCTAAAAACATTTACAAAATTATTTTGTTTCAATAGAAAAATTATTATTTTGGCACTTTTTTGACCCCAGACACAGGAAAATTGATTATTAATATGGCATTTACAGCATCACAGACATTTGGTATCATTTACCTAAACAACACTTTCCCTTCAATCTCTGCACTTTGTTCATTAATCATCACTAAGTAGTTCTTCCAACCTAATTGCAAATAACATCAGCAGTATTGCACAAGGGAGATGGAACAATGACACCCTCAACACCCCTCCCCAGCTCCCATTCCCTCTGAATTTCACAAGATCTCAGTTATTCTATTCACAATGGCAAATCACAGGTTATCTCCCCAATCTGCGCATCCCTCAATAAGAAGGAAAGGAGGGAGAAACAAAAGTCCTTTCACACCACCCCAGTTCAGTGGCAAACTCCCCCAAAAGCAGAGGGGTGTACAGCACCATCCCAGCACTAACCATTTCGGGTTTGCTCATGCTGCTCCTTGTCCTGGTGCTGGAGCTGCTGCTGTCCTATGCTAACAGGAGAGTGGTGGCCCAGGCCATACGGGATCGGGGACCCTCGCCCATGTGCCTGTAACAGGTTCATGTTATATGCCATAGCTGCTTGGTGAGTAATGAGTCGAGGGTCGACTGCAAACCTACCCTGATACCCCGTCCACGGTACCTAGGGGGGAAAAATTCAAAGAAAAATAAAAAACAAAGAGAGAGAGATGAAGTCTGTTAAGGTACGTTAAGGCAGTGATGGTGATGAACGATCAGCTGGTGCTAGGTCAGTGACAAGGGTTTTTAATTCTCATTTCACAGCTACAGCTGGGGCTGGGAAGGGAGAACTGTAAGGGCAGGCAAAAAGGGGCAGAGCTTCCCAAGGAGAACCCCAGGCAAAAAATTTTGTAGCAAAACCTATTCTTGTTTTGCTGGGTTCAAAGTTCAGAGAGAAAAGACTGATGGACAAATTGTAGTTTAATAAACTTTATATTAAACTCTTCTCTAATTAAATCAGAGTACCCAGAGGTGAGGAGTGACAGGGAATGCCACTCCAAAGTGTCTGTGCTGCACGGCACATGCACTGCAGAGCCAAAGGAAAATCCACCTCCTGCAGGTGGGCAAAAGGAGACAGAACTCTTTACAACAGTTTCAGTTTTATTCCTAAAAGGAATGCTAAGGAAGACAGCTCTGCATCAAATTAGTTCAATCTTGCCCTGCAGGGAATTTATTAAAAGAAGGGAAAAATATGAAGAGGAGAGTGCAGGGAAAGTCACCCCCAACTCTCAGCTGCAGAAGGATCCTTTACTGATGGCAGCACAACCTCCTCCAGCTCTACCTTGGCTGTGGAAACTGCATTCAACAAAGTCATCATTTTATCCTCTAGGAACATAAACACATTTCACTCCAGTCCCTGCTTGTTTCAAGTGTAACAACTTTCATCCAATTCTTTTTTTTAATTACTGTTTGCCCTTGAAATGTGCACTTTGAACTTTAGCTTTAGGCTACTATTGCATCTGTACAACCCCAAATCATCTCCAAGCTGCTCTTCAAAAGTAGCTGTCTCATTAGTACCTCAGTCTCCCCACTTAATTATTTAAAAATCCATCCTCAGGGAAGGTGAGTTCAAAATACTTATTTTTAATACATTTCTTTTGATTGGAAACACATAAAAAATATATTAACCTTGGAACAATAAGACAGAGCTTTTTAAATTACCTTGGTTTGATATTAATATAATGTGAGCAAGCATGACAAAGATACAGCTGCTGGCCTTCTCATTGCATTTAAATTTATCCATCAAATGCAGATTTCTAGTAAGCTTGGAAAAAGGAAAATTCCTTGGCCTAGCAAAGAAAACCAATTTACAGCTGCCAGCTGATCTAAGACACAAAAACAAAACTACACCAAGTCCCCTGCTCAGCATTCATAACCACATTACAACAGAGGACTCAGAATTATTGAAAAAAAACCCAAATTAGCTGTATTCCAACATTTAGCATCATGAATGGAATGGAACACATCTGCAGGTGTGGGTTCCATGTCCTTGCCACAGTCTCCAGGAGCTGTGCACAACACAGGCTCTGCAGCCTTTGTTCTTTCCTTGCATTTCCCTCCTGGAATATGTGACTGTGAAGGGGAAAAATAAAGCAGAGGCTGCTTCTTTAATGTGTGTAAATTTTGGTGGGACATTTTTATTTGTAATCCAAAATTCCATGCAAAAATGGAGCTGAAAAGACCTGATCAGAGATCTTCACTCTGCTCCCAAATGTCACTAAGGAAAGGATTGCAGAGGAAACTCATTCACTAGGAGGTTCTGGAAGGAAAAATATCCCATTATGCTTATTTTTCTTATCACTTCACTTCAGACACCTTGCACTGCAGACACCCAGAACTTGTAATTTAGACTGTGTGGAGCCAATAAAGAGAAACAAACTCCCTGTGAATCACCGAGGCCCCTCCAGTGATTAAGAACTGATGCAGGCAAATAATTCAGAGGCAGGTGTGTCTCAGGGCAGATGAGACAGATTCCACTGGTGCGCCTAAAACACACCAAATTACAGGAACAAGAAATTGCTTTTAGCCTGCCTCGAGTTATTTGGGGGAGCAAGGCTTTGAGGTCCTAATTTTCTGGTGGTCCTCTGCACTGCCACTCCTAAAAAGCCAGCAAAGCCCACAGATTTGGAGTACTGAAAAAAAAAACTGTAAAAAATTCGCTATCTGATTTCGTCACACATTTTTGTGCACACAATAACTGAGGTGGGGAAGGGGGAGAAACAGAAAATTGATTCTTACAGGCAAAGGCACAGACATGACCATGTTTCCTCCATAGACAGCAGGTACATAGAGAATACTTGTCCCAGTGTGTGGATCTATCCTTTGAACAGGACTTGGAGATTTCCCCAGATTGGGGTGAGGTCCCAGAGGAGGAGGGGGAGGAGTATATGCTCGGATAGGATTTCCAATTAGAACAGAAGGATTGGGCTGAACTGAAAATAAAGATAAAAATAAAAGATATATACATACAAAAAAAAGGAGATATATACACAAAAATAACATGAAGATGACCATTTCTTTGTTTTTTCATCCTAATTGCATATATCTTTATAAAGTATGTGTGCAACTCTCTAGCAGCACAGGTCTGATACACCAAGAGAAAGCATTAATCAAATCCTGTATTCCATTTCAAAAATTTGAAAAGGCAGAAAATACAAGCTGAGATACAGAGAAACAGGTAGCTGGTAAGTGCATTAATGAAAGAATGTCCCAAACCAATTAAATATGCTGACAGTCAGAGTAGCTGTTAAGCACTGCATCAAAAACTAAAATAACCCTCCTTTCTTCAGCAGGGAAGACAAGCTCTAAATTAACGCTTTTTCAAATTAATAACAAAATTATTCAGCTGTTGCACGCTGCCTTGCAAAGGTATGATCAGTAATATGTGGATATATGACAGCAGAGTTTAACTTCAGAGTATTTCAGCAAACAATGTAATGCCCAAGCCCTTCCAGTGCCACTGCCCTGCTAAGGGCTGGACATGAATTTCAAACACAGCAATTTTCAGGAGCCAACTGTTTGTGTTAAAGTCAGGGCACACAACACCTGCAAAGGAGAGCCTCGGAAATACCAAATGTGCATTTATGTCCACTATGGTCTGATTCCCTCGTGCACACAACAAGAAAATGGCTTTCAAACAGAGAACAGAGCAGATATTCAATGTATGACAAACTCCTGTCAGCCCCACTGAGGGCAGGAATTCCCCCAGGAGCGGCAGAGGCACTTACCAATTCCATCAGGTGGGAAATGGTCATTCTGGTTATGATGATGGACCTTGCCCTTTAAAGGAAAAAACCAATAACAGTGATCTTTGCATTCTTACACAAACCAAAGCTTTTTATTTCAAGAGAACATAAAACAGAGTTTGAAAGGAGTCAGCCCAACAGTTTATTGTTACACTTTCAACCACCCAGCTCCATCACCTGACTCTGAATTCACAAAGCTGGACATTAAATGCCATTAATTCAATTAACCAGTGGGTCGTTAGGACTTTCTCTGGGAGACCTCTCTCCCAAGGCCTGTTTTCAGATGCAAAGAGAGTCACAGTGAATATTTTGAGTTCCTTTTCTCCCCATTTCATTCCCCACTGTCCCACACCTCCAGGAGCAGCACCCAGCACCAGTGTGACCTGAGCATCACTCTGCACGGCAGATTTAGTGGAAGAATGATCCATTTTCTGCCCCAGGCTCCAGCTCAGGAGCACTGCAGACAAAGGAGCTGCCCCCAGTTCTACCCCAGCCCCATCAGACACTTTCTCCCTGCCCCATTTCATTGACCAGGGCTGGGGCTCCTCCCTGACTGCTCCAAAAGGACAATACAGGACACTAAAGCACCACAGTGCTCTGGGGAACTGCTTTACCTCGGCAAATTGTACCTTAGAAAATGATTTTAACACACCTGAGTTATCCCTCACTTAGTTAATATTCATAATAATTCATTAATATTCATAAACTGTGAGCACATTGCCAGTAGTGCTCTTAAGTCCTTTGCAGCACAGAAATACTTTACTTAATCTGGACCTAAGTACGTTCACAAATTTAAAATAAATCTAAAAACGCTTTGATGCTGCAAAACTTTTCTTGCCCAGGAGATAAGTCTAGGCAGTTTTCCAGCAGTCTGAGCAAATTAGTCAGGGTACAAAGACAGGTTGTTTGACAATGTTGACTCATGCATAAACCAGATTAAAGAACTGGTCTCCAAATTTTCCTCTCATTTGAAAAATGAATTATGGAAAAATGAAATAATAATTGCATTTCATTGCAGCACTTAAACAAAGGAAGCCTGTTTATTCAACAAGGAAATATTCAATATAATAACGTGGAGGAGCTACAGCTTTAATCACTCGTGGACAGCACTCAGCATTTCTGGGTCTGTTACACTGCCAGAGTCAAGCTGATCGTGCAGAACTCTGATAAACCTCTGCTCTAACCTATCAGAGCTGTATTTTATAGGTGTCATCTTTTTAAAACTGAAATAGCAAGTAATTACATAAGTTTGAAGAAAATAATGACATAAGTTTGTAAGAGGAGCTGTTCTGCTCAACAGGAGCTTCAGCATGTCCCTGGTAAATAAAAGTCTACTGGAGCCACCTGAAAGCTGGGGAAGGGACTTGCTGCCCTTCTTTTGTCTTTTTCTCTTCATAGCTTTGATGGCTTAATCATTTTATAATAGTCTGTTATTAACTTATCCAAGATTTTCACACCAAGGTTCATGTCCCCACTCATCTCCAAAGTACCTAAATCTACCCCTGAACTGCTGCTGACTGACAACGCTGAGCACAAACACACTCTGCTTCCTCTAAAAACTCTCTCCGCGTTTGGAATGTAAAAATTCACAATTCATAAAAGCACTCAGAGGAAGCCCAGACCGAGATCTGGGTGGCTGCAGGCAGGGAACAGCCTCAGCCTTCCCTGGGTCCCCTTTAGTCAACAAACAGGAGAGAGTTCTCCGGGGATGTATTCAGAGCTGTGCCCCTCGAGATCTCTGTGGATTTTTTCAGACCTGTGCCCCTCGAGCTCTCCGTGGATTTTTTCAGACCTGTGCCCCTCGAGCTCTCTGTGGATTTTTTCAGACCTGTGCCCCTCGAGCTCTCTGTGGATTTTTTCAGGGCTGTGGCCATGGAGCTCTCTGTGGATTTTTTCAGGGCTGTGGCCATGGAGCTCTCTGTGGATTTTTTCAGACCTGTGGCCCTGGAGCTCTCCGGGGATTTTTTCAGACCTGTGCCCCTCGAGCTCTCCGGGGATTTTTTCAGACCTGTGCCCCTCGAGCTCTCTGGGGATTTTTTCAGACCTGTGGCCCTGGAGCTCTCCGGGGATTTTTTCAGACCTGTGGCCCTGGAGCTCTCCGGGGATTTTTTCAGACCTGTGGCCCTGGAGCTCTCTGTGGATTTTTTCAGACCTGTGCCCCTCGAGCTCTCTGTGGATTTTATCAGAGCTGTGGCCCTGGAGCTCTCCGGGATTTTTTCAGAGCTGTGGCCCCACTGACAGCAGCACTGTCTGGGATGCTGATGCACCCTGATTTCAGTGCCTGAATCCCGAGCAGAAGCTGGCAGGCAGCGAGTGGGAGGCAGGAAAGTTGTAAACTCAGAGCTTAATTTACTGTAGGTGAAGCACCCCGAGGGAAGCTCCGAGTTCTGGGAACTTTCCCTTTCCACATCATCACCTTTAATAAAGGCTGCCCCCATGGCCTCAGCGCTGTGCCCAGCCTGGGCACACCGAGGGGCACAGTGCCCTCACAGCTCCTCTGCCTCTCAGAGACTGCACCAAAACACTTTCCCTTCTTTAAACTGCAGAGGTTTTTAATGTCCCTACATAAATCCAGGAGCAATTTTGCTGAAGGAGAAGGTGCTGTTTGTACAAAATCACTTTTCCCACATGGGAAAGACAAGCCCTGACCTGCACCATGTCCATAAACTCATCACAAAACATGGTAATGGACACTGTTCTCTTTTTTTTTTTGCCAACACTAGGTTTTAATCCTTCATTTTTAATGTTAAATAATGTACTTAGGATGTCTAAAATAAGCAAAACCAACCATCTGCTTTTAAAACTTGAGCAAGGGGAATGCATCCCTGATCCCAGGCCCACTCTCAGTGTCTGTGACTATGACCTGCTCCCTGTGCTGCTGCTGCACACACTCACTGCTGCCAGGGGCACCCAGAGGGAAGGCTTTATTCAGAATTATGGTACAGGTGCTTTAAACACTTCAGATCTTGAGCTAAAAATCCAGTTCTGGCAGTTTGAACAGCACAAGGGCTTAGTTTACCAACAAACTAAGGAAAAATAAACAGAGCTGTCTACTTGCAAGACTCACTTTCCCCAACACTCACACCCTTTTTTTTCTAAAGGTACTACACCTGCATTTCCAAATACATTTTTTTTTCTCACTTAGGAAACCAGAAGTATTAATAATGATGTTCTATTATTAAGGAAAAGACTGAAGCACTCATGAAAAACGAGAGTGCAGCAGTGGCTTCTAAAGACAATTTTGTAATTTCTGCTTTTCTGTAAGCCCAGTGTTTTGACACATGACTAGAAGCTTTAGAAATCTGGTGTTTGTTTCAGAAAGTAATGCATCTTGATGAAGAAACCAAATGTTCTCACTTACAAGCTCCCTTTCGGGAAGGACTGCCAAAGGGAAGGCTTTCCTTTTTGTATTAAAAAACCTGTCGTAAAAATTTCATTTCAATGATAGAGCCTGGAAGAAAAATGCAAAGCTATGGGAAATATGTGCATTTCTTCCTTCCTGTACACTGAGTTCATCACAAAGCTGAAAACCTGAATTTCGTCCCATCTCTAAACACAATTAAATTACAACCCAAATGATTTTGATGTAAATACAAAGAACTATTAAAATAGAATTCATTACTAATATATCTCCCCCCAAGAAAGCTCTAAAATTTAAGTGTTTCTTTATCATCCTAAAGAAGGTATGGATTTTCATCACTGCTTCACCTGCTTTTCTAAAGAGAGCTGATGAAATTACCACTCAGAGGTAATTCTACCTCTCTGCCCTCTTGATGCTAATGAAATTTGGTCTTCTGAAGGACATCATCACTGAGCTGATCCACGCAATAAACCGGTTTACAGCACATTTTTAATTACATCAAAAATTACCTTACATAACTTAAGCCCTTGAGTTTTAAATGTGATTTTTAGACCAAACCAAATCCCTTTTGGCTATTATTTCCTTGGCTCCTTTTACTCCTTGTCTCTGTACCCACCTGCTGCTCTGGGGTACGGTCAGAGCACAGGAGTTTGGGATGGGATTGGCTCTTGCTCTATCTAAATCCTGAGGTTCCATGGCTGAAGCTCACCAGGGTCACTCTGAACGTGCCAGAGTGAGCCTCTGGAGTTGCACTGTTTTAGAATCTTTCTGTTCTTTCTCAGGGAGAACAGAGATAAGCTGCATTCTTGTACTTTCTTAATCTCTGTGTTTGGTACTAGGTGTTGTACAGCTGTGACCAATGGTTTTAGGAGGTGGATTCCCTGCTGACCAATAGTTGCCAGATTATTAATGGATATATAAAGAGGTTTTTTGTAAATAAAGCTCTCCTTTCGCCATCTTGGGTTCGTCTGCCTGCTTCCTCTGGCAGCTTCTGCGAATCTCAGGAAATCTAAACCCACGAGCCTCGGTGAGTCTGAGCAAGGAAACAAGGCCTGGCCAACCCCAAGCCATATTGCTGAAAGCTTTATGATAACACAGACCTAGAGCTTTATGATAACACAAACCTAAAGCTTTATGATAACACAGACCTAGAGCTTTATGATAACACAAACCTAGAGCTTTATGATAACACAAACCTAGAGCTTTCACTCGAAAACGCTGAGGATCCCTCTGGAGTGTGCATTCCAGCCTGACTGCATTGATGCAATTTTAAAACAAACAGCTTGTTCCATAAACCTTTCATGCTATTTCCCTCCATCCACTCAGGGATCCTGACAGAATCCATCAGCAGCAGCACTTTACCTTGGGAGGAGACTGCTGCTGCTTGCTGGGGTTGGCCGAGTGCTGATGCCGCAGGGCGCGAGGGATGAACTCGGGAGCCAGAGGGTTCAACACGTAGGTTTTCTTCAGCTCCAGAGCCTCCAGCTGAGCTTTGATCTGCTCAAACGTGATGCCATGAAGACTTTCATTCTCGTGACACAGGGCAATGAACCTTTCCCAGAATTTCCTGTGGAAATAATTTTTACAAACAGTGGGAAAGACTCAGTGGCTGTTGGTAAAATTAAAAAGATTTAATGCATCTGTGGGGCACTTTTATTCTTTGTGTGTGCCCATTTTCCACACCAAGCCATCCACCCTGAGCTGATCCCTGCAGCTGAACCCCACAGCACAGAGCAGAGCTCCCCAGTTGTGTAAAAATGGACACTCAGGGCCTTCCATGTGCATCACATTTAATATTCACGTCATGGACAGCTCCAACTCGGAATCTTTTCCTAGAAAACCAAATCCAGTGAATTCAATGCTTAAAATTCTGGAATGCATGTGATTTAAGGCATTTGTTGAAGCTCAAATAGTCACGGAAATTATAGAGATTCTAAGCCCCAAAGATGTCAAGAGCATTCTCCGAATCCAGGCAGAGCTTTCAGGGTAACAAATACCAAAGCTGAGCTACGCCCTCAAAACTACTCTTGTGAAACACTTCAGAGGCACATGCAGATTAATATTTGGGAATTTCTACAGATTCTTTGAGATCCTCTGGCAGAAAACAAACAAAACCCTACATTTTATTGCATGTCAGATTTTTCTGTAACATACAGAAGTATTTTCAAGCTACAAACAACCATCAGATGACACACGACTTAGCTATGAAAATTCTGTTTCCAACTTTTTGGAGGGTGGAGGGGTTATTTAAACCATGTAATAAAAGAACATTCCTCCCTGTCTTCTGCTTTCTCATGACACATCTTTCTACTGCTTTATAAAAAAAATCTTTTGTTTGGTTAATATCCACAAAAACTTTACACTTACGATTTTTTTCTTTAACCTCAAAGGAACTTTGTGGGTGAAGTTACTGAAGCTTAAAAGATCTTTAAATAAGGTCTGAAGATGTCACCTTAAAAAAAACCCAACAAACCTGACTGAGCTGTCTCTTTCAAAAATATCAAGAGCGAAGGTGTGCTTGACTCCAACTCCTGCTTGTTCACCCTTCAGTAATAAGGTCTGGCCTATCAGCAAGCACTGTTCTCTCCCCAAAAACTGTAAAATGAGAGATTGCTGCACCCTGACTCTAACAGCAGTGTCGTGTTCTGCTGAGTGGCTGTGAGAAAGAATTAAAGTCTGTCTTGCAAGAACGCTGTGATGCTCCTGATGTATTTAAGAATTCAAAATAGTTTTCCCTAAAAGCCCATTTCTGATTTTACAGAGGCAAGAAATGCTCTTTTAAAACTCAGGATGCAAGTTGGCCCTTTTTCCACATTTTGCTCGAAGGCAAATAGATCTTGCAAGGCTTTAAGTGAGAATTAAAACCCAAAATTAAACACAACACCGGGATGCTTTAACGACGGAATTCCCTCTGATTAATCAATTCCGTCACCAAACCTAGTGCCAAGCACCACAAATCCCCTGGGACTCATCTGTAGTTGCACTGTTTTAGAAATCTTTCTCTTCTTTCTCAGGGAGAATAGAGATAAGCTGCATTCTTGTACTTTCTTAATCTCTGTGTTTGGTACTTGGTGTTGTTTGGCTGTGACCAATGGTTTTAGGAGGTGGATTCCCTGCTGACCAATAGTTCCTAGATTATTAATGGATATATGTGGTTGTACTGTTTTAGAACTCTTTCTGTTCTTTTTCACGGAGAACATAGATAAGTTGTATTCTTTTACTTTCTTAATTTCTGTGTTTGGTATCAGGTGTCATTTAGTTATGACTAATGGGTTTAGGAGGTGGATTTTTTGCTGACCAGTAGTTGCTAGAGTATGAACGGATATAAAAACCCTTTCCTGTAAATAAACTTCCCTTCTCCACCATACTTCGTTCATCTGCCTGCTTTCTCTCAGCCAGCTTCTACACCCAGGGGGGCCAGAAAGCCACAGATATATAAAGAAGCTTCTGTAAATAAAGTTTCTCTTTTCGCCATCTTGGGTTCACCTGCCTGCTTCCTCTGCCAGCTTCTGCGAATCCCAGGAAATCTAAACCAACACTCATCCAC
The DNA here is from genome assembly GCA_036630365.1 of Acanthiza pusilla. Classification (NCBI taxonomy): domain Eukaryota; kingdom Metazoa; phylum Chordata; class Aves; order Passeriformes; family Acanthizidae; genus Acanthiza; species Acanthiza pusilla. Next base: position 1,761,944 of record JAXCHO010000010.1, on the reverse strand, counting down.
AAATGCTCAGAGTGCCCCGAGCAGTCTCTCCACACAGAACACTTGTTCTGGGCTGCAAGAACACAGAATCAAACCCTGCTGGCTCTGCCTCGGTGTGCTCAGGAGTTTAAAGGGGTGTCTGCCAAAACAGCCCTGTCTGGTCGGGCTGAGCACACCGAGATGGAATGATCACCCTGGGCACACTTCACAAAGCTCTCGACAACAATCGTCACAGTCCTGACTCGTTTTGGCAGGTATTAGAATATTTATAAAATTCAAGTACACTCTAAACTTTTTTTGAGGTCTGTTTTTGCTAACGGAATGTCACTTCTTTCAGACTTCTCTACTCCTGTTGTACTAAAAAAAAAATCATCTTCCCAGCAGCCTCCCTGAGCCCCTCCAGCACTCTTTTCAAAGAGTGAATGTTCAATTATTCAGCGAAACAAGACAATGGTGTATTAAAGGGAAAGCTCGAGATACATCTTAATAAAGTTTCAGTGCTCCTTGTTTCTTAATTATCTTTCAGTTTTATAATTTGGAGCAGCTCCGTGCCTATAAACAGCTGCTGGTCTTCAAAATGCAAACTCAATCCTTAACTGCCAGCGCTGTCATTTATTTACCACGCTGACAGCTTATATTTTTATTTTATTAATTTTTTGCATGCCCTATTTCAGATATTCTGAAGGAGCTCTCAGGAGGCACAGGGGCTCCTTCACATCAGCTCATGACATAAACCAGCCCAGGCCTAAAAACCCCAAGCAGGTAAAGGGAAAAATGAACTAAACCCACAATAATTATTTCTCTGTCACTAAGATGTCAGAAGCCATTTCTGGAGATCACTGCCTTCATGTTCAGCTGCTCCTGACGTGGCCCCAGCAGGGAGTGGTGAAATTCAGGTTATATTTCAGAAATACAGTAAACAAAGGCTTCAGTTCCATTTGGCTTTTTCAACTCTGAGCTTTGCAAACCACATCCCATTTCAATACCGTGGAAGGAGCACAGCTCAGGAAAGTAGAACACAACAGAGATGTAACAACTAACATGTATTTTTAGCTTTATTTTAATAATGTAGTCAGTGCAGTGTTTCCTCTCTTCGAGAATCAGCTGCAGGGTTTATCTCTGATCATCTCAAAATTTCAGCTCTTCCAATGGAAAAAAAACCCTTTGAAGAACAAGAACTTGGAACCCTTAACGTAAGTGTTTACATATCTCAGCATTTTTCACATTTCTTCATTTAGGTCTATAAAATGTAAATTCACTCAAATCTTAACGTGTTTTTTTTTTCCTGGTGTCATGAAGACCTATCAAAACATAAATAATGTTTTTCAAGTCTTCTACCATCCTACGACTGCCATAACATTCAACTCTAAAATACCACATTACATCATAATTTTAAACTCCAAATTATGTATTACTTTTATTTGTATATAAAATTGTAACAGGTATTAAAAACCCCTATTATAAAGCAAAATGAAGCATGTTCAGTTGTTACTGCAAAGTGAAAATCTGAGCAACTACAAATACATGAAAAGACAGTTTGTCAATGGCCAGGTGTAGATATCTCTCATTTTTTTCTGTTACACATTATGACATTGAACATTTTCCTAAATCCATCAGTCTCAGATAAACCCATTTTCAGCCCTGATAAACCAAGGAACAGAGATGAAATACCTGCATCTTCCAATGGAACATAAAGCAATAGGATCTCCCACCACAGCTACCAAGGATTGTGCTCTTGTAATGGCAGTGTTGAGAAGTTTGTAATTAGACAGAAAACCGTAATCCAAATCTTCTGTGGAATCCTCCAGCAACTGCTCCTTCCTTTTAATTGGGGTTTGCTTGTGTTTGCACGTGTGCCGTGTTCGTACTGTGCTCAGGAACAAAACCCTGAACTGTTTTCCTGAAAGGAAACAAAAAAACACACGTCTGAGATAATTGTTGCTATTTCTGCTCCTACCACCACCAGACCACTTCAGCTGCCAGCCAGATTTCACACCTCGGTGTTCTGAACTCACAGCTACCCTTCCCATGAAGAGCTTTATGCAAGAATAATAAGATTTAAAAATTTTAGAAGATGCACTATAAATAGCATATTCTATTACAAGAATATTTCCTCTTTAAAAAAAATTACTTCTTCACCTTGATATTAATCACTCCTGAACTTTCTGAAATGTTAATTATCTTTACAGAGCTGCCAGTCGGTCAATAACAAATCTTGAATTTATTTATTCTACCTTAAAAAAAAAAGTTCTGGACATTTTTGATTCATATTTTAAAATTTCTCAAATACATGAATATCCTCCATGAAAAAACAGAGCAAACCACTCACTGTCACTCAGTTACTTTATCATCTGCCTTTGTTTATTACTGACTAGAAGTGCAACCTAGCAACAGGCTATGCCTACACAAAATCCTTGTTATCAATGTGATTTCAGGAAGAAACACCTAAATTTTTCAACTCCTTCATACAGTTCATTCCACAGATGGGGAAAAAAAAATTCAGTAAAACATTTTGAGGCTAAAGTTTTGTTCCATTTGTGTTTGGAACTCTAAAATCTATCCATTTGTTACAAATGTTCAAATTTCAAAAATGTTCAAATTCAAAAATTAACACCTAAAAATGTTCAAATTTTGAACATTTTTAGGAGTTAAAAATCTAGCAGTTTTCACCATTTTCACTCAATTTATTTTTTAAGTAAGGTAGAGCTCAATTTTGAGAAAAGACAAAGCTCACGCCCATGAGTTTACGGTGAGCATTGGAGCAACCGCTACAGCTCAGCTCTCCTTTCGCTCCCATGGCTTCAGGATCATTTTATTTTGCAGTTATTTCACTTTCCCTGACTCTCCCCCGGTGTCAAAAATCTAGCAGTTTTCACAATTTTCACTCAATTTATTTTTTAAGTAAGGTTGAACTTAATTTTGAGAAAAGACAAAGCTCACGCCCATGAGTTTACAGTCAGCGCTGGAGTAACCGCTGCAGCACAGCTCTCCTTTTGCTCCCAGTTCAGGTTCAAAAATTAACGCCTAAATTCAAATTTTGAACGTTTTTAGGCGTTAAAAATCTAACAGTTTTCACAATTTGCACTCAATTTATCTTTTAAGTAAGGTTGAACTCAATTTGAGGAAAGATGAAGCTCACGCCCATGAGTTTACGGTCAGCGCTGGAGTAACCGCTGCAGCTCAGCTCTCCTTTGGCTCCCAGTTCAAATTCAAAAATGAACACCTAAAAATGTACAAATTTTGAACGTTTTTAGGTGTTAAAAGTCCTTCAGTTTTCCCAATTTTCACTGAATTTCTTTTTTAAGTAAAGTTGAACTCAATTTTGAGAAAAGACGAAGCTCGTGCCCATGAGTTTACGGTGAGCATTGGAGTAACCGCTGCAGCTCAGCTCTCCTTTCGCTCCCATCACTTCAGGATCATTTTATTCCTTCCCTGACTCTCCCCCGGTGTCAAAAATCTAGCAGTTTTCACAATTTTCACTCAATCTATTTTTTAAGTAAGGTTGAACTCAATTTGAGGAAAGATGAAGCTCACGCCCATGAGTCTATGGTGAGCATTGGAGTAACCACTGTAGCTCAGCTTTCCTTTCGCTCCCAGTTCAAATCCAAAAATTAACGCCTAAAAATGTTCAGGTGTTAAAAATCTATTGGTTTTCACAATTTTCACTCAATTTATTAAGCAAGGTTGAACTCAATTTTGAGAAAAGACAAAGCTCACGCCCATGAGTTTACGGTGAGCGTTGGAGTAACCGCTGCAGCACAGCTCTGCTTTCGCTCCCATGGTTTCAGGATGATTTTACTCCACAGTTATTTCACTTTCCCTGACTTTTACTTCACTTTCCCTGACTCTCCCTGGCTCAGCCCAGCCCTGGCACCCCGTGGCACTGCTCACCCTGGACGTTGAGCACCCTCTCGACGCTGACGTCCGAGAGGCGCTTCTTGCGCAGCTCGGCGCGGATGCGGAACACCTGATCGGCGTAGGGCGTCACCACGCCGATGCTGCCATCGTCCAGCTTGCCCCAGGCCACTGGCCACTTCCTGCGCAGCTCCTCCACGCGCTCCACCACCTCAAACACCTCGGAAGGAAAGGGATGGGTAAGTTATGCTGCACCGAGCATCGCTCTTCCGTACGGAGAGAGAATTTGGATTTTCAGGCTCTGAAAGGCTTCCACGACACGGTGTTACACAAGCGATGATCCTGCCGCATTCTACAGCAATATTCTAAAATATCATCTTTTACTGTGCAGTGCTCCTTTTTATCTTGAAGTAAGTTTTCCCACCAAAAAAAAATTTCCCACCAAAAAAAAAAAATTCACTGTTAAAATTACGAACGTCAAAATTACATTAATAATCTTCATTTTCGTTCTTAGGTTCTTATGAAAATGTCAAGTGCACGAGAGTCTTTCTTGTCACACTTCGTGTTATTTCCGGAGGTAAATGTACTGCCTAAATAGCTATAATTTTATTTTTATTCGGGATTTTATATATGTCATCTTAGAGTCTGCTAACTCTAGACAGATAGTCCACACACCAGAGCACAATCATTTCCCTTTCCGAAGGATACCACTGGGAATTTCAGATTATTCATCAACTGCTAGCTCACCTCTGTGAAATACTCCGAAATGTGCTACCTGAGAAGACTAATGTGTAATAAAAGCTGAAAACCTCCTCCTGTGAGGAGGTGCCTCAAAGTAACCTCCTGCCAGAGCACTCATCCCAACACACCAGAGGTGCTGCACTGCAAAAGGCATTTCTGAGTTAACTTCACAGAAGGTTTGTGATTCCTTTTGCTTTTTTTTTTTAAATTTACATTCAGTAAATATTTCTCCAGCTATTTAAAGCACGATTATTGATGATGCACTTCTCCTACAGCATCACAAATGCAAGCACAGCCTCTTAAAAAAAATCTATTAATCCTTAAAAAGTCACAAATAGTTTATTTTTGGCTATTTCAGAGGACAGTGAAAACATGAGACTGTTTTTAAACAAGTCCTGAATATTCCTGTGACATCAATTCTCGCATTTAAAAGTCAGCTCTACTGACAAAGGATATTAGAACAAACGTTGATATCTATAAAAACCATAGCACAAAAATAATGATCTTCTTTGTAGGTATTTTGGCAAGATTCTCTGCAAGTACATAGCTCCTGGGTATGTATTCGGAATTAATACCACACAGGGAAATTTTAAAATGAAGTCCAGCAAGGGAAAGTGTATTTCCCAGATTAATTAATACAGGCATCAATGAAGCACAAGTTCCCCCAATGCAAACATCCATTAAGGGTCGAACAGAAAAAACCTCACTCATCTAATTTCAATTTTTCTCTTGGTGTTTAAGAGCTGCTGTCCTTCACTGCTGCCTGTGGCTATTAATGACTCACAGTTTTCAGACAGTTACTTGGCCACTGAAGATATTTTTAGGTCTTTTACAACTTTTTTTTAAATGGCAAAGTAATCCAAGTAGATTAATGAAAGCAGTCAGGTGTCCAGAAGTCACTGGAGCTTCTTATTTAAGAAGATATTTTCACACAGCAGCGAATGTTCAACAAGAGCAGCCGAACAACAACAAACAGGTTTCAAATTGTGATCAGCAAGGGAAACACAGACAGCTCTGCAGAGCTTCACAAGCACTAACCACCTAAAAATCCTTCATAACTTCAGAAAATTACTGCTATTTCTTTGATTTTCTCTCCCTCCCCTAACGGGGGGTGACTGGAAAAAGGCATCTTCTACCAGGAGAAGTGTTATCGAGTCAGAAGGTGGGAGGTGGGTGCTGCCTCATGTGTTTGTTTTTGTGGGCTTGGGTTGTTTGGTTTCTTTAAACACAAGGGAAGGAACAAGAATGAAAGTAATTTCTGAAGAATACCAATAAATCTGTGTGAAACAAACAGATTGAGAATAAGTTCTCACCTAAAGAATCTCAGCTGCACATTATCAGTAAGACACTGATCCTAAACATATTAAAGCAAATGTGAAATGTTACTCCAGAGGACTCTTATCTGAGTGGGAACATTTCTACAACAGTCAAAGAAATCTAAGTTTTACTTCAAATTGCAGTTACTCTCAGTTGCTAAGATACATCTATCAGAATGTCACATAAATTATCAGCAAAGACATCCTGAAGAATGAGCCTGGGAGAATGATATGCGGCTTATCATTTGCAAAGAAGAGAAGAAGGTAAATTAGTGGAAATGTTTACTACAATTGCGATTTTCATTACATCATGTTTAGCAAACTCCACGCTCCCCTCTCCTAGCAGAGGACAATTTATGTCTTCCACCCACACTGAGCACAAAACAGTAAATTTGGGGGTGTGGAGCTTTAAGAAAACAACCAACAATAAAAGCAAGGAAGAGTTACCTCTGCATTATTGTAAAAAGCTGTACTGTTTTTTTCTTGCACATCCTCTCCACGTGCTGTGAAGAAAGTCAAAGGGTAGAAATCTTTGTGTGCTGGCTGCTTTCCACTCGCCATCAATTTGCCTTCATAGAAAAGTTCGGATGTGTAACTGGAACGAGGCAAAACAGGGGAAAATGTGGAGTCTACACATGAGCTCACTGATAAAATATGCAAATCTCCCTGATGAAATATGCAACCACAAAATACTTCATAAGGAAAACAGAACCACTGATTACTATTCAGCATCTTCAAATGATTTCTCTGAACTGATATTTCCCTACTACAGACACAGCAGAAGGCACTAAAAATATGCTTTTCCAACACTTTTTCTACAAAGGCTGTTTTTCCTTCTCATCTAAAGCTCGACAAAGCTAAGAACATTCTCACTGATGTTCTGTTCAGAAGTTCTGGTGGCTGCAAACTGGGCAAAAAGAACACTTCTGTCTGGCACTGGTTATTCTCCAGGCTGGACAATGAGCTTGCTCATGTCACTGAAGAGTTATTGAACTTGGGAGATAAATTTACTACAGATTTCGTGTGCACTGAGCACGAGGCAGGCCAAGCGCTCAGCTGTCAACCAAGTTTTTCTTCTGTGCCTTCTACTCCAGGCTGATCTGTGCTGCCAGAGACCAGAAACACAAGCAGAGCAGCTCCTCTGCTGGCAGCAGCCACTCCAGCAGCTGGCTGACCGAAAAAGAAACGAGGCAAGGACTGCTGCATGGTGAAAATAGGAGGGAAAAGACAAACTGAAGGGAGGAGACACGAAGGCAGCAAGGAGAGACTGCAGGCTGCTGTAAATCCGGGGTGCTATTGCACAGCAGAGCTAAACTAATGCTCTGGCTTCCAGAAATTAGTGAATTTTGGTATCAACTTCTCAATGCTCAGCCTCCAAGCTCAATGTCCTTTGGCTATCAGAGGCTGCAGTAGCCCAACACAGCCTGACCTGACAGCCAAAGCAGGAGCCTGCACTTGGTGCCTCCACCAAGCTGCTCAGGATTTCAGCTACTGCAGCTTAAGATGGGAACAGCTGCTCATGGAAAAGGCAAAGAAATTTGTCTGCTCCCAAATCTCCATCAAAGCACTGCAGCCCACCCTGACCTCGACTGGCTCACCCTGGACAGCCCTGGAGAATTTGGACTCCTCTGAGGGTTGGGTTGAAGCAGTGAGTCCACAGCTGCCAGAGGGCAAAACTAACATTTCTTCTGCAAATTAACTTTTAGTAATGAGATCTCATTAAACAACAAAACTTTTCCGTATGGGCTGTTTTTTTCCCAATTACAGCTCCAAAGTCAGGCTGAACTAATGGCTCGTTCTTTCCTCCATTTCTCATGGTGTCTTCACCTCAGTGAGGTGGAGATGATCAATGAGCCCTTCATCTTCCTTACACTTCTGTCCTAAGTGTCATGGTCCCATTTGTCAGGGGAAATTCCACATTATACACAAAAAGGAGATTTGAGACATGTCCTGAAGGGACCACCATGAGAGAGTTCAGCTGAGTGGGAATCCAAAAGAGTTTCACCTCACACAGCAGCACTTGCCAGTGGCATTGGGCATCCTGGAGTGTCACCTGAGAGCCACCCCAGAGGTGTTTCTGCATCCTCACCTTGGTGCTCAACTCAGTGCATCTTTCTTGGAACTCCCTGTCTGAGCTCCAACTGCTGAAGTGAATTGTCATGATCTTTCTGAGGCAAATTCTAAAGAAAAGCTGAAATGATCCCTTCCTTTACAGATGTTCTCTCATTTCAAACTCAGAAACTCAAGAAATGTGTAAGGAATTTAGCAGCACTCAGACTATAATTACAAAGTCCATGAAGTGAAGACAGATCAAGCTATGTAAGAAAATATTTTACATTCTCACTTTTGATTCCCCAGAGCACTTAAATATTTCTGCTTTGGCTTTGAACACAGTGATAACCTAATTAGTATGACTGGATACCAACATAATATTCCTCAGTACATATTTGAGCCAGGATTTAAACTTTAGCATTTTTCCCCATGATTGCACTTATTCTTTCCAGCACAGCTCATGGATGAGCTCATTACACTGGCAGCCATTAGTTTATCATAGCATAAAAATGCAAACCCACTGATTAATGTGTCTTGAAAGAAGTAATAGAAGATGTCAACAGTAAAGAAACATGCGCCAAATTTGACCTATTTTTTTCCGTTCACAGTTGCATATCCATATGTTCCTTCCATTGCCCACAGCTTACCATTCCAAGATAATCCACCCCAGCGAATCTAAAATTCTGAAATGGTTCAAAGAGGCACAGAGCCTATAAAACAGTGGTTAAAAGGGGAAAGTTGGCTTTTCTTTAGTTTGGTGTGCAAGCCCTGCAGCCAAAGGGGTCTGTCCCACAGAACAATCAATCCCAACACAGAATTACTAATTAACTTTGAAACACTTGAGCTGTGCTCGGCTCTTTGGTCACTCCCAGCAGTCGGAAGAAGCACATGATAGAGTGAAAAAGTTCACACCTACTTGATGATAGCTTCATGGGAGCGATAGTTCTCACACAGCAGGATCCTGCAGGGGAATTCTGCAGGGTAGTGCTCGTAGAGGCGGTCGAGCAAGGAAACGTGAAGGTTTCTTTCCCTGGCAAATTCACTGTAGACAAAAGGACTGAGCTGTAATAGACACACACATACAAAGAAAATGTAACTAAATATGTGGACTCGGAATTTCATGCTCCCAACATAGGTATTTTGCATCAAATCAAAAATGAAACCTTCCTTTGACTGTGCATTCATCGTTGGAAGACACAGACCATGGCTATTCCACAGAAATGTTCACTCCTACCAGAAAAGTGACAAAAGACTGGCATGGTCTTAAAGGAAAAATAAAACATTCAATAACTGTGCAAAGAGCTCTTTCATCCAAGTTCGACACTCCAAAGTGTGTTTGGAATGACTTTACACCATTATTCTGATAACCACTTTTACAATTATCACCACAAATAGTACAGATCAGAAAATAAAAAAATTTTTACCACGATTTAAAAAGTTGAATGTTGTTGAACAAACAAAAGCCCAGTGACCTATTTACTGTTACACTAAACTCCTGCTGGGCTTGTTTAACAATAAAATAACAATCCATTACAGCAGGAAAAATACAACCAAAGAGTATGAAAAAGATCTTTAAAATACAATTTCCAAGTGTAGAAACGAAGCCAATCTATTTTGTCATTCTGAACTGATATGATTTGAAATTTAAACACTGGACACCTGATGGAGGATCTTCTGTAAGACCTGAGCTACAGAGCAGCCTGAGATACACAGACCCAGCCAAGCCTTCAGCACCCAGCTGGGCTGAGGGGATCAAGCCTGAAGGGAGAATTCCAACCTCCTGAAAAGCACTTTTGAGATCAGGGTTTGAAAAGCACTGTCCCACTCCTGGCACTCCTACCATCGTGACCTGAAAGGATGAAATCCCAGGTGGCAACACCACTCTGAGTTTGTCACTGCACCGAGGCAAACTCTCTCTGCTGCTGCGGTGAGAGGGGAGGAGAACGACAGGCAAAGGCATAAAAACAAATAAATCTGGCCTGAATCAATAAAGCAAGTAAAGCTGACTTTTCCAAGCATGCTTTCTCGTGCCTACAGGCTGCAAAATGACAGCCTTAATCAGTGTTCTGAACTCTCCAAAGCCACAGCTCCCAGGCACTCTGCAGAGACACAGCAGCACTGGCTAGTTCCACTTTCCCATTTCTCACTTGTTCAAGTCCTCACCAGATTGTGATGCTTCCAATAAAAATCTGAAGTTGTCTAAATCCTAATTCTCCATCTTCTTGGATTCTTTTAAAAATCAACAGGGAGTACCAGTCATAAAGCCCTGAGTGTAAAAAATATCCCCACACCATACTCAAACAACGTCCCCAGAATTCTCCTTGGCTTCCCCATTTATTACACAATTTGGTGCAGATAAATAACTTTAATATAGAAATATAAATATGATATAGATACACTTAATACTCAAAAAATTCCATAGTTCTTACCTGCATGTGGTCTCCAGCCAAGACAATTCTTGTGTTTTTATTAGCTAATGCTAGAGGCATAATAGTTTCACACTCCATAGCTTGAGCAGCTTCATCTAACAGAATGTGTGTAAAAAACCCTGCAAAACAGAGGTATCAGCAAATAAATGAAACCTGAAATATGATAAAATAACACTGATAACAAAACAAGAACTTGAATTTATGCTGTATTCTGATAGTCTGATAACAAAACAAGAACTTGAATTTATCCTGTATTCTGATAGTAACCAAAACTAGAATAAAAGCAAGTGTGGCTTACACAAATTAATTCCTAGCAGCTACTGAAACCCATAAAAACAATTTCCAAACCCCTCAAATGACCAGCTGGGGTCACCTGGCTGCCAGTGACATTAGCAGGAGCCCCAGGTCTGCCTCTTTCTTGTGACAAACATGAAATTAAACACCAAGAGAATGTCTCTTGGCAGACCAACCCTCAAGAGGTTTCTCCAATCTGAAAGTCATTTCACCACCATGGGACTTGAAGAGCTCTGGACAATGACAAAGACAAGGAATTCCTCACTTTTGTGTACATTTAATAGTACTTGGGTCCTATGAACTATGTTATACACTAAATTTCCCATTAAAATTGCACACATACCTGAGCACTTTGCTGGTTATGGGCTTAAAGGAATGTTGGGGAGGGAAAAAAGGAACAGAAGTTGAAGGAAAATTTCAATTCAATCTTATGATAATATTGGACCAAAGGTTTGGTGGGTAGGTGTGAATCTATGCACTGGAGAACATGCACTTGAAAAAAAACTTGGCCATTGTAGACTTATATTTTATGAAATCTAAATGACTTATATTTTATGAAATCTAAATTCAGGATAGGCATAGAAAAGAAGTGGTTTTATACATTAATATCTGTGATCTATTAAGGTTTAAAGCAGAGTATTAGAGGACTCGGTGTATCATCCAATTAAGATTACATACATAAAAATGCAGCAATTTGCTTTGGAAAATATGAATTTCATACAGCTGCACACACATTGCTATGGCATGACTGTACACAGCTCGCTGCCAAACAAAGCAGCTATTTCTATCTAAAGACCCAAAAATATTTACCATAAATTCCATATTAGTTTTCTCTGTTGCAACAAATGCTTAAATGTAGCCATAAAAAACCAACCCTAACAACTTATGGAAAGAAATGCCATGTTCTCCACAAAAAGCAGATGGATTGAATTTGGAGATCAGGAAAATAATAAACCCTAAGCAGCCTCTGCCCCAAAAAAAATCAGTTTAATATATTTCAGTTTAGAAAACAACCCTAAATGTATCATGTTAACAAAGCCAGGGTTTGTGTGTGTGGGAGTTGTTTGCAAAGCTAAACAATTCACAAAACAAGGGGAGAAAGCTCTCTGTGTATTTATGCTTACATGCTCCACTGAGTAATGACCTTAATGAGCATAATATTCAAAGTCAGACTCTCAAAAAGAATTTTCCCTCTTGGATCTCAGAAACACCAGATCATTGATAGTACTGCTTCTTTATTTATTTTTTTTTAAGAAGGGGGGAAAAAAAAAAGAATAAGCAAAAGGTTAATTAGAATGCCAGCAGTTTACAGCTTTGTAATAAACATTTATTCATAAAAAAACAAAAGAGCATTTTAAGATTATCATTGTTTACTTTATTTTTTAACAGTTCCAAGAATTGGGTAAGGGACCAACAGTGGCAAGAGGAAGATATTCCTCCGGCATGGACATTTCTTGTTGAGAAATTGCCTTACCTGGTTCAAGATCCAGCTGACAGAGATACTGGGATGTATTTAAAGTAACAACTACTACTCGCTGCTTAAGAATGTCTTCTTTCTGTGGCATCTGAAAGGTGGAATGTGTGCTTGAAATCAAACAGTACTGATGCACAACTGGGTGAACAGTCTTTACCCAGCGATTTCGGAAATATACCCTGGGAAAGGAAAAAGGGGCTTATTTTCCATCAGGTTTGAACACAGCCACAGCCTAATATTCCAAATATTTCTAATATTCCAAATATTTCAAATATTTCAAATATTTCAAATATTCCAAATATTTCAAATATTCCAAATATTCCAAATACTATTCTGTTTTCTGGTAAATGAACATCCTCTTCAAGAAGCAAACATTACAACCATGCAGAGTTACATGTTAAAATGTCTCAGATTCACCTTCTATTCTTGCAGTGCAATATTACATACACAAGCAGCAGTGATTAATTCACATGGAGAAATCTGTAAGTTCTTCAAACATTTATGTTCTGTGACCCTCACACCAATGCCTATTTCACTTTAAACTTACAATAAATTTATTTTTAACAAATATTTCCTGCTCTGAAGTGTAACTACAGCCCCAGTGTGGAACTGATGTGGTCTGCACATCTCACCCACGGCTATGATACATGAAATTACTGAGATCCTGTTCTTCCTGCACACATCCTGAGTGTTGTTTGAGTCCTGAGAACCAAAACCAAGGTGTATTCAGCTTTTTATCACCCAGGGCCATAACTGTGGTGCACTGGATAGAAGAATGAGGACACAGTGCCCAAAATTTGGCTGCAGTCTGAAATTTGGGGACAGTGACAGCCTTCAAATGTCCTTGCTGACACACAGGGTCACTCCAGCCACCATCCCATGGATCAGGGATGGGTTTTCCCCAGGAAGGGATGACAAGTTGCCAGTTTAGCCAAATGGAACAGAAACACAGAGCACACAAAGGCTGTGCCCCAAAAAGAGAGTACAATAATTCCATGGGGGGAACAGAACCACTCCAAACACATCCACAGGAACTGCACAAAGGTGACACCTCCAGGTGTCCCTCAACACCAGGATCTCCATCAAGAACCATAAATCTGAAGTAAAACCTTTAAACTACAAGAAATTATTGTATAGACATTAAAGTTTGGAATTAAAGTTTTCTAAAATTTATTTCCAAACTAAATTAAGATGAAATTAATTAAATTATTTCAGTTCTAAAGATGGGATTTAATGCTGTTTGGTTTAGCTATTCATTATTTAATTTCTCCTGCAGCCATAGTTCAAATCCCAAATCATTAATAAAGTGTTTGGGAAAGTGTAATTATGCACCTAATAGCAAAACATGATGGCACTGGCTGCACTCTGGACATCACATGTCCACCCACATCTGAAAATCACAGCTGAACTCCATGTGATGTGAGAGAAAAAGGATTAGGGTTAGAATAAATTTGAGTTGTGAAGACACAATGTCCATTTTGGACAAAAAGAAATGCAAAGGCACTTCAGTGTAGTTGCACTGTTTTAGAATCTTTCTGTTCTTTCTCAGAGAGAATAGAGATAAGTTACTTTTTTTTACTTTCTTAATCTCTGTGTTTGGTATTAGGTGTTGTATAGCTGTGACCAATGGTTTTAGGAGGTGGATTCTTTGCTGACCAATAGTTGCTAGGTTATTAATGGATATATAAAGAGGCTTCTTTTAAATAAAGTTCCCTTTTCACCATCTTGGTTCGTCTGCCTGAATTCTCTCAGCCAGCTCCTGCAACCCTTGAAAAATTTAAAGCCACACTTCAGGATCCTGAAGGACTTTTTACTTAACACACCCAACCCAAATCCACACCTGGGGACCAAAGGTGAGTCCAGGTAAAAGTGAGTTCAGTGCAGGAGCAGCTCCCACACTCCTGAGTCATCCTCAGAACAGGAGGCTTCTGATGTCACCCTCAGGTATTTACTTATCACCCATCAAACTGATGAGCTTTATTTGATAAACTGTTATTAAATCAATGTAACGACACCAAATCATGGCCTGGCAGCTCCAGCCAGGACAGAGATAACCTTGCTGCACTTCTCAGCTTTTTTATCTCAGCTTTTCTGTGCTTCATTTTCCCAACCTGAACTGAGGTAATACCTACCCAGCACCTCACAGAGCACTGTGAGCATTACTGAGTTTATGGGGAGTTTATGTTTGTAAAGCACTTTGAGATTCTTGGATGAAAGGTGCTATTGAAATGCAAAATATTATGGTTATTAGACATTATTATACCATGCACTGTCTTTTATTACAAAAATTCAACTGTGGGTGACTCACAGATTGGCTGACAGCATTTCAAACTGCATTGCTGCTTACCCATTAATTTCTTTTATTTTGATGTGAGATCAAAAAGGTATCCCAGAGCTATTATTCACCACTGGCATAAAAACACCTGACAGATGTGACTACCTCCAAAATGTCGTGATAGAAGTTAAGCCTCACTGAACAAGGACTTTCTTTCTCAGGTGCAGCTCGGGCCAATAAAATCACCTATAATTTCATTATTAGGTGTTTTTTCCTTAAAGCTGGAAGAAGCAATTACAAAAATGGGGTTTACCAGCTTAACACAAATCATAACATTTCACCTCTGTAACAAACATGCCCTTAACTTTGCATTAAAGAAAAGACTAAACTTCTAAAATGTTCAAACCTGCAAGAGCAGAGTCCCTGAACTTCAGCAGAGTCAGGCAGTCACTAATCAAAACACTCCTCAGTACCTACAGCACATTCTGTTATTATTTGGGCACAAAGTGGGCAAAGGCTGCAGCCACAGAACCCAAACCAGCCACAGCTCACGGGAGAATTTCTCCCATCACTGCCTCATATCAAGACTTTAATCCTAGAGGAATTAAAACCTTGCAGGGTAAGGTTTACCCGAACCACAGGCAGTGAAATTTTTAGCAAATACCTGGAGAATTGCCTCAATGGAAATGCCAGAAGATTATAGATTAGGGACTCCATCTTCTGCAAACAAAGGCACTGAAAATATCCACTGCACTTAATGCTTGGTTAGCAGGCATGGAATCTGCATTTCCTGGGGAAATTCAGAGCATCTTTATTTCTAAATGTGGCATGGGGACACCCCACCTCAGTTTCTGTGCATCTGCAGCCAAGGAATGGCACGAGCTGGAGGCTGACCTGCCTGGGCTCCATCACCTGCCCATCACAGCAAAAGAGAAACTTCCCCAACTATTGCAACCAAGTGCCACCCAAACTGAGTACTTCCAGCCTGGGATTGTCTCCACTCACTTAAAATACAATTTTAAATTTCCTAAAGGGCCAGTCTGGAGTCAGAACCCACGAGGGAGGATGGAATGAGTTTCGTTTGCACTCCTGTCCTGCAACAGCGATTTCTTCTGACTCCTCAGTGGGGACTAAACTTAACTTCTTCAAAACTCTTTTCCCTCTTCTGAACTGGAAAACACTGACTGGTCCCAGTTCAGAAAGGAGAGGCCAGGACTCTCCCCTCCAATAAACCCTGCTTGGATAAATCCCAGCTCCTCAGGATTTGTCCTGTTCCTCTCACCTGAAATCCCTCAAGGAAAAAGAGCACAGAAACTCAGAGGGAAAGAAACCAATCAGGATAATTTCATGCCTCTGTTGAGAGACCATTGAAGAAAAATAAATCTAAGTAGTCCCAAGAAGCCCAAAGAAAACTTTAAAAGCACCTGATTTCCCTCCTCCATGTCTTTGGATCCACCTCCAAAGAGAGGCTCATTCTCACTAATAAGTAGGTTCCTTGGGATGCAGAGAACACATGAAGAAGCTGTCCTGCAACTTGAAAATTCTCATTTTTAATCCCTTTTCCTTTAAGAATGAATAAAATGGAAGCTAGAGTTTCATGAAAAAAAAAGTATTTGGCAGAAGAGCCATTTATTTTACAAACTAACATTTGATAAGATAAATTAATTCCATTTTCAGTACAAGAACTCATTTGGAAAAAAGAGTAATGGTCTTTTAAAACTTGCTAAGGGGTTTTGGTCTGGGTTGCTGTTTGCTTTCTTTTAATTCAGCTCTGGTTTGCTCCTCTGGGTTGTTTTTTGTAACCTAGTGAGCAGTCACACACTGGAGCTCTGGTTCCAGGATATATGCAGGACTTACATATGATCAAAGCACTAAAAAAAATGAACTGAAGGGGTTTCACTGAGATATCTTCAGCAGAATCAACTTATTGTTTGACACTGCTGAATGGACAGTCAGCAAGAACATGCTTAGGAATAAATAAATAAAAATACTAAATAAAGGATGTATCAACCTCTTTCCTCTTCCCTTAGTAATCCATACAAAATCAGTGTATGGAAACAACTACATCTGAGATATGTGAGTAAAATAATATTAAATCAATATTAAAATTAATACCTCAACCACTGCCCAGAAACATAGAGAGGAATTGCTGCTGTTTGCTTCCTGGAGCTTTAGGAGAGGCAGATAATGTGAATTCTGCTGCCACAGTGCTCTCCCACCTCCAGAAGGTTCTAGCAGCTGATGGAGACAGGCACATCCACGGAGAAAATAAAATACAAATTAGGAGCCAATTACTCCCTCCTGCTGCTGTGACTCAGCCTCTGAAGGTGCCTGGCTGCTCCAGCACAGTAAAATCAAATGTCTCACCCTCCAACCTAACCCAGGCTCTCTCCTCCCAACTGCAGCTCGGGTTTGGGTTTCGTTCCTTCAGAAACACTTCTGCATTCATTTCCATAAGGATATGGAGCTGTTTCAGTGTCAAGTTTCTCCAGAAAAAAGGCAGGTTTGGAGTGTGTCCCTAATAGAGTTGACTCATCTAATCAAACCCAGGGGCTCAGGGGTTTTCTGGGTAATCATTTGTTTATGGGCATCCAGACTATGAGAATTTGGCCTTCAGGCTTCACTGGTATTTCATTTAGGTGCAGAATTTAGATTTAACATAAATTCTCAGTGTTCATTCTGACTTTGCATTTTCCAAAGGGCATAGGGAGTTATTTTATTAAGAAAAAATCCAAATTTATAACGTGATATTTAAACAAAAAACCCCACAAACTCTACTTTCCAAACTTTCATGTCACATCACTGACAGGATAATTTATTTAGTGTACATCTTACCCACAGAAAAACACGGTTTTCAGTACCAAACGTTAAATAATTTAGCTTTTTTAGCTAATTTTATAAATATTATAAAATATTATGCTGCTCCCCACTAAGTCAACTCATCACTTGTAGAGTAAATAAGAGATAAAACCTAGAGCAAAGTGTTCAGTTCTTTAAAAACACAACATAATTGAATAATTAACTGCTTCCACTCCACTTGATGGTTCCTTTAAAATATTCCAAGAGGCTCAGATCCCCCTGGTTCATCTAACAGTAATGACTTTAATTTGAAAATACACCTCTACACCAGTCAGGGAGGGAGGGACATCCACAATTAATTCTGAGCTGGGAGTCTCACACAACTCCAGGTTATGATTCAGAAAAATTGACCTTTAACTCCTGCCAGGGCAGGTTAATCACTCAGTGCCCAAACAGCAATTCTGTGTCAGATTTTGTATTTGAACCACACACACTTGTGGATCCATTAACAAAAATACGCAGCTCCAGAGGCGCCTCCATTCTCCAAAAGTTCCATTTTTTTATAGAGGTAAAGTTCTATTTTTATAGAGATAAAGATCCATTTTTTATAGAGGTAAAGTTTCATTTTTATAGAGGTAAAGTTCCATTTTTTATAGAGGTAAAGTTCCATTTTTATAGAGGTAAAGTTCCATTTTTCATACAGGTAAATTCCATTTTTTGTAGAGGTAAATTCCATTTTTTGTAGAGGTATCCTGACTATTTAAACAGCATCACACAATCTACAGCTGCACTTTCTGAAAGCTTCCTAACAAATACTATGACCATTGGGCTTAAATTCAAACATTCTGTGACTTTTAAATGATGTGCTATGATTTTCTCAGAAAATATGCAAATAAATTATAACCATAAGAAAAATACCACTTTTTATGCTTTCCATAATATTTCTGAGACTGGACTACACAGCTGAAAACAAGGTAGCAGCAATAAAACAATTTAATTTTAATTCCTTGCTCTGTGAAATCACACCTCAATATTCCCAAAAGTGTCAATTCCCCACATTTTTTCCCTCCAGAAAATTAAGACACCGTAATGTTTTCATCACAAAGTGCTTTACAAATCACCTTAAGACAATCTGTGTTAAAACACAAGATCAAAGGTATCTCCTCAAAAGGACTCTGCCTTCTTTCCCTTGCCTGTCAAATGTCCCATGGCAATAAAGGGAATTTCCGCCTGTTGCAAATGCAGCTTTTTCACACAACTTCATTGCCTTTACTGACATTGCATAAAATATAAGTCCAGGATGGCTTTTAATAGCTAACAAGTAAACACAGAGTCGTTTTCTTAGTAATGGTATAAAGTCACCTATTGGCATTCAGAAAATGATGCCCATAATTTAAATTTAAAAAAAAAAAAAAATATATATATATATATACACCAAGTTAGCAGTATAAAGTACACATTGAGATTATTGGGCAAAACACTCCCAGGAATGTCCATAAATAAATCCTCCTTAACTATTTCCATGCAAGTTTACCCTCCTTGCTCTTAAGATTCCATTTCTTTTTTTTTCCCCTTAACTAATTTCCCCGAAACACCCATGGTAAGTACATTTCAGTATATATACAATCACTTCAAACTGACTTAGCAGAAGAGGCCAAACTATTTTCACATGATTCTCTAAATAAATAGCTCCTATGACATCAAAATTTTTCTCCAAGAAGCCAAGTGGGGAGCCCCAGTTTCCAAATTAGCTTTGTAAATGTAAATCAAAATTTTCAGAAATTAAAATACAATTTTACCTTTATCATAGTAGCTTTTAGAGGAGCATATCAAAAGCTTGCTCATTAGGAAAGACACGTTTATCAACAGAATAATAAAAGCTTAAAAAAGGATGTCTTTATCTTTATTTAACAAATGACCCAAAATTATGTTACAATATTTCACATTTCTTTTAGGCTGTATTTAAAAGCACTGCTGATAATGCCAATATCCTTTTATGTTTTAAAAGTTCTTTAACCTTTTTTATAGACACCTTTTCTTAAGAGCAATATTTTATAGATACATAATAAGCCTTAAAAAAATACCTGAGAGGTCTTGCCTGGGGATTGCCTGCTTCTACATATGGATGTAAATAATCCTTTATGTAGAGATCAGCAGCACTATTAGAATGGGTGCAAATGAGAATCCTGCTGGAATAAATGGATGCAAATAAAAAAGCAATGAAGAAACAGAAAACAATTCAAAGCAGTAGAATACAAAAAAAAGGAAACAGAGGCCATCTTCCTGCACATTGCTCTTCATGAAACTGCTCACTGACCTGCTGCACCTCCCATCATTCAGCACTCAACTCAGACCCTTCAGTGAGCAGATTTAAAGCTCAAACACTTTCTCAATAATTATTTTGTAATTATTAATTTAGATTTGATTTTAAAGGATGGTTTTTGTTATCCACCACCCTGCAAAAGTTCCCATGCTGAGCAAATCACAGCCACTCTTACATAACTTCCACTTTCATTTAGTTTTGTTCTAAATGGCAAATACAGGCTAAGATTACAAAATTATTTTATCGTCCCGAATGGCTTGGGATGGCAATTCTCAATTTCTACCTTTCTCTTGAATTGAAGCAAAAGCAGCCCATGCTCTCTAGGGGTGCTCAGTGCCCTCTCACCTGGTGTCCTGCTGCTGGAGGATGTGCTTGACTGCCTGAGCCAGAGTGAAGGTTTTTCCTGTCCCATAGGGACCGATGATAAGAACAGGAGGCAGTGGAATGGAGAGAGGGGTGGTGATGGCCAGAACAGCCTCCTTCTGCTTGGCGTTGAGGCGAGGGTCCAACTGCTCATCCCATTGTCTGCCAAAGGAGCACAGGTTAGCAGGGCTCTCACAGCCCCCGGCAGGCAGGAGCTAAAGCAGAGCTCCAAAAGGGGAAAGGAATCAAGAGCTTTTAATTGAAGAGCTCTGTATGGATTGGCATTGAAACAAATCAACAGATCGAGCAAAATAAGCACAAACATTTGGTATTAGCAGTAAATCAGTTGTGGGGTTTTCTCAACCTATTCTCAATTGACTCATCTCACGTAATAATAATGAACCTGCACAGCTCATATTTTAAAAGTATAAACTGCTCTGTCCCCTAATAACAAAAGCAAGTAAACATACAATGATTTCCTACTGTTCTCATGCACAATAATAGATTTATTACTTATATTTCTTCCCTGCAGCATTCACATTGTCCACTTTCAAAGGCAACAGTTACACAACCCCAGGGCTTGGTAGAAGTTATCTACAATCAAATTAAAAAACTACTGGCTACCAATTAACTACAAACTTCCATTTACCTTTTTTTTTAAGAGCACCAAGGCACATACCTCTAATGGGAAAGCAGTCTAAAAAAATTATTTTTGCTGCAAGCAGCCAGTGATGCCAGCATTGGTGGGAAGATGCTTTCAGAAAATCCCAGTGAGCATAAGAGGTTAAAGATTTCTAGACAGAGCTTTTAATATTGCCACTGACAGATTTAAAAGTAGACGTGCACAGTAAAAAACACCTGTCACTGCTGCACATATGGCCATACTTGAGTAATGTGATCTGCTTTGGTGCAAGCACCACACTTCTTACAGACTGGGGAAGTTTGTGTTCAGCAGCAGTCAGCAACAGGGAGTTAGATCAAGAGGGAACTGACTGAATTCCTGGCTTTTAAGATGCCTATGAACAACAAGCTGGCAAGAGAATAAGAAATACTGGGAAGGAACAGGGACAGAAAAATAGAAGAAAAACAGGGGAGACAGTTTGGAGTTAGTTTGATTCTGAAGGAAGGACAAATCAAGCCACCAGATGGAACTGACTTAAAATGAACTACAACCATTACATACATTATTTATTTATACAAAAAATACAAAAAATTATACCAACATATCAACTGCAACTGATATGTACACAGATGAAAGTTCTACCCTACTTGACTTACCTCCTTTTTATACAAATCACTGCTTACTTCCAAACTATTCTTCACTATTTCCTTGTAAGATTGACTCAAAAGCTAATTAAGTCAGTGAACAGATTGTCCCTGACCTCCATTAGCTTTGTAGTGCAGTTCTGCACAGAAGCTATTCCCTTCATTCTCTCAGCACTGTCAGAGCTCTGATGCACACAGTGATCACCCCACCCCAAACACTGAGCCCACCTTTTATTCATGCTCTTCTCACACTTCAGAGACAAGCTACAATTTTTCAGTAATTTTTGTTTTACAGTACCTCACTCTCTCTGGTTTCTGACAGATCACTTTCCTTTTCACCCCTGGGCTATCTCCTGATCTGTCCTGCATGACAATCACACTCCTAATTCTCACCTTCAAGACCCCACACGACTCCTCCCAGGCTGCACAGACTCAGTCCCATATTCCTCTCACTTCCCTGGTGAGAATCCAAGCACAGAAACCTCACTCCTCTTTCCCCAAGAGCAGAACACTGACCACGTTCCCTGAGCCACACAGCCTCACATTTCTGTTCCCTCAGCTTCCTCTTCCACACAAGCTATTTTCCCTGCATCAGCCGTAAGTTTCTTTAGAAGTATTTATATAACACAGGGGTTTATAATTTCATAAAGGAAACTGTGAGACATGGATAGAGAGAATCTCTGGGCTGCCTGTGAGTGAAGGGCTGATCCTTCAAGAGTCACTGCCACAGCTTCCATAGCCCTCAGGATGTGCAAATCTGGGCTCAGTGCAGCTCAAGTTCTAATGGGTCAGTCCCTGCAGACAGGATCAGCACAGTGAGGAGCACAGAAACCCCTGAACTGACTCTGTTATCCTATAAAGGATCAAGTTCTAATGGATCAGTCCTGGCAAACAAGATCAGCACAGCAAACCCCTGGACTGGCACTGCTGTCCTATAAAGGATCAAGTTCAAATGATCAGTCACGGCAAACAGGATCAGCACAGCTGGGATCCTGCACAGCAAAGCCTTGAACTGACTCTGTTATCCTATAAAGGATCAAGTTCTAATGGGTCAGTCCCTGCAAACCTGGGATCCAGCACAGCAAACCCCTGCACTGGCACTGCTATCTCATAAAGGATCAAGTTCTAATGGATCAGTCCTGGCAAACAGGATCAGCACAGCAGAGATCCAGCACAGCAAACCCCTGGACTGGCACTGCAATCCTATAAAGGATCAAGTTCTAATGGATCAGTCCCTGCAGACAGGATCAGCACACCTGGGAGCACAGCAGACCCCTGAACTGGCACTGCTGTCCTATAAAGGATCAAGTTCAAATGATCAGTCACGGCAAACAGGATCAGCACACCTGGGATCCTGCACAGCAAAGCCTTGAACTGACTCTGTTATCCTATAAAGGATCAAGTTCTAATGGGTCAGTCCCTGCAAACCTGGGATCCAGCACAGCAAACCCCTGCACTGGCACTGCTATCTCATAAAGGATCAAGCTCTAATGGATCAGTCACTGCACACAGGATCAGCACAGTGAGGAGCACAGCAAACCCCTGAACTGACTCTGTTATCCTATAAAGGATCAAGTTCTAATGGATCAGTCACTGCAAACAGGATCAGCACAGCTGGGATCCAGCACAGCAAGCCCCTGAACTGGCTCTGTTATCCTATAAAGGATCAAGTTCTCATGGATCAGTCCCTGCAGACAGGATCAGCACACCTGGGAGCACAGAAACCCCTGGACTGGCTCTGTTATCCTATAAAGGATCAAGTTCTCATGGATCAGTCCCTGCAGACAGGATCAGCACACCAGGGAGCACAGACACCCCTGCACTGGCACTGCTGCTCTCTACAGGACCATGTTTCCAGCGAGGATGGCACAGCAATGATCAGCAGCAGGGCTGTTCCTGCAGCCACAGCCCAACTGCAATGCCTCCAGAGCCCCAGCTCGGGCACAGGACAGCACTCAGAGGGCTCAGGCCCCTGCAGGACCATTCCTGATTTCTTTAGGGCACTTTCTCTCCCTGCTCTGAACCCCTCACCATTAATGAGGAGCACACCCTGCTGCCTGTTCGAGCACAGACCTCAGCCATCTGCTCTGAGCAATTCAGTGCTGCATCTCCACACATCTCTGCTATCAGTGTTTGTGTTGCTGTACCTGTTGGGACTCCAGGGGATGGTGGGAGTCATGCTGACATCTGGAAACAAAATGCTGTTGTCCTTAATCCTGTCCAAGGCATAATGCATTTCACAGAGGGGTAGGCGGTTCAGCTGGAACTGAAGTTCAACCTGCACGAGCCAAGCAACAAATGGAGAGGTGAACAAAAAGGATTCATCTAGAAAATACTCATTAGACTTTGCTGCACATGATATATTTTTTATCTTACTGCAGACCACTGGCTCTCAGAAGAAAACAGCAAACAGCATTCAACCCAAAGATCTGTGATAAAATTAACTCACTGGGATTTTTTTTGTTTGAATCAAAGATAAATACAGCATTTTCTTTAATTTAATTTTGTCATTTGACTTTTAAGATTAGACTCCACTGTACTTTCAGAAAAAAAATTCAAGGGAAAGTATTCTTGGAATTGCTTTTTTAAATACAAAAAACACTTCTGGAAAATATTGTTGTCCTAAAACATTGCTTTTACAAATATAAGCTTTCATCTCTTATTGTAAGAACAACCTCAAAAAAAAGTCACACCAGAAATTCTACCAGATCAACAGATGACATAAATCAGATGTGTTACCAGCAAAGATAAACCCCAAACATTATTTCTAGTCAAAGACTGTGAAACAGCAGAACTTGTCATTTTTGTTCAATTAGGACTCTCCAAAAGTTCATTTCTAACCATTAGCTGCTCACCAATATATTCTTGGTTTGTTCTCGCAGTTACAGGTGTTTTAATGCAAGTAAATAAAAGATATTGCCAACATAAATTGTGGTACAAAGCCAGAAAAATCATGCAGAGCACTTAACATTGCTGATTGATTCAGAACTGAACAATGGATAGTGAAAGTTGACACATACACACACTGAAAGGGTAAAGAGAAAAATACATTCTAAATTTGAACAAGGGATAAAAGCAGCTCCTGGGGAAATTATTCATTAAAACAGTTCACTCAGATTATCATTTACACATATTTAAATTTGTAATTATTAACCTCCCCAGAAACAAATGAATCTGCTCAGAACATTATGCTGAAGAACTCCACGTTCACAACACAGAAGCTTTTAGACAAAATCTGACACAGATCTGCACTAATATAAATCAGTATGAAAACACCAAAAGCTGCTGAAGAACTTCAAGTGACTAATACACATTTTTAGGTTTTTTTCCAGAGCACTGCTGTCACTATGTATTTATGTAATTATTGTGTTACAACACTAATAAGCTTTTTTTATAAAATAGAAGTAAATAAATTCCTTTCTGACATTTACAATGAGTGTGAACATGTTACCAACAGCAGGCAAATCACTGCACCCCTCACCTACCTGGAAATATCAATTATTCTACAATTTCTACAGCCATCTGTACCAAGAGGTTTCACAAGCACCCTACAGAAGCTGCTCCTGTGCTACCAATTCAGAGATGAGAAGGACCGAAACAGAGCAAAGATGAGCTGAATCTGCTCCATCAGCAGCATCACAACCCAAGGAACAGCAGCCATGTGAGCCCAGAAAAACTCCATGGAGGTGTCAGTGATTCCAAATGCACCCCATGCCCTCAGCAGCAACCTGCACTCAGATCTAAGAACTTTCTCCTCCAGCACTCACTGATTTGCTGTTGGTCTCCTCTTACTTAATCACACTTTAATCTCATGGTAATTAGTGCTACCAACCAGAAAGTTCAACAAACACAAAGCTGTACTATATTTTTATAATTGTCTTTTTTGACAACTGATATAAAAACCTTAAAAAGTCCTTGTCAGTTCAAAAGGAAGGACAGAAGGAAGAAAACGCAGTCACTTCTCTTTCAAAGGCATAAAAACTTCTCTCAGGAACCTTCTCCTATGGAGGAAGATTCCCCATACAGAGGAACAATTTATCCTTCTGGATTTAACTAATTGTTGTACCTGTCACTCCTTCATCTGCCCACAAGGCCCCTTCACATTGTGCACCAGCAGAGTTTACTCCTTGCAGATCATCTCCTTCAAAAGGATTTGTAAATTAGCATTTTCTTTCTCCTGCCCTTATTTCAGCATTACAGCGCTCAGCTCATTATGTAGCATGTAAAATCAACACTAGCTCTGCTGTAAATAAACAATGTTTGCCTGTATCCCTGCAGAGTGCAGCCATTAACTTCCCATCTCTGGCAGATATAAAGACATTAAATATTCATCTTGACTATCACATTTTACAGCAAGATGTACAACCATAAGTCTGAAGACAAGGGCAGCAACAAATCTGACAACGTTAAGCGTGGAGCTCGCTGAGGTGTTTGTAGTGCTAGGAAAACCTTGGTTAAATAGGACACACCAATTCAAGAGTTCTTTTTGCCCTCAGTCTGGGTGGGGTGGCACTGCCAGGAGGGACAGCTCAGCCCCTCCTGCCCCAGGGCCACCTGGAGCTCCTTCCCCAGCTCTGTCTGACCCATCCCTGCTCAGAGCTCTGTCCCCAAACACACCCTGCAGATTGGTGTTGGTTTAGATTTCCCCCAGATTTGCAGAAGCTGGCAGAGGAAGCAGGCAGATGAATTCAAGATGGCGAAAAGGAGAACTTTTTTTACAAAAACCTCTTTATATATCCATTAATAATCTGGCAACTATTGGTCAGCAGGGAATCCACCTCCTAAAACCATTGGGCACAGCTATACAACACCTAGTACCAAACACAGAGATTAGGAAAGTACAAGAATACAGCTTATCTCTATTCTCCCCGAGAAAGAAGAGAAAGATTTCTAGAACAGTGCAGCTACATGTGGGAACCACTGCCACTGGGCAATGCTCCCAAACTCATGGTCTGATCTGTCTGGGGAAAGTATCCTTGGCCAGAGAGACTCGAGGCTGACAAAAGACCACACAGGGCACCAATTTAAATGCAGAAGAGCTGAGATGCTCATGTGGGTGACACTTGAACTGTCCCTGCTGGGAGCCCGAGCAAGGGGCCTGGCATTCAGTACCTCCATTATCCACCTGCACCCACCACCTCCTAACAGCCTGGGATTTGTTTGATTTAATGCTGCTTGGATGGAATCAAATCGTTCTGTTTGCTGCTGCAAGCACTGAATGAGGCCATGTGGGAAAGAGAGGCACACACCCTGCTTTAATATCTATTTTACAGTCAGAAAACAGTGGGGAAGGAATTAAATCAGAGCAGGACACAGAGCAGAGGAAGCACTCCAAAAATGAAACAGTGGCAGCAGCCACGGGGCTTTAAATTCACTCTACTCCACCTTTATGGTTTAGTTGATAAAAGCAGAATTGTGTATTTATTAAGGTTAAGCCAGAACAGCAGGTAAACAAGGCACCACCAAGTTTCTGAGACTAATTATAAGAGAAAAAGGAAAGAAACCACCCAACTTAGCCAAAATCCACAGAAATCAAAGCAGTTTTATCAGTGTTTGAGGATCACATAGGGAAAATCAACTCTACTGAAGAGAGCAGCAAAAATCTCCAGATTTTTTTTAAACGGGGTTTTTTTAAACATATTGCTTTGACCTGGTTTTACAAAAAACTCCATCCATCCAAATTACAGCCTCCTCAGCTCTGGCCTGAGCATCCCTTTCCAAAATTTCACTTAATACCTAATCACAGAAAAATTCCTCACAATTAAAATACATTCAAATGCAGGTAATGCTTTAGGAATCTGACCACCAGTCCAGTGATACACACATGAAGCCCTAAATGATTTTACAAACAATTTCAGGACCCAATTTCTAATGCAGAATAAATCTGCTGCCTCGGGCTAAGATTTATAAGACACTCAAGGAAAAATTAGCCAATTCCTGAAGCCTCAGCTCATTCTGCATTCCAGTCGAGTTTCCAAAAGAATCAATTAGTAAGTTTAATTATTGTTTTAAGAAAACAGACACAAAGCCAAGAGCTCAGAATGACATAAGTCTTCCCAGACCAATTACCCACTTTTATAAATTAAGACATTAAGATTCTTGCATATATTTCCCCAAAACAAAATAAATGGGAGGAGATAAACCTTTGGTGAAAATGCACTCATTCCAGGCAATTCCAGTGACCTTAACGTGAGGATATTTCTGTTTGGTAACCAAATCAATTATGGAGCCAAAGCAAACACAAACCAAAGAGTTCTGCCACCACAATTTCCACCAGACCCACCTGCATTTCACAATCTGCCCGAAGATTGAGCTCCTCGCAGCATTCCCTGGATACCCTCAAGAAGATATAATCCTTTGTCTTCTCCTCGATAGCTGCTTCATAAACCTTCTCTTTGGTTCCTTGGGTCTGTGCTGACTTTTCTTTAGTGACAGGCAATAAATAAACAGCATTGACTTTGGTCATCACCAGCCGTCCAGCCAAAGTGTCTTCGGAAAGAGTCTCCGTCAGCTTGAAGCGGCCAAAAAGTTGTCCATTTTGGGCATATTTTGCACCTCCAGAAACACCAGTGAGCATGAAGCTTGCTACAATCTGCAATTGCACTTTTATGTTGAACCTAAGGGAGAAAGCAGCGAGTCAGTGCACAAAAATGCTCTCAGATTTGGAAATTTCAGGTTTCAGAGTGAAGATTCACTGCATTAATTGGGTTTTAAGTATAACTAAGTACAAACTGGCCCTTTGTAAGCACACAGCTGTCAAATATCCACACTTTCTCCTTTTGATTGTAGCCTATAAAGTATATATTTAAAAGGATCAACACCTGTGAAGTTTAAAAAAAGAACCCTCACGAGAGAGAAACAAATACTAGACACCAAAAGAAGCTGAGAGCGGATGAATTACATGTCCCAAAGCAGTAAAAATTTCTATTTCAATAGTTTGTAATCCTACATTAGGTATGCAAGCAGGGACAGGAAGGCAAAGAACAGAGCAAGATTCCTGTTTATCCCATCTGTCTCTCCCAGGCTGCACACCAAAGAGGGCAATCTCCATCTTAAAAGTTAAATGGAATCATCCCAATAATTCAGAGGGATTGATTAAAATGCATTGAAACAAATCAGATTGTAAGCATTAAAATGATATCATTTCATCTGAAATGAGGGGATGGCATCCCAGGCTCAGCCCTATAAACCATCTATGCACAGAATTCCTATCAGCAGCAGCTTCCTCCTGTAATCAGAGGTGTAACAGATTCATGCTCTGCAGTTAGCATTTTCCAGAAGTCACATGCACAGCCCATTCAAGTGACTTATTTTCACACTTTATTGACCTCTCACCAATGCACAGTAATCTCTTCCTAGTGTGTTGGGGTTTTTTAAACACATTGCTTCAACTTGGTTCTACAAAGAACAAGGGGGGAAAAGGTCTGACACAGTAACAATATTCAGTTCTTTTCCCAACAGCAACTTTTTCTTCAGTCTGCAACAAATTACAGAAAAAAAGTAAAACCCATTCACAGATTAAATAAAACCTCTTGGAAAAATGCATTATTTTCTTATAATACTTTTCATACCCATACTGGTTTTATTTGATCTGTTCTTCTTATAATTGCTATTTTAACCTAATAAACTGATCATTCAAGCCCTGCAGTATCAATGATCATAAGCCTCTAACAATAAAATCCCACATTTTAGCTTGCTTGGTGATTAAACATCTACCAAACCAATCAAATCTATTTTTTCAGATCTGGCAAATCACGAATCTTGCACAAAAACTGCAAGTTTGCCCCCATGTGGTAACAGCTACTTTACGTAATATGGGCATTGGCAGACCCAGATCTCCCAGTGCTCCACTCTCCAAAAGCAAGGGAAGTTTTCTTACCTAACAGGGATTTCTTTGGTTCATCAGTGACCACGAATGTCACTGCACAACTCCAGTGAAAGCATTCACCCAATCCTCCCAATTTCCACAGTAAAAAACCCAAACCCAAAAACAACCTTTCCTCTGTACAATGCTGCTCTATTCCAAAGGAGCCATCAGCAACATCTGAAACAGCTCATATCTCCTTGTTAAACAGAATATAAAACATTTAACTGAGTAACAAGGGCTGGGAATTCTTACTGAGATACAATCATTTGCTATTGTGAATTTATTTTGTTGAAACTTCCCTAAAGTTGATCCCTGTGCTGCTGAATATGTATCAGCTCAAATTCAGATTTATACAAACGTGCTGCAGAGCAGTTTTATTGCCTTTCTGAGACAAGGCACAGGTTAGTGTTTTCATAAAGGACTGAACTGCTTCTGCTGTGCTGAAGGGAATCTCAAGTTTAGATATCAAGCAATTTCCATTGAGCAAGCTGACACCTTCTGGCAAACTACAAAACTACAAAATTCTCTCTGGATCTGATTTTTAAATAAAATCAAAGTTGCTTCTTTCATCCATTTCTCACCCTTGCTTTGCAGGGTTATACAAAATCAGGCTTTCAGTCAGGCTTATAAAAAACAAACAAAAACTTTGACTTCCTCCTCAGCCCTGCAAACCTGCAGGGCTCACGAGGCAGCTACAAGAAAACCTGTTGGTCATATTTAAAACCACAGAGTAATTATCAAGAAAGACTTCATAAATCATTAATCATCCAGCAGCAATGCAAACAATAAACTCCCCAAAGGCAAATAAAGCCACCCTGGACAGAGCCCCAGGTGGCACCTGCAGGAGCACACTCAGCACATTGCGGTGACACCAACACCTGCCTGGGGAGTGATCAATGGCAGACACAGCAATGACAAAAGCACTTTTATTTTCCATCAGAGTCAGTGTTTGACGTGTTCCCAGCCTTGAGGAGAAATCTGCTCTGTAATTCTGGTGGCAGGGGAGGAGCTGTCTGTCACTCTAACAAGTATAGATTGCTTTTCTCTTCAATATGCAAGGGAAGGGAAGAGTTTTAAAACCACGAACACATATTAACACTCCCCAAAACGAAACTACTATCAAGATTGGAACATTGCTTTGCTTTTCCTCAAAAACAGTGTGTTTGCACTTGGGAATTCGACAGCAGTGACTCGACAGCAGTGACTCCCTTATTATTCTATTTTCTGATACTCACGTGGAGCAACTTGTATAAATGCCTCTTGAAATATTAAAATAAACATGATTTACAGAAAGGTTCTCTGACACTATCCAGAACTCCCTCATAACTGAATTCAAGACATGTTAGAGCCACTGCAACTTTAACCAATACTGACTCAGGTGATTCCACACGAAGTTTGAAACAGCGCTTTCCTGGAAAGTGAGAAATCATCAACATTCCTAAAAAGCAAGGACATCCTTCAGTGGGAGCTTGTCCTGGGGTGGCATAATGATATTTTGTATTCCCTATCCTTTGTATACTTGAGCAGAAATATGCTCCTGGAGCTTTAACTGTGTCCTGCAGCTGGGAGAAAGCTCTGCCAGCGCAGGATGGTTTGAAACTCTTCCCCGGCTCTCCTATGGGGGAGTGAGAAGGAGGAAGGGACACTGGTTTTACTTTTTTTTTTTTCCCTCAGTCAGTTGCTGCTGCTGGTTGCTGCTGCTACTGGTGTGGCTGCTGCTTGGGGGTTTTTTTTTTCCTTTTTTTCCCCCTGGGATTGTTTTTTTCCATCGTTTTTGGATCCTTTTCTTCGACTTGCTTTCTCACCCGAGAGCCTGAGGAGCCCCGGAGGACAGCGGACGAGAATCGTCCAGGAAGCCACCGGAGGAACTCCACCCGACCCCTCCGGGGACCCTGGAAAGGGAAGCTACTCCTGAGGAAAAGGACACTAAAGTTCATCAGCTGTTTGTTCAGGTTTAATGACTCCTTTTCCCCTTTCCCCTTCCACTGTGTGCTCTGTTAATTAAACAGTTCTTCCCACTTTAGGCTGAGATACTCTGTTGTTTTGGGGGAAGAGGTGCCAGAAACCTTTGTGGGGGAGGCACCTGTTCAGAGAGCTTTCCACCTAGGAGATTTGTCTCTAACCCAAGACAGAGCTGCAGCCACTGTGTCCCTCAGGCTGTCACACAGACCACACTGCCATCCCACGGCTCTGCCAGGCACACTCACAGAGCCTCTGAAGTGCACAGCTCTCGTGGCACCACTTCAGAGGTGTTCCAACCACTCCAGCTGCATTTCTCTGCCCATTTCAAGGCTTGTGTCAACCCTGACACTTCACTAGAGAATAGCAAGTGTGTGATCTTAGCCACAGAGGAGCGGAAATGTGTGCTGGTTGGAGCCTTGTTGCAATAAAGTGGGTCAGCTACAAGATCAAAAGAATATTTCTGTCATCAACACTATCAAAACAGAAGATTTCAAGAACGTTATTAACACTTACTTATAACTTATTGAGCAATAACTTATTGCTGCACCACATAATCCAAAAGGCAAGCATTACAGACAGGATACACTTATTTTTCTTTCATTTCTCCAGGTTTGCTGCACTTTGGGGTCCTACGAGGCATGAGAGTGCAGCTCTCAAGGTGAAAATTCACTCAATAAAAATACTGCTCATGTTTTGATCATATTTCATAATATTTACTTTAAATCCACTTTTGTTTCAAAAAGCCTTAGAAGAGTCAACCTGTTTATAAATATGTATGATGGAGATTATTTCTGTATGCTGGAGCAGTGCTCAAGAATGATTCCTCCACGTGTGAGACTCCAGCTCAAGAGCAGAGAGCAGCAGTGATAAAAGATATGAAGAAATAGCTCAAATATTGCCCTTCAGCTGAGATTTTTAAAAAAGAAATTGAACCATTTTTCTGCTTTAAAAGCATTAGAAATACAGCTACTCAAAGTATTTTCTTTCTAAGTTCTAGAGGGGTATTTCAGCAGAATCTCTGTAGTTCCAGAGTGGTTCTTCATCTCAGAAAAGACTTCCTGATTTGGAACGTTCAGTAATTGATAAAACTGAATTTGCTACCAAATTAGGCTAAAAGGATGGTTTATCTTTTTGAGTTCCCATTCTGACAAGTGCAACACTTTAAAACTCTTTAGTACCACTGGAATGCAGGAAAAATCTTTGACCACAAATACTGAACTACAGAAAAAAGTACCCATGAGGGTCTCTAAGTGGGAATTTCACATCTTTTTCCTAAATCCGTACTTTTCACGCAGCTACTCCCCTTGGGTAATCTGTACTTAACACCTAAAGACACAACAAACCAAACCATGTCTATTACATGCTTTTTATTAGGAGCTTTTATTCAGAAACTGGGTGTCAACCTATTTAGGAAATAAATAAAGTCAGCTGCCACATCATCACAAGATCAGTTTGATCCACCCACAATTCAACCCTTTATACAAAGATTTGATATATTCCTTGGCTATAACCTACTTTCACACAGGAACAAAAATGTAACTATTACTAACATACTTTTGTACAGACAGACTAAAGACTAGAAACAAAAATAATGAACAAAACCATTTACAACAGCTGCTTAGTGCCTGCAACTGTGAGCACAGACTGAGATTGTTTTCAATGACTTTGCAATAATTTATATTTTTTAAGGGCCAGTGACCTTTACTAAACATTACTATTCCCAGGCTCATTCAGGTTCATTCCAAAGAAACAGGAAGACTCAGTCTCTTAAAGAAGCAGGTAGGTTTAATGAGAAAAGCTGCCATCCTCATTTTTATAGGAATATTTTTATAAAGGAATCACTTACTTGCTAACTTCCTTATACTGTGCTATTTCCTCAATGTACAGGAGGTCGTGGAGCCGGGACTGATAGTTGGTCTTGGTCAATGATTTGTCCAGGACAGATTGTGTGAACAGCTGGTCAGCAGACAGAGGGATTTGGTATCTGGTGAGAAGGCTCTTCTCCAATTCAGTAGTTTCATTAGGCTCAAACTCTACAATAGTCTTAGAGGTGGAATCCCAACGCTTGGCTGTGGTCAGGAGCTGCTGCCGTGCGTGCATCAGGTATTCAAGGTCTGCAGGAGAGAAAGAACAGGGCAGGGAGGTAACTACAAACCTTTTATCTCAAAAAACCCAACCAAACCCACCACTAAAACCAATCCCCTGGAATCTAAACTCTTGGCCATGGTCAGGAGCTGCTGCCGTGCGTGCATCAGGTATTCAAGGTCTGCAGGAGAGAAAGAACAGGGCAGGGAGGTAACTACAAACCCCAAGTGGTTTGGTTTTATCTCAAAAAAACCAACCAAACCCACTGCTAAAACCAATCCCCTGGAATCTAAACTCTTGGCCATGGTCAGGAGCTGCTGCCATGCGTGCATCAGGTATTCAAGGTGGGCAGGGAGGTAACTACAAACCCTTTATCTCAAAAAACCCAACCAAACCCACCACTAAAACCAATCCCCTGGAATCTAAACTCTTGGCCATGGTCAGGAGCTGTTGCCATGCGTGCATCAGGTATTCAAGGTGGGCAGGGAGGTAACTACAAACCTTTTATCACAAAAAACCCAATCAAACCCACCACTAAAACCAATCCCCTGGGAGAAAATGCCCTAAAGAGAGGCAGGAGTCTCCTCTGCCCACAGCCCCTTCAGGAGCTCACTGCTGGTACCACCGTCCTCACAGAGAGCAAGCAGAAAGAGAATTTTCTCCAAGAATTTTCTGCTACTCTCTCCAAGAGTAGCAGAAAATAAAGCATTCTGTAGATAGCAAACAGAATAATAAAGACAATCAAAGAAAGCCCTTTTATTTTAATTATTTGAATAATCACTTTGAAAGACTTGGCACTGCAACATGCCTTAAAACCCAAGAGCAACATCACCTCAGTTCGAAACATTAAATAGTGAGGAACCCCACAATGTGTATTCTAAAATTCAGAAGGTCATAAAAACAAGTTGATAAACCAGCTGGTAAGGAATCACTGCATTTGCAACACTGTGAAAGCCTTTTAAAAAATTCTGCAGTTCCCTGAGCTGTGCATGGTGCAGACAGCTAAAGCCACTTTACCATGCAAAACTTAGGAAACGTAACCTAACATGATATAAAAATAGAAAATTAAAAGGAAATTAATTTTTCCATATACCCCAATTTCAGGGACCACATAGTTTGGATGAAACAGAAGACCAAGAATCACTTGTCTCCAGCCACCAAAAATATATCCATTAATACCACAAAACCACTATGACAACAGTGAATCAGTTAGCAGAATTGCAGTTAAATTGCAGAGCTGAAAATATTTGGCATTTATAGTCAAGCTATGCTATCTTAATGTATAATCTCTGAGTAAGATTTAACATAGGTATCCAGGATATCACACCAACGCTGAAAAATGTGCAAAAAAGACATTTTCAAATTCAAATTAAATGCTTAACATCATCTTTACTGTCTTTAGTCTAAATAAGAAAAAAAAACCAGCATTTTAGCAGAAGAAATCTACATTCAGCTTGCCTATGACTACAGGAACATGGCTTATCTTCCTCACTGATCTCATGTATTTACCAAGAAGAGACATTTAAATATATCCCTCAAGCCTGAACCATATCAGTTGCATGGCAAGAAAAAGTCCAGGTTTGTGTGGTTTGCATGTCTGAAATAACATCACCACAAATGAAGCTTTCTCTGGTGCAAATCACACCTCAGATCCCAAAAGCTCAGTAATTATGCTGGGACTGACTCCTTGCTTGCTGGAAAGAGCCACTGAATTCCCAGCACTGGAGAGGCTTTCCCTGAAGCCTGAGATAAACAGTTCTGTTTGCACAGATTGCACATACAGTGACACGTTCTTAAAGAGCAGTTTGTACATGATCAGTGCACAGGAAACTTCCTGCAGCTCCCTTTTGCTGCTGGAAATAAAGATTTCAAAATGCAGAATGAAGGCTCCTCCTTTACAGTATTTTAATGTTGACCTTTCATTCCTGACTGAACATCCAGACAGGGCCCTGAGTTATGTGCAGACACAGAGACCTCAGGCATCTTTCTGTTAGAAAAGCATTTCCACAAGATCTCGACTCATATATACCAGAAAAGAAAAGAAACTGTGGAATTGGACATCCAGTGGAGTTATCCCTTTCCCTTGCCCATCAGACACTTCTTGGAGTGCACAGCACAAAGCCCAGGATTCTGTACTTACAATTAAAGCTCTGAACAGCCTCTCCATGTGAAATAAGCTCTGGTGATGAGCTGGTGGAAGGGTTCAGTGTCCCTCTGCACTGAAACCTTCAGAGATGGGGAGGGAACAGCAGAGCTAATGCTGGGGACTGCTACCTGCACTCCATCCACCTCCTCCATGGGATGATCAGAATTCCACTGCCTGCTCTGGGATCAATCCCTGTGGTCAGGACTCAGTTCAGGGCCCCAGACCACAGAAAGGTTTGCCAGGAGCTCTGACTCTGCAAATAAGCCATGCCTTGGCTCCCCTGCTCCCACCAGGTGTCCAAGGGAAGCACTGCTCTCCAGAGGCTCCGTGGCTCAGGAATTCTGCCAGCTGGGATTGCCCAGGCTCCAGGAGATCAGAACAGCTCCCAGACAGCCCCTGCTGGCAGGAGGCTCTCCCTGGACTGCCATGGCCTCTGCCCCAGGGATGTCACACCAGCAGTGTCCCTGCTCCTGCCTACAGCCACTTGGCTCATCCCAAAGTTCATGATCTTTGCTGTTTGCTATTTACAGCTTCCTTCTGTTAATGCTGCAAATGCTAATTTGTTATATGGAAATAAAGGCCAGGAATAGAGAACTGCTTTGTTCTCAGCTTCATCTTTTTCCCTCCTTTTTCCCTTTCCTTCTTCTCTCTGTTTAAATCCCAGTGCTACAATTCTGTTTCCTTGGTGTTTTTATCTCCCAAATTTTCATTAAAAATTAAGATCCTGTATCCCACCCTATGGCTCAGTGCCAAGTGATACAATGACCTATACTTAGCTTTCTTACACCATAAATCAAAGTGCTTCTTTCTTTTTTTGCCCCTCATTGAACATCTTTCCATTTTCTGACATTTTTCTCATATGGAGTTATTTCAGATTCAAACTGAGGGATATCAATCAGTCTAATAAACAGATGAAACCCTTACAGTAACTTGTAGCTCATTCTTTTTACTTGAAAACACAAATATAGTTACACCTTCTTTGCATTTTCAAAATTCACATCAATATCAAATTATTGAGTTGCAAACCTCTACTCAGCCTCTTGCCTTCAACAATTCCAGTCAGATATTGCAAGGGAAAAAAAAAACAACTTCTGAGATAGTCTGTTTTAATTACTGGATTAATTACCAGGTGTATTCTTAAACAAAAACACTTCATTTCTCTACCAACCTTTTTTGACATCTTTAATGTTTTCATCAATGTAAGAATGTTTATAAAAACATAAACATGTTTTTAGAGAGGCAGAACTTCCAGTGCTTTGGTGCACACACCAAACTAGAAATGAGCATTTTGCTAATACTTAGGAGCCATATCCTGACACAGAGTAAGTTATATTCCAATTATCTGCCTGATTTAGACCTTTAGGCCACTATTTATATTTGTATGTATGAAGAACACAACATACAGTACAAGACATTCATGAGCTGCTGACAGAGATGCCGTTCTGCCCAAAGCTGAAAAGCAAGAGATGGCATGAAAGACCTTCACTATTGCAAAAAAAAAAAGTTTTAATACATTACCTTCAGTTGAAGCAGCATCAATCATCACTCGTTGCATGAGGACTGGTTCCAATCCAAAGTCAAACACCACAGTTTGGCGAAAAGTTCCAAAGATTTCCGTGTTAAAGGCTATACTGACTTTGTATATATAATGATCTATTCCATTCTGGACCATCTTTCCTCCTATCCACTCCTGACAGTTTTCTGGAACTTCCTGTGATACCTGGGTAGTGCTGTCTCCAGCAGATATTGCAACGATACTGAAGTGTGGCCGATGGGCATCGTAAAGCAATGCCACTCGGTACAGCATTCTTGCAGGCTGGAAAAGAAACACCAAGGGTCAAATAATGCAATGATTTCAGGAGTATCCTCATTTGCAATCAGATTAAGAGGGTTAGTAAGAACTCTCAGCTTCTCAGACCGGGTACAGGTCCAGCCTGGTTTCCAGAAGTTGATACATAATCACCAGAGCTGCTGGGAAAAGAGAGAGAGAGGGGATGGTGCTAGGAAGTTTCTCTATTTTAAGAATGATGCAACTGAAATCTGAATTGCAAAAGGTTATGGGTTGCATTCTAGTTATTACTGACTCACTTTCAAAAGATAAGCAGTCCTACCTTACATGTGAGAGCAAATGTCCACGTCTGGTGAGACTTTTTGGTGGTGACAGTTACCGAGAGCTCAGGATTATGTTCTACTCTCACTCCTTCTACACATTCACTAAGCTAGATTAAAAGGAAAACAAGATAACATTAAACTTCGACAGGCAGTATCAAAATGCAAACATCCAGGAAAAGGCAGCATTTTTTTAATAGAAAGAGGAGAGAATTGGTTCCTAGACTGTGCAGGATTGATGCAAGTCCCAGTCAGGAATTAATGAAAATATGTGCTAATTCAGAGAGACAAGCAAGCTAAACCTACCAGATCACACAGTGTAAGTGAAGAACAAAAACATTTAAGGACAATTAACCACAAGACTTGATTTTCAATAACCAGCTGAATTATAGATGTTTAAAGTAGAAAAATATTTCATTTGGGAAAAAGGATCTGGGATCCAATGAGGCCCAGAAGACCTCAGATCTCACTGGCATCAATGAGACTCCAGAGACAACAGGAAATGGGAATCAAGCTTTGTACTCATCAATTTTGTATAAAGTCCACTTTTCCCAGATTTTAATCAACAATAGATGGACCCAAAACTCCTAAGGGTCAGTGGTAAGTAGAGCTGATTGAACACCACAGAAAATGTTCTTTCTAATTCCAAAGAACTGCTAACTTTGATCATATCCATACCCCACACTCCTTGGTACTCCAACACTTTTGAGTATTTGGGGGATTGGCTGTTCTTCATAAAAATACCTGCAGCTGCAGGCAAAGCAAAGGAGCCCCACACAAGTAAGAGCATTCCCCATGGAGCTGTGACAGCTTCACATTTATTGTTCTCCTGTTTAAGACATTCTGCCATCGAGTCAGGAACAGAACAGCACCAGGGCACTTGCCTGAGCCATCCTGCCCAGGGAAGAGTGAATATGCAAAATGAACAAGCTGTGATCAAACCACAAATCAGCCTAAGCCTCTTTGCAAGCAGACCTAGGGCAGGATGGAAACAGGAGCAGACAGTTTGAGAATTTCTTGGTGACGAGTGACTCGACCAGCTCTGATAACAAGGGCCAAAAACAGCCTCATCTGTCAGCTTTACAGCTGAGCACATAGGGAAAAAGAATATTTTCCTTACCACTTTCTCAGGAGATAACGAATTCATCCATTTCTCAATCAGGGTTTCCATGTAAGTGCCTGAGCACTGTTTGTTTTCCTTCTGCTGTTTCAGTCGGATCAAGCGGGAGGCATAGCGTTTCTGCCATTCTGTTAGCTCCTCCTGGGAATGGGCTGAAGTACACTGGGCACCATACCTGCAGATTCCTTGCTCCAAAAATCTACAGGAGATAGAAAATATGATTATGCCTTGAACTTCTTGGCCTCCAAAAAAAAAACCTTTTCTTTTCTTTTTTTTTTTTTTTAATAAATAAATTTATCAAAATTTTACTTGTAAAGCCAAAAGGATATTCTTAATATTTAAGGATATTCTTCAAGAATAGTTCTCTCACAGAACTAAAGGCAGTTTACTCCCTGTGAACTAAATTTGGAAATATATATATATATATACATATATATTTATACAGCATTTTGTAATAGAGGCAGCAGCTTCTCTTATTGCAAAGCCCAGAAAAGAATATCAAATTTCTCTAGAAACACAGGGGGCAGAAGTCTGAAGAAATTTCCAGCTTTAAAGAAAACAGAACCAAGAATTTGTACAGCAATTAATACAAGGAGATCACAGAGCATCCCTGGAATGACGAGGCACTGCATTAATATGCACAAAGCCCCTGCTAATCAAGGGCAAAGGAAAGATGGAGAATAATTCCTTCCAGTGGCTCCATGATGAGCTGATAAATACTCACTCAGCAGTTTTTCCTGGAGCAACAGTGACATCACATGGTGCCTTCTACTAAATACACTCACACAGAAATCTCTCAAGGAAAAGGTTTAATCCTCTCCTTTGGAAAGGGTGTGTTGGTCTAAAAGGATCTATTCTTGCAGAAATTAAGAATTTCTTAAAGAAATACATTTTTCCATTCAGTGGCATGTGCTGATGCATGGAATTAATGTTAATTTTAGGCCTGCATACAATCAAAGCACTCTAGTTCTCACAATTTGCTGCAAGTCTGGGCATAACTTGGGAGCTATTTTTATGATTTAACTTTGTATTAAAATTATAAACCACAAGGCAATAGCTGCACCTTCATCATCCTTCAAAACTGAAGCACTTAAAAAATTGATGACTAAATGAAAATGAAAAAGGGGGAGAGGCTTAAACTCTGAAAGCACCAAGAAAGCATTGGATATACAGAATAAAATTAGGCCAGGAGGCTGTTCTGTTTGTTTGTTTGTTTGTTTTGCAAAAGAAGACCATAAAAAGTTAATGCAAACATCACATTTTTAATTTCCACAGTACCTGTGCTATATAATGTGAATTAAACTGTGAACTTTGAGCTGTGAGACAAAACCAAGCCACACCTGCCTGGGACACGAAAACCTTGCAGCACAAGCACCTCCATATGTAGGTCACACTAGCATCAGTGGTTAGAATTTGATTTAGCACACACTTCTCCTTTAAGAGATGCATTTGGAAGTTTGCATGCCCAAATTGTAAACAAAACAAACATGATCTATAAGGCTGTGTTACTAAAGGTCTTCCCAAGCTATGTTTCTTAATATATTTTTAAATTAAAATGTTTTTCTTGGCAGTCACTTTGGGTATTTTTACTGTCGATTTTCCAATTCACCAATGCATTAGAATGCTAAAGTCCAATTATGATTTTCACAGCCTAAAGTAAATGGAGTGCAAGCATAAAAAAATTGCTGACCTGTTCTTATAACCTACATGGCAGATTTAAAATCAAGTGCTTCTCCTTTTCCTTATTTAATAAGAAAGCATATTACTTTAAAATTTGTCATCATTATACAGGTTTTTCCAAGTTCCCATTGTTCATATTTTTAACTTTTTTTTTCCCCTCATTTTTACTTTCTTATTTAATACCTCCTGCAATTCCATCGCTTCATTATCTAGAATAAATATGCCGCACTCCTACTGCTTTATGGCACACAGGGGAAAAATAAACCAGAGCTTCAAGAATTCATATTCAGTACCTGTAACTGCCTCCTCATATGGAACTAAAATCTTTAGTTCCTGCTCAGAATGATGCTGCTCAGAGGGAACTGCTGAGCAGGGCACATCCTTCTCACTGGAAGGGTTAACAGTGAGAATAAAGCTCTTTACTTTAGTGGAAAAATGTTTCAGAGCAATGGTTGGAAACATGGGATAGATGTTACTCAACAAAAGATCATCACAAGCTAAAAACTGTAAATATCTGCTTTTTTTAAATTGCTGAATAAGCACCAGACGTGATTAAGAGTCAACAAGAGTTGCCAAGATTTAGCATCTCTAGAAAATCGTGCCAAAAGTAGCTCAAATTCAGCAATTCAGTCGTGTCATTTAAAAAGCAGGTCAGAGTTTTTGAAAATAATTTGCATTAGTTACATAAATGGCAGAATCAAGTGCATAATGATGGTTCCTCCACATATATATTAATACAGTTTTATGTGGAGCAGTGACAATTAACAACACAAAGCAGAGGCAATATTGACCAGACTGGAAAAGACAAGGAGAAACACCAACACAAGCCACTGCATCTTCTCTGGGTATTTGAATTTATACAAAAGGGAAGTAATAAGATCTGAGGGAAATTCTATTTTTTTTATCTGAAGTCCATTACTAACCAATTCCATTTATCTGAAGGCAGCATCCCAACCTGACTGAGCTTCAGACTGCTTGGGGAACTTCTCACACCTCCGAAATTATCCAAAGTAGAAAAAACAGAGATGCTGACCTGTCACTAGAACAATGCCCCTCAAACACCTGTATTACCAAAACTGATTTAGTGAATCCATTCCATAAACTGAAGAGCTTCTGGACAAACTGATCCTTGCAGAAACCTGAGAAAGGTCAGCTCCTGCTCTAACAAACACCCTGACTCTCCTGGCCTCTCCATCACTCTGTCAGAAGATAAATAAAGGAGGAAACGCTGTGATCCCTTGGAGGATGCTAACAGAAGTCAAGGTTTACCTTTTACAGAGTGTGTACTCCTCGCTGCTCGTGACGCCCCGCGGAGGAGGGCGGAAGTGCCAACCATCGCGGGAGCCTGCGGAACAGAACCGCGGTTATTCCCTGACCGCCAGAAAGTTCTGCTCAGACAGCAGCTCAGGGAGCCACACCTCCGAGCAGCAGCCCAAAGTTGTCTGAGCACAGGCAAAACTATCCCCCCCAAATTCATTCACAATGCATTTGTATCAGCCCAAAGTTATCTGAGCACAGACAAAACTATCCTCCCCAAATTCATTCACAATTCATTTGCAGCAGCCCAAAGTTATCTGAGCACAGGCAAAACTATCCCCCCAAATTAATTCACAATTTATTTGCACCAGCCCAAAGTTATCTGAACACAGGCAAAATTATCCCCCCCAAATTCATTCACAATGCATTTGTATCAGCCCAAAGTTATCTGAACACAGGCAAAATTATCCCCCCCCCCAATTAACTTCCAATCCCTAACGAGCTCATTTAAAGCAAAGGTCACAAAGGCAAGTTCCAAACTATCCACAGAATGGAGCAGCCTCTGATGCAGCCCCCGGTCAATAAACTGAAATTTCTGCCTCCAAATTCAGTCAACACTGAGATAATTCTACCTCAGCCACTGGGGCTCATCACAACAGTCAAGCCCCTCTTTTTGCTTTTTGCCTGCAATGCAGCGCAGAGCTTTCAGCAGG
Source organism: Acanthiza pusilla (assembly GCA_036630365.1). Taxonomy (NCBI): domain Eukaryota; kingdom Metazoa; phylum Chordata; class Aves; order Passeriformes; family Acanthizidae; genus Acanthiza; species Acanthiza pusilla. The sequence continues at coordinate 1,719,839 of JAXCHO010000010.1, read as the reverse complement.
ATCCAAGTCTGATGTAGCTTTAAAATTGAGTTACATACCTTCTTCTAAATCTTCTACATGATATCCTGATGGTACTTTACCAGCTGCCTACAATTATATAAAAAAGCCCACAGTTATAAAAGAACACAAAAACAATTCCATCAACAAGAACTGCTGTCAAAATGGGGTTTGGAACAACTATTACACAAATATCAATCATAAGCTGAAATTAATTCCAGTCACAAACCCTGCTGATAACAGGGATTGTGATGATAACAGGAATTCTGACAGGAGCACCCAGTCAACTGTTAGAAGAAAATTTTAGAGATTTTTACAAGACCAAATTCCACCCTGTGATCAACTTAATGTGGACTGCAGTGGATTTCTAAAACACCAAAAACTAAACTGCTTTGATATGCCTTTCAGCTTTCAATCTACATCAAAAATAAAGCTCAAATAAATAACTAAGCATAAGGGAAAAAAGGGGCAATTTAATCAGTAGACATGACAGTCTGACCTCCAGTAAGAGAAAAAAGTTGACTGAGAAGGTACCTATATTGTTAAAAAATTTCTGAAGTCATGTTTATTATTTCAGACTAATTTCCAACAAAGAAAAACGCAACAAATAAAGAAAGGAAGAAACAAAGCACATCTAAGTGCTTGGAATTCTTTCTACTTGCTACTTCAACAACCTAGTAGCAACATTTTGTACTTTCTCACACATCCTGCAAGACTGAAAAGCTCCTGAAGAGGCTGGTGGGTAAAGACCCAGAGAGCAGTGGGACAATAATGTTTGCTGCAGTGTGTTCCCTGCGAGCCTGGGGCTGCTGGGACACTCAGAAAGCCTTCAGCTGCCCCAGGTACTGCTCTCAATAATATTCTCATTATTACCTCTGTTTCAGCAAGAAGTGTTTTCAGTCGTGTCAGATCTTTAGTTACCATCCCGTTCTGGGGGGAGAAAAAATATTAATTATTGAATACATAAATCTTCACGTGCATTAAACCACAGCAGCTAAATTCATTTCCCCCTCAACAGCAGGAGAAGGAAAAATGAGTTTGACTTACCATGACAATTTTTAATGAAACTAAATAAAACTGAGTCAACATTGTGGTGAAAAAGGCAATTCTACACTGGCCAAAACCAGGGCCAGACTCACAGGAATCAATTCAGGAAAATTCAGGAAAGCACCATATTAAGAAGAACTTGAGGAAAAAATATACCATGGTTACTGCAACACTTCAGCTCTGAAGAATTAATATAACAATCTTTCACTGCTGTTGCAGTGATGGATTCATTTCTTTTTATGGATCTACTTTACAGATCACTAATTTTTGCAGCTCCATAACTCTTCCTGCCCTGGTGTAGACTGTGTAATTTTTGGAGTTTTCCCTCAAAAGCAAAGATTAGCCATGTAAGTAAGTGCATAGTCAAGAACATGTGAAGTAAAAATCTTTTAAAATCGAATTTATGTGAAATACATAGGTATTTGTAACAATTTCACACTCAAGTAAGTCAAAGCTTTGATTAAAGGAACCCAGACCTGTGGGGTTTATTTCAATAATCTCTTGCAGAAATTTAATTAAGTGCTACTAGATTTGTTAGACTTCTCCACGTTCTGCCTGTGCTACTGAGCAGCAGAAATTTCTCTTTGCTGAAAACTTACACACTTAACAATCCTCATATTTAGACTTTTTCCAAAATGATTTTTCACTTTTTCAGCAGAAGGCTGAAACTGAACTTGTTGAGCTTAAATGTATTAGAGCAAAAAAAAAATGTTACCAAGAATCATTGTCTTAAGCCACTGGGGAGGGAACTGGACGGATTCCAACCCTTCAATAAATTCATTCCAAAACTTTGTTTCACTTCTTCTTTCAGACAATGGCACAAGTCAGTAAATCAGCTGCTGATGTTAATATTCCTACTGAAAACAACTGTGTCTAACAACCCAAAGCTTGTAAAAACCTCTCCAACTCTGCTTTGGGATGACACTCTGGAACTCTGTACAAAGCTACGTTTATTTGCACAACAACAGCTCAGAACAAGGGCACTCCACATTCCCTGCAATAAGGCTATTTTACTAATTTTTCCTGAAGGCAAGTTTCCTTCAACCTCACCAGGAATTTTTCAATGAAACATTTTTTCATTAGAAAACAGCTAAACAAAAAAAAAACCCAAAAAAAAACTTTTTTAATGTAAAAATAGCCAACAGCTGGGGGGAAGGGAGCTCAGGATACAGACCAGACAGACAAACAGAACTCTCAAAAACAACCTTCTGATTCTGTCAAGCACCGAGACACAGCAGACAGGACCCAACCCCAAGGTAAGAGGCTCTCCTGCAAGTTTCTGGTGCCACACGCTCCTCTCAGCCTGAGCAAGCTGTGACCATGGCTCTGGGTTTGTCACAGCCGTGGTGATGAACTGCCCATTTAATTCAGATTACAGAAATTAAAGGACACTATTCTTTAGAGACTGACACATGTCCCTAATTTTCCCCAGATGAGCAGTCACATAAGAGTCAGAAGTTCCTTACATGTCTGGGGTTAAAAGCATCTTTACAAGTTTTAACAGTTCAAGGGTAAAATAGAAGCTTTGAACTCAAACCTTTATCTTCATCTTGAAATGCAAAGCCTTTTTTCTTTTCCTGAAAAGCTTTTTATGTTGTCTTACAACCTACCATGGGCCAGTTATTTCAAAGTCCAATCAATAATTCTTCTGCTTTAATGGACAGAATTCCTGAAGCCCATACAAACTGGGGCCAGGTACAATTTAGAATGAGCAAACAAAACTCTGAGATTTATATCATTCTCACCAATCACACAAATATGCAAATTTATTTTACATTCCCCAAGGATTCAGGGCCAACACTGAAGAAACTTTTCAAAATCCTAATTCTGCAACACTGGTTATGCAACAACCTGGCATCCTGATGTGTGCCCATCTCTTTATCTTTCCCGTACAAATAATTTCTGGTGCACCCTGCCATTGAAACACATGTTCGGAAGTTTGTTAATTTTCTAAAAGAAGGAAATACAAAACTTTTTTTTTTTTTTTTTTTTTTTTTTTTTTTTTTTTTTTTTTTTTTAAATCATGTAGCAAACACACTTACCAGTGATTCCCCCATCAGTGATTTGGAAAGAACATTAGACACAATTTGCAGCTTCCCTTTGAGATGCATGCAGCAGAGCACTGCCCGGAGAGATCCATCGCCCTTGGCCAGCCCCTCTCCCAGCACTGCAACACAAATCAGCCACTGTTACCCTCAGCACACCAGACTTTTTTTAATTCAGATACACACTTTTCCTTCACCCTTAACAAGAAAACAAAGTCTGAAGCTTAGGCTGAATCCATGGCTTCTTGGATGTAAATTAAGTATCATGTGCTGTTATCTAATATTAACTCGAAGTTTGTCTCCCACCATCTAATAAATGCTGCACATGAGCTCAAAAAAGGTTGTCATGTTTACATGCTAAAATAGACATAAATTAAATATGGGAAGGGTAAATTCAAATATCTGACACAGACACAAAGGACCTCCTCTCACAGAAAGGGTAAAAAAGAAATAGCAACCAACAACCTCTCAGTAACACAAACATGCTCAGGAAGATCCATTCATGCTCACAAAACACATGCCCTGTCGTTTCCAAAAATAGCCAACCTCCTCATGGGCAATTCCTGCTCCTTTCAAAGGCCTTTTATTCCCTCATGCTGCAAAGTGTGGCATATAGGAACGATTGTCTGAGGCCAGAAATGCACAGAGTCCCTGCGAGAGCAAACTTTGCGAACGCTCGCGGCGCGGCTCGGCAGCGAGCGGTGCCAGCGCTGCCCTGAGCACTCAGCAGCGACAGGATTGATTCACACAACCTGAAACAACTCTTCATCACACCTACTACCTGTCCACAAAGTGAAATGCCAGAGGGACTGAAAAGCTTAGCAAGCTAAGTGTGTGAATGGGAAAGAAGGCTGGACGGTTGTTGAAGGAATTATGAAATAATTGTTATTGCAGGCACTGTAACATTTCTGTTTCTGCTGCTACTCATGCAGATGCAAACAGCTCCTCTTAGTGCTAACAGGAATTTTACATTCGCCACGACTTCAGGGTTACATTTTAGAATAATAAATCGAAACTGCTCGCTCAAGAGACGTTCACATCGTTAACAGAAATTGCATGGAAGACTCAATAAATAAATAGTCCCACAGAACATTTAAATAAAAACAACTAGGCATCTCTTCAAACTGCAATGGTAACTAAATCCTTTTTTATAAAGTGCCTCAAAGATTAGTCTGAATTCACCACTCTGATAGTACTGACCACATTGCCAAAAATAGAACTTACTTCCCAAATCAGAAGCAGAAGCGCCAAAAATAGCTTTAACATGTCTGACAGTTTGCTATTTTAATCTCAAATATTAAATCTCCAATTACGATATTTCATGTCACTATCTGCATAATATCACCAAGCTAAAACATATGGTTGCACATAAAAAGCTGCAACACATCAACCAATATCTTTTGGGAAAGATTTGTGGAATAATTTAACAGATTTTAAGTTCTCATCGTTCCCTGTAACACTACAAGCAGCACACTATGAAGAACATGTATTTCTCCAGCTATTCCAAAATACACTGATCATTCAGGCTCAAATAAAACCATCAGAGCTGTGCAACGTGTCGAGTCTTGTAAAAAGGCAGAGCAGCAGCTTGACTAAAGCTTTGCTGATTACCAAAATCCTGTGAGGATCAAGGAGTGTGAGTATCAAGTAGTCCACGCTAAGGTTGTTCCTTCCCAACGATATTTCAAACACAAAACCAAAGCTAAGACCTTGTGGGATCATAAATGCAGATACTCTCAATGTCAGTGCTGGGCTCCAATTGATAACCACACATCATGGAGAACCACAACCAAATCATTCATTCGGATATTCATAAAATATGGTATGTGTGTATATGTGTGTATATAAATATATAAACACATACACAACAGTTTTATATACATACAGAAATATGGCATTAGTAAGTTCAAAAATGTCCTCAGTTTTAGATCTGGAAAAAAATATGTGCAGAACATGCTGGCATGAATGAAGGAAATGGACATTAATCTGGATGCTATTTCTTCATTACTAGTATACATTTAAGAGCTGCTTTTTCTACTTAATTTTTTAAGAAGAAGATAGTGATCAGTGGCCCTATTCCGCCCACCTCTCTGCCCATCCAGTGAGATAACGAGCAGTTACCACGACAGTTCCTTTGAGACACTGAGAACTGACACACACACCAGGAAAAAGTTGCACAGATGAATGTCACCCCTGTCCCCTATGACAAACCCACCAGAGCTCATCAATGAGAACACTGTTCATTAAAAACAGCGTTCTCCATCCTCCCTCCTTGAACCATCACTCAGCTTTCCATGTCTCTCACTTTTATTTGCCGTCATGAAAGACAACTCTGAGGTTAGTCAGAGTATTACAGCCCTACAGCATGTACCAATAAGGTAAAAGAAATCTTTTAAATATTTCACACTGCTTTAAGAATGGTACTGATTAAGCAACATTCAGACTTTAATTTTGCAGCTACAGAAAGCAAGTTTCTTTTTTAGTCAATTTTTATGGACCTTTACAAGAGCCCCACAAATTCCCCAAACTATGACTTGACTATCAGTGAAGACAAATACATTAAAAAGACCCAAAACCATATAAAACCCACAAACCCAGAAAGGAACAATTTAAAGATTATCATTGCTAGCACAAGAATGGCAGAAAGGAAGATCACAATTTGGTTAACAAAACTGTCACCTGAAAAAAATTTCCTTTAACATTCAGGAGTAGTTAAAGAACCAAAAGCAAAAAGGTGGGAGCTACCCACCTGTTCCTTCCAAACCTAACTGAAAAACTCGGTCCCAACACTTTCTAAACTCAGTGAGGAGCTCTCAGTGAATTCTGAGTAATTTGCATTATAGATGAACAACAGAAGATTAGGAAAGATGGTTAATTCCTTCAAAAATACCCAAACTGAACGAGGCAGTGGAACATGAAAGGCTCAACTTCAATGTGACATAGGCACATTTGGAAGCTTTAACAAACGTGCATCATCTTGATTTTCTCTGAACTAAGTCCCAAATGCAAACCAAAATATCCAACCAAAATGTCCCTCGGAAGAAAGGCGGAACAATCAGCTGTCTTTGAGTCTTTATTTGCACAAAAATCCTGACATTATCAACTCTTCCTACATTTGTGCACTAAAATAACTATTAGCCAAATAGCACCACTGTGCCAAAGACATTTATTTGAGTCCTGGTACTTGAGTAAGAGCTGAAAACTAGTGAGATCTCTCTTTAAGAAAAAAGAAAAAAAAAAAGGCAGAAAAAGTATTATAAAGCAGATACATAATTTTAAATAGGAAAAAAAACCACTGTTAGCAAACTAACAAATCTGGGCATCAGTTTTAAAAATTCAGACAACTGACTGCAATTCATAACACTATGTAAGAAAAAAAGAAATAAGCATACCATGCCTACAGTCTTCATCTGCTTGCCCATACTTTTTCTGAAAGGTAAAACATGAAAAGTTTAAAAATAGCATTATTCCAGTTAGCATAAACAACTACATGCTTGAATTACAAGTTTTTTAAAAACTTTTTAGAAACCATTACCTTGTCTTTTCCTGGGTGGAACATGTAAAGAACATAAGTCACATGTCAATTAGAACATTATTAATTCTTAGAATGCTGACTCCTTCTCAAATTCTTGGTTAATTCTCAAAATGCTGACTTTTTCTCAAATTCTCAGCACACGGACATTTTAAAAGAGGAGCCTGAATGAGCAAAGGTGTGTGTTTTGTATATTTGTAGGTGGCTCACAACACCTTGGAAAAGATAGAAAACTTTCTAGACACTGTTTGTTTTTTAATCTTGCACTAATATGGTTCTGTTGAAATTTTAAGATGTGCATATTATTTTATTCTGTCTTATCAATAGTCATTTTAAAGATTATTTTGTTTAGTAAAACAAGAAGGAATATTTGGATTTTTTTTCCTCTTTTAAGACTTTACGTATCTATATAATTCAAGTCTTTAATAGGAAGATTTTGATAGGTGCCTCAGAGGATTTTCAAAGAATTATGTCAGAAATGTACTAAATATTCCAAGCACCGCTCTGCATATTGACTTATGGAAATAATTCTGAGTGGCCAAGTCTAGTAGTAGTAGTAACAAAATTTCTATAAAAACCAACCTCACTTATTTGTGAATCCCTTCCCCTGAGTAGCCGTAAGATAGGAAATTTCATTTCAGAAGTTTTCCCATTCTGCACACTGAATAGTCCAGTGCAGCTATTTATTCAAAGAATGCTGAAACACATCCCTCATCAGATGGGCAAGACTTGTCTTAAAACTGCCCAGCAAGGCCTTGAGATTGGCCAAACTTCTCCCACCTGGGCTGGAACTGCTCCTGCTCAATCCCTGCAGATTTGGAGTGCACAAGGCCCCTGTAAATCTGTATTTCAGAAAGGTAAGGAAAAGCAGGCTGAAGGTTTATTCTTAAGCACTGCAATGTCCTTTCCTTCGAGAAACTGCAGCTCTGATGCTTTCAAGGAAGGACAGTGGGGTCACCTCGAATTCGGGGTTATGCCTCTTGCTGTGCATTTACAAACCTTCACAAGAGCTGTTTTCACCTTCTCACTAAATTCTGCAGAGTCTAAAAGTTCTATCTTTCACCAGATATGCTCTAGCCTAGCCCTGGAAAGCTGGGATTAAGCATTTAAAAACTAATTTTAGGCCTACACAAATAGAGCTAAAGCAGGTGTGAATCAGCTACCTGGATTCTAGAATTTCTCAACTTCGTTTTTTGAGCATTTTTATTTGCAGAAACTTTAATTTTATGTTCCTTAAAGATAAGGTAATTTGGTATGTAATTCAGCATAAGTACCCTAAACCCAGCTATTTTGCCTTCCTGGAATATACATGGGGTTTTTTGCCTTCCTGGAATATACATGGGTTTTTTTAGAAAATGTTTAAAGTATTTTTCCCTATTTGTTTAGAGAACTGTGATTGAGACCCAAACTAAGAGGTTCCAAACCTGAAAAATAAACTGATCAGGAAGAGCTACAAGACAGAAGCCTCATAGGATACCATGGCAAGAGATTCCGTGGGCAAACCAACAAGCCAAAAACTCCGACTTGTATTTAAATCTCGACAATACAAGACACTTGACTTTTCTTTCCAGTTCACTAGATACTATAAAGAGTCACACTCACAAGTTGTAAAAAGGAAGCAATTCTATACAGAAGAGTCTCGATTTTGATGCGGTCGAGTTCTGCCTGGCAGGGCTCCGGGAGGTGAGCTGGGGGGTACTGGCTGAGGGAAAGGAGAGCCTCTGTGCAATGCTTCACTGCCACTTCATAATCCTGCTGCTTAAGGGATTCACATGCTTGTTCACATGCCTTCTCTGGTCTTCTGTCTGCCATGACTCAGGGACAGAAATCCTAGAGCGGGGGCAGAGGGGACGATAAAACGTTGGTTAGCTGTGGAATGGCACTGACAACTTGCCAACCAACTTCCATTCCCGTCTCAAGGTGCTGCATCACATCCCCCTCGTGCTGTGCCTAAACCAAGCCTCTCACTAACTAATTCCTTCCCAGGCTTTTTCTCCAGCGCTCCCAGCTCTTGGTTTTGATTCTAATTCAAGAAGGTACTTAAAGCCCACGAGTGATTTGAAGAATGTGAGTAGGGGTTTCAAATTTTAAAGTCAGCATGGATTGAAGCAGAGGCTTTTGGGTCTTCAACGGCAACACGACCTTTGCTTTGGAAGGAACACAACTCACGCCCTAAAGTGCTGTCTCTGAGCCTCCACATCCTCCAGGACACTTCTCTTCCAAACTTCTCCCCTGCACTCGGGAGAAGGAGATGCTTCCTCTGGGGGAGCACAACAGGGATGGGCAGGGAAGGATCAACAGCAAACCAACCACTCAGCTCTTCCTTCAGCTACATTTCTGTCTCAGAAAGTCTACATACCCACACCAACACCTTCAGTCATTCTAAAGAAAATATTTGGGGGGGATTGTGACAGTTATGATAAAAATCTGTACACAGACATTATCTGCCAATAAATGAGACAAATGGTTCTCCACATCTGAGCTACCAACAGAAGAGCAAAGCATTTCTGTGATCCCTACCTCCATTCTCCCTTCATTGACATAATATTTGAATACATGAGACACATCCCTAGGGACACTGCACTTTAAAGCTGACTTCACAAAAATGTGTTCTGCTAACTGAAAGAGGAAAAAACCTAAGAGTTCTCATTTTTCCTTTTAGCAAGCAGCATATTGTCAATATTTGTGATTACAGATCAACTATGACAATTGTCTCAAATAACTATTTTTAGTCCACTTTAAAAATTCACTGTTAAAAGCTTCCTTTATACCTGGTACTTTCAGATTTTCAACCAAAGGTAAAGTAACTTCAAGAATTTAATCTGGAAGTCAAATAAATGCATTTTCCTCGTATGAAAAATAATCCATTATCCCACTTTTCCCATTAACACATGCCTAAGCCGACAGTCAGGAGAAATGTAAACAAGTCTTTCCATATACTGTACAATATAGTGTTCTATGTGCTCCCTTCTATTCTTAAATTTCCATTCAGAATCAAAATAATTGCATAAAGGAATATTGATTTTTCAAGATTTAAACCAGCTTCCCTTTTACAACACTAATATAAAAATTTCTCAAACACTACTAAAAAAAAATCTTCTCAAAAATGAAGGAACATAAGCATGAATATTTTGCAGTTATCCTGGTACAAACCTGTGACATGTGCCCCTTTCTTAACAACAGCCTTGCAAAATATTGCCTCATTCATCCAGATACTTTTTCTGCTAAAAATAAGTCCACGTTTTCCAACAGAATAGGAACAGGTTTTGCATTTCCATACATAGGAGTAAATTCATTCAGGAGGTAATTCTATTAAAGATTCTGCTGGATCACTTAAGCATGTATTTTCAATTACATAATTGTTAGGTATTCTTGAGCTGTGATTGCAAAGATCCTTTCTAGAGACAACTAAAAATTCCACTGGTTTCCACTTCACTACCATTTTAGGCCACTGTGTATTTCACAAATCTGCTTCCGCAGTGATACAACAGTTAATTGATGTTTTTCTCATGTACATTCTGTTTTCTTCCTAAGGGACTGAAAACAGAGGACTCCATGAACTCTGCTGTACTTTTGATTTCCTCACTTCCTGGCTGACATATAACCAAAATTCCTTTGACCAAAAGGCTGAGCAGAGCTCCTGTGTGTTTATTCCCCAGGAGCTGATTAAACCCAGATCCCATCCGAAGTGACCTGGCCAGCAGAGCTGACATTTGAAAACTCTTCTCCTCCAACACGGCACCACATTAAAGTCAAAGGTATTCCTTATCAATTGCCTTAGGCTCACTGCTTGGATAAATATTGAAAAATTTTACCCACCCAGCAGTGGCCACACAATTTATTTTATCAATTTGAAGACTCCAGAGCACTTCAGAGGATGTGACTGATCCTAAGCAAAAACCTGTGAATTAAGTGGAGTGGGAACAAGAGCAGGAAGGACCAGGCTGTGGATAACTGGCCAAACTGAGTGCCACTAATGGAATTTCAGTGTAAAAAACCCACCAAAACCACAGTGCATGGGACACAGTGATAGAGAGGAGCCATTCCAGTGTAATTTGTTAGGAAAAAACTCAAATTACAACAACCAAAACCAGTATGTGGACAGCATATGGAAATGCACTCAGATTTCATTTCAATCCCATCTATAGCCATGGATGCAAACTCAAACACACACATTTATTAGACATTTGTGCCATCTACTTCAGACTCCAGTCCAGGTGCTTTGCACTGCTCCTTGGAGACACCTGACCTTTCCTGCTGCCCTCAGAAACCCTCACTCCTGGTTTGGATATCCTAAATCAACAACCGAGACCTGTGAGCATGAATTACAACCACCATTTCCTAAAATCTAGTCTGCTGAAGTTCCTGACTTAAGTTACATTTAAAATCATTTCAGAGCAGTCCCTAAGTGCCAGCAGGAGCAGGGTGGGATTGATTCCCTGCACTGGGCATTGCTGTGGCCTCACCTCAAATCTGTGTCCTGCTCTGGACTCCTCCCTTGGAGAAGGACATGGAGGGCAGGAGCAAGCCCAGAGAGGGGAATGGAGGAAGGGTCTCAAAGGTTGACCCAAGGCACTCAAGGCACAAGTGACTCAAGGCACTTGCTAAAAAAAATTTATTTTCAGTTCTACAAAGCTTTGTTTTCAAGATTTCAGACATAAAATTGGAATTTCTATGTTCACTCTAAGAGTAGAATTTATTACAGATTAGAACTGAAAGCTGAACTATCACAAGGTCTGTGCTATGTTCCCAACTCTCTTTGCAAAACTGAGCAAATTACTTATGAGCTTCACTTCTATCTGTAAAACTGAAATTCAAATATTAAACATGTAACAGAACAAACATCAGGATTATTCATTTTATCAGACAGACCTGGAAAACCACATGCCATAACAGTTCTAAATTCAATTTTGAGAAATAATTTATTCTAACAGTGAAGTTCAATACATCTTCAAAATATGGAAGAACCAGTAAACAGGCATATTCCCACTACCTAAAGCTGCATATCTAAAATAGGTGGAAATATCTAAGAAATTATATATATAAATATATAATCTGCCATCATACTTTGTACATCAAAAAAACTCCTCCCCTTAAGTAGAAGAGAACTGACTGAACCTGCATTTCTTTCAAGGCCAAGTGATACTCAGCTTATCTTCCACAAAATATTATTTCAAAGATCTGGTTAGTTCCAACTGGTGTAACTTAAATCTTGGTGCTTTTTACAACTAACCGTGACAATTTTTTTTTCCCCTACAACTAATGATTTTCAGGCTCAATATTCCTAATGAGTATTCCACCTTCTTGCCAAAGGGGTTTCGTAAACAAAAGAGTAACTAAAATGCAATCTCCAAATAAAGCTGCACATTTCCCCTCCAGAACTGCAGAGGGGGCTGGGAAAGGCAGAAGGGACAGCTTGAGGAGGAAGAGTGATAAACAACGTGATCTACAGAGTCATTTATTTCCAAGTAAACACTACGCCTGCCTGGTGCACAGGAGGCTCCGAAGAACTACTCCACAGTCTGATGAATCCAACTTCAAATTAAAATCGATGTAGGAGGAGAGAACATCATGAACTGAAATCCTAGTGTTTCACGGCTCTTTAACTCATGACTGTGCACTTCCACAGCTTACTGATGTGTTTGATGCAATCAAAGGGTCCATACACTAAGATAATGATAACTTCAAACATGTGACGGGTCCTAAAAAAATTTCAAGCAGATGCTTTTTCAATTCACTGTAAAGCATCTAGCCAGATAACTCTCGCTGTACTTCATAAACAAACAGATTAGAGGGCACAATGCTGTTCCTATTAATGTTACTGGCAAAATTCCCAATGTCTGCCAAGACAGAAGGATCAGATCCAAGGTCTCGCATGCCAAGCTGACGAACAGTAGACAAGTCAGTAAATATTTGCATATTTTAACCAAACATTAACATCTCTTGTAAAGATTTATGCTAAAGCAATGATGTTCAACTTGCAGTCCTACAGTGAGACTGGTAGGGATTTACTGTCAATTGAATTTACTTCAAGAGCCACATCCTGGGAATCACAGAATGAAGCAAATGAATGAGACCCATTGCCATGGGGAACGTGCAGGGGAAGAGCCTCTCCAGCTGCCTCCCATTACAATCCATAACCCTTCAAACTGTTCTGCTGAGGGAAAGAAGCACAAAATATTCCCTGCCAAAGCCATTCAGCCGTGTCCTCCTGTTAGCAGCCCTCTGTCCTGCGGGAGGAGAGGAGAGGAGAGGAGGAGATGGATTTGCCCTTCCGTCGCCTATTGCGGTCAAGCTGGCAGAGGCTGCGGGCGCAGGGCGGGAATTCCACTCGTGCTGCCTCTCTCTACAGAAATGCAAGCACTGCTTCCCAACCCTTTGGGATTTTTCAGCCCATCTCACAGGCTGGAAAGGCTGGCCACCAAACTGGACAGAAGTTTTAAACGTTTAATAAATTCAGGAGATACTCAAGAAAAGACAGCTGGTTTATCAGAACTTCCCAGCAGTCCCTTTTAGGAGCAAGAAGAGTCCTACTAGATTTATTTATGAGGCTGGTTGCTCTGTCCTTCCTCAGCAACTTCTGAGATTCAAGTCAATTGGAACTGAATTTCTGAAGGGTCTCGAGGATGCTGCAGGTTTCATGAAAAATGTGTAACAAGACAGATAACAGAGCCAGGGAAAGGTTAAGTTATAACTCAGCCTCTTAGTGATACCAAGACATCAGTTACCCACCAATTACTGCCACGGGCTGCCGTTTACCATCAGGAGCTGTAGCAAAGTATCACTCACCAGTGAAAGAAAAGTCTTATTTATTTGTCTTGCCCATAACAGTCAATGCCACAGGCTGCATTCATCACTTAACTGCTCCAGGACCCAGCCAAGAGTCTCCAGGTTTCACTAAAGCAGAGTTTCCAAACTTTTTACACGACAGACACAAGCAGTACACATCCCATCCCTTTCTCGAAGTTGTTACTGGTAAAGTGAGATGTAAGAAATTCACATATTAAATCAGAAATTTGTTATTTCCATAATATATATAAGGAATATTTGGGAAGTCACAAAGTTGGTATGGCTACAATCCCTGTGAGTTTCCCTCTCACTCAAAACTATCAAGAAAAAAAAATGACAAGATTCTTTAGTTTATATAGGTATGGAAAGATTAAGTTTGCTTAATCTGAATTAATATATTAAGTACATGACACAATGAAAAAGTTGCCAACATTATGGTTAGAAATCAGGGGCCACTGGAATTCAGCTATCAAAGCTCTGCAAACCAACTGCATTTGTCAGTCCACACACTAAAATAGGGAATATTACATCTGTCCACTGTTCAATCATATTGCAGAGTTGCTCCAGCATCTCCTGTGATCCCATCTTAAGGCATGCTTGCATCTCTATATATGTTTGTGTCGTGTTATTACCAAATACCACTAAAATACCTTTAGATCAGTAAAATAAAATTAAATATCCATTTATTTTCCTTACCTATTGTGGGAAAATAATCTTTGCCTTAAGATGAAAAAACAAAATAAAAACCCAAAACCACTTTATTCAAGCTTCCAGGAGGGAATGAAATAGAGCTGCACAAAATCCAGAAGTGACTTACAGACAAATACAGAAAAAAAAATGCACTTTCCTAGTGTCATGACATACACATTATAAATAATCCCACTCTCAGAAATCACTTAATAAAATGAGAGTGGGTAACGATAGTGCAGAGAGGAAAAGGATGGTGCATCTTTCATTCACGGGGGCAAAAAAGGATTATATGAAAGGTTCTTTTGGCTTTTTTTTTCTTTTAAGAAAAATATAACAGCAGAGATCTTAAGCACTCATTTATTGCAATTATGGCTGAAGTCCGTAATAGCAGTTAAGGAGTTCTCAGAAATGCACTGCACACCTTGCAGAACAAATACTAAAGCCTCCACCCTTGAGAGAGGACAATCTAATCAGTTTTCTGAAATAACTGAATTACTTGGGCTAATGTTGTACAACTCCAGGCAAAATGACCCTACTTTCAATTGCAAAAATGATGTTAAATCTGAAATGGAGCATACAGAATGAGGCAAGCGCATTTCAAGGTTTTATTCTATAGCGGAACAGCAGCAAGAATTCTGCTCCAAGGCCCCTGAGGAACATGATATGCCTGTTTTGGGAAGGGAAAAAAGGGAGAGGAGAGGTTCATGATGCCCCTGACCATTAAATGCTTAGACTATCTTTCCACACTGAAAAAAATCAAATACGGCACCATAAATGAGGAGGACAAGTGATCTCTGGCCACGTAAATGGAGCTTTGAGTCTGATCCTGTAAACTTAAAGTATAGAATAAACACAACCACGTTTACTGAAAAAGGAACGAGAGCCTGTGGGTGGTTTATCATTCACATAACGACAGAGGCAATTGAGATTAAGAGCAAATGCCTTCTGCATCTGGATCCTCTGCAGGCTTTAAAGCACTTCACATACATCACACAGAGTAACAAGTTACATTTTTTGCATGCCAGTTATTACTTCAGTACAGACTATTAAGGGAGTATTAACACTATTACCTTTACTAATCTCTTTTATTTTCAGTTTGGAAATAGCAGCAGAAGGACAATCTGTGCAGCCAGCAGCAGCACCACTTGGACATGGACAGACTGGCTATCTTTGGCTCAAAATCTGGAAATAACTCATGGCCTCAGCTCTTGCAAACACCCCATCCACCACATCCCTAATACCCTCATATCCTGCCTTTAAAATGATCATTTTTCACGCAGCTGTCTGAAGACATTACCTGTCCTGAAGAAAGGAAGCAAAGCACCTGGCAATTGAGAGCACAGCATGTGTGAGGTGCACTGGGGCTGCCTACAGCCACCCACAGCCAGCAGCACACGGGTCCCACTCACACAAAGCAAATACACACAAATATTGCACTCATTAACTCCACAGAACAAACACTGGATTGTGAAGTTCGATACTCTGAGGTTGTGTGAGGACAAAACATCTGTCCAAGCTTGCGTTTGCCTCCTGTGTGTCTGCACGATGATATTACCTTTAACAGTGTTAGTCAGAGTGCATTTTCCAAGGGCTACCTGGCAGAGTGAGAGGCTAGAACAGAGGCTGCTGCTTAATGGACATCCAGGGAAATACTTCAGCACAGGACCTGAGGCCTTATTTACTGCTTGCTGCTCCAATCTCATCCTAGAGACAGCATTTGAATGTTTTCATTAACTTTTCAGTAACGCCTATGATACCGCGACCGACCGCTTTACAAGAATTAAGAAAATATTTTATCATTCTGACAACATTCCCATTTTACAGAGAATTAAGATATGAACACGCACATGGCAAAAGTTTCTATAAATTTCTTATATTCACATGAAAAGAACCAGAAGTGATTTTTCCCCATTTTGCTCTGCCTGTACCATTACATGATCAACGCAGAGCACTCAGGGTCTGCTGAGTGACTTGGGAGTATCCAGCATTTCTCTACGTCACAACACGGGAAAATAATTAGAAATACAGAAAATTAAGAGTAGCAAAGATGGGGCTTAAGTAGGATTTGTCTTCTCCTTTTCTGCTATTCCCTACTCCATTCCAGAAACACTTTCTAATTTACGCAGATAGCGAAACTTGTATTCCAACAAACAACTGTATTAGCATTATAAAATAAATCATATGTACCCACACTGCACAGCCTCCCTTCTATTTCTTTCAAATATTAATATTTTTCAATCTCCTTCTCCTCATTCAACCACCCCCATCTCTACATTTACTGTACACAATTCTGCAAAAATCTGCATTTTGCACCTTCTGTTTAAATCCGGTGGCTGCTTCCTCTGTGCTGCAGGAAGGTAGAGCTGGGAGGAAAGAGGAACTCGGTATCAGGAGAGCAGAAAGGGAATTTTCTGTGCTCTCATTTTTATCCAAAATCACACCAGGGAGGAATGCAGGAGTCCTAGCCCTCAAATTACAGAGAAATCCTGTTTAGCTGAGGGTGAAGTATATTCACTGCACAGATTATCTTTTACATTTGTACTTAGATGCTGATTTGACCAACTCTGAGAAGATTTTCACAAGATTGACCACAAGTACATCCTTGGCAGAAACATTATACAGCACATCTCAACTTTGCACAAAGCAGCACTACAGGTCATTAAGATTATTTCCTTTCTATTTTATCACGAACACAAGAAAATATTTTGCCCAATTTCTAGAAAAGATGGAATCATGCTGGCAGAACCTCCACAGCACCCAAAAAAAGACACCTACCATGGGAAATTTCAACCCAAATAATTAAAATCTGGCAAGCAACAACCAAGTGAAATGAGGAGTATGTCATAGTAAGCATCAGGTAACATAATAATAGGTGGTGCTTCTGCCCCACCTAAAGTTTTTGGCTCCTTTGTAGAAAATCTTTACGTAAACTATCTTTCATAATACCTGGTTAAGAGCAGCAGTTTGCAGTCCATATAGCTCTGTGCTCACACTGCTTTTTGAGAATAGGCTTTCTCACACTTACCCAAGATGAGGGCATTTTAATTGAAATATTGTCCCATGGTTACCATCTTATCCCCATAACAACATCACCAATTACTTACTTTAAAAAAAATGCATTAGAAAAGTAATTTAATCTTTGCTTCTCTTAATGAAATTTGCCAGAGAAAAACAAAGGGAAGAATCAGCACTGCACAAGCAGCTCTCCATGGAGCAGCACCAACCTACTGGACCCAAAACTCAAACACACTTTGCAGAACAATATCCATATTCTAAAAGCTGGTTTAAGGATCAGAATCCACAGCTTTCCAAACTACACCTTACTTGTGACAGAACCTCTCCTCTCAACACTTGAATGACAGAACACAGCCTTGTTCCTGTCTCTGCACTAGTGTTTAGTAATAATTTTGACCCAAAAATGAACACTGCTCATCTTAAGGACTTATCCACTCCTGCAATTCCCAATATTATTCTCCACTGAGTCATAAGGCAGAAGTCCTCTCAGAGAAATGTCTGCTCCATGCTAAAGTCACATCTGTGTCGATGTGACTAAACATGTGTCACCTCATTTTCAAAATGCCAGGCAAGTGCCAAACTGTGCTCCCAAGGAATGCAAAGGGGAGTCAGAGAAGATTCCCAAGCATCATTTCAGCACAGGACACATATCACTATATTTACAAATGTATTTCAGAAGTTTAAATGTAAAAAAATGTCACAAAGCTTTTCAGTGCTCACTGAACCTGCCACTCATGCAGCACTGTCTGCAGAGAGCACTTGACCATAGTTCATTTGCCAAATTCACCAACTTAATCAGAGACAGAATCAAAATTAACAGCTCCTAACTCCCAGTCTCACCTTCAATTCACAGCTCCATCTAATACAGCTGTATTTGGATTTCAGCGATGAAAGTGTTTTTAAACTAGGAAATTATTTATCGCAGCATATTCCCATTTCAAAAACCCCATGCAAACTCCTCCCCACTCCCAGCAGCTCCACAGCTCAGTGGTTCAATCCACATTTTCTCTTCTTAACAGGATATTGTAGCAATGCTGAAAGAGTAGTCCCTCAAATGTCAAACTTTCATTTTCACACAAGAACTTTCTCCACTCCTGACACGTCCTGGGAGCAGATCTACCTGAAGAGCACAGTTTTGGACCCCAGGGCAAGTGCAGATGCTACAGGTATCTATCAGTTTTACAGCTGGATAAATGGGGGGAGGGAAAAAAAAGCCCAAGTTCATTTGCTGCTTGAGATGCAACATATGAATCGCTCTTTCAATCCGTTCAAAAGGCAAAAGATGGTAAAAAACCCTCCTGCTGAATATCAGGTACATTGCACAGGTCACAAACTCAGCACAGGAATCAGCCAGAACACTGTGGCACAAAACAGGAAAATTTTCTTTCAATATACCTCAGCCTTCATTGCAGCTTTATAATGAACTTTAATTTATTATAGTAGTGAATAATACCGTGACTGAGTTTTTTGTTACGCATTTACACAGTGCTTAGCACAAAAGGGTCCTACCGTAACAGATTTAATAACACAATCATGCCACCCACAGATCCTCCAAACACATCTTTCCCCAAACCATGCCTATTATGTAACCGTGCACGGTATTTTTGTGCACGGTTTTGGAAGTTCAAAGCGGTAACTAACCCTCCACCTCTAAAAACTGCTATCTTTGCTGTAAATAACCTTCGAAATTCATTTTTACATGACCGTGCTTCAATAGTTTGGCATAATATAGCTAAGCCTAGTTTGGGGAGTTGTCTTCTAACTCTGTATTTTAATTACATTAACCTTTCTGCATAGGGATAAAGCTTTTACAATGTCCCTGTTTCCTCTCCTCAAACCCCTGACCATGGTAGCACCACCAGGTTCAATTTTTAGACTCTTTCAAGAACAGAACATGGATTCCCAAGCGCTCCCCTCGCAGCAAACCCCACGAGCAGCGCCACAACGTGTACCCAGAACACGTTTCCCAGTGGAACTCTCCCTCCTCGCTCCTTTCGGAAGGAACATTAGCGATTCAGTCACGTATCTGAAACCCCACTCAAAGAACGGCATCAGCAGGAATGAGTAACGATCCTGCTGTGGTTAGCGGCGCAATCCTGACAAAACTTGGGAAGCAGAGGAGCGCTGTCTAGCCCAGCCAAACAAATACAAACAAAGCTACAGCCAAGTAGTATCAGTCAGTTCAAACGACAAAACAAATGTCCTGCGCCATTCCGAACGTGGGAGTGTCTCAAGATATGGCCAGAGCACGGTTACCTCAAAACCATTAGCACAAACAACTGGAATCAAAAACATCGCTGAATGAAAGATCCACAGCACTGCGTTAGCACAGATTCCCAACCAGGCAAAAAATATTCCCCGTAATGACCTCCCTGTGTAGATAATGAGAGAAATCCAACAAATTCTGGCTCCCAAGATAGCAGAGGAGCAGATGCAAGGCAGCTATCATGGCTGGGCCAACAGTATTTGGGAATCCCAGACGATGGGGAATTTAGTTGAGACCAGCAAAGGAACATTACTTGGGAACAGAGGCCAACTGCCCACCCCTGACCCCCCGAAATTACTCCAGGATAAAATGAAATTTTCACTTAAAAAAAAATACAGATTATCTCACATTAAGTGAAAAGATATATAGGGAAGAAGCATTATTTTACATGCTGACAAAACCACTACGCTTTTCATTTGTGGCATTCTCCATTTATGATGTCCACAAAGATTTGTTACCTTCTTGGTTAGCTGAGCCACTAAACATTTTCCAGCAAATTAAACACTCGTGCCACATAACTAACAACCAAGATTCTCAAAAACAGCTCATGTTACAGATTTCCCTTTTGCCAGTGGGGTCTGAAGGGCTATGAAAGACCTTTTAAGCATATTTAAGCAGCCTAATTTTTAGTGTTTTGATGAATACAGTATTTTTGCTAAATATAACTACGGGGGAAAAAACCCCAGACTGTGAAATTCACAGACTGAAAGATCATTTCTAAGTAACACTTACCCTAACTCCCATAAAACCAGCTCAGACGAGTCCACACAGTGCTCACATTTCTATCCTTCACTTCCTGCTGCTCCAACATTCAAAGTTTCACACCAAACACAAACCTACTGTTCTTTTTATTCCAATATTTCATCATTACAGCTCCGGGAATCACTGGCCTTGCTACTGCTTACAAACAGGAGAGGAGAAACTTATTTCTCCAAAGCACATAAAAGCCAAAGATTCAAAACATTCACCTCAGCCACATCATTCTTCATGCAAGTGATACTTCCCAGGACTAACAGCAGCAAATGGCACAACATTTCACAGTCACATCTCCAAAACATCTCTACCCAACATCGCTTAAAAACTTCCTGCTCCCAGCTCAGCACCACTGCTTCTTGGAAAACCTATGTAGCTCAGTGCTATTCATTCTAAATTACCTTCCTGCTAAGGTTCAAGCTTTCTAACATCTGACAAAGACTCCATGCCACTGAGAAAATGTCATTGTTTGTACTCTTTGGAAGGAGGATGGGGCGACAGTCACCACTCAAACATTGTGGTCACGAAATGGAAACTCTCAGTGTAGTAAAATTACATTTAAGGAGGAAAAAGATTGAAATCTGTGATTTCTTATCTGGCTTTCCTGTAATACGGCTGTAATTTGGTATTATGGAGGACTCTGAGAAAAAACTGGATAAATAACCGGTCCATTTCTAATTTACAACGATGAATTTGCATATAAAATTAGAGAGGAATATTTGGGTATGACGTTATAGCCACATTAAGTATCCTTTAACTTCCACTGGCAGTGCAATAGAAATGCAACAGAAAAACAAATTCTCACCCATGGGTAATTACAATCTCTCTGCTTAAATTCCCAAACACTTCTTTTCCTACAGCAATATTCACTTCTCTGTGCTCCTCAGACATGAGTGATTGCTGCAGTTTGAAGCCTCATGTTGTAAACATTCGTGTGAAGAGAAAAGCTCAGTAAGCAAGACTGTTTTGGAATAAGGAACCTGAGTCACATATCAGTGTCACCATAATGAAATCCCCAGAAGCTGGCTTGTTCCTGGAGCAGGCTCTGACCTTGCAGACTCCAAATTTCCCTCTCTATGAAGTTTAGTTATGTTCTCCCACCCCAAAACATTTGGGGAAAACAAATATTTATTTTCCCAGTCAGTATCTCCAGAAGATCAAGCATTCCTTCTCTTTTTTTTTTTATTCCATACCAATGTTCTGTGGAAACTTTTGAAAAACCAGACCCTTTTTCAACATTTTCTCTTCCTTGTTTAAACAGAATGGCAATCACAGAAGTTTGCACTAAGGGGAGGAAGAAATCCAACATATAAAGTACCATGTCTTTAAATATATGTCATTGATACATACAAACAGAAGTGCTGCCTTGCTGCCAAAGGCCACGGAAGAGATCACAAGGCAAACAAAAATGAAAAAGGAAGGTCTTGTTTGTTCTGATAATCTAACCCACAATCCTTCCATTTACACGGGAAAAAACAGATGGACCACATAGTGAAAATGAGATTTTGCCCCAGGATCTCAGCAAAAGTGAGAAAGGATTCAACAGCTGCAATAGGAGCAGGACGGAGGGTCAGGATTACAAAACTGGGAATTTTCTCCCCCCATGATGAGCCAGGGGCAGGGATGTGCTTCCTTCCAGGAACAAGGCTTCGGCAGTGCCAGGAGAAACGTCAGGGCAGGACTGAGGCTCCCTGGGATTTTGGCAGGGGAATTCCAGCTGTGCACGCCTCTGTCCCTGAGCTGGAGCAGCCTGACTCCATCCTTCCTGCTCCTTCCCCAAACCTGCTCCCACTGCCTTCCCCAGATCCTCAGCAGGTACGCAGGGGATGGATTTGAATTATTACCTAAGACTTTTCTCATTTCGATTTCACTCCTGCTACCAGACCTGTGAGGTCCCACTGACCTCACTGAGGTGAGAGATTCAAGGGCTTTCATAATCTGAATTGCTCCAGCAATTGTTTCTGCCATTACTAAAATGAAAACACCAAGAATAATGTTCAGTAGCAAATGTAAGATGGTAGTAAATAGCAAATAAAAACAAAAATAAACCAACACACTGAAAGTCAAAGAGAATATCCAGCTATAAATGCAAAGTGGATTTTACTAACAAAAATAATTGCCAACAATGGAGAAAATATTTCATCAGACTATTAAATTAACAGAGTTGGAAAACATCAGTAATATGACTGCCCAGCTCTTACATGGGCTCTTTCATCCACAAGCATCAGGACTCCTTACAAGCTGCAAAGATTCACTATTCCTGTTTTAAATTCCTTCAAAAGGAAGCACAAACAGGTGAAGTGATTTGCATCATGCTGTCCACATCTCTCAAACCCTAGTCCTGCACATTATCCACCTGGGAATATCACCTCTTCAAGCCTTCTAGACACTCTGGCTTACACTTTTTGAGATGAGAATTTCTCTACGAATCCAGCCCTTGAGCAGTTCTCTCCAAACCACAGCTCTTCTCCTACAATCACATCTACTCACACTGAGCCCAAAGCCCAGGAGGAACCTCTCTGGAACCAGAGAGATTTCTCAAAGGAAAAGGATCCTCCATGACAGATCAAGAAGCAGAACTGGGAGAAATTAGAGAATAAAATGCTGCTTCCACATCTCCCTTTAGGTTTTACTGTGATGGGAAGAGGTGAAAATAACCCCCCAAACAAGAAAACAAAACAATCCCAAAATAAACAAAAAAACCCCAACAAAACCAGCTATTACAACCCTTCAAGTCTTCAAGCCATGGCTTTAACAAGTCTTTTCCACAGAAAAATGCATCTGGCTCACCTAAAATGGCACAGTGTCTGTATGAGTTAAAAGAGGGAAAATACACACTGTACGTTTCAGAAGTCAAAAAAAAATCACAGAGGTGAAGAGTGATAAAGGAAATGTGATTTCAGCTAGGAAAAATAAAGAAGTAATTTCTGCTTTCAGAACAAATTACAAAGAGAACTCAATTTATCAGTAATAGCACATAAAATGTTCCTTCACTTACCAATAAAGAAAAACTGCTCTGCTAATTAAAGTTCAACAAAAAAAGCTTAATTCAGCTTCTGCCACTCACAATTTCTGCGCTGTAAAAGCCAAACCTACCAAGGTCTGATTCCCTGGGTTTGCACCCCAAGGAGGTGAAGGGAATGTGGTGGTCCTTTGGACACTTTCCCCTCCTCTAAGTCTGAGACAAATATTGAAAATCAGCTCCTCCCTACAGACCTGCCCAGCACCCCCAGAGAGTCCCCATCAAACCAGCTTTGCCATTAAAAAAAAACAACAAACCATCAACAAAAAAAGAGAGTTCTCATTCACAATCTGCTGTGGCTCTAAAGTACTGAAACAACTGAATTTAACACACATTATTTTAAAGCCTCCCTGTTCTACCTGTCAGACTTGGAAAATAATGCAAACTTGCCAAATATCACTTGCTTATTTTTTTATTTTTCATAAAGGAACATATCTTTTCTTAGACAAATAATGGCAGGGGGTGTATTTTATCCTCTGCCTCGCTTCAGTTATAGTAATTATTAAGAAAAACAACATTAGATGGTTTCAACAATCCAAACCATCCCAACAGGACCAGCCATGGTGATAAACTCAATCTGTCCATGGGGATATTCACTGTAGGGATATTTTTCTGTCTCACAACTGAATTCTTTCATTTTTTCAATGAAAAGTGAAATGTGTTATTTTAAAACTTCCTCTCAAACTCACTGTACCTTTGATAATTCAAAAATCCTGTTACTTTGTTAACTCTTACTCATTTTGTCATCAATGGGAAGCAGCCTTGCCGCTGTTTCCCTGCAGTTCTTTCTTAATTTCCATCAATGAGATGTTTAATCATGTTACTCTAATCAAACAACAATTGCCTAACAAAGCACTGAAGCCAAACCAACTGCACTCCTTTGGAAATTAACAAAAGGACACCTCCCACCGCAGGAGGGGGAACACAGATCCTTCTCCTGCCCGGGGATTTGCCCTAAAAATATATGTATAAGTGTCTGCTGGAAGGGCTGTGTTGCAATGTGCAGTGGAAACTCTCCTTTTTTCAGTTTCAGAGCTGTTCCAGGGTATAAAAGCTGCTCTCGGGACCTGTGTTAAACCTCCCAACTTCACTCCACTCTCCCTGCCAAAGCCTCCTGCAGAAAACAAAAACATAAGCTCATCTGCCCACCCTTCAACCGCTCCGAGGGGGTAATTTTACTACAGCTGTTAAATTCTTCCAATTTATTTTTCCATCCCTCCACAAACCCTACCTAGCCCGTTTTTTTCACTTCTATTCCACCATTGTTATTTCCTGGCCGTCTCTCCCGTCCCCTGCCGCCCCGCCCGGTACAAAAACAAAGCTGCCTCCCACCCCCCCTGCATCCCCCCGGAGCACCCCCGGCTCGAGCGAGGCATCCCCGGCTCCCCGGGCCGGCGCCTGGGCCCGGCCGGGCGCGGGGCCGCTCCGCCCGCCCGCGGGCCCGGGGCAGCGCGGCGGCGCCGGGGTCCGGCCGAGCGCCCGTAAACACCCCGCGAGCGGCGGCCGCAGGCCCTCGGCGGACACAGGGCCCGCTCCCGCCGGCACCGCGCGGCCCCCGCGGCCCGCACCGCCCGCCCCGCCGGCCGCGCAGCCCCGCGGGTCCCCCGAGGGCGCGGCGGGGCCGCCGGCGGCCGGGCCGGGCCGCGCTCGGTGCCCGCGGGGGCGGACGGGGAAGTCCCGACTTACCTGTCATTACTTTCTACGCCATCTTGGATCCACTTGTCAACGTCCCACAAAGCATTGTGGGAAAGGCCGGCCCTCCCCGCCCGCCGCCGGCCCGGAAGGCGGAGGGCGGCGGTGTGAGGGGACGGGACGGGAATGGCAGCGGCGGCGGGACCGGGACCGGGATCGGGACGGGGTTCAGCAGTGGGCTGCGGGGCGGGGACCGCGACCGGGACGGAGCGGCGCTGGGGACAGGGTCGCGGTCTGGAACAGGGGATGGGGATGGGGATGGGAGCGGGTCCGGGATGGGGAGCGGGACCGGGACCCGCTGTCCCTCAGCCCGGCGGCTGCCGCAGCGCTGCCCGGGGTCCCCTCACGGAACAGCACTAGAAACCGGCAGCCTCGGGGAGATTTGCCTTGTTTTGTTTATTTCTTCGCTTTTTGCACCCCTCCCTTTCCTGGGCTCGGAACGCGGCTGCGGAGCCCCAGGGTCTCCGGCGGGGCCGGTACCGGCAGGAGAGGTCCGGCCCAGAGCGGCGACACGGAGCCCCCGCTGAAAAAGCATGGAAATTATCTTTCTCATTATTATTCTACTGCGTGAGTCGGATTTTGTTGTTGTTTGGGGTGGGTTTTTTATTATTTTTCTGTGTTTTTTTGAAGTTCCCTCCCTCAAAGGCACTCGCGGGAGCCCGGGCCGGTGCGAGGCTGCCGCAGGTGCTGGAGCAGCTCCCGCTGTCACCGTGTGTCCCAAACCTCTGCCGAAGGACTGCTGCTACCGCGGTGCTGGCTGCGCATGGATCCCAGAAACTGCTTTGCATAACAGTTTTATTTTCACCGAGTAATCTTCCCTGTTAGCTGTGTTTTCAGACTCTTTGGCAATCAGTTCTTAATACCTATGCTGTTTTGCAAACTGGCTTTTTCAAGGCTCGGCTGCCGTGGGTGCGTGCCCTGTGCTCTGCACGGGCTCTCCTGCTTTAGGGAAGAGTGGACAAGGAATTGGGGAAAAGCAGCTTACTTCAGGATCTTAGGGAAGTTTATCACCAAAACAGGATTCCAGTTTTAAAAACTTTTCCTTCCCCTTTAACTGAAAGGAGATCCAGATCATTTTAGTATTGGATGTTCCTGTAAAATGTATTTACATTTATATTTAAATTTACGTCTAATGCCTCCCAACTCTTTGAAGAATAACCACCAGCCAAGCCTGTGATGCACTGCCACTGCAAGAAGATACTTGTGCCCAAGAAGGTTTTCAATATTCATCAGTAATGCATTTATAAAGAGAGAGCTGCTTGCAAAAATGTAAATACAGCAGGAAATAAATCTAAATAAGTCCTTTGCATTTACAACCCCAGTCTTAAATTGGTCCACTTTTTAATTCAGCTTCATAATTAGTTGGGAGTACAGTTGTGCTGTCCCATAGGGGAGTGTGGGTGGTCCCAGCCTCAACCCAGGAGATGCCATCTCAGGATAAAATGCTCCTGTGGAGCTTGCCACAGGCCATCTCTGCTGTCCCTGCTGCCAGCCTGACACCTTTCCTAGGGCTCTGATTTATGTTTTCCATGGGCACTGTGCAAGGAGAAAGTATCAGATAAAGTCAAAACCTCATTTAGGATCCAACGAACTTTGTGTTTCATTCAGTCTGGGAATGTCCAACTGTTTAAGTGGAATTAGTCCTTTTACTTTTGAGGCTTGTTGTGTTTGGTTCTTAGTGAGCTTTATCTTACTGGCATTTTTTTTTTCTATTAGAAAATGCAAAGGTTTAAAATAAATGATAATTAGAAAAAGCAGTGGAAGATAGAATTATCATTATATGCATATTTTTAGATATAAACACATATATCCTCTGAAGTTCCATTTGGAGAAGACAGAAATTTAGTTGGGTTTGTTTTTCATATTAGCTTTTTTTGAGTCCGTTTGTTCTGGCAGTATTTTTTATATCGTGCTAGGAAAAAAATTGTGTGGCAGTGACTGAGTTACTGGAGGATCTGTTCAATGACAGACCCCATTTTCATTACTCTCTGTCTCTGCTGATTTGAAGTTCCAGACTCCAAATACCAAGAGGCAAAGGCTGCTGTGAGAAGGTGGCAACTCTGGCCTGTAGGAACAGCCCAGAAAGGGCTGGGAAGGACTGTGGGAACAGGGAAATCGCCACCCCAGTGAAAGTGCTGTGTATAAAACACAACATGGAGTCTGTGCTCTTGCACCCACTGCTTTTAATGATCTGGGTACTTTAATTAGGAGGTTTTGGTCTGTTTTGTGGACTGGACAAGTGTATTGCACAAACCCTCAGTGGGCACACCAGAGAGGGAGGCAGCAGCTCTGGGCTGGGGGTGCCTGCCAGGCACTGCCCCTGAGCCTGCAGGCTTGGAACAACTCTCCTCTTCCCATCTGGTGACCTGGCCAAGCTCTTTCAGAGTCTTTGGGACCAGAGAGAAACATGAAGATTGTTGGTCCAAAACAAACTGGGGCTCCAAGTGCTCATTAACCTTGGAAATTCTGCTCAAAGTGAGAATCTTGTAGCAACTGGCTTAAGGGATGCAATCCTAAATCCAAAGGGTCTAAAAAAACTAAATCTGGGTTCGGGAGGCAGAGTATGGCTCAGGAACTGGTTACACGCTACCAGGGAGGAAAGAAACTTCTTGTAGCTTTCACTGATATGTTTCAATACAGAATTACAGGATAATTTAATAAAATAAGCGTGTTATATTAGCTACTGCTGTGGGAGAAACCCCATCTGTATCTATATGAGACATCTCTTTCTCTTTCGTTGATGTGGAAGCTGCAATTTTGCCTTCCACCCTCTGCTCTACAACACCTCATTCACAGCTCCCCAGGAGGAGCTGACAAGCCAGGCTGTCACTGAGCGCTGGGCGAGGCCCAGAACCAGATGTGTTCATGCTGACTACTGCCCTGCATTTCCAGAACTGCCGAGGCTCCCTGAGTTCCTGGAATCCTCTGTGCTTGCTCACCGATAGGATTTCATGGCAAGAGGAGGGCTCACAGTGCTAAGACTTCAGCCCAAAGACATGGGGAGCAGGGGGTCAAATGGAGTCTGGGAGCAGAAGAAAAGCAACTGTGGATGTTGGAAATGTAAGAAATGTCAAAGGCATAATGGGGAAGCATGAGAGAGTAACAAAGACAAGGAATTCCCACTCAGCATCACGAGACTTGACAGGATTCAGATCCTCAAAAGCCTAACACTGATATTTCTAGGGACTCATTATAATGAGAGAATTATAAAAAACCACTCCAATGAATGCAACAATATCAAACTCAATTCCACTTGTACAGTTTTTAGGATTCCAAAATCTTTCAAAAATGAAAATAGCATTTTCTGGAAGTTTAGAAAGCCCACCCTGCCAGACCCCATGCCTGCAAGGAACCCCTGTAGAGAAGCCCTAGCACATCCTGTCTCCCTCCTCTCCAGTCAGGACTCTGTAAGTGATGCTGGCTCACAGAGCCTCCCCCTATTCTGTGAAGCTAGGAGCCATGCCCTGGTCCTTGGAGAATCCAGGCTCCTTGCCAAAAACCAGGGGTTTGAAAACCTGGGGCCACTCAGGGCTGCTAGGCTCCCTGCCATGAAGGCAAGATCTGAGCAGAGCTCTGAAAGGTGTGGCACAGATCCTGGCAGAGCTGGGAACTCTCAAACCCTCGCTTGCTGCAGGGCTAATGGAGAGTTGGTAGCCAAAAAGCCCTGGAGCCCTGGCTCGCCCATGAGCTGCACACTTGGAATCACAACTACAGCTTGGCTTCTACATTTTCAAAACAAAACTATTCTAATTATTTGAAACTTACACGGCTACTTTTTTTCTTTCTCTTCTGCTTTCACAGGAAATTCAGAAAATCATTTTTCATTCTATGCTCAAGTTCACTCCTGTTTCTGGGAACTGGCATTTCTTGAATACAGAAAACTCTTATTTTCTATCAGCCCCACTCACGATGCCTAACCAGAATACAGGAAAAACCATTACAATTAACATGTAAAAGTAATAAGCACATAATAGAACACATTCAGCAGGGAATTGCCTCCCTGACCCTGCAGCCCAAGGTCCCAGCAGGCTCCTTGAACAGATCGTTCACCCCCGAGGAACAAAACAACAGGAGGCCTTTCTCAATGGAAGTGCCAGACAGATTGCAGCAACAGGAGCAATGTTTTTATTGTCTTAGCACACTGGACCTTTATAAATTTTTGAACTCCCTCAGAAGCAGCAATCATGGGAAAGAAACAGAAGTTAAGTGGTTTACCCTCTGCCACAAACAAGGCAGTGGTAGACCTGGGGTTAGATAGCAACAGTAATTCTCAGTCTTACTAAACAATAAAGCAAACTGTTTCTACGCAGCCATTAATGTCTGCTTATTAGGCTGAAGAGTAGCAAGTTTTGATTTTCCAGCATGAAAATTCCCCTGGAATTCCTCCAGAGTCCTCTAATGAACAGATGATCTCAACTTTAATCTTACTTCATAATTATCCAAGGGTAACATTTCAACGTGGACTCCTTAAACACATGTAATTTCTAGAGCAAGTAATATTCAAACGAATTCATTTCTCCTTTGATCCACAAAATGAGAGTGCTGAGAAGCAACCAGCAACAAGGGGATGCTGAGGGTACACTGAGGAGTGAGAAACTACAAAGGTCAGAGTAATGTGATGGTTTGATCCCACACTGTCAAGATCAAAGATCTTCAGTCTCCATGCATTTTTTTAAGAAGCTGGCATGTCTTTATGCTGACCTTTAAATTGCTCATGGAGGAGTTAGAGCTGACACACATCTGCATTCTTGAGATGAACTGGCATCAAAAATTTATAGCTTTTTTCCTAGCAACCTGAATGTGACAACCTTTTCCAGACTCAAGATACACTTTCGTTTTCATCAATGGTAGTCTGCAAGCAAGAAAACCCAAAAAAAACAACAACAAAAAAAAAAACCAAACCCCAACTTCAGGCTAAATAGATTCTTTTACATCCACTTGGAGTTACCCTATAGTCTAATAATTCCAGAGTTTTATTTTAAACTTGTTTTAACTTTGTGATGTATGCTGACAGCTAAAGGTCGTTGTGAGGGAAGAGAAACCATCTCCTCTCTCTAACAAACTCGTGCCCTAAATGCAGCCAAGGGCAGCACAGAGGGATAGAGGCAGGCCAGAGAGGGTGGAGAACCTGCAAGAAACCCAGAAACAAGAGCCAGGGAACCACTGAAACATTCCACTCTAGGCTAAGAAGGAAAAGAGGGCTGGCTGGGGAAACAAGTCCAGCATATCCCATCTGGTAGAAGCATCAGACGCTTACATGCTTGGGGTTGAAGATTCCAGACCAGATAGCAAATGGAAGGAAAATGTTTATGATGAGAACAGGGAGAGGCAAGTTCCACTTCCCCTGATGAGCCATTGTTCCCCTCTCTGACAGCTCTTGCCTCAATTTCCAGAAGATGTATTGGTTTTTAGCTACTGTGTCCATTGCTCAGCCAGCAGCCAGTTCTGCTCATGCTCCTCAAACCTCCCAATGGCCAGAACGTCCCATGCTCAGACTTGGTCATGACAAGATTTCAAACAACTTGTACAACTGGGATTATAATACAATTTAGGAAATTGGATAGTAAACATTCTGTGCATTCTGAACACCTGCTTCTTCTCCTTCCCCCACTGATAGTTCAGCTGCTTTTCTGTTGTTCAAATGCACTGAGCTGCGTTGGTAAGGCTTTCAAAGTTACAAGCCTTCCAAATTACACTCCCAAGTTTCCCATAAGCTATGTCCAAAGTCTGCATTTCAAATGCAAATCACTGTTTACAAGCTTCCATCTTTTCCTGTCCCTTCAGACTTCCCTCACTCAAAATCCCTGTTCGGAGTTTCCCAATTTCTGTCTATTCACATGAAAAGAACATTAGTCTGAATGAAGTTCAGTGTGCTAGTAAAGAGAGGGGATTTATATACATCTCAATACATCATTTACAATTATCATCTCCACTTCATTAATTATGAATAGTTACGGCTAACATCAAAAATCATCCCAAACCAGAGCAAATTCAACAGAAGTTGCAATGATTCTTACTACACTATTTGTGCTACTATTTTACTTCCTTAAAAAAATAGATCAGGGGAAAAGTCCAGAGCTTGCCACCATTACAGGGGTGTTAAAGCAAATAAAGGGCATTATCTGCTCAGAATGTAACACACTCATGAGCAGAAGCAGCAGCTTTAAAGCACCGTCTTAGCTAAGTGATTAACTGCCATTGTAGTCTTTACAAACTGCAACAACAAAACATTGAAAATTAGTAACTTGCAAACAACATTTAGGTACTTACTCATGTACTGATTGCTCTGTCAGTTCAGAATTAATTAATAAATTCTAACTGTAATACCAAATCACAAGAAATAGCATTATTCTTAAGCATAAATAACCAGAATTTTGTTCAAAGAGTATCCTGATATAACTTTACAATATTATCATTGTAAGTTACCTCTTTGTAAAACCCTAGGTTTTTATTATTTACAGTATATCCTCTCAATCATAGCCTCAAAAATGGTCCTGTAATGAAATAACCACGGAATTATGGGTTAGACAGGTAAGGGTACACATGGAAAAAAAGAAATCACACTATTATTATACAGGCAATACAGTTTTATTCTGTTCTTTCACCAATTGTAGCAAAAACATTTAACAACTGAATGAATAATCAAGGGAACTTAATTGTCAACAGGAATTTCAGAATTATGTTCTAAATTTTAGACCAGGAAGGCTTGACAGGGAGAAAACAAACCATATACACACGTGTAATAATAGTCTCTATTATGAAGATTTAATGCCTTCTTTAAAAGCACTGAGATTATTGAGGCACCTTACTGCAGGTTATGGATCATCTCTTCTTTGGCAATGAGATGTGTGGTTTTGTTAACTAGGGCCATGAGGGAGTTGAGCTTGTGAGACCAGTCATTGAGAATATTGTTGGGGTCCTTAGGCCTCTGGAAATTGATAATTCCTGCCAGCCTGTCTACTTTAGCAAAGATGGTCTTATTAACTACTAGGTTAGACAGGAACTCCTCCGATTCCTGGAAAGACAAACAGCACTAAGTCAAGAAAACAGCATTTTTACCTATAAAACATCAGAATTCCTCCCAAACAGCATGAAAGCACCAGGAATGAGATTTTCTTTATACACAAGTACAGCTGTAACAATATTGTACTTTAAAAAATGCACAGTACTTTCATTTTACACATGCAGGCAATGCCAGGTACTAGCACAAGCTGTTCAAAAATTTTTTTCTCACAGTTTTCTAACTCCCATAAAGGCAAAAAATTAAATCCAACAAGAACATTACTCTGCTGAATACTCACATCTTTGCCACAAACACACACACCTCCCTTATGAAAGAAGGACAAGCAAAGCAAAACTTACATCAACGGACAGATCCAGGAGCTGTGCCATTCTCTTCATTGTAATTCTGGTATAATATTTAGCCATTATTCTAATATTCTGGAATAAAAGTGTTCAGAGTAGAGGGTTATGTGCAAAAAATAATTGAAGCAGGCTGCAAAAATACAAAAGGCCATGTTAAAAGTAGAGTAGGAACTGTAGTGCTCTGAGGGCACTCCGGCATGGGGGACAGGAGGGGCTGGGAACAAACAACTCTTGCTGGTGGAAGGTATAAAAGTTTCCTCATGATAAATTATTAAGAAATCAGCTAATTATGAACTTAATACAAAGGAAGACTTTCAGATTTATGCTCTATTGAAACATGAATGCTAAATCTCATCATTTGAGTGCAATAAGCTCTTTTTGGTGGCAACTGTGCCAAATAAATAAAGATACAGAAGTAAATAAAATCCTGAAATACAACACAAAAGACACCTTATCTGCCGCTTTATTGGCTACTTTTTTGTCTTGTTTGTGATTAAAACATGGCAAGCAAAAAGCATATTTTGCTGAGGCACTGAGGACACAGCTATTGCTTACAGACAGTGATACTCACATGTTCCACAACTCTGTTCTTTAAATCTTTCCATCTCTTTTCTCCTTCCTCTGTACAGCCAAAAACATCTGTTGCAGGACTGTCAAGGGATCCTTCTCTCAACTCCTTCCCATATTCTTCAACTAGGGCACTCCACCTCATCAGCTCCATGGTGGTAAATAGTTTTAGGAGATCTCTAAATGGTTTAGTACAGTTGGATTAGAATCCTGTATTAATAAGGCCTGGATCATACTTAAAATAGATCAAAGGCATAATTTTAAATGTTTTATTCTTATTACCATAAATAATGGGGGCAGCTCAAGCCAGAATGTATTTCTAATAAAGATCTTTCTCTTACAAGAGACATTTATTTTCACATAGAACAATGGTGACATTTTTGCAGTATTCTTAATGTGGCATTAAATTCAGAGTTCCTTACAGCAGACTCAGCATAAAGAGATTTCACTTGCACTGTTAGAGACATTTTCTAATCTAAGAATTGATTATTGGAAAGGATACTTACTTATACTTGGGGATTTCTTCTAGCTTTTTGTCACTACTAATTCTGTGCACCAAATCAGACTGTTCATTGTCGTAAGGTGAAAGAATAACATAAAGAACAACACTCTTCAGTGCCTGTTGAAGAGGAAAGAGTGTGGGTTATTCCCATAACTAAACAGACATACAGAGCTCAGAATTTAATATGTGAAAGATTTCATCTCAGTATATTAAGAAATTGAGGTGAAATTGATGTCATCTTGCAGAAATGAACCCTCATTCACTGTGATACAGTGAAATTGATACAGGTTAACTAAAATTCTAGTATTTAAAATACATACATGAAAAAAAAATCTCTTCAAACATGTGACATCTGTACTGCACACACAACAGCACCACCCAGACCACCTTGCACAGCTGTTTGTAACCTCTACACTTGGATGAAACATTTCAAAGACAATACAGTGAAGATGTTGGTTATAAACTTTTAAAGTCAACTTTATCATATCTGTTTTCAACAAACCAATTTGTTAATACAGCATTAAAAAAAAACAAAGACAGATGAGCTCTTTCATGCACTGTACATAGATCTGGGGAGAAATGGGTATTTGTCACATGGAAATATAGACATTTTGTATGTAAAGGTTTTACCTGTTGCCACTTTTCACTTTCAGCCTGGATACAGGGAGTGTCATAAATGGCTCTGTAGTGCTTACAGATGGAGAGGTAGGAGCCTTCATGTTGATCCAGCTGGATCATTAAGTTGTAGTATTTCAACTTTAGTTTCTGAAACAGTATCAGAAAGTCTAATTAACACAGCCCCACCACAGGTAAATGAAATTCAACGGAATCTCAGAAAAGAGAGATCTAAATACACTTGGACCTGAAGAAAGGTAAATCCATATTAAAATTTGGGTAGGGGGAGGCAGAGAGAGCAAGAAATTCTCTGATGACTTACTTCTGTGTTTTCTTCTTGAAAAAATTTTGTATTAATTTTTTTGCTGATAATTTGAGTCCGAATATAGTCTTTTACAGCTAGACAGAGTCTCATCTGCTCCAAGATAAATTCTACACGTTCTTTCTTTTCCATTGAACCGTAGGTTTCCACCTGAAATGGAAATACAACCACTTAATGTCGTCAAAGTCAAATCAAATAAAGGCTTAACTGTGCCAGAAGAGAAGGAGATTGTCTGGAGGGGGAACACACCAAAGCAAAACAACAGAAAAAAAGTTATTACAGAGCAAGTGAAAATGGAATAAAGGTTATTCCATTTTAATTATCACCCCCCTCTTACACCAAAGAATCCACTAACACTGAACTCAATGCACTAGATAGAGAATTGAAATCTACTTTCCAAGTGGAAAACATTCAATGTAACCCAACCACGAGACTAACAAACGCAGTTAAAGCTGAATTACACTTTCACTAATAACAGTTCATCTCATTCCAAGCATTTCTGCAGACGTACCTGACTCAGTTTCTAAACAATAATCTCAGAACAGTCAGAATTAATTGCTATTGCTGATGTAATTCTGAGTTCCAAGGCGTTACCTGCAACTCTTGCAGAATCGAGGCAGCCTCTTTCACCTCCCCGTTCTGTTCTTTTATTGTTGCAAGTGTCTTTGTCAGGCGAGCGCGTTCAATTTCCACATATATCTGAGGGCAGAAAGAAGAGTTTAAACACTGGAATTTTCTAAAAAGGAGTCCAAAGTCTGAGACTGCAACCCCACTGAGAAATAGACTTCATGTCATCACACAACCACTTAATTCATGTGTATCCATACGCTACTATCCACAATATGCACTGATGAAACATGATGGGTAATTGACACACAAAACGTTCTTGGACCAAATTAATCTCAAAAATAATGTCTACACTGACCTATGACTCTTTATTCACAGTGCATATCCTTTTGTGTTTGCTTAAAGTATTACATCTTTTGTCTGCTAAAACATATTGAAATAGATAGGAAGTTACACTTTAACATATACTAAGTACTACCCTTTGAATTATTTCACTCACTCCTAACCAGCCATTAATCAACAAGACTTGATTAGTAACAATTCAGACAAACAGACAGAAGTCATAACATTGACACAAATTTGCTTTAATTTAGAATTCTTTCCTTTCTTAAAGCAAAAGGAACACAATGTAAGTAACTCACTTGGTATAATGCTTTGGTATCACCTTCTGTAAACTGTAAGTGCATGTAACACCTTGCTTAGTGCAGGAGAAATTAAACTAAACCTGCCCATTTCTCTTACAAATTGAAATACATAACATTTTAAGAAGTGAAAAACAAATCACATTTTAGAATCCTGAAATGCATTACTAACTCTACCAATAATACATCCAGACATTTACATCATAGAAACATGACCAATGTTTCAGCATATGATTTAAATATGGAAAATATTTCCAGTCTGTTGGAAAGAAATAAACTACTTGGCTTCTCAGGTTAATTTAAAAATTACTGTCACTGTTGCTTGAACAAGATTAAAAAAATAATGCTAAGAAGCTACGCTTTTAAAGAAGCTGAACATTTTTATTCTACCTTTTAGACACTGAGTCTTAAAAGAAAATCTTACTTTTCCTTCTGTGACCATACGCAATGTGTCAATTAAGCGCAGTTTGACTGGCAGGTCTGTGATTTCTTCAACGTAAGTGCAGCACTGCTGGACCATTTTAGCAACTGCCTAGTATGAAAACAGAGAGGAAAAACATACTGTGGTTTTTGATTTCCCAAATGGATTCAAGTTATAACACTTAGAGGTAAGTAATAAGTAGTTTCACATCAAACTAAACTCATTTCAGCAAAAAGCACTCAAGATAAATCTCACTTTGATTCATAAAGATGTGTAAAATGATGCTACAAGGCAAATGTGATTTGCCTTCTGGTAACTATGCTGACAAAGCTGGTACAATCATTATTAAATAATACCTACTTCTAAAGAAATATAGAATGGAACTTCTGGAAATGTCTTCCTCAAGAAGCTCCTCAAAATTCAGCTGGAATGACCCAAGCCTTCAGCTACAGTCTGTGCAAGTCAGGGAACTAAACTGTACTGTTACACACACTAGTGATGGTTCTGCACATTAAAAGATAGGTAACCTTTTTCTTCCTAAAGCAATGATGCCATTCAAACTTCCTGTTGCTGACTTCTATTTGAGTCAAACTAAACACACAGAGGGCAATAAACCTCGCACTTTCTTAAATGCAAGTGCTTTATGCCAAAGTATGCCAGCTTCAAAAGCAAGCATGCAGAGCACACATTTCATATAAGCACAAAAATTGTAGTAACTCTGTTTAATACAGATCTGAACATGAAGAATAAATAATATGTCTCAAATACACACTGTAGAGGAGCATAAAGATGAACCACCATCTTTACACAGAAAGTCCCTACACACATGGGGGAACCAGATACATAATACAGCTCCAAAATAGTGCTTTATTTTTTGTTTTAAATGATTAAACTCACCTGTTTTAACTGACTTCTTCTCTTTGATAGAAGAATAATATTTTCATTAAGAGCATCCCAGTCTTTAGCTTCATAACACATTTTCACTATGGCAACTAAGATTCGGGAGGTGGAGACCATGTCGGACGCCTGTAACAAACACAGAGCATGTCAGAGATGAGATAAACAACCCTCAGCCCTCCAGCACTTGCACTTCTTTTACATAAAGGGGAAAAAAAAATCACTGTATGAACACTGAAAAAATCAGTGTGTCAGATCCCACTTATTTGCTTTTTAAAGAAAAGGAAGACTGATACTCCAAGGATACTCCAAGTCCCCCCGTGACTTTAACACAGGGCAACCTGAGGTGTGTAGCACATCCCAGCACCACCACACACTACTCACCGTCCGTGTTTGTTTTTCCAGGGAGAGAAGGTTTTCAATGACTTCTTGCAATCTTCCTTCCTAATAAGACAGGCAAACAATTAACTCCATGAGTTAAGAACACATTCCAGTTTAAACTGAGAGTAGCTCGAATTCTCACATAAAAACACAGACCAGCCTGCACACTCATTTTGAATTCTTTTTCCTTAAAAAAATATATGCATAGCACTAACTTTAAATACATGGTTCTACGCAGAGATAAAACTGGAGAGGTACTAGTTTCATTTTTGCACAACACATGCTCTGAGTTGTCTGCCTTGGGAGAGAAACCTGGCAAGTTTCAGACAGGTTTGGTGAGCTCATATTCACTTAGCTGAGAGGAAGACTCATTTCTTCTCTGGCCAAAACAGAGCTTTCAGTGAGATCAGATATGCAATTAAATACCTTGGCCAAAAAAATTGTTCTCCTATTACTTTCACCCATATTAATATTTTAATTACAGTGCATTATACAAGGCATAAACTACAAGCTTTACAGGCTAAGCATGGAATTATAATAATTCTGGTTTTGGAGAGGTGTTGAGAGCTGTATTTGCCTTTGCTTATAGGAGTTAAAGATACCACAATGTACTTTTAGTCCTAGGTTGTAATTCCTAGCAGATTTCTCGTTAAAAAAAAAAAAAAAGTTAATAAGGAAAAACTTGTAACAGCCCATAGCAATGGTGGGGCTCCAAAAAATGGTCAGAAACTAAAGACAGTTAGAAAATTAGTAACAAACTGGAGAAAATGAACTGTTTCTAAACCATCCCAGCTGAAATATTTTAGACTACATACAGTGGTTTGCCAAGGATGTGCTCCTACTGGCACATATTTATATGCTGTGCAGAATGAAATAAGGCTGTGGTGTCCACTCCTATGCAGAGCTGTCCCTGTGGGATACAATCCTGTGCTTGCTCTCCATACAATAGTCGTAAAATAATCTAAGATGCAATTTATTTATCTTAAGGCTACTGCCTTCAGAACTGTACAACATGTGTCTTTCACAACGAAACACGTGGATAAAGCAGAGCATTTGCAGCATGTGAAGAGTCAGATGCCAACCCACTGGGACAACAAATGACAGCAACAACAGGGAAGCTGTGACTGCCCCATCCCTGGAAGTGTCCAAGGCCAGGCTGGATGGGTTTGAAACAGCCAGGAATAGTGGAAGGTGTCCCTGCCCATGGCAGGGGGTGGAACGAGATGAGCTGTAAGGTCCCTTCCAACCCAAACCATTCTGTGATTGCGTAGTTCTGTCTTTTCTGAGATCTGAGTTGCACAAGAATCTCTAGGCCACAGAACAACTCCTTTATAAAACACTCGATCACATCTACGACTCCATGTGCAACATCCTGCGGTCAGCCAGGGCGTGTACACAGACGTTGTTTACTGAGCTGAAGGAGGCAGGGACGGCCCCAGAGCCTGTCCTGGCTCTGTCCCTCCATTCCAGCTCCTTGGGGCTCGCACGTAACCGAGCTAAAGGATGCCAAGCGCTGCCTGTCCAACCTGCCCCGGGACCTGTTACACGAAGGCAGCTCTGGCGCACAGAGCCCCGGGATGAACGAGCAACTCAGTGTGCCCGCGGGCAGGGGCAGCAGGGACACAACAGGGACACGGCAGGGACACGGCAGGGACACGGCAGGGACACGGCAGGGACACGGCAGGGACACGGCAGGGACACGGCCGGCCCTTGCAGGGGACTGGGCCCCGCTGGTTCGGCTGAGCCCCGACACCTCGTCCCGTCTCAGAATCACACAACAGGCAGAGCTGCAAGGAGCCCACAAGGATCATCGAGTCCATCTCTTGGCCTTGGTTCCGCACAGGACATCCCTAAGAATCCGTGTGCCTGAGAACATTGTCCAAACACTCCGTGATTTCTGGCAGGGCTGGGGCCGTGACCACTGCCCTGGAGAGCAGTTTCAGTGCTCGGCCACTCTCTGCTTGGGCACGAACCCTCCGACACAGCCCAGAAACGGCGGAGCCGTTCCACTCCTTCCCTTCTCCAGCACGGCACCGAGAGCCCGCGGGCAGACCCCTCAGCACCGCACCGCGGGGCAGGATGCGGCCGCGGGTCGCTCCGCGCCGCCTCCACGCGCGGCCTAGCGCGCCATGACTCAGCCCGTCCGCCCCGCCAGGCTTCTCTCCCGCCTCACCTGCGCCAGCCGCTCGCACTCGGGCAGCCGCTGGTCCACGGTCGCGCTGTAATCCACCTCCATTTTGACGATGCGGCCATCGGCCCGCTCCGCGCCGCCGTCCGCCATGTCCGCCCGCTCCGCCGCCTCAGCGCTCACCGGAACCGGCCGGGCCCGCGCGCAGGCGCGCCGGGGGCAGCCCCGCCGAAGGGCCCCGCGCCGCGGCAGGCAGGCAGTGCCGTGGCCACCCCCGGCCGGCTCAGGACCCGCACGGGGCGGGGCCGCCCGTGAGGGGCGGGGCCTGCCGTGAGGGGAGCCGCCCCTGTGAGGATCGCCCCGCCCTCAGCCGCTGCTCTCCTCTCGGGGATCTGCCTCCCAGTGCCAATGTCTGAGCCTGCTCTGGCCGGGGGACCCTCGGCACCCAGGAACGGCAGCTGTGAGATGGTGCCAGGTGTAATGGTGACATCTCCCGGTGGCATCTCACGGTGCCATCTCCCGGAGCGCAGTCACGGCCCCAGTCTGCCCTGTGGCCTCAGCACGGTCACGGCGCTCGGCACAGTCGCCACAGATGCTCGTAGCTGGGGGTGCTGAGGCAGGACGATGGCGTTTTGTGCTGTTCTCCCACGTTTGGGGACAGCCTGGCCGTGCTGACACGTCAGGTGTGACGGCAGTGGAGCTCTCTGGGTTCTGTAGCTGCCGATTTCACCTTGGTGATTTCACTGTATCTCGTTCCAGCCTTGAGTCATTTAACCATCTGGCATTACTGGAGAGGTAGGACACACCATGATTTTTAAGAGCACAAGGATCCTG
The DNA here is from genome assembly GCA_036630365.1 of Acanthiza pusilla. Taxonomy (NCBI): domain Eukaryota; kingdom Metazoa; phylum Chordata; class Aves; order Passeriformes; family Acanthizidae; genus Acanthiza; species Acanthiza pusilla. The sequence goes on along the minus strand of JAXCHO010000010.1, from coordinate 1,679,751 downwards.
ATCTAGACAGTGTTGTACCATCAATGTGTTTGATAAGTTGGGAGAAGCTGATGCAATCCCGTGCGTGCAGGTTGCCATCATCTCCCAACACAATACCCTACGGAAGTTTCATTCACTGGAGAAATGCAGAAAAACTCCCCCGTATTTGCAAGCAAACAACTCAAATACTGAGAAGTGAACGCCCTGAATAAGAATCCCAGAATGGTTTGGATTGGAAGGGACCTTAAAGATCTCCCAGTTCCATCCACCTGCCATGGGAAACTTTGGATGTTATTTAAGATTTCAAGAAAGAATAAGTTACCACAAAATTACATTTTGTGTTGTGCTACTTTCAGACTGTAGTGTACACAGTCTGTGGCAAAGGGATATTTGAAATAACTGATCTAAATCTTTCGTTGACAGAATTAAGACTGAGTTCCTACATCTGCTGCACTAGTGTAAATTCAGAGTAATTCAATTAAATTAATTCAGAGCTCCAATACTGTATTTTGCAACTGTGTCTGATATATGCCTTCCAATTAGCACAGCACAGACCATGAGCTTTGAATCACTTTCTGTTTGAACACAAACTTGATTTGAAAAGTCTGCTAAGAAATTTATCCATTATCCTTAATCATTTTTACTTAATTTCAATTTACTTAAGTAGTGAAAGTACATGCTTGTATCACACAGAGTGTATCAGTTGTTCTTCCCTAACTCTGGCCATTTACAAATTTTTACAGAGTTTTTATTTTTACAGTCTCATTCTTTTAGCTCATTGTAATATTCGTATATTTTTACGGGTGATAGATTAGCAGATGGGAAGCTGAAAGTTACATGCTAATCTAATTGAACACAGTCCCATACACAACAATTTGGTTCAAATGAGACAAATGAGTGAAAGACGAAGAAAATAAGTGCATGCTGCAATTGTTGTTTTCCTTTACCTGCATGGGTTTGCTGGGAAATGAGGAGGCAGCTGTTGCCTCCAACGTAGAATCCCTGAGTGGCTAAAAAAGTAACTAAATTCTTACTCAAAAGTCCTTAGTGAAACACCCAAAAAAACAGCTTGGCTCTTACTGCCTCTTACTCTGAAGCGACACTTTGCTGACACAAGTCCGTCTGGAGTTCATACTCAGCATAATTTAACATATGGGCTTTTTCCCCCCAGGTCAGAAATGAAAAATGAGTGAAAAATGTCTCATTTTCACAACGGAGCATAGAGAGCATGTTGCAGAGGTAAGAGTAAAAATTTCTGCCAATTCATGGAAATCAAAGACCCAGAATTGAGGCAGGCATGCCTGGCAGGCACTGCCTGGCTCATGGGAGCTGGAAGTTTTCTGTCTCAGCACGTCCCCTGGGAAGCATTTGGGGCGTGTGATTTGGAGAGAGCCTGGGCACTCACAGTGGGGACTTGGAAGGGATGTCTTTGGGGTCACTGCTTTTCCCCAATCAGCACACTGCAGAGCTGTGGGTTGGGGGGACTGGAGAATGTTTTGCTGCAGGTACAGCAAGTAGTTTTGGTTTCCATTTGAAGCAGGTTCTGTGTTTGACACTCTGCTTTGTGCAGATCTGCTCTGTTAATGTACACAGAGCTACAAGGTTTGCTCTATGTTGAAAGCAATAGGTGATAAACTAATTTAAGTCTTTCTCCTGGTTTTATTGAAATCCATGTCCTTGCCTATAACTGGGTAACATCAAAGCCCTGTGCAAAGACGTTCAGGTTCTTTTACCCTGCTTTTCAGCAGAAATGCAGAAATATTGTTCCCAGTGGATGAAACCACTAGCAAATCACTTAAAATCGAAGGATGTTTTAGATCTGAATTTGGATTATCTCTCATCTATGGGTAATATCACAGAATCATTATGGTTGAAGGCTTTTGTGATCATCAAGTCAAACTGTCAGCCCAGCACCACCACTGTGTTCACCACTAAACCACGTCCCCAAATCCCACAACCAAACATTTTTGAATGCTTCTGGGGATGGTGACTCCACCACCTGCCTAGACAGCCTGTTCCAATGCTTCACAACCCTGTGAAGAAATTTTTTCCAATCTAAACCTCCCCTGGCACAGCTTGAGGCCATTTTCTCTCATTTTATCACTGGTTCTCTGGGAGCAGAGCCCGACCCCCCATGGCTGCACCCTCCTGTCAGGGAGTTGTGAAGAGCCAGAAGGTCCCCCCGAGCCTCCTTTTCTCCAGGCTCCAGCTCCCTCAGCCACCCCTTGTGCTCCAGACCTTCCCCAGCTCCACTCCCTTCTCTGGACACACTCCAGCATCTCAATGTCCTTCCTGCAGTGACTATCACAAGGTATTGCCTTGGTTTTGCTATTTTACATGGAATTTCAGGAACATACAGTACCAACATTAAGAATTACAGCCACACTTTCCACATTTATAAATGGCTTTGTCAGATTTGAGACAGAAGTCTCATTAAACACATTGTTCATACCTCAGTTGAAAAACCAGACTGTTAATAGAGCTCCTAGATTTTTTATTTCTTTGTGTAGGTGTCTGCACTTCCCTGGGAAGGCAGGGATGTGAAATATTGTGCCATTATTGCAAGGGGCTGGCAAGCTGACGTTGTTGGCTCCAGGAGATGGCACTGTGTCCTCTGGGCTAAGAATTATACCCACAGCTCTGAAATGTGCATCCAGAACCAATGAAATTCTGAGGGGCTTTTGCTCTTTCTTGTTATGAAACACACATTTCATTGTAGACCTAAATTCATCTTTAACTGTCCCAAATACGGTATGTCGCCACTTTTATTTTTTTGCAAATAACTGGTATGTAAGTGCAGATATTTTACCATTATCTGTGCGGTGCCCTGTATTTTGCTCTTACAGGGCTTCTCTGCAATTCAGGGAATGGCTTTATAGCCACTGGGAGCACAGGAGAAACAGCAGAATGAGCATTTTAAACATAAAATGCTGAGGTTGTGTAACAGTTCAGGGTTCCCAGGTAGTTTCAGAATTGGGTTCCTGTGTATTTCAAGTTGTAGCTTAATGATGGGTAAATTTCTCTGAAAAACACAACCCCCAAGCACATTAAAAAAACGATTTCACTAACAAATTGCTCACTAAAGGAGGGGGGAAGATCTCCTAAAACGGTTCTGGCTTTATAGTTCAGCTAGGAAGGAAGCGTTTTTTTCACTGAACTTTCTGCGTGTCATTTGAAAGTAAAAAACCGATATGGAAAAAGGGGTTTATTTGTGCTGCAAAATGTGCTGGCTGATAGCAGAGGGCTGACCAGAAGGGAAATGGGTGAGGCCTCCACATCCTGTGTATGTCCGCACCGAGCGCACGCTGTCCTTTCCTTTCCCTTTGTACCGGAGGCGGGTGCGAGCCTGAGGCTCCCGGGCTCGCTTCTCCTGCACTGGGGTGTAAACGCTTTGCAAGGTGCCTCGTCACACGTAGGGCAATAAACTTCCAAACCCCGAGAAGTCTTCCCGGCACAATTAACCGAAATCGTGAATTCTTGGGGCTCGGCGCTGCCGGGGTCCCCTTGCGGGAGGCGCTGCCCGGAGCCCCGCGGCCCGGCCCCGCTGAACCCGCCCGAGCGGCAGCGGCCGCTGCCCCCCCGCCGGCCCCCTCCCTCCTTCCTGCCGCCCCGCTGATGTCAGCCGAGCCCCGCCGGGGCCGCCGCCGCAGCCGCTCCGTGCCCGCGGAGCCAGACCGCCCGCCCGTGCCCACCCCCGGCCGCGGCTGCGCCGGGGAACCCGCGGCCGCCCGCCCGAGCGCCGCGCTGCCCCCCCGTCCCCCCCTCGAGCCCAGCGGGAGCCGCGGCGGCCGCAGCCGCGCTGCGGCGGGGAGGTGGGAGCCGCGCTTGGCAGCCGGGGAAGGCTACGTTATAAAAAGCCTTTGTCTTGGGAATCAGCATCGCATCTCTCCTGCCGCCCGACGTGCTGCCGGCGGGGGCGAAAGCCACATTTTCGGCTCGTTTGTTCTTTTCGCCGCCCCAGGCATGTCTTGACACAGCCGCGAGAGAGCCCGGCGTTTCCATGCACTTCCGACGGATGTCTTCGGCTGGGGCGAGAGCGGTGGGGGTTTGAGACTTTGTAGCGTATCTCGGTGCGAGCGTCTGTGAGATTCCCATGATCGCAGTGTGAAGGAGGAAGAACTGGGAGAAAGAAGCGGTTGTGGTGGTTTCTCTTCTTGCTGGGTCAGCCTTCCTGGATGGTTGTATTACTGTCTTGTGCACACATTGTCAAGCGCGCACAGAGAAAGAGGCTTGATTATTTTTCCCCGTGTTTGGTCTCCGTCGTGATCTCTGTGCAGAAATCACCACTTTTCTCCCAGTTCGCCGGTCCGCACTGAGCAGCAGGAATATGCTCATGAAGGAGTACCGGATCTGTATGCCTCTGACAGTTGAAGAGGTAAGATCCGCGCTCGTACCGGAGAGGTTGTTCCTTACCGAGGCTTTTCTTTCAAGGCGAATTGAGGTTATATTTGTTTTGCTGAATATTTTTTCTTCGGGTAATGAACTTAGTCGGAGATGATTGGTTAGAGAGGAATGTTTTTATTGGAAAATATAGGAATCCTGCAGGAACGAAGGTAACTTAAGTGTATCAAAATCATTGTGTCGTCAAAATATTGATTATTAAGATTTTCCAACCAGACTTTTCAGAGGAATTTCATGCATGTTTGCAAGGGAATGCTTTGTGCTGAAATTTCTATCTGATAAAGCGTTTGTCCAAAACCCAGATTCTAAATATATTTCACCTTTGCTTAAAATACCCTCGCAGCCGAACATGGCCTGAAACTCCAGCACAGGTAGGGGAAGAGAGGTGATCATTTATTAATAAAACTTTGTGGTCATTTAAAGAAGTGATTGAAAGTCAAACAGCTCTTTGTCGGTGTTCTGAACTCTGTTAGGAACATTACATTTTTTATTTATCTGCAGACATCCCACCTGCTCACTGTTTTAACCGACACAGTAATAATAATAACAACACACGGAGTACACGTGCTCTGGAGTTGCTGGTGCCCATGAAGTGTTTGTGGGTGCAATTAGGTGCCCAAAGGCCTGATGGCGTTTGGAAAGGAGATGGTGCTTTATGCTTTAGTGTCCTGCAAGTATAAAAAGGCTCGGTGTTGTTTTATTTAGCCATTTCCGCTGCGGACTGGGCGTCGCGGAGGGGAAGGCGCCCGCTCTGAGCGCGCACTGTGCGCCGAGCAGCGCGCAAAGTTCCGCCGGTCCCGCGGGCGGCGCCGGGGCCGCCAGGGGGCGCGCTGGCCGCACCCCGCTCCGGCCCCGGTCCCGCTCCGGCCCCGGTCCCGCTCCGGTCCCGGTCCAGCCCCCCTCCGGCCCCGGTCCCGCTCCGGCCCCGGTCCCGCTCCGACCCCGGTCCAGCCTCCCTCCGGCCCCGGTCCCGCTCCGACCCCGGCCCCGCTCCGGCCCCGGTCCAGCCTCCCTCCGGCCCCGGTCCCGCTCCGACCCCGGCCCCGCTCCGACCCCGGCCCCGGTCCAGCCCCCCTCCGGCTCCGGCCCCGGTCCAGCCCCGCTCCGGCCCCGGTCCCGCTCCGACCCCGGCCCCGCTCCGACCCCGGTCCAGCGCCCCTCCGGCCCCGGTCCCGCTCCGACCACGGCCCCGCTCCGGTCCCGGCCCCGCCACGGCCCCGCTCCGGCCCCGGCCCCGGCCACGGCTCCGCTCCGGCCCCGCTCCGGCCCCGCTCCGGCCGCTCTGGCCCCACTCCCGCCGCGCCACGGCCCCGCCGGAGGGTCCCGCCAGAGGGTCCCGGGCGGAGCGCCCCAATTCGCTCATTCACCCGCTAATTAATTCACACATTTGCTCTGTCGGTCCATCCAGGCGAGCGTTTTGCTGCACAGTTGTATTTATTGCAATGTGTGTGAAGTCCTCGCGGGTATGACAGAGTAGTCATCTCAATGGTCTTTTTGTCCGTATCTTCATATTTGGCAAATTAACAGTTCTCTAAATCTCAGAATTGGAACTGTCAAATATTTACTTCAGGCTGCTCAGGAAATTCCTTCTGCTGGGAGCAGGAGCTAAAACCACCCCATACATGTAGTTAAATAGGCATAGGTTTAATTCCAGCATGTTTCCATCCAAGTTACATAGTATGCTGTGATATTGGATGGCATTACCCTTTTAATACATAATTTTCTTTGTTTATTGCATTACCCTAATGTAGACAACATTTTATCCAAGCCAGTTCCTGATGTCCTTAGACTACCACACTTAGTTAATAACAGTTCATTACATCATCAGAAGGGAACAGATCTAATTTATTTTGAAACATTATTGTTAAACAAGATTTCCAAATGCAGAAAAGTTCAAAAATCTTCCAAAACAGGAATGGTTGATTCATGATGAGGCTGAAGGCAATGTTTACTGTCATTTGTTCTCTACAATGTTAACAGAATTAGTAAAGATACTCAATTTTGTAGTTTCTCTTATGTTGAATCATCCATTATTTAATCCAAGCACTGAAGCTGAGATGTCTTAATGAAGAACCTACACCATGTCTGATGTTTAGCACCAATTTAATTGTTAATGACAAAATGAAAGAGGACAAAATTGTGAAATTAGCAAATACCTTATTTTTGTTACAGTATTTGCATAAAGAAGTCCCACACTGTATTTCTCATAGTGGTTCATCTTTGTGACATTTCTTAGAGTCTTAGGAAGGTGGTGGTGTCTTATTTTTACCCTCAGTTGCACATGAACTACCAACACTGTGATATTTTTTGCCATCTGTGTGGAACAAGGTGCCGCATTGTGCCGTCGTCGGGAGAACATCGTGGGGCAATGCTCGCCCTTCAAAAGCCAAGAGCAGTTTGGTTCCAAGAGGCCCAAACTGCCTTCTGCAGGGTGCAGAGGCACTCTCAAGTTCAGAGGGCTTTGAGGAAAAGGCAGTTTCCAGAGGATCTGCAATTTCCCACGGGGTCGGGGCGTTGAACTCTGATGTGCAGGGGCACTCGGGTACCTGACCCGCATGGACACCGCTGGCAGTTAAACACCCGAGGAGTTTTGAGCTCCTGTGTCTCAACAGGTGTGGGGAAAATGCAGTTCTTTCTTATGAGACAGCATGGATTCTGGGTTTGTGCTGTTTTTCTTACGTAGACTTAATAAACTCTGTTTTTTCTGTTGTTTGGACCTTCTGCCTTTCAGCCTGTGCACTTTATACATACATCTGAAAGCACTTGCTTGAGCAGTTTTCTTTTTTTAGCACTGCCTTGCCAGTTACCCATCCATGGAAGTCTCACAACATGAATGAGAAAGAACTATGTCTTCAGTCTGTGGTGTTGTCACCAACACCAGAGTGGTTTCCATGTCATTCCTGTGAAAATAATCTGGCACAGGCAGAAAAATGAAATGTTAGCTGTCAGCCAAGCACCTGTATCCAATCTCCTGTAGTCAGATTTTGTGCGTAATGTGAAAAAATGTGCAGTAAAATGTTGTGTAATGTCCAGGCAAGTAGCTGGAAGTCGTGACCTCGCATGTAAATACCTGTGCACGCAGCAGTGTAGGAGTTCGTGCTGCTCTGGCTGACTATTATGACCTAAATTTATCTCTAGAGGAGTAAAAACTGATAGATGTCAGTGTAACAGCAGCACTGTCTCCAGGTTTAAAGAGTTTCTGGCATTGTTGTGGATAGGAAATTCCTTCATTAGCTACTGCAGATCCTGTTCCTGAGGCGTTCTTTCCTCGATGCCCTTATTAGATAAGATACCCAAATATTTATGGGAGGTTTGTTTATCTACCTGTCTGCTTGGAGGCCAAATGCTTTCTTGCAAAGAAAACATTTCCTCAGAAATGCTGTTTGCTCCAGACGGAACTCTTGTGGTGCATTTTGAGCCAGGATCCAGGAGCTGGACATGCACGTTTGTTCCTTGTCCATAAGCACCAGGAGATACGGCTCGTTCTGAGAGTCCTTGCTGAGATGCAGTGGAACCACACTCCAGTTCTTATTCAAGGCTGGGGCTTACTCAGAAAATTGAATTTTTGACAGCTGTTTAGGTCTGTTACACGCGCATTGTCGCAAGCTGCCTGATCAGCTTTTAAATAATTTGAGGAAGGAGGCACCATGTTAACTGCTAAGCAAAATAATAACAGCTGCTGTAAGAACTTCGCAAATAAGGTCAGGATGGAACTGCTGGTTGACAAAACCAGTATGATTGTTAATGGGAAGTCATTCTTTACCTCATTTGTGGTACTTTTGGCAAATTCAAGTCTTTTGTTAACATTGAGACCTTCTAAATTAGAAAAAGCCATTTAGCATCTAAAGCAAGTAAAATCTATTCCAGTATTTCCATAGGATGTGTTACCAGTCTTCATTCCAGCTGCAATCAATAAATGAGCCTGCTGCTTGGTTATTTTCCCCCTGCATTTTCATGTGTTAGTTCATTCTTACAAATAGCTTGTTACATCATATGGGAGAATAATATAATAGGCTGCATTGTGGGTTTTAAATATCTTCAGTTAAAAAAACACATTCCTAAGCAAGTGAAAAGAGCACCAAGCAATTGAAAAGAGTGGAGATGCTAAAAAATTCTCAGGCTTGGAGCTCATTGCGAATCATAATTTCGCAATTTTTCACAGGAAGGATTACATGGGTTTGTGCTTTTGAGATGCCTTTATCTGAAAATGTAAACCAAATGTGATGGGTTAGCATGGTACTGAACTCTTCTGGAAAGGCAAACTATAATGAAATTCCTGATTTGTGTGGAAAGTGATTATTCTTTAGGGGAATAGATGGGAAGACGTTTTTGCTGGATCCTGTTGGAAATGGAGTTGTTCCTGCTGTAAAATGCTATGAAAGATGTGTAGCTAGGTTGTGTAAATTTGAAGGCTGAACATCAAATAAACTCCAGGAGTCACAGAGGTTTTTTCCTTGGAAACAGGGATGACCATTAAAGTTTCTGTTAGTTCTGAACTGTACGTGCATTTCCAGTACCTAAAGTCCAAACAGGTTTTTCTTTCCTTTGTTCTTTATTTCAACCAAGACTATCTCTGCTGAGGCTGGTGGAATCACTCCCACTCTGTGTTTTAAATAAAAGCCAAGTTGGATCTGTGGGGAGCACTGCCTGCGTGAGGTGTGGAGGAACAACTGTATTGTCATGAATACAAACAAGCAGAGACCTGTGAAATGCTGTAAATGTAGTCATGGTTTTTCAACAAAAAGTCCTTTCAGCATTAACAAATTCTGCTTTTAGAGGTGTTATCCTTGCTCCTTTATAAAAATATCCATTGTTTAGTTCTTGTTTCAAATATTATGAGTTCTCCCAGTGTGGATTATTTACGTAAAATTATTTCAACAACATCTGTGTAAACAGAATTTGTATTCTCTGAATCTTGTGCACACTTCTTCTTTAAAAGATTTCACAGTCTCCCATTTTGTGTACAGAGGGTACATGTTATAACATGCTTTATTCAGACAGAGTTAAAGCTTATTGAAAGCATTTGAGAAAGTGTTGTTATGCCCTGAGAGTCAGCAGGTGTTACAATATTTGGACATAACTAGATGTATGTAGTACAGCAAAGCCTTTAGTAGGGTATAAAGTGTAAAGTAATTTTTTTTTCTGAAGTACAGTGATCTGCTGCAGGGCAAACTACATCTACACATCCTGCAATTAATACAGATAGATTAAATAAAGATCAACGATGTGCATTTCCTTCAATTCCCAACTATAGCCACAAAACGTATTTTCAGGAATATATAAATGCATGGAACACTTGCAAAACCAGTATGTTGGTCATAAGCAAGAGGACTATAAACAAACTTAAGGTGAAGTCAGCTTATAAAATTTAATTTATTCTAATTACTTGCAAATGAAATCATAGTTGGACCATGTCATGTCCATGACCTCTGCAGAAAAAGTTTATCTGGCATTTTTGAGCTGAGGTTGTCCAGCACAAACAGAGGCTTATTGTGCAATTTTAATGTAAGCTATCAACAGCTCTAATGCATCTTACACCAGTTCCTTTACAAGATACTGAATTGCTGTGAAACATAAAGGATCTTTTGCTGCAGTTAATCATTCTGTCAGGAGATGCCTTCTGAGAACATCAGCAGCCTCACCTGCCTTGTGCAGTTAACACAGTGCAGGCACTGACACATTTGAGGAGGATTCAGAGTTAATTATTGATCTAGAAAACCTCGTTACACCATTATGAGCATCTTTTTACCCTTCAAAAGAATTCTTTGTGCCTCTTGTCAGCAAAGGGGTTGGACCTGGTCTTTGGTGGGTGGTTATGTCTACTGTTCTCACAAGGTCTTTGCTACACAGTGTGACCTTAAATTCACCTTAAATCTTATGGCCAGGAAGAATTGTAACAGATAAAACCCATGAGAGAAAGTTAACTATTAGTACCAAGGAAAAATACCTATTGAATTTTCTTTTGCTGCACAGTCTAGTTGCAAGAAGGGACAGATGAAAGTTTTTAGCATGGGAAAAAACAAACACCTTGCTTTAGTTTGGCCTTCCTGTATTAGCTGTGGTCAGCTGTAAAAGTACAGCAATGCAGAGCAGATGGCAAATCTTCCCTGATCTCCACTGCAAATAGCAATCCAAAAATACGCAATTTTCTTCCTTACTCCTGTTTGCACATTTCAGTATAACTCTGTGAAAGAAACAAGACAATCTTTGTTCTGCAAACTTCAGTGTAAATCATTAAAAAAATCTTTCCGTGGAAAGGATTAGATATTACCCAAAGAACTCCAGACTCTGACATGCATCTCTCTTTATCTCTCTTGCTCTGTCCCTCCCTGTCAGCATTTATTTTCTCCAAGGAACATATTATATAGCAAATAATATTACACATTTGATTCGAGGGCTTTGTTAGCAAAATGCAGACCCAGTCTTGCATTTCCCATAAAAGAAAATGCAGCGTGTTGGTGGTTTAGGATATTTTCTAGCTAAAGCACTCTAGAGAGCCTTGATGCTATCAAGAACTCCATGAGCTGTGTTTGTCTTTGAAACATAATGTAGGTTTGGAAACAAAAGAACAGGGAGAGGAAAACACAGAATGTCAATACTGGCTTTTAAAACTTAGTGCTTACTGGTTTTTATATTTTGGGGTTGAACTTTGCCTTGCTGAGAACATGAAGTTCTTGTAAGAGTTGATGTTAATGTTGAATGCTCAGCACTTTTGGAATTCTGACCACTTCTGTTTATGTGCCTAATAACGAATGCAGATGTCTGTGTTGGCATCTTGAAGTTTGATAGCTCTGATATGTCAAATACATTTTCCCACAGTCCAGTCTGTTTGATTTCTTCATTCTTCATACTTTTAAGGTTAGAAATAATATAATTATACCAATTTTCATGTGCTTGATGGCATATGTTATAATAAAAGTTAGGTGATTTATAGCTCTTAAAGTCTATAAAGCCCTTTAGATTAGAGGAAGACAAAGATTTCTGTAATAACTAGGAAAGGTTACAAATTATATTTTCCTTCATGAGTATTCATGTGAGTCTGATAGGCATTTGCATTGTTAAAATCTGTTCGAGATCATGTTCTTGGGTACAAAAGGCTGCCTAGTCAGATAATGGGTAACCCATGGTTTCTAACAATGATTCATTCACTAAATTCTTCTGTGTGACTGGTGAGCTGACAAATGTGTTCCCCAGGCTGTTCTTATGCAACCCAGTCGGTTGTGGATGCTGAAATCCAAGCAGGCTTTCCATCTTGGCTGTCCAACCTAACTCACAAGCAACCATTGTACACTCTGATGATGGGGATGGGTAACACACACATGCAAACCCTTGAAATATTCTCTATATGTGGGTGAGGAATAATCCTTTGTATCCTTATTCGTGGAAAACTTACTTGGAATTTCATTTTTTTTCACAGTTATAATTTTCCTTATATTCTGTATTTATCCTCTTTGGTTCATACAGCATCTGTCATGACCAGCAGTCGATTTTGTGAGCCTTTATACCAAAATAAAGCAAATAGTGACGTTTCATGCAAATTTGCTGTGAAAGCCCTCCAGTGCAGCCTGAAGAACTCAGGGCAGGCATATTGTGCAAGTATTTAAATGTAATTGCCAATGTCTGCAGGCATCTGAAAAGCAAGGAGAAAGGTGCTCCCCAGGATTATTGACTGTGCTTTAAAAGGAGTGAAGAAAAGGTAATTTTGATTTCAAGTTGGGTTAACAGATGGATTTACAGTCTGTAGGTGGGAGAAACCAGACTTGAACTTCACCTGTTCTTATATATAATGCTTTTAGTCTAGCCTTAGTCTTGTTTATCTCCTTCTAAGTTCGTAATTTCTTTCCAATTTTGGTTATAAGTGATCAGCCAATTTTGAATCCTTGGATATGTATCAAAATGCTATTTTTAATTTTCTAAAGTACAATGCAGGGTGCTAAATTGTAGAAATGACATTTTAATGGCTCTTCTTGGGAAAAAAATATGCCTCTTCCATCTTTTTCTTGTTTGTGGTCAGAAAATGCTGAAGTACTTTAGGTTTCTATTAGTTTTGTACTTTTGCTGTTCAAAGCTGGTCTTGCACTGCACCCTCCAAGCTCCAGCACATCCTTAACTCGCACACACATTTAATTTAAAGCACCAGGAGTCATGTGAGTCACACGCATGGATGTTTGTGGATTTAGCAAAAAACTCGTTCATATGCTCTCCAGAAAAATCATGGTCTTTATTTAGGAGATTTTACGTGTCTGTTCTAAGATTAGTCTTGCCCAAGTGATTTAGGAATACTTCGGCTCTGTGGGAATTGTTTCTGTGAGCATGCTGAGAATGCCTTATTTTCCATTTCATCACACTAAATGTCATCTTAGGTTGAATGTGTTGACCAATTAATGACTGTGTTCAGGGTTTTTTTCTGTAAAAATATTATTATAATGCATGACAAAACAATTGTGTGATAATGACACTCCGGAGTGACACACACTGTTGCTCAATTGCTTGATTAACAATCAGCCCCTGGTGACAAACAGAACTAATTTTTGAATATATTTTCAGCTTTTTGTTCTCCTTTTATTTAAAAGTTATTAAAATAACATTTTGTGCTACTGTCACCATCTTGCTTGAAAGGTTCCCAAAATACAGAAGTCTACCATGAACCAAAAAATTGTATTTATCAGAAAGGCAAAGACAATGCTAATTCTACTGATAATCATGAAGTTCTTACCCATGTCAAGCTTGTATTTCTCCTGGTCATATATAGATGTTTTAAATAGTCTCACTTGTTAGAAATAGAAATACTGGTGCTAGTGTGTACAACCTTATCTTCTGAAAGATGCTTGACAAATTTATGCAGCTATTCTCTGATTTTGTCAGGTTTTCTTTGAAAGTGCAAATTAGCAGACCTCTAAGTAAGATTTTTATTTAATGAATTCATTGTGCAATGACTTGCAGTAAGCCAAATGAAGCACATGAAATACACACACATGATTACACTCTTAAATAACCTGCCTGCTTCTTTTATCTCGTAGACTTGATATAAAATTGATTTAAATCTTCCTTCAGTGGGTCAGTTGTTGTTTTGCTTCACTCTGCGTGAATGGAAAATCTCTCAGTGGAAATTAGACCATACTAATACCAATGAGTTCTGTCACTGATGCAGAGAGGCCAAGATTTCACCAAATATGTGTGAAAAAACTCAGCATATTTTTAGAACAGAAATGTTGAGAATTTAATTTCCATTTTAGTTACATGGTGCAAATCTGAAATAATTCCATTGACCTCAGGAGATCCATTACAGATGTTTATCAGTCTGATTAAAAGTGGACTTTAACCAATGGCTGTAAACTAAAAGAAAATGTAAATTCCTCAAATCTGTTGTCCGAACAAGAAAGAGGCCAAGCTGAGGTCTCTAAATGTTTATTATTCTTGCCTAACCTAAACAACTTTTTCACAATAAGGCCCCACATTTGTGTCAAACCTCTGTAATGTGTGAGTCTATATCAAACAAAATTCTTGCTCTCCTCACACCACAAACTTCTCAGTTAGCTGTTTAATCTCCATTTCCAGCCCTAGTTTTCTGGAGCCTTTCTTTTCCTCTCTCCATTTCGGAGCCCTTGGTCAGTGCAAAGCAAGGAAGCCTCTCCAGCCCAGCAGGCCTGGGGCCAGCTGGCACAAAGCTGTGCTCTGCCTTGGCCTGGCCTTCGCAGGGAATAAGGAACTGTACTGCAGACTTGAACAATTGATAATTCAGCTCCTCCTGAGCGCTCAGCTCGGCCTCAATCCCTGCGTTCCCTCAGTTACCATGGATCTCTCTCCCAGAATGAAGCTAAAGAGAGCACCAAGTTCCAAAATCTCGCCAATGTCTTAGAGGGTTGCTAAGTTTATTTGCATTTCTAAACTGTTTGCTACTCAGTTAAGCCCAAGTTTTTTTGGTTTCTTTTTCTTTTTTTCTTGTTTCTTTTTTTCTCCTCAGAGATGATTCAGTATAAAAACATGTTTGTCTATATTAAGGGGACTCTGTTATACATTTGGGATATGTGGGGGGTTTTTTTTCCCATTAACTTCAGTGGAAACAGAATAAAGTCTAAATGGGGATTTTTGTTGTTGTTGTTGTTAATTTGTTCTCCACTCTTTTGCTATAACTTATTTTCTCCACTATCTCTGCTTTTTTTCATGTCTGAACTTGAACTCACTCGGAGTCAAGTGATGCTGAACTTCTAAATCTGTTCTGAGGGAGTTTGAGATGAGGCAAACAGCATTTGAGTGGAAATGTTATGTCATAGTAACAAATGCCTATGGATTAGTTAGTTTATTTCCAGGACCTCACGGGCTATACATCGCTATTTATAATTTAACTTTCTCAAGCAGCCACGACTGTGTTTATGTTGCCATGGTGTTCCTTGCCATACTTGAGGGTGGATAGTAAATGCTATAATTGAAAATAGATACTCCCACTGAATTAAGGGTAACAGGTGGTTATGTTTTTATTTAATCACGCTGCAAGCACATTACAAGTTAAATGTAGCTACCTCTACCCCTGCCTCTTTGCCAAGACATTTTCAGACATGCCGGTTTGTCTTCAGTGGCCAGCACTGGAGTAAACACCACGAGCCATGTGTCTTGTGACAGGCCAAGGAATGTCCGTGGCCATCAATGAGCATCCTCCACTCCGACTTCAGAGAGCAAATGTTCCTGTGCAGGAGAGGAGCAGCTCTGATGCATGGGGAGATCTGTGCCACCCTTCCTCTGGGGACTGAAGGCTGATCCCTGACAAGCATTTGAGGAGCAGCGATTGCTGTTTCCTTGTGACCTCCACATATTAGCCCTTTACCTCCTCTCAACTCTTCATTTCCTTCAGTTTTCCACTGAAGTTTTCCAAATTTTCCATATGGGCAAGACACATCCTACTAGTACGACTATTCAAAGCATCCCCTCTCACAAGCTTTTGATTAAATTGTGTCAGCTCCAATGGAATCCCTTAAATGTTATAATAAATCATACGCAAATCACATAATATATAAATATGTTTTCACATATACATATATGTGAAATATATATATGTGAATATATATGTGACTATATATAATTTTTTTCCATTCTTCAGCGAAAAGAGGTAGAAACACACAGATACTATCCTGAATTCTCCTTAATATTTTGGTGGGGGGAAGAAAGAGTTGTAGATTTTTCTCTCCAAAATGTTCTAAGATGTGAAAATTAAATAATTCAAAATAATTTCGCACTCTCTATTTACTGCAAAAACCTATATGGCCAGGAGTATTGAGTAACCAGGTGCAAATACTTCAGTCAGGATAGTGTGGTTATTATCAAAGGCATTTATAAAATACATGTTCATAGAACCATACCAAAGATGCCTAATTGGTGCAATTGTGTGAGCAGTGAAGTGCAGAGTGGAGCTTATTACCTGAGTTCTGCACAGCAGTCTCCTGTTGAGGATTTTTGTACCTTTTCTAGAAGCAGCTGTCAGACTTTGGTCTTTATTAAGTTTGGCTAATTGGGTCCTCCAATTTTTGCTATAGCTGTAGGATATAAAATTAATTTTCAGGAGCAGGAGAGGTGTGCGTATACAGAGTTTTCTCTTTAACTCAGTTCGGGGTTGTTTCTCATTTTTCCCTTTGCATTTTACCATTTTGCAAAGCAAAGCCAAACAAAATAGTGCTTCTTGGATGGTATGATTTGTCATATTTTGGTTTTAAGCTGGTTTACACTGGCTGGAAATGTTCATGTTATTTAAACCAATGTCACTTGCTTTGTACACCAGACCAAGAGTCAGAGAATGTCTTTAAAGCTTTGCAAGGAGGTCCTTCAGGCCTTTTACAAGCTCACAGCAGTTGCATTCCTTTCCTGTAAGTTGTTATACTTAACATCTTTGTTTGCAGGCCTTTTCCATCATTTTGGGAGTTAGACTTGCAAATGAAGTGAGCTACTTCAGCTCTCTAGGCTTATGTTATAGGTAGCACTTGATTGAGTTTATTGTTACGGAAAAGCTGAGGACATTCCCTAGGGCCACTCACAAACTTCCATGTAACACTGAGTGTGCAGTAAAGCATTAGGCTTTGAAGTATTCATGCATATTTAATGGTAGGGGAAGAAGAGAACTCAGCATTGTAGCCAATCCAAACCTCTGACAAGAACAGTGACTTGAGTAAAAAAACTTGAGCTTGCAAGATGTTTTTGATCAAAGCAAATTAAAAAAGCATTGCTGAAGGTGATTAATGGAGATTAGTAGATGGTGTGTATTAAGAACAATGTCATGGATTCACAGATCTAATGGAAATTCAGTGTTAAGCTTGGGTTTTTAATGGCATCTCTGAGTTCTCCCTGCTCAGCTGTTCCTCCACCTTTTTGGAGATGCAGGACCTGTGCTTTGTGTTGGTGCTGCTGCCAGGTCTGAAAGTCCCAGAGTCCTCGTGTGTGCCCTGGAGCTGCTTCAATCTCATCTAAATAGATATTGACCTGGGAAATAACTAACTCACTTTTCTAACCAGTGGAACATGTGTGGGCACAGGAGCAAGAGTCTGGAGCCAAGCTGCTGCTTCAGCAAGGTCTTCAACAGCCACAAACCCCAATTTAGTCTTGAAGTTTGTGAAAGCTTCTTTTTTGCCACTGTGCTTTACCAGGCTTCATTTTGTTGAGTTTATATCAGGTTATTCCACACTTTTCTTAAGCAGTTAGCTATGAATATTCATTCTTAACAGTCACGATTCTCTGTGTGAAATTGTAGCATGAATTTTTATCTTCATGTTGATGGGTGGCTCCTGATACTCCCCCCTCCTGCACCGAGTGTTCATTTCTCTGGTATCTTACTTCTTAAACTCAGGTTACATGGCAGTAAAAATGCTCCATGACTCTTGGTTTAAAACAACATTTTTACCCATTTTGTCAGTTAAAAGAAAACAAGTGAAAAGTAAGGGAACGTGGAAGTATGCAGAAGGCATTTTTCAGAGAAAAGAATTTAAGAAGTAGTAAGGTTTGTAGCAATAGAATTCACTTGCTCATCAGGTGACATTTAAAAGTATTTTCCATTTTCTGGAAACTGGAAATATAAGGAAACCATGGAGGAAAAGAAATAGACTTGCTGATTAAATATTTTATCATACACTCACTGACATAAAAATAATGACGGCGCTGCTGAGGTACATTTTTGCCTGTCTTATCTTGCAAACCCTTCTTTTGCTTTTGGACTTTTGACACCTTCCAGTTAAGAGTTTCAAAGGAAAAGGATTTTTAACTCCATCAACATTTCATCACCTCACTGATTTATGTGTGCAAATTGTTTGCATATGTCAGATTGAAACACAAACTGTTTAGGCACAGCAAACTTGGCAAGTTGACATACAAAGTTCACCTCAGTAAGTCAGCTGAAGATTTGGTCCCTTGTGTCCTTTCTGTAGCAAATTAGTGCATTGCATCTGCTTATGATATTCTAGAAAACAGGGAAAGAAAAATGAAATTATCAAAGTCTAAAAGGTATAGAGCATCAGTAGACTTTTTTTTACTATTTCACATACCTCCATATTGATGCTAGATAAAAACTGTTTCTTAGGCTTCAAAGATCGATTATTTCTTCATATTTTGCATTTATACTGAAGGAAGAAATAAAGAATTACTGGACTTGTTACTGTTAATCTTTAGCATTATTTATAAAGTCAAAAAATATACAAACTCTTCTGTGCAACGTTTCTTGACAGAAGTCAGTGTTTCAGCAGATCTGTCTAATGAAGCTGCTTGGGGAATGGCTGTCATGAAAATGCAAAGACCTGTGGGTGACATAAAGCCATTCTGACATCCTGAGTATGGGATCCTTTTCAGGCAGACTGAACAGCTCCACAAATTAATCATTACCTGAAGATAGGATGGCACCGGGACATGCATTGCATTTTCATAAGAACGAGGAATAACTCGCCCCAGATTGAAGGTTCTGTGGTCCTGAGGAAGCAGGCACTGCCGATCAGGTCTGGTTTCCTCTGAGCTGACCTTGGGAGATGTTTCTCTGTAATTTCACACTGCTCAGCCCCATCTCCCAGCTGTACCTCTGTGTTCCAGGAGCAGCAGCAGTACCAGAGCTGTGGGACACAGTCTGACCTGCAGCAAACTGGGGGCTCTTTGCTTCCTCTGAGTGTGGACCATGGTGAAGCCTGACTTTTCGTCCCTGAATTCTCCCATCTGTAGTGCTGGGGTGACCCTGTGGTGAATTTGGGCTGAAGAATTTGAGGCTGGTTTTCTAGGTGTTCATTCCCACTAAGGTCAAGGAGATAAAGTTACTGAGCTTTTCATCTAATCAAGAGTTGCTCTCTGAGCCTTGCAGGCTGCAAGTGATCACTGTAACTGTATCCTCTGTGCTCTCTCCTTTCTTCTCTTTGTACTCTCTGTAATTTGCCTCCCACTCCCTCTTTTAAATCCTTTTTGTAGGAGGTTAATTATGAAAATGTAGCTTTCCATCCTTGTTGGGTTCAAGTTATCCTAAGTTGCTACAACCATTGTTAATGACGTGTGGACAGATTCTTCTGGGACTTAACTGGTGCCCTCTCTCCAGGGTTAAAAATTATTTGTCTATTTATTTTACTTTTTTACTGTGCCTTGTAAACAATGATTTGTTCATGCAAGGACCTTCCTTATGGCAAATTTGTTTCTTTTAGGAGGTGGGGGAATGTGCTCTCAGGCACAGGATGTGACTGTTGGGGATGTCCTGTGCAAGGCTGAGTTGGACTTGATGATCCTCGCGGGTCCCTTCCAACTCAGCCTCTTCTGCGATTCTGTGGCCTTGGCCAAATGGGCTTTTGATGTGAAATTGCTGCACCTCGGCTGGGTCTGCTCTGGCTCTGTACCTGCTGACCTCTTCACACACTGATTAACACACGACTTCTCCTCACTAACGCTGTCTTAACTTTCACTCTGGATTTATGCATCCAAGCTGTGCTATTCACACACTTTGAAAATTTTTTCTTGAGTAATAGGAACCATTCTTATATGCTCTTTCTCAATTTTCTGTTCAATACGTTGAATAGATGATAGCAAATGAGAAGCATATGAAAAGCGAATTAATACAACTCCTGTCCTACTTGGTGAAAGTATAGAATTATAGTTTGATGCCAACACAAAATACTGAATTAATTATAAATTAAGATGCAATCTTTCGAATACCAACTGGGATTTTTCTAGCATGGCTATCTGCTTTACTGCATGTAAGCACAAAACTTCAGAAGAGGATTTTTGATGACAGTTTTTTAACTCTTATTCATTTAAATCATCAACTATTTGGGGACTGTTTCTTAAAGAGAATCACAGAGGTTGCAATAATGCTAATAGTTAGGATTTCAGGCAGTTTATTAATATTTTTTGCAAGTAATATTTGTCAGTGCAGCAGTATTTGCATATTATATTAGAAGTTGTTTTGCCAAGTGCTGGTTGGCAGGATGTCATGTTCCCTGGTTTCCATTTGGAGCTGAGAACTCTTCTGATTGTTTTATCTCTGAAAGGAGTTAAAATTCGCTTTATTTATTGTAGATCCTAGCCCTGGTAGGATGCACAGCATCTAAATTCCCAGGGAGTGATCCTCACTTTGTCACTGCCAGGAGCAAACGCTGTTCTGCTGTTGTTTCATCTCCACAGCCCTGGTTCATGCCCCACACACACACAACTGTCCTGGGCACAGAGATAAATTTCCATGTCCATGTTTAACTTTGATTTGTAGCTCCATTTTCTCTCGGACCTCCTCCCACTGACTGTAAATCAGTAAGTGAAAAGCACACCATGTACACGATCTGCAGTCAAGCATTTGATATGTTTGTAATTAATTGACAGCATTCCTATAGACGCTGCTAAGTGAGATTAATGCCCTTCTCAGATCCACTTCTACACTGGAGCCAGCAGGAGTTTCTCTTCTTTTGTATTAAGAATGCAAAAACATGAACCTAAGAGAGAATGCATTGAATGAGGAGCTGTGTGTGACATGCAAGACAATTCTGTCCTGAACTGCACTCTGTAGAACTCTGCTGGCTTTAGGTGAAGTGCTTTGTCTTATTGTCCCACAAAATACTACAAGTCAGTTTTGCATGTGACATTCACATTTATGTGTTCTTTAACTGTGCTACCAGAGGACCAAATTGTGTTAGAAAGTTTAAACTGTTTCATAGGGACTTCTAATAAAATTGTAGAGCTGGTGATTTGCTGAATTATATATAATATGGACAAAAAGGCACAAGATGAAGCAAGGTTTTTTTCTGGTCAGTGAATATCCAGGGGGAATGAGTCCGGCTTGGTGAGCCAGTACATTTTTCTGTTCTGGCACTTGTTGCTTTGCTGCCTCATCTTCTTCAGCAAGTGAGTTAATAGTCAGAAATCTTCTTCATGTGGCCCCTTGGCCTGGAACTACAAAATCACCTTGTCCTCTGTCAATATATGAAACCCTGTCCTCCTCGGGAGAAAACATGTTTTCCTCATCAGAAAATTAAAACATCTCATGACTACAAGTGCAGGAATCCTGGCAGCCTCAGTTGTGCTCCACATTCAATCAGGAATGACATCAGTAGACGTTGGGACCTTTTTGTTTTGCTGCTCGTGCTCTCCTGTCGTGGCTGCAGCCCTGAGCTGATGGCCCGTGCAAGCTTTTGCTGCCAGGCATGGGGGAAATATGCAAATAGAATAATCTTCTGAATCATCTTGTAGAAGGCATTGCTGTAGTCTGAGGCAGAATTATAAACCATCAAAACATGCAAATCACGTTTGTGTGAGTGACACAGTGAGGGTGTCCCTGTGCTTAAGTAGGGCATTACTCAAAATAGTACTATTCCAGCTTTCCATGGGAAAGTACTTTCTGTTCACTGAGATGTTTTCTTTCTCTACCTAGTCATCAAAAACACCATCAATCCCCTTTCCAGGGAGGCAAGGTTCTGTGGAATGTGACATTTGTTATTTCCCTTACCTGATAAGAGCTGGAGACCTAGATTTGTACAGAATATAGCACATACTTTTTTTTTATTATTATTATTTCTTTATGCATGAGAAAGCGCTTGTTCAGAAGAACTTGGCACCAAAATTTTGATTTTCTGGCTAGATGTAAGAGAGGTAAATTCACTCTTTCTGTAGTTTTTGTGCACCTTAATGCAGAGAAGGAAATAGGAGTGAGTTTGTTGGAGTCATGATATAGAGTACATGGTTGGAAATAATTCAAAGGCAACCTCCTGCTGCTCTTTCTGTGTCTGTTGAAGAAAAAACATTATTACAGCAGACAACTGTCAGATGAAATTTCAGAATTTATATATTAGAGAAGTAGAATATACTGTGCACATTATAATCATGCTACCAATTTAGTGAATGTTTTTGGTGGAATTAACAATATAAATTAAAAACTATATAGGCTATAAATGTGTTATTCACCCAGTTGCCCTCCTGGACCTCCAGGCTTGATCTTCTTTCCTTTGCATGGAATTTGTGCAGGCATGAAGAATTTCAAGCCAATATATGAGGTGGCTGTCAAAGGAGATCCAATGAACAGAGGTGGTGACACTTTTCCCCTCAGTATCCAAAAGTGTAATTGCACACAAATATATCATTGCTTATCCGGATACAAGAGAAGCTTTAAAATCCCACAGAACACAGGAACTAATGTATCATTTTTATGTTACTTTGCATGGCTTCACTTTGTGTCCTGTAAAATAAAATATTCTGATCGTTGCCATTTATTTTTTCAGTTTCTAAGAGCTTAACCATTTCGGATGATCCACCAATTGGGTTTGAAGCACAAAATGGTGTATTCATGCAAGTATCAGTCCTGGTGTATATGTCCTTCTGAACGTCAAATTAATAGCTTGAGTCCCAGAGGTTAAAAGGAATTTCAAGTGCTGCTCTAATGAGGACAGACAGGAACATCTTTTGATACCTTGGACTGAATTTAAGCACTTGCCTATCTGATATACTTTATAGTGGTGCCCGCTCCGCTTCCATAATTATGGGCCTGTCAGCATTTCCATTACTAACCCCTATATTACAGCTGAAAATATCACTCCAGGATGAAGTTTTGTACAAAGCCTCTCAGCTGTGAACGAAGAAGCTTTCAAAATTAATTTTGCTGCTTCTCCAATGTAAAAAATGAAGTTTTGCCGTTGCTTGCTCTACCCTGTATTAATGCCTTGTTTTCAGAAAAAAAAAACCCCACAGGGTCAAAATACTGATGTTTGTTTCCTGTAGCGTGAATGTAACACATTGAAAAGATAAGAACTGAAAGCTGAATGCTTTCATTTAACCACAAAAAAGGCAGGAAAAAGTACATCTGCAAGCTGCCACTGTGAGCTCAGAGCCACCTCACTTCATTTTCACCTGTGTGCAAAGATTTCCGTGGCCTGTATCCTTTTGTATAGATTCCAAAACAACAAGGAAATTATAATTTTGGTATCAACGTAGACTGATTTTAAAGTAATTATTTAAGAGTTCAAGGACATTTAGAATTAGGAAGTGCAAAAATTAATGTTGCCTGTGCAGTTTTGGTTTCCTGCTTTTGGAATATATTTTCCATAAAACCGGTTCCTGGAAAGGCTGGGTGAGGCTAGTGTGAGCACCATTTTGTCATTATATCATTTCTTTGTCTTTTTCTTCAGTAACTTATTACCGTCTCTGAAGGTGGAACCAGTGTCTGCCATGGTTTTGAGTGATGCTTATCACTGAAGTGTCTGAGTGTTTACTAAATATTAATCAACTTATTTTCATTGCACCTTTGTAAATGAACAAATTCTTTAATTTTTCAGATGACAAAAGTCTGTATTGAGACATAATAGTTGAAAATACTCACTTTTTTTTAGTATTTAATACTCCGAACTTGATTTTTCAGGGTGGAATTGAAAACACAGTTCTCATTGGCTTTAGCAAGTGGCAATCTGGTAAATATTTAGCATTTCCCTGAATCAGATCTCTTGTGTCGAGTGGGGTACCCAGATGAGGAGGAACAAGGGAATAGCAATTGCTTGTGAGGAATTTGGAATTAAGTCATTTGCTTTTTGTTACCTACACAGCTTAAATTTTGTCACTCGTGCCTCACAACGGGGCCCCTGTGGTGATGCCCAGAGGATACACACTGATGTGGAGTCTGCACTTCAGCTGACCTTGAGCTGGCACTGTTTGCCCTTCCCAGAATGTTTTGCAGCACTTCAGCAAATGGAGCAGAAGCCCTACGTAAAATCATCCACATTAGTATGCAACTGCCTCCAATGGGGAGAAAAAGTGCTCTGTGATTATTTAATTGTGCCAGAGTTTAGGTACCCGAGTGCATAAATATCCAATCAGAGCTCCGTCCTGAACGGCTGCCTTTACAAGCTGAATGAGATTTCCTTGAGCATAGTTTTTGCTTGTAATTATTTTGAAAAATTTTGAGGGGAAAAAAAAAATAGCTTGGCTATCATAGAATCAAGAATGGTTTGGGTTGGAAAGGACCTTTAAAGGTCACCTGGTCCCACCCCCTGCCATGGGCAGGGCCATCA
Source organism: Acanthiza pusilla (assembly GCA_036630365.1). Taxonomy (NCBI): domain Eukaryota; kingdom Metazoa; phylum Chordata; class Aves; order Passeriformes; family Acanthizidae; genus Acanthiza; species Acanthiza pusilla. The sequence continues at coordinate 1,655,890 of JAXCHO010000010.1, read as the reverse complement.
TGTGATGTGTGACCATTGCCTCATGTGAGCCGCTGGCTCTTATCAGCAGTGCTGGGGCCTTGGGATGCTCTGCACAGGCTGCTGCACTTGAGATAATGGACAGGCATGGACAGAACGAGCCCTCAGAACACACCCAGCGCCGCATGAGAGAGGAGAATGAGCAACAGAAAATATCTGCGATAAAGAACACAAAAAACATAGATCCTAAATATAGTAGGATCTGTGAGACTGTGCGGTAAGAAAAGAGTATTTTGATAATTCTTCTGGAAAGCCCTAAAAAGCTTCTTTGAGAATATGGAGCTGTATTTGCAAAGACTTAAATTTAAAGGTTTATATTTAGCCAAGGGATTTTCATGCATAAGTATTTATGCAAAGACTACATGTCTGTTGAATTTCAAGTCCCTTTCCTAGCTCCCTGTAGGCATAAGAGCCTTCCAAAGGAAAGAAATTCTGACATTTATTTCCAATACAATGAATCATTTTTATTTAATAATTGCTATTATTTTTACCAGCAACTGAAACATTCCTGAGCCATTTTCATTGTGGCTTTCCGAGCCTAAAGTAGACACAGTAAAACATCATGCAGCTAAAATTCAATGGAGTTTTTACCAGCAAGAAAACAATCTCTTGTAATGGCAGTTGTTAGCCAGCTGAAAGATTGGTCATCTGTTCCTTTCCCTGCTCATACTTTAGATACAAACCTCTTCAATGTAAGTGGTTCATTTTCATATTACTGTTACTGATAGCATAAATTTTAAATACAATTCTGTTCACAGAATAATACCACTACGTATTTATACAATACGCTGCCTATGTCAATGTTAAAATAAATAGTTGATGATAACATAAACTTGTGTTTTACTTAACTGGCAATGACCTGCTGCAGTATCAACATCATTGTTAGCAATATAAACAGGCAGCTAGTAAACACACAGCGCATGCACCAAAGTGCCTTTGTTGGAATTATTGTCAGAGCAAGGCTGGATTAAGTCAAACTCAGCTGCTTATGGTGTTTTCGGCCGGACTCAGCAAGACAGTGGCCATCTTCAAGTCAAATACAGATCAGCAGGAGATGAGAGTGGTTATTTGGCTTCAGCTCTAGGCTCCTTTATTTTTCGTTCCAAAAAAATAGCAATAAAACAAAAGTTGTAGCTAGCAAAAGCTAAGAGGGAGCTAAGAGAATAGGGACACTCCTGAGGGCAATATTGGGTTGGTTATCCCCACCTCAGCGCTGGCCTGAGTTGGGAACAATCTCCGTGTGGGAGCACAGAGCAGCTCAGCCAGACCAGTCACCCACAGTGAGCTCGCACTGCAGCCCAGGTCTGTGCTAGTCTTCATTATTGTCATCTTGTTTCACAGGTTAATTATTTGATGGCTCATCTTCTTTCAGCATCTTTTTCATATGGCCTTTGAAACCATATCGAATCTTTCACTTCGAGAAAATTTACAGCAGTTCCACTTCTTTGAGCTTCTCAATAACTATTCATCCAAATCTCTAAGCTGATGGTGTTCTCTGAGAGGCTGTCTGGGATGAATTTCTCCTATGTTTTACTGTATTTCTGGAAGGATAAAACAGTACATTTTTGTTCATGATTTTGAATTCTTGCAGGGGCAACTGCAATTTTAGGCATTTCTATGAAGTTGTTGTGATGTGTAGAAAATTGCTTTGAGGATGATACCCGATGGTAACTGAGAATTCATTTAATGTCATTTTTTCCTTCTGAAGTCATTGGAAGAAGAAATGTCAGTCAAACGGCCTTAAGGAAATGTTTAGTCTATGGATGAATGGAGAGGCAATCGTGTCTCTGCGAGTTTCCCTTTGGGATTCATTTCTAGACTTGAGAAAGTGCATAATGTGCTCCATTGTTGCCCTGAATGAGTGTCCTCACAAAGATGGAGCAGTGACACCACACTGACGTCTTCAGTTCCTCACGTGGCAAAGGTACTGAAATGCAGAAAGCCTTTCACATCATCCTGACTTCACAGGCACCTCAGCTGCAAAGATAAAAGCATCCATTTTGTAAAGGTTGAGAGTTTTGTGATATGAATCTCACCAATAGATAGGAAAGGAAAGAAAAGGAACTAAAAATGGAATGGCAAGGAATAGTGTCGTATTTCAGCCCTGCAGGATTGCCTTTAATAGTAAGTGGAAAACCAATGCTAGTTTGATCTTCCTGTTGTAATGAAATTATTGAATTATCCTTTCATGTCCACAGATCAAAAAAAATTGAGAAACTTGATCGTTCATTTATTCATCTGAATGACCTTTAGTCGTTCTGGCTGTCTTTGTGTCAGGGAAGTCAGTTGTCGAATAGTTGGGGCTGTCAGGGATTTGTGGCACAGTGAGGACTGCAAGAACTGTATAAATAGCAAGCCTCAAATTCAAACCTTCTGGCTATAGAAGAGCGTGTGGTGTCTCTGTAGCACACATCAGGGCTGAGAGGAAAGATGGAAGGTCTTTTTTTAAGGCAAAGAGCCTTCCCAAATAAGGGCAGCTACAGCAGGTTTGGGTCTCCAGTTTGAGTTATAGCACCAAAAATGAGGTGACTTTCTCTACCCTATTTTGCTCATAAAAAAAGAGATAGACGAAGGGGGAGGACTGCCATGGGAGCTGATCTGCTAGATTTGTACCTTTGGGGGAACTGTGGTGCATACTTGCTACGTGTGGAATTTCCTGGTGTTCATTAAGGCAGCATCAACAGGTAATACAGGAAATACATATGAATCCAAGGCTGAAACTCAAACTTCATTTTCTCTCTTCCACATGCTGTAATTCAGGTGCTAGAATGCAAATCTTTTATTTGTTCTCAGTAACTGAGGAAGAACTGGGCAATGGGAATCCTCTGAGTTGTGAAAGAAGAGCCCTGACCCGTCACTAAATCCAATTGAATTGAACACACTGTTTGCCCTTTTGGAAGCCTTTGTGGTTGTCGGGTCTAAGCTTTTGTGTTCTCTGTTGATGGTCATTATGTGTTTGTGTGTTAGAAATTATTGGAAGAATGAGAAAATAAAGCAATAATCAGTCATGCTTGCCAGACTCTGTAGTTTTAATGTCACTAAGTGCCATGGGAAAATGACATGAAAACACTTGTCATCTCTGAATACAACCTTGCATCTTTCCTTGCCCTAAAAGAACTTTGTTTACAACATTAGCTTCTCTTCAGTGTTTAGGCCTCACTTTAAACATATTAAATACTTTTCAATAGTAATTATTGGTTGTGCAATTTAAATTTAAAGAAACAAGTTGGAATAAAAAGTTTCTTTTGATATTTTCATTCCCCCCCCCCCCTTTTTTTGGCATTAAATATTATTTTTGAGACCACTGCATTATCTGTTCTATTTTATTGTAGCACCTGGGGTGCTTTTTCTTTTCTAATCTCACTTCATTTATGTTATTGGTGATGCAGATTATATCAGGTGGCTGTGGAGCTCATTCAGAATCATGGCAAGAGAATGGGCACACAGCAGGTTTAGTGTGGTCAGCTAGAGGGTACCGTATAGAAAGTATATAATAAAATATATTGAGTAGATTAACGTTGTATGCCTGGATGGATCCCACTGGAAATGCCAAATCTCTTCCCACATATTGTCCTCCCTGTCAGCATTTGTGCTCACGGCAAAATGACCATTTGGCTCCGACAGAAGTGACACTGTGAGCTTCCCACAGAGCCAAACTGGAGGCTGCCTCTGAGTGACAGTTGTGACCAGTTGAGACAGCAAATTGCTCATTACCATCCTTTCAATCAAAGAGTAAAATTAGATGCATTAATTTATTTGGGTTGAACTAATTGTCTGCAGCCTGGGTAGAAGAAAAGATGAAAGAAGCGCTGTTCAGCCTGGTTGTTTGTGGTGGCTTTGCCAATCCAGGATGGGGAAGGAGGTGTATCAGATCTGAGGAGCAAGGAAGGTGCAGCTGAGGAATATCCCTGCTCTGCTCTTCCCTGTGCAGCTTTAATTTGTGTGTCTGAGGTGCAGCTGAGGAATATCCCTGCTCTGCTCTTCCCTGTGCAGCTTCAATTTGTGTGTCTGAGGTGCAGCTGAGGAATATCCCTGCTCTGCTCTTCCCTGTGCAGCTTTAATTTGTGTGTCTGAGGGGCTGCACACAGTTCAGCCATGGCAGTGAGGAATTCAGAGTGCCCAGATGGTTATCTGCTTCTCAGGAGAATCCTGCAGTCCATACAGAGCACAAGGCAAAACAACTGCCAAAAAAAAGAGAAATAGAGAATTCAGGTTCCCAAGTGGATAATTAACTATTAACATTCCTTATATGTACTCATTCCATGAATGGATGTGAGAGAGGGAGGAATGGAATATTCTAAAGGTTAACAAGTGGCTGGAAAGTGACAGTGAGGATCCTGCAGGAAGAGTTTGCCATGAGCTCCTGCTAAAGCTGTTCCCTGAACTACTGAGCTAAAACCTTCCTAGTCAAGCTCCCAGGCCCTGCATAAAATCCCACATGTTAGAGGTTTCCCTCTTTTGGGAACGCCTAGCAGGTAGTGTGACATCCCCTCCCTCCCTTTCCACCCCAAAAGGTTTCAGATAAGGGAGAGAAATTTAAAACAAATCTGAGAAACTGTCCACTGGAGTAGTCAATTTATTAATGAGGAAATTCTTCAACAGGCATTGCCCAGCCTTTGAGCTGTAGGAGAACTCCCTCAGTATTCCCATTAAAGCATAGCATTATCTTGTTAACAAAGCTGAAAGTTTTTAGAATAAAAAATTTTGTCGTAAAAATGTTTCACAGTCACAAACCTGTAGAAATATTTGAAATTATCTAAATCATTATAAAAGCAATGTTTTAACTTAAAAGTAATGCAGAGATGTACTGCTATCAATGTTTGACTGAATGAGACGCATTTAGAAGTGCGTTAGACTAAAATTAGATTACTGACCAACCTGTGAGACCCGTTGGGGCACAGACATTTTCAGTGAATTTCATTAATGTTTTAATATTTTCTTCCATATTTTTCCTTAATTACACCATTTTGTGTTTCCCAAGGAATAATTTGCCAGCACATGACATATGTTAAAGAATTGTCTAAGTTTGTCTGAATTCTTTATTTTTATGAGAAGTAATAAGGAAGGTCAAGCTGTGTTGCCATGCAACAACTTTGTGGTCTTGCTGTCTGCTCTTTCTGCATGCTATAAAAAAATCAAAAATGCAGGAGATAAAGAGCTTTCATTGGGTTGCCATTGCTGCAGCAACCACTTCCTCTCTGAGCTTGAACCAATGACGGGAGCGTTTGGGGAGCAGAAGGCCCTGGGTGGCAGGAAAGGAAGCGATGAGCTCTTTGTGACTGTATTTTTAGACTCTGGTGAGGAGGGGTTTTTGTTCAGTTTGTGTGCGTGTGGTTTTTGTTTGGGGTTTTGTCTATTACTGAGGTCTTCAGCAGAATGCTTTAGATTAATTCTCTGACTTTTTCCAAACCCAGCTTTTTACAGGGTGTGTGCATTTCAAGCCTTTGAGCTACATGTTTTCCATTTCAAGCATGTGTCTCAGATAGCAGATCCCAGCCACGAGCACTCACGGAAACTGTGCTCGCATGACTGTCTCAGGGCTCTCTGCTGGTCTGAGGGACTGAAGGAGCAAAACCAGGTTCTCTGTAAAGAATTCTTATCTATTTATCCATTTTTTGTTGTTAAGGTGCTCGCATGACAGTCTCAGGGCTCTCTGTTGCTCTGAGGGGCTGAAGGAGGAAAACCAGGTTTCTATAAAGAAATAATAAAACTATAAAGAATTCTTATCTATTTACCCATTTTGTTGTTAAGGTGCTCGCATGACTGTCTCAGAGCTCTCTGCTGCTCTGAGGGACTGAAGGAAGAAACCCAGGTTTCTATAAAGAATTCTTACCTATTTATCCATTTTGTTTTTACAGTTTTCAGCTTTATTCCCTGGTGCTACTGTACACCACGAGCTCTTGTACCCAAAGGCCACGTTCCAAGTGACGCAGCTGGCTCTAGCTAATGAGGAAGTGGTTAAGTGCAGTAGGGAGTGCAGGAAAGCTGTTTGTTCACTTGCACACAAAGCTCTCCAGAGTCAACAGGAGAGGCTTTCCATTGGAATCAACAGGATCTGTTCCAGCTGAAGTGGCCTTTTGGAAACTTCTTTGTACTTGGAAGTTTCCAAAAGGCTGCAACACAAAACAAAATTCTTGTGGCAGAAAGATATTCCCACTTAGAAGTATTGAAGAATTGATTTATCTGTTACTTGTAGCACAAGCTACTTCAGAAGGGTGTACAGTCCAGCACAGGACCAGGGGCTGCTCATTCTTCCGCTGTTGCTGGTGGTCCTTACTGCTGTTGTTGGTATCCAGAGGCATAGGGCAAGGGTATCTGTCCTAGAAAAGTCTTTTGGTTCCCTGGTGCGTGGTCAGGGTTCCATTAGTCCCACTGGATTCTCTCACATGCTGATATCTGCACTGATAATTGCCAGCTGTGACTTACAGCCCCCCAGCAGCATAATCAGACTGCAGCATCTCTGTGGAGTACAGAGATATGTATTTGTTGTATGAACTCAAGGAACTACATCCCATCTATCCCAAACGCTGTCACTCTTTACAATCTTCCTAAGTATGATGAACCCACAGAATTCCTCTGCAGTGGTTAAAACCTGCAGGTCGTAGTTTCCTGCACCTCCCTCTGCACTGTTTCCAGGTTCTGTCCCAGAGGAGGTGGTGATTGTGTCTGCAATGTTCTAGACTTCCCTTACAGAGCACTGAAACCAGATAAGCACTGGTGGAATGCCTAATGCTGTGACCCCATCTGTCAAAAACAGCTGGAGACCATATAGCTTCATATTCCTGGATTATGATAAAATCGAATTAAGCCTATAGAGTCCCTTGTCAGGAATTCTTTGCTTCATCCTCCCTTTAGTCTACATGTGGTATTGAAAGAATGTCTGCTCTGGAAGCTTTGTAGCCTGTCAGTCAGTCAGGAATGTGCTCCTTCCTGGAAATTTTGCTTATGCTTACGTAAGAGCTTCTGTTCTGTGTTGTGCTGGAAGGGAGCAGTTCTGCTCATCTGTACATCGTCAAAGAACTTGTACCTTCAAGGTGGAAAAGTTTGAAATGAAAACTTGTGTGTTCTAACTCCAGACAAAGACATGAGCACCCTGACCCCCCCAGCGTGTGCACCCCCAGGTGTCACAGCTGCTTTTTGTTTTGCAGCAAAATCCAGCTTTCCTGCCCAAGAGTTTCTTTGGCTGCAGTTTGGATTTTCCATAGGTCAGTGGCAGGCAAACAGATCTCTCCCCTAAACGCTCACAACATTCGTTAGAGATCTGTGCATGTAACAGAGGCATAGGTACAAAAGTACAAAGTTTCTGCGGTGGTGACTCCTTTCAGCATGGGGGGGTTTTGGCACAGATTTATGGAGTAGGTACTTCAGTTGCAAATGTTTATTCTCATTAACTAAAATGGGGAAATTAGGTCTTCTTTCAGTACTAGTTTCAAGATTTCGGTGTATCTTAAAAATCTGGGGAGGAAAGTATGTCTTCATTTCCTTCTTATGCAATTGCTCTCATGTGCTTCCTTCCATCAGATGACTTTAGATAACCTTAATATTTTCATCATCCTGATCCCTGGGTTAGATGCAGAGATGCAGGAATGACCTCAACTATTTAGGGACCCTGGATTCTTTATAGCATTATTTTTATCTACAGGATGCAGGAATAAAACAAGTGCATTTTAAAAATTAAATTGAATTCAGTTTTATTTTAGAGGATCAGAAAGCAGGATGAAGTGCTTGTGGTAATCAAATGAAATATGCTGGACTGTGAATATATTCTTGTTTCATTGTGAGTAGCACACAAAATTTCACTTTCTTCTGAATAAATTATCAGAAGGCAGATTGAATTTGTCTTGTTCAGCTTGTTACTACTAAATACTAAATTCTGATGCTGTTTTATTCATTGTAGATTGTGCATACTACGAAAGTTCTCATTTTTTCATATTTATAAGCAGAATTATATTGCCTAAAATGCGTTGTAAGGAACTTGCTTGCCAAAAAATGTAATTGCAGAATTATTCCATGCTGTGATTCTGACAAACTTTATGAAATCCTTTGTAATCTCTTTGGTGCTTCTAAAGTCAAAGTTTACTCAAATTTTTTTCTGAAAGCATTGAATTCTCTGCACTTGAAAGTTGATGGTGGTGGTGTGAGAGAGATTTTTACAAGTCATAAAAATGAGTAATTACTGAAGAAGAGTAATTAGAGAGAAGAAGCCTGAGGGGAAAGAAGTTCTACTTAAACATTAAGCAAATACCATTAGCCATGCAAAAAGAGAAAATAATTTCTAAAAGCATGAATAGATGCACACGTGTTTGGTCCATTTATAGTTAAAGATAAACCTAACTCCCAAGTCCATTTCTGCACTCCACTGAATTTTGAAAGGGTCAAAGGATATATGAAACTCTGGACGCTCCTAGCTTAAACTGAACTGGATTAAAATCACTGAATTTTTTTAAATCCTGCACTTCACAGAAGTCACCCTCCCTGCTCAAAGGCAGCTTTGCAGCCCAGCCCTTTGACACATTGCTGACCACAGCACATCCCTGCTCTGGCCAACTAAAACGTATTTAATATGCACGGCACACGAGTTCGTTCCTTCTCTTCGCCCTGCCCAAACCCTGTTTGTTTTAGTGGAAAAACAGAGAACAGCTTTTGCTGTCAGGTTTAATAGAGCAAGCTTCTCCATCACCAGCACCAGTGCGTGGAGAATGGTACTTTTCACTGGGAGTACTTTCCACAGGCTCTTGCTGCTGCTGGAAAGAGATTGCTGACAGAAGGCCCATGCTTTTCCAGTCTGACTTTGCTTGGAATATCTGGAATGGAAATAGAATTTTCCTGGAATATCAGGAAAAGAGTTTATGCCACTGAAAATCCTTTAGTAACCTCGACAAAAATTATGTTGCAGTTTTATTTCACATTACAAATTTTAAGGTATTTACTGAACAGCTCCTTGAGCTTCAGCCTTTACATTAACAACAATCTCATGAATTAATTGTGGCAAACAAATAAAATATGCTTTTGCCTTAGAAAAAGCTTCAGTAATGTTTGCTAGACATCAAACTGGTTGTGCACTGTGAGGCAGAGTGAAGTGTGCATGCAAGGAAGCTGGAATTCCAGAAAGCTGGAATCAAAGCAGGAATCAGAGCAGGTACTCCCAAACAGGGCTGAGAGTGAGGAGTGGTCAGTGTGCAGTACTCACAGACTGCTCAAGAGACACTGTGAGTCCCTTTTCGCTGTTCTTTGTGTGCACAGAGGACTTTGGAGAAAGCCTCTGGAAATGTATCTGCATTCCTTGCAGGAAATACATGGATAAATCTACATAATAGAATATGATCGGTATTTATGTACAAAGCACACAGTGTACATGGTTGAAAAATGTAACCAGCTGACTCACTGTAAAACATTGTTAATAAAAACTGATTCTTAAAAATTGTATGAGCTTGTACACTCCAGATAAACAGCTGGCTTTTTTCAATAGCACAGCTGTTGTAGAAGCATAAAATGACTAAAATTTGAACAGGACATGAGCTATATTTGGCAAACCATTTGCATGAAAGCTGAACATTTGCAACTTCATTTTCATTTATTTTCACTTTCATTGTACACCTATTAACCAGAGACCTGGACCTGCTCCTCTTGCTTTCAGTATCCCTTGTTTAGTCGTGAGCCATTATGTGCCAGGGTGTTGTAAACTTAGGAGTAGACCCTGTTTCTTTAGGATACTGACTTTCAACATCCAGTGTGTCATCGCTGAACTGTCATTCACAGGAATTTAGGCAGATAAAGGATCCTAAGGATGTAATTTCTTCCTTGAAAAGGCAAAGCAAACATGAAAGCAGTAAGAATGGCACTTCACAGCATGCGAAAGTCAACTGTTCCCACTGCAACTGTTTGTTTGTGAGGCTACAAAAGCATGTTCCCATGAATTTGGGCAACAGTGAAGAATACTGCTGATGCAAGTCAGCAGATGTGTAGTGCTTTGTGATTCACAGATGCATGCAGGAATTAGTTGAAAGAAAAATTTTGAGCTCAACTCTAAACTCTGACTGGTCACATTCTTTGTATATTACTGCAGGAAGTGACATTTATACCACTAAATGACTTGCATGATTTTCTGGGGCCTCAAATCTCAACACTGAATCATACTAACATTTAGATTTCAGGACCTAGATGTTCGGTGTTATTGATCTTTTGTATGGATAAAAACAGATTTCCTTTTGAGGACAGTAATTTAGAAATCTACCTTTGCTCCTGGAGCTACTTTCTTGTATTTGTGCCTCAGGGACAGCCATTTAAAATAGCAGTTCATAGAAACATCTTTGTCATCTCTGCATGACAAAGAGAATGCCGTGCAAAGGTTTGCTCTAAACGTCTTCGCTTAGAACCAAGAAGTCAAACAATGTGTTAGTGCAGCCTCCACGCTGTGTTTGGCCAGGGTAAAGGAGATTCAGGGTCAGGTCAGCAGCCTGGAGGTCTCTGCACAGCACTGCCCTGGGCTGCAAGAACAGCCCCTTCTGCCTTCTCTGATTGCTATTTACGCTTTCCTTGCAGAATTTCCCAAGCTGTCAAACCCAGCAGTCCTCTCTTCACAGAACCCTAGCCTACAATGTAATTATTTCCCCAGGAAAATCACTATTTTAGAAATATAAACCACTGCTTTCACATTGGTAAATTCTGCTACATAAGAGAGACTTCCAAGTTCAAATTTACGGTGAGTTTATTCCTGCTTTCTTTCCTGCCCCTCTAGGAAAAAAGAAGGATTATTTCAGTGGCAGGTTCTCTAACTCTGCAGTGGTTACAAGTCTGACTGATTTCCCTCCATAGCAATGTCCTGCAGTAAAACCTTGAGGTGGTGGTTATCAAGAGATATCCACTTTTATTGCCTGCAGAGTAGCTCTGTGCCCCAACTGACACCAAACCAAATTCCTAATTCCAAAAGCAACCAAGGAGGAGCCGATACAAACGCACCCATACACGAAACACCAAATAGCAGCGCACTGCACATTCCTCCTTTCTTGTTCAAACCGATCTAGGAATGTTAATAGCACAGAAAACATATCACTTTGTCAGAACCTGGAGCCTGTGTCATGGAAAAGATTTTCTGAAATGATTGTTAATAGCTGTGAATCATCACCTCCAGCAGTTTGGGGATCAGAGGGCACAGCCTCAGTGCTCCATCAGCCAGGGCTGTCACTGCCCACACGTGAGGGCTACTCCCACATCCAAACGAGTGTGAGGATGCAGCAGGACTCACCCATGCCCGATGAAATGATGTCTAATAATTCTAACATGAAGGATTTATGGTTAGTGAGAGCGATAAGAGAAACCACTTCTCTTTAAGTAATTATCATTTAGAATGAGAAAGAAATTACAGGTGTGTGTTGTGGTAGCAGCACTGAGCTGGAATCACTACATTGAGGCTAAATTCCCTGGTCTGCCACAGACATAATTTTTAAGGTTGATGTATTAATTTCTGTTTCAATTAATCAAATAGAAAATAAGGTTAATACTTTCTTTGCCTGTCTTCAGTATCTAACTGTAAGCTTTTCATGTCTATGCAATGTGGAGCTTAGGTCTTGACCAAACCTGAAAACAATGCCCTCAACATCAAAACAAACACGACAGGAAACCTCAGTGCATCCTCCTAAACAAAGATATTTACTCAAGCAAGTACATTTCCAAACAATTTATTCCAGAGGTAAAACATCTCTGTAGAACTGCTGGGGAGAGATTGCTGGGAGGGACAGGCTCTGCATGTTTGGACAAGTACCTTACCTGGGGATCTCTGTGTTTGTCTCGTGGTGGTCTTTGAGGAATAATCAGAAATTGTTTTAAATAATTCAAAATGTGGACAAGCGATGAATAATATTCCTATTAATCTTTTTAGTAAAAAAATAAAATTCAGTCCTGGAACACATTCACAAGGAGCCTTGCAAAGGCTATGACTTGAAAATAGATCAAAAACATATCAATCAGTTTTAAGGTTGTTTTCTGTGAATGAGACAGCATTCCATAAATCAGAATTCCTTAATAAAATTGCTACTCTTCTGCCATAATCAGTGCCCTTGGATTCAGTGTAGCTGGACAGATATAACTGATGATGAAGCTGATTCATTGTATTTTCTTGCTGGAAATAAATCTTAACTAAATTGAGGTCAATGACAAAACAACTATTGCCATCAGTGGAGGCAGGATTGACCCTTTAGAGCTGCCTTTGTGCTTAAGGACAGATCTGTTTCAGTTCAGTTGTTGCTGGTTTTCTTCTCTTTTTTTCTTTTAGCTTTGTGATTTTCTGAGGACAGGACTAGAAGCCACTGGCATGTTTTAGCATGAACCTGTGTGAGAAATACTTTGCAGTGTTGAAATGCAGAGCCCCAAACAATCATTTCCTTGAGCAGGCAGAAAAGACACTCCGTGTCTCCTGGACTGCAGCTTCTCTCTGCAGGAAGGATCTCACTGCTGGCTGAGAACAAAAAACTGCACAAACGGAAATGGAGGCACCATCCCTACGGTTTAGTCTAGTTACAGAGAAGTAAATGTAGATGAAAGGGCTCAGCCATTCTTTTGAATATGAGAATTATGTAAGACGAAGCCAATGATAAATCTGTTACATTTTCTGTGAGCATTCAGATAAGAACTTCAAGGAGTGGTATGAAAATTTCAGATACGAGATCATTTTGGCATAATTTCTCCTTTGAGGGAGCTTTATTTTTTACATTCCACCTTGCAGAAAGTTTGTACTCTAAGACTCGTATTAAATCAAAACCTGAGCTGTCAGGCTGAAAGAAATTCAGACATGTTTGTAAAAGATTTCTTGTGCAGGTCCTGCTGAAGTCAGTGGGAGCTCTACAAATGAAAGATGGGTGAGGTGACACCCTTTATAAATTTTTTTCAATTTTTCTTTTTTTTTTTCCCTCGTATCTGAGGGATAAAAATACTTCTGGTCTCCCTTATAATTTTAAACAAAATCAGATTGACCATCCTTATGCTGTTGCTAGCATGAACCTTGTTTCTTGTGTGACTAAATCCCAACAGCAAACACCATCTGCTGTTGAAGGAGCAGACGAGTCACCACTGAGACAAAGTCTCACTCATTAGCACTTGGGAAACATCAGGGCTACTACAAAAGCTACACAGCAATACTCTCAGAAATCTCAAAATCCACGTTCTGTGCATTTGTTTATTGAAGATCTTTCTCTGATATTGAAAAAAATTTCCCCTGTTAAACTGAAGAATTTACAAAGAGCTTTGTCCAGATCCAAATCTGTATCAGGTGCCATTGTGTGAAAGTCTACTGAGTTCCTTGGAACAGTAGATGGCCTTGGGAAATTATGTTACAGCTAAGAACACAGAAATCCAGATTGTGGTAGAGCGACATAAATAGTAGTGGCACGTCCGTTTACCCTTGCAGGAATAATGTGTATCATTTACTGTTATTAAAAGATTCTTAAGTGCTATTTCTCCACAATATCCATAGGAACTAAGAAAAAGCTGTGGCTTTTTATTCAGGCATTCAAATTCCAGCAAGTTCTAAAAGACACATCTTTTCCTTGGATTTTATTCATGTAAATAGAAACATACACTTGAAAAAAACGCTATTTTATCTGAAATAATAGTTGTGTACTCTCCGATTTAGTAAAGTACTATTATTTTGGAAGTTAACATTTTCCATTCTGCTCTAGAATGATTTTAACATTTTGTGCAGCAGATAGAAACAAATGAATAGCACACAAAAGAGCTAAGCTAGGTATTTTAAAGTACATGTAAAAATACATTTCCTTTGCAGAACAGAGCTGCTTTGCAGCAGGACTGCCCAGTCACTTCAGTAGTGATGAAGGGCCACAGGATGGGCTGGGTTGGAAGGGACCTCAAAGCTCTCCTCGTCCCAACCCCCTGCCATGGGCAGGGATGTCATTCCCTGACTCAGGCTGCTCAGGGCCCCGGCCAAGCTGCCTTTGAGGGTGGATATTTCTGCTTGACAGGAGTCAGATCCGAAGCTGTGGAAAGCCATTGCCTGCGGAAGGCGAGGAGCAGTAGGGCTCCTGCAGGAGAGCTGTCCAGCAGTGGTGCCTTCTGTTCCTCCAGCCTCTTCCAAACGGGAAGCGCCATGCTGAGCTGCCTCGGATACCTTCTGTGAGACCGTGGGGATGATGGAATGTGTGAGATTTGAGCCTCATCGGAGCAGAACCTGCCTCTGAGCACTGAGCACTCCCTGTGAGCACTGAGCACTGCCTCTGACACTGCCTGTGAGCACTGAGCACTGCCTGTGAGCACTGAGCACTGAGCACTGAGCACTGCCTCTGACACTGCCTCTGACACTGCCTCTGATCACTGCCTCTGAGCACTGCCTCTGACACTGCCTGTGAGCACTGAGCACTGCCTGTGAGCACTGAGCACTGCCTGTGACACTCCCTGTGAGCACTGAGCACTGAGCACTGCCTCTGACACTGCCTGTGAGCACTGAGCACTGCCTCTGACACTGCCTCTGAGCACTGAGCACTGCCTCTGACACTGCCTGTGAGCACTGAGCACTGCCTGTGAGCACTGAGCACTGAGCACTGAGCACTGCCTGTGAGCACTGAGCACTGAGCACTGCCTGTGAGCACTGAGCACTGAGCACTGAGCACTGCCTCTGACACTGCCTCTGAGCACTGAGCACTGCCTCTGACACTGAGCACTGAGCACTGCCTCTGACACTGCCTGTGAGCACTGAGCACTGAGCACTGAGCGCTGCCTCTGAGCACTGAGCACTGCCTCTGAGCACTGAGCACTGAGCACTGCCTCTGAGCACTGAGCACTGCGTCTGAGCACTGAGCACTGAGCACTGAGCGCTGAGCACTGAGCACTGAGCACTGCCTCTGAGCACTGAGCGCTGAGCACTGAGCACTGAGCACTGCCTCTGAGCACTGAGCACTGAGCACTGCCTCTGAGCACTGAGCACTGAGCACTGCCTCTGAGCACTGCCTCTGAGCACTGAGCACTGCCTGTGAGCACTGAGCACTGAGCACTGCCTCTGAGCACTGAGCACTGCCTGCGGTGTCTGTCTGGCACTGACCCTCACCTGCACAGTGCAGTGGGCACAGGGCTGAGCCCCTCTTACACTCCTGCCCAGATTCATTGACAGTCTTTGGGATGTGATATCTCACAGGCATTTGATGATGGAGTGGGTCCATGAAAGAACAACAACCTCTGTTAACAGCCCGTGGTGTTGTGGGGGGTGTCTGATTCATGGTGCTGCAGCAAACTGAGGCATCAGCACAGCCCCACAGTGACTTGGCAGTGTGAATGAACATTCATCTTGATGCTTCTGAGCCCTTCAGCAGGAGCTGAGGTGTTTGTGTCTGACCACTAAAACTGAGAGCAGAATTGCAAAGGACAACATGGACGTAGGAAATTGATATGTGCAATTATGAAACACTTTCCAGAGGTGTCCATGGCAACTAAAAGTCGTAACTTTATGGGATAACAAAAATCCCAATAGAGATCATGATCGAAATATTGACTTTATGTCAAACTGTAATTCCTCTCTCTACTCTTCATCTGACCTTTTTATATTCCACAGGATACAAATTACTGACCTCTTCCTTTCCATTAGAAGATAAGGACCGTATCACCTTTCCTCTTTTCCGCTGTCCTTATCACTCCACAGGCAGTAAGTCTGTGCTCCCAGGTGGTCTAATTGATACATATCTAATTAAAGGCAGAGCATTTTTACTCAACTTGTATTCAGCTTTGAAGTGTGTTGCTTTGATTTCAGACCTGAAGAACAGCTTCGTGTGTCTGAAAGTTACTCTTTTTCAAACTGTACTAATTGATCCAATCAAATGTACCACAAACTTTGCCTTCCCTGTGCACCAATGGATTCATTTTTGTTGGAGAAAAAGAGAAGATAATTTGTCATGGATCTAGTTAAAAGCTATGTGTGAGGTCTGCAGCTCTTCAGAGCTTTTGAGATTAGAACAAAATGTTCAAATATGATGAGATAGAGAAAAAGGATTCAGCAGAGACAAAGGCTGATAAGTGGATTAGCAAGTAAAACAACGTTCGGACTTACTCTCTTAAATGATCCTGCACGATGAAAGTTCCAAATTTCTTACCTTCTTGTGGCCTGTTGCTGCAGGGGAAGAAATTGGGATTATGTAGAATCAAGGAACTAATATAGGGTGCCCTCCATCATCCTATTGCTTATAATTTTGTTTAGTAAGACTGTCTTGTTGCCAGTTGCTAATAAGGTCTGTGATGATTTGGGGTTTTCTCCAAGCTAATTGCTCTTTTGATTTGAGCTTTTTAAAGTATGTGATAGGATTGCTGTTTATAATATGCAATAACCACAAGAATCTCACAGAGTTTTCTGAGGTCAGACTGTCACGATGCTTTTGTTTGCTTGTGCTGAGCTAGTACTTGGCAGCTTGTGTGGTAGCTCAGCCATTCTCTAAATTAACAGGTTGTTCTTTGTGTTTGGGGGGGATTGATGTGATTGCAGTGATTAGCATGTATATGCCCAAACAAGTTGCTCTGGGGGGAGAGGGATCCAATCGAGAGAACTGGGTAGGTCCGAAGGCAGTTTGTTGTAAGAGCCCTGATATGTTCAAGGATGTGCAAAGAACTTGAGAATAGAATTTCAGCCCAGAAGATATCTGGGAAAGCACAATTTTACTCTAAAATCTTTGTTAATGAAAGTTCAAGGATGTATTTTTGTTAGTTTTCTTTAGAGGCAAAAGGCCTGGTGTAGATATGAGACATAGTGAGATAAAAATCAAGTGCAACAATTTACTTTTCCGTGATAGCAAAGTTGGGCCAATCCTCACAGTGTTTGGCTTCCTAAGTTACTTGGAAGTCTCTAGAAAAACTATCAGTAAAGTGCTTAGATGCATTTTAATAATATTGCCAAGGCATTCAAACTTCTGTTTTCAAAGGGCTTAGAGTCTGCATGGTTTTTTCTGAAGGACTGGTGCTCCTGTTTCTGTGGACTAGCAATAATCACCCTGAATCTTTTTGCAGGGCTTCATTGTGTTTGCAGGGCAGGAGAATCCTGTGTCCCACAGAACTTTTAGAGCTCACCTGCTGGTTAAAGTCCCTTTACATTTCAGCGTGTGGAAGCACTAGATTAATTGTTTATTTTTTCTTAGCTGATATACTTACAAATACAGTCTAATAAGAGAGCACTGGCCTAATTCTTTACATTTGTATGCTCATAGGTTTTGTTATTTTTTTCCACAAGTGATGCCATGGACTTAATACAATAATCAGAGGACCCCAAAACCACTGGGTTTTGCACATAGCAGTATACCATTGTCTGAGCTTGGCTTTTGAATCCACGTGTATTCCATAAAACTAACGTACCTTGTTCTTGGTTCTGCCTTGCAGTACAGAATTGGACAGCTGTACATGATCAGCAAGCACAGCCATGAGCAGAGTGACCGAGGGGAGGGCGTGGAGGTGGTGCAGAACGAGCCCTACGAGGATCCCAACCACGGCAATGGGCAGCTCACAGAAAAACGTGTCTATCTCAACAGGCAAGTGCAGTGAACTGGTTCTCCCAGCATGGGCTGTAAGAAAACTTTGCAAGGAATGCAGGCAACAGCATTTTTGTTTCGATAGAATATCTTGCCATGAGCATATGCTGCTTCCTGGTAGCCACGGGGAGGTGGGGGAGACCAGTGGCTTCAAATAGAGGGGTTAGGTATTACTCCTTCTGCAGCATCTTCTCCGTGAGAAGGAATTATCACTTGAAGTTAAGGATATACTGAAAATCAGAACTTTTGTTTTCTTTTACACTTAATTGTCATCTTGTTTTCCAAAATCGTTGGGGAGGGGGAGACAAAAAACTAGACAACAAAACCAGCAAAATCCCACCCTCTGGGAAAACCAAAACCAAACCATTAAAAAAGTTTAAATTTCTCTCACCTCATAATCATGTCACAAAGCCAGCTTTTTTGGTGACTGTATTTTGCCTCAGCAAAGTTAATTGACATTATGAGTGACCATTAGGCTTGCACAATGACAGCCTTCTGGACAATTAAGCTAAAGGCATGGTGGAAAATTTGGGGTTTTTTTTTCCCTGAAGTTCCATCATTTCTGAGAGTGAAGTGTTTGTTTTCCTGTGCTGAAATGATACAGCTGAGGATCGATGTCTCCACACTCACAGGCCAGAGATGTTTAGATATATATATTTGTGCAACACGAAATACATTGCTCAATCTGTTCCCATTTTTACTACTGCTGATCTAATTGAATACCACTGCTGCTTCTGAAGTTCTGCTTTTCCCCTGGGCCTGTTTCATTTTATTAAACTTCTGCTCTGCAGCATTTTGGAGTGGGCACACAAACACTACAGCTATTGCTTCTACATCGCAGGTTTCTCCTGCGCTGCAAACCTGACATATCTAACCTTAATTCAGGCCAAATTGAATCACCAGTGATGTTACACACACACACTCAAGAGCTCAGCAATATATATCTTGCCAACATTTAATATTATTGTGATTGTAAGTGTTCTCTCACAGGCTAGATACAGGACTTGGGGAAAATCAATAAATGTGTTCCCATTGTAGAGCTCCCACAAGTTGTGGGGTTTTTAAAAATGTTTCTGGGCGTTTCATTCCTGCATTTTAAAAATAAGGCTTTAAGCACTGAAGAGCATATTCAGAATTGCCACTTTAGGACAATTCAGAATGACCACAAGAGCCTAGAAGCCATGTCCAAACCATTGGAAAGCATTTGATTCCTGGTAGTGCAGGCAGTGGAACAGAGGATCTTTTAGCCAAAGGTGGGTACAACCATTAACAAAGTAGATCTTTGTGCCTACAACAACTCAGGACATTTACGTAAATCTGTGTGCATGTTTGAAGTCAGGTTCCCTGAGTTTAGTGATAGCTCTGAATCCTCCATCTCCAGATTTGCTGTTTGAGTCTGGGAGTGGTGTCACTGTGGAAGGGATCCGGAGGTTCTCAGGCTGCTGTGGATTTTGCTGGGAGACCAGGATGTCTCTGGAAGATTCCACTCAAGGATTTTACTCACTTGTGCTTCCATAGATGTGCTGGAAGCTTGTCCTCTTCCTGCCTTCCTGAGGAACAGAGCTCCCACCAGCACAGCTCTCTGTCTCAGCTTTTCTCCTTCCTGGGCCCACTGCCCTAACAAACTTTGCTTTGCTCTGTTTTGATCTGAACTGATACCTCATACAGAAATTTGAGACTGAACTTCATCTGGACAGGGGAGAAATAAGGGAAAAAAAAAGATAATATGATCCACACATAACTGTGCTGCTGAAATAGAGATATTATCTTTTCTTTGAGTGGACCTTGGAAAAGTTCATGTGTCTTGGGACTTCTGGCAATTCTGAGTATAATATGTGTTTTGCTCATGAAGTTTTTTCAGGATGTGCTGTACTGGTGAAGGTAGGCAGACAGGCAAATATGCTAAAAACAACAATAACCAAAAAAAGTGCAAAATGAGCAATGTATGTTTTCCAGTGTCAGTTTAACCTTAGTTATATTTAGAATTGTTTACTGCCTCTTCTCTCCTGCTGGAGCAATGTTTTCAGAAGCTGGAAGTCTGCATCCTCTGGTATTTATAATTTAGGCTTCAGAGTAAAGTTTAGCAGGGGTAAGGGAGGCAGCCA
Organism: Acanthiza pusilla; assembly: GCA_036630365.1. NCBI lineage: Eukaryota > Metazoa > Chordata > Aves > Passeriformes > Acanthizidae > Acanthiza > Acanthiza pusilla. Next base: position 1,636,260 of record JAXCHO010000010.1, on the reverse strand, counting down.
TAAAAACATTGACAGAAGCTGACAAAATAAACAGATTCTGATACAGGGAAGTCTATTATGCAGGATGTAAAATGCTGCTTAAAAGTTTGCACACAAGAAAGGTTTATGTAAAGAAAGAATCCAGTTTTGAGCAATGTCATCAAAGAGCAAAAGTCAGTGCACTTGGCTTTGAATCTGTAGATAATGTACTAACGTCTGCATTTTGCCTCTGGACAAATAAAATATTTATATGTAGCTAGATCGTGGTTAAATAAGCCATAATGAAACCAAATGTATTTTCTTCAGAAATTTGCTAATATGGAAAGTTAATTTACTTTCTGCACATAGTTATCTAAACAGAACTATTTCAAACATTTACTCAGAGAGCAGAGGTTTGGAAGCATCTCCTGCAGCTCAGTACAGATTCACTCTTGGCTGGGGTGATCTGCTCAAGGCTTTGCCAGACCAACACCATTGGAACTGAGTCCCCAAGCGCAGGGATGGATATTTGTGGTGTCCAAGGGCTGCTGTCCTTGGAACGACTAGTCCTTCCTCTTTGTTCCTGGCAGCCTCCGTGCTTAGAACTGAAGTCGTTGAATTATTAACTGGAAGATGAATTATAGTGAACTTGCCTTTTTAAATGTTTCTTTGTTCATCAGTTTTTGGTACCCTCTGTGACCAGAGGGCTAGAAATGAGACTCGGGAGCCATGGTAAAAAAATGCTGCCACTCTTGCATGGCATCATGCAATTACCCTTTAGTGATTCCTCCATGGGAGGTATCCATGCCTCAGTTCCGATCCTGCTGCTGTTGCACCTCTGCATTGGTGAGTTCTCCTGACAGAGCGAGCTCTGAGCTGTGACGTCAGTTCCATTAATTCTCTTCACTTCTGTTATTTACTTTTCCCATCAGCAAAGTGGGACTAATGCTGCCTACCAGGCTCACGAGGTGTTTTGAGTGATCTGTTCATTTTCATATAAAAGCTTCCTACTCAGGAGTTGGTGTTGGTAGTGTGGGAACAGCTGCGTGCCAGGTGAGCTGAGCATGAGGGTTTTGCTGCTGGCACAGAATATGGAGGAAGAAAAAAAGAGTCTGTAAGAAGAAATAATGGACTCGGGACCGAAGTGGACTGAAATCCCACACTGCTCCTGACCTCTGGTTAGAGAGTGCCTCCCTGTGGCTGAGGACACGGTGCCACCTTGTTGGGACTCACCTGTTGAGTTCGGCCCTGGCCAAAGGTTCAGGGCCACGAATTGTCCAAAGGAGCTCCCTGAGCTCAGCTCTGAGCAGCTCAGTGCCACAGCTCCGAGCGCTGCACGGCCCCGAGCTGCTCCTCTGCAAAATGGAAATGAAAATACTCCTGAGAAGCCTGGGGGTCGCTGTGTCCCCCAAACACCTCGCAAATGGTGCATTTCTACAATGCCCAAAAGTCATAATATATTCTAATCTTACATTTTCTTTTTACTTTCAGCAAACTGCCTAGCTGGGCTAGAGCAGTTGTTCCCAAAATATTTTATGTTACAGAGAAGGCCTGGAATTACTATCCCTATACAATCACAGGTAAGGAATGTGGCAGAAGTGATTGCTGCTTTGTGCTTTGGGCATAATTTAGCTTATCTTCAGAGGCTCCAAGTTATATATTGAATTACAAGCACCAAGTCTCTTTAACAACTCCTCTTGAACTGCAGATATTTTTTCACCTTGTATTTACTGATATCGGGAAATGAAGATTATAGATTAAGGATAGGTAAAAACTGGGGTGTTGTATCAATGCAATTTCTCCCTTGCAAAGAAAACATCAGGTGCTTGGATTCTGTCTGACTTGTGTCCTTTATTGTCCCATAAAATTTAGTCAAACAGAAATCAGCAGCTTCTCTGACACAATCATTTTTATTGTTAATGTATATATGCTGTAAGGTTCTTGCATCATTGTTTTATTTCACAATTCTCTTTTTTTTTCTTTTTCTCTCATATTTTTTATTTTTTTACAAATCGACAATTGGAAACCAGAATACACAGTAAGTTCTTCTTCCTCTTTTTATTCTAAAAATAGAAAAATTATGTAAAATATAGTGATGGAATCCAATCTGATTCCTTCTAAATATAACTAGTTCATAATGCATTCAATAGTGAAACTTTAGTTATTTGTTTAAGAAATTTAAAGGGAAATTTGAAATATTTCTAAGGGGATCCTATAAGTTATTTTTTTATCACTTCAAAATAATTTGATATATTTTTAGTTACTGACTGTAACAAAGAGAAGCTTCTGTAAAACAGGGTGAGGTTTTTAAGGTTCCAGTTATTACATGGAGACATGAGAACAGATTTTATTTTATTTATTGTTTCATTAACTTATAAAATGTTCATCTCTGGTATAGTATCTGGGAAACTGTACAATCTGTAGACAAAATTAAACATAATCTGGGCACAGTGCCCAGAGAAATCAGCTATTCCCTCTCGCAGAGCTAAGGCAAAATATAGCACATAAATCATGAGAAAAATGGTTTTAAATGTGCTGGCCTCAATAATACACAGTAAGTTTTCAGCAGCCTTTGGAAGGTGAGGAGTTCCAGGTGAAGAGACCTTTCAGAAACTCCTGCTTGGATTTACTTTGAACTTCTGACTGCAGATAAAACATAATCCAGATGTTTCTCTTAATTCTGCAGCGCTCAGAATGTTTGTGCAGATTTTTAAAAAACTCATGAATCATAAAGGGAGAAAAAAGATTTTAGTGTGGTAAAAAGAAAAAAATAAAGGGATTTAAAGGCTCAGAGTCAAAGCTGGAGACCAAGAGTTTGTGATGACGAGGTTTGAAAACCCAAAGTACCAAACTGTACTTTTCAATATGTGCTACAGGTATTTAGAGCAGTCATTTGATTGTCAGAGGAAACCCAAATGTCCCAAAATGGACCGTAGTGATGAGGGACAGATTCTCAGCTGCTTTTGCCAGAAGAGACCTTCAGCAGGGTCTGTCACAGCTCACATTAATTAAAGTTTACCTTTGATAGCACATTTATTTAGTTTCAGGTTGGGAAGTTGACATTTACTGTGTCGCACTGATGTCACTCCATGCTAAATTTTTTCTTTAACCGAAAGAAAATTTTGATCTTTTAATGTGATTTTTTTTTCTTTAATTGAAAGAGACAAGTGGGGATGATGAAAAGGGTGGTGGCAGACAGAAATATGTATCTAAATTTGAAATGCAACACATTATTAAAAGCAAACAGCAGTGCTGTACTCAGAGGATCTGAACCAGGAGGTGATCTCTGTCTGATTTGGTGAATCAACACCTGGTGCAGGTTGAAGGGAGGTACAGCCACAGAAATGTTGGAGAGCATCAGCAGAAATGATTGCAGGGTTGAGGAGACATGCACAGAAAATTAAATCAGTCCAGAAATGTAGAAGGTAGGCAAAGCAGTCACTAAGTGACAGTGTAACTGCCTAGGGGAGCTGGGGACTCATTACTCACCATGGTGCAAGGAAACAGAACTAGAAATACTGGGAGGAGAGCGGGGAAACTGAACTTCAGACAAAAATCTAAAGTATGTTTTAATGGAGCTGATAGGCTAGGAATTTATCTTCATGGAAAACAGAGACAGTGCCTTTGCCTCAAACTGTTGAATCTAGAACAAAAATGTTAAATAGACCGCTGGGAATAATTGCTATCCTTGTCTGGAATATTTCTCTAAATTTGATCCTCTGTATTCATTAGAGAATTCTGAAAGAAAGAATAAGCCCACAGATATTGCCCAAAATATGTAAGACAGCTTGGAAACCCTTTTCTTAAAGATCATAAATTCCCTCTGAAGGGTCTGTGGGACATGCTGAGAGTCAAACTGAGCCTAATTTCAAGGCAAACTGATTTTAAAGGCAGGCCAGTAATTGGATAAATAAAGCATAATCTTATCGAGTCGAGTACATACTGCTCTGTGGTATGTTCACACCTTATTAACCTTGTAAGCTCCACTCTAAATAAAGAGAAGGACCTTAAAGGCTCAGCATGTTATTTCAGTGTGTGTGTGTGGTTTGGAAGAGGATGTGAACAACAGACTGAACCTTGCTGATAGTCTTGAGGTTTTTCATTTGTGAAATATGAAGGCTGTTGAGAAATCAGCATTCAGAAATGCAATATGGAATAATTCCATCAAACTGATTCTCCTGTGAATGTTATGGAATTCGTAAATACGACCTTCTTAATGACCTGAAATTAGGACACCTAGGAAAAAATGCTCATCGGGCATTGAAAATAATATTCAGAATATTGTTCTGTGCAATGGTTGTATAAAAAGCCAAGAGTGATTGGATGCATGGAAACAGGAATGGAAATGACACAGTCATGATGTTAGTGCTCTATGATCTGGATCCAGTTCTGATGGCATCTGCTTTAAGCAATGGTATTTGGTACACAGCAGCCCCAAAATTCAGCTACAAACAGCACTTCTGCCCTGGGTATTGACAGCCACATTGACAAATGGCACACTGGAGATAATGAGTGGAACAGAACTACTGCACGAGTGATGCTTACTGGGGTGCAGTGTGTGACAGAGTCGTGTCAGGAGAGCATTGCAAATGTGCCCTGTCACAGCTGCCCTGCAGGAGGCTTCCTGGCAGGAGGTGACACATGGGTGCTGTCCCAAGGAGTGCTGCACCAGAGCTGGAGCTAATCCTTGAAAGCTTCCTGCTGACACTGAGAGGGAGGAGGAAGTCAGAAAAATACTTTCGAAGCTGAAGCCAAAGGAAGTACTGCACATTCGGGGGTACTATTTAGGGAATAAGATATTCCTGTGAAGTTCAGTTTTAGTGGCTGTGGTGTTCTTCAGAACTGTATGTGAGAAGTCTCTTCAAGTTAGACCGGAGCTGCTTTGGTTTTGATCTTGTCATTAGAAACCTGACAAGAGCTCTTGCTAAAACACATGCTGAAGTTTTCTCTATAAATTCCTTTAATATTGTGATTGGGTTGATGTTAAGATCGCAAGTCTGGGATAGCATATTTAGGATACAGCAGAAAGGGAGCTCTGTAGGACTCCAATCCATAAACAATTCCAGGACTTGTGCATTGGCTCGTGCCTCCTGCCCAGCTGCCCCTGCTGCTGGCCATGGGTGCTGCCAGCTGCTGCCTTGGGAAGGATTCCTCTGCTGGGCACAGCCTGGGCGCTTTCTCACTTGCAGGATGGAGAAAAGGTGCCTTGCAGCTCTCGACAACCCCTCGTGTGCCAGCTTATTACAGCCTTTGCAAATATGTATCCTTAGTGGAAAATATTTATGCTATTCACAGTGGCAAGAACAACTGAACTTCCAGGAGGCTTTGTTAGTTTTCTTTCTGCGGTTGTCCAGCCAGATCAGAAATAATTAACTAGAAAGCAAACTTGTGTCTATTGCAAACCAAATGGAAAAGAATTGCATAGAACCAGGTTTCTTTACCTGCATTGGGGTATTGTTAGAAAATAAACAGCACAGAGCAAATATCCATTTGACCTGCTCAAGTGACAGTGGAGATTCTGGACGAAAAAAGAGAGGAGCCTCGAGCAAACAAATAATCAGATCACGAATGTTTGGTGACTAAACCATGGTACAAAAACTTCGTGTGATCGAAGCACACTGAAAATGAGCCAAACAAAGTTGAGCTCTCAAGCTGGAGTACGAAGAGGCCTAAGAAAAATACAAAGAGAATTTGAACAAACTCTTGTGAGTTTGAAGGGGCAGTTCCAGTGTTTACCAGCGATCAGTTCAAATAGATTTGCCACCTGACCTGAACAGCTTTGGTGTTGTTAGCAGTATTTCACTTCTGGGGCTGAAATTTTAAAACAGCTGGATAATTTTTTTGTGTGCATAATTTATGGACAATTGTTAGTTTCATGGTTATATAAGCAAAACAAACACTAAAATGGCATTGTTTGCTCTGCAAGGAGGAGGAGCATTCCTTCAACAAGCCCATGTCTCAAATTAACTTATGAAGAGAATATAAATTCAGAATATTTATGAAAAACAGTTATGGAACAGAAAGCAGGAGACACCAATTCCTTTGATGATTTATCACAATGACATTTATTCTTCTACAGCAAATGACTGAGGAAAATAAAATTATGTCATCTGGTATGTGTCAAGGCCCCAGAGTGAGAGTTGCTAAATGGTCCATTACTGACCTGCTGCTTTCTGATTACTTTTGAGAACAGGCATGTTTTGTGCTTCGCTTAGCTGCTGCTTTGCCCATGGAGTAAATTATCTGGAAGGAATGTTTTTGTATTGTTATTTTTATAATGAGATGACTTGAGAAGGAAAACAGTTGTTTCAGATAAACATTGCTGTAGAGTTTTTTCCTGTTTTCTCTTTATCTGATTACCAGCCCTTGAAATTTGGATGTAACCCCACACTCTTCAGTGCAGACACTTTTCTGCAGCTTAAGGATATGAAGAGTGTGCATCAAAAATGCAACAGAATCTGTACTGCAGGATTGGATCCTAATGCAAAGTTCCTAGCAGAATCCTCCCATCTTCCCTCCAACTCAGAAAACTGGAGCTTGTGCTGTAGGAAAACACAGATTTATTTCCCTTAGAGGTCCTAGCAAAAGGAAGGACCTCTGTAGTATTTATAAGAACCAAATAATACATTTTTTAGAGAGCTGCAAACCTGTATTCCCATTTAATAGCTTAATCCCATTGAAATCAGTAACTCAGACTGCTTGGGAGCATTCCCTGTTTCCAGCACTGGCTTATTCCAAAGCAATCCCCCCCTCTGATGGATGGGACTGTCATTTCCACTTGTGCACGCTGCTCTTCACCTCCCCTCTTCCTCCATAAGCAGGTTACAGTTCCCATGCATCAAAGAGAGACATCCTGAGGGAAGGCACAGCCAGAGATAAGAGTTTTGTGGTGGTTGGAGGCAACTTGTTACCCATCGGTACTCATCAGGTTATTGTATACAATGCAAACAGAGGTTTTCTTCCTCAGTTTCTTTATGGCAGTTTCGCTCCCTTGTTTATTTTCAAGCCCTGCTTTTGCGTGGTTCTTTTCCTTTCCGCTCACCAGCACTTTCGTTTTGCTGTTGCCACCTTCCTGATCTTATCTTGCTTTCCAAAGCCTCCTCCCTCCCACTGAGTCACATCTTCTGCATGCTGCCATCACCCTGCCCAGCCCTTTCCGCCCATTCTCCTCCAGCCCTGGCACCTGATGGATGCTGCTGTGCCCTGGTGACCTGGTCCCGCAGCAGCTCCGGGGGCTCACTGCACAGCTGGCTGAGCAGTCTGGGGGGAGTCGATAAACTGGTGCCCATTTGGTGCTCTGATTTTCTGATATTTGTGGAGATTGGCGGAAGCTCGCAGGGAAGTCAGGCAGGCAGCACCAAGATGGCGAAAAGAGAAACTTTCTTTACAAGAACTTCTTTATATATCCATTAATAGTCTGATAATTATTGGTCGATAGTTTTTCCACCCCCGATAATGATTGGTTACAACGCTGCAGTGTCCAGTACCAAAACACTGAGATTAGAAAGCACAACAATGCAACTTATCTCTATTCTCCATGAGAAAGAAGAGAAAGATTTTAAAACAGTGCAACTACAGCCATTTTCCAAAAAACATTGACTATTCCACCTTCCATTGCCCCATAGTCCCACATCCCTTTTGTCTGTTGCAGCAAAGTCCAGTCTCCATTTCTCTTTCCCAGGTTCTTCATCTTCAGTAAAGAAATGCTGTTGTTACCCCCTGAGTACCAAATAGAGCCTAAAAATTTTGAATTGAAAGGATGTGATATCTGGAAGTTACCCTATGGAAAAGATTTCATTTGCTTGATCACTCTCAGCTCATTGTAGGAGTCACGGTGTTCTTTGTCTTGGCTCCATGGAGGTTGCTCTCTAAAGGATCCAGTTCCACCTGTATTGTCAAAATAATGCATATGTGACCATATTAAAAAAAAATCAGTCTGAGAAGTGGTGGAAGATGAGAGAGAACATTTGCATGAAATGTCTGCCTTGCTGGGCTTTTATGTTAAGATTTAGGGGAATATGCTTCTGCTAAAAAAATATATGCTGCTAAAAAAAAAAAAAAAAAAAAAGTGGGATTAATTTTTACTGTGGAGAAATACTGCCAAGGATTGTGGATTAATATTGACAAGGAGCAGGAGAGGTGAAGAGCAAGGATGAGGTCTCTAGCAGGTCGTTGACCATTGTGCAGGCAGAAACCACACGGAAATGAAACCAGCTGCAGCAGTAGTGATGGAGTGGCATCACTCACACACAGCAGGTTCCAGAGGGTGAAGAAACCTCTCAGACCAAAGCATTTGCTGACAACTCCAGCAATTCCCACAGCCACCTCAGGTGTAATTACTATGCAAAGGTTAATTTGACAGTCGTCTCCATGAAACGATTGTCACACGCTGTGTGTGACTGTCCCTTTAAGACTTTGGCAAGTGTTTTGGCACACTTCGGTTCTACCCTGTTCTTGTAAGTGTTGCTTATTGCTATGGCAACACTAATCAATCATCATGCTAAAAATAGGCCTTTCGTTTTTCAAGAGGTTATATGTAGGGAATTGCAAATGCAACTGCAGGCTGTGCTTTCCTTCTGCTGTGTTCGTTCTCTCCATTCCAACGTGGAAATGCCCTGCTCGCAGTAATTACTGCTGCACACTCCTGGTCTGTGCTCACTGCTCTGGGGAGCATTAAACCTCTCTTGGTTCTTCCAAAATTGAGGTGCCAAATGGAGAAAGTTTAGCAAAACAAACAAAGAACCTGCAATATTCCCCTTACTTGTTTTCGAGTGTCACAGGTGTGCTGGAGTATAAAAAATTTTTAAGTTTATAAGATGTCTAAAAAATCTGGAGGTATGACACCTCCTTTGAGAGCTTTACACAAAGAAACCTTATCATTGAACACACTGTGCCTCCGAAGATTTTGTGTTATTCTGTAGAACTTCAGTTTAATTTCAAATTAAAGATTGAATTTGCCACTATTTTATTCCCAAGAGGAACCTTGCAAGCTGTAGAGGTAGGGAAATGGAGAGGTGGAAGCAGTGCCCTGTGCATTCCTGGGTGTGCTTGGGATCGATTGCCTCCAGGTCAGTGCTGGAGGAACACAGGCCCCAGAGGAGGCAGAGCAGAAAGGGAGTGGTGCTCAGAGGAAAAAAAGAATCTGCTAAAAGGTTTATTACCTGCTATTCACTCCCCAGTTTGCTTCTGACTGTTGCATAACAATTTTAATCCCCAGTTAAGTAAATACGCGGCCACTTGAGGGGAAAAAACCCAACTTTTTGCATGATGAATAATAGTCTTTTGAATGATGCATAAACAGTTTTCTGGTTCTGCCAGAGCCCTCTGCCAATTAGTCAGAGTGCAGCTGATGAATCATGAGACACATTCTGTGAAATGCTCAAAAATTTGGACCCTGCTAAGTGTTCCTGTAAGGCAGCGAGACCCCCCACAGCTGCTGGAGCAGTGGCTGCCAGTCAGTTGAGTTTCTGAGAGAGACTTTGCGGTGGAGGAGAAATTTCTGGTGAATTTGAGTTTTCGTTTGGGGTAAACCCATGTTACCATTTATAATCTCAGATTAGGTTGTTCCAGTTCTCTCCTTCATGCTGAACACACAGGGAGGCTGACTGTGGGTGGCTTCACAGAAAGTGGCTCTCTAATGAGGTGGCTTGAGGTAAATGGCACTTACCATTTTCTAAGCTATTCTAAGCATCCTTGGGCTTTTCTTAATGTTCCTTTTTTGAAATAGAAGGCTAGAAGATCTCTTGTTTTAATTAAGTTTCGATTCTGGGTCACAGGAATCAACAATTAGATTCAAGCCGTGCCTTGTGAGCTGCTACAGGCAGTTCAATACACGGAACGGTGACATTTCAGTGCCATGACCTGACTCACTGCTGGCAACCTCTGGACAGTGATTGAAAAGAGCAGGTATTTTTTAATGCCGTGGTAACGGGGAAATCTGGCATTTGGCTTTCTTCATCATTTCCTCTGAGGCTGAAGCTGTGCTCCAGATCAACAGCACGGAGGGGGTTTTGCCTTCCATGGCACAGAACCTTATTTTGGGAAAGCTCTCTCCCTTGGTTTTTCTACAAGGATTGATTCTAGATGTGCTCCTTGGGTTGTGATCAGAAGGAGATTGAGCAGTGACTTGCTGGGTGATGTCCATGGAAGAAGGAATGTATTTGCTGCAGTCCCAAGGAGCTGGCTCTCCTTCCTGTTGCACTCCACCTGGCCCCCAAATCCCCTCTTCCTTACTCATCAGCCCCTCCCTTCGAAAAACTCCTCGGATGTTTTCAAGCCTGAACTTGGACCCGCAGCAGTGCGAACACTGAGGCATGCAGACATGCTCATTGTGTAAGCTGTAGGTACAGCACACCAGAGAGTCATTTGCCATAGGGGATTAGTGATGCATCAGAGCAGGAACTGGCAGGGAATGCAAGAAAAGCCTTGGTGACTAATGGGGAAGATGCTGAACTGGTGTCCTTCGGAGCTGGTTAGACAGCTGCTCTATCTGCCTGTCTGGAAAGTTGCTTTGAAGGAAGAACTGTGAAATGCTAAATAAAGTATATTTCAAATATTTATTCTGATGGAATTATGTTGCCTAGTGTTACAAATTCTAGTCTTGGTAAGCCAACTAAGCTAAGCAATCCTCAGAAAAATAAATTTATTCCCATGTAAATACACAGATATTATCTTTATCAGAAAAGCATTGGTGCATTCTTTTTTTTTCATTATTAGCTAAAGATGTATTTGGATTTAGTATAAAGGAATTTTCACAGGGGCTCATCAACCATCTTAATTTCATGAATAGGAAATTATGCTAAAATTCATTTCTCACTGAAAATTAAGGAAAAAGCCCTCACACATGAAAGTGTTGCTGTCTGTTTGGTCAGGACCTGGAGCTGGTGAAGTGTCCTTGGGTTATTTTATATGAGGGATAGACTGGTCTATGCTGAGGGAGATGGAGTTGCCCTCAAGATCTGAGTGAATTGAATTTCTAACAAGACATTTGGGACATTTATACTCCTGGGCATAGTGAGCATGAAAACCATTGCATCTAGTTATTCCAGAGTGCTTATACAGATTTATTTATAGCTTCATTGTAGTTTTCAGCTTTTAGATAGACTCTCTGCATCCCTTCAGAATCATCAAACCTTTCAGGTTTACTTCCTATGAACGTTTACTCTTTTTCCTTGAAGTAATCTGAAAAAAATAAGAAAGCTGATACCAAAAGGGATGTACTGAATATGTCAGCTGGTGAAGCAAGGTGTGTTTTTCGTGTTAAACGTATTTTTCTTTTGTTGCAGTGTTCGTTTTTGCCTAAATTCTCCATTCATATAGAGACAAAATATGAGGACAACAAAGGAAGCAATGACAGTGTAAGTATGACACCTTGTGCAAAATTCGATTTAATCCTCTTAGTTAATCACAGCCTGTGAGTGGGACCTGTGGGTCTCTCAGTTTGGGAAAAGGCACCGTCAAACTCGTGCCTGTGCTCCTCCCTGGGTGTCCTGGGCATGAGGAGCTGCAGGGGATTACCTCTGAAGCACCAGGAGATGAAAGATCAATGTGCACACCTTCCTTTGTGCCTCTCCTGTTCTGTTTGTTCCTTCTCTAAACACAACATAGTTTGCATATGTGAATTTAGTCCTGATGAACATCTATGGGAAGTAAAGAAAATATTGCTTTCTCTTTTTTTGGTATAATCTTGTTCCACTTTATTTGTTTCACATTATTCTCTCTGAATAAGGGGTTCGAATTCCAAGGAGGTGTCAGGAAGAACAAACAGGAAACTAAACAATGGTCAGAGATGAGCCATCTCAGTAAACAGCTCCAGGGAACAATGGCTGTGCACTGAGGTGATGCTTTTGGCAGACACTTCCCCAAGTTTAAATGTTTTCAGAGTTAGAGATGAGAAGGACGATTAATTATGTAAAACCCTCTCCAGAGGAAGGGTGGGACTGAGTAGGCAGCAGCTGCTGGTCAGAGAGGCTCAGGAGCAGAAGGCAGGAGGTCAGCCAGACTTTGCTGTCCAGACAGAGGGCAAAGCAGAGTCTCACACCTTGCAAAAAAAGAATAACTATCAATAAAGCCCAGCATGTAAAGATTGAGCCCTTGGGTTCATATACAAATGTTTCTCCCTGTTTCATTTTGCTATGCATTGGCTGCAGACTTATGGGAAGAAGTGTCTTGTAGGCATGAAATAAAGTTTCAATGTTTGGAAATTTGCTGTGTAATACAGAGACCCAATGGAAGGGTGTTTGAACTCATTGTTGGGAAGGAAAAAGGCAGTCAGGCAGATGCTGAGGGGTCTGAGCACAGCCTTGCAGTGTCCAGCCTTGGGAAGAGCAAGGTGTTCTGTTCTCTGGGTGGGAGGTGCATCTCCCTCAGCCCCCCAGGCCTGCCTGTACCTGAGGCTGACAGCAATTACACGTGCAAGAACAAGGTAGAATTTGGAATAATGCTTTTGGCATGCAGACACTTTCCCACTGGGAACACGACAGACATCATCTATTAGCCACCAGACACCAACCCCTCACAGTCTACTCTCAGCCAGATCAGCGAGTGATTTAAAAACTAGTGTATTACATTACCAGCTAGATGAGCATTGTGTAATTTATGCACTTTTTAATGTTCACTTCTGCTTTTTGGCAGCACTTGAATTCAGAGCAAGCCCACACCTTTGGGTTTGGGAGGGTGCAGACAGTTTTCTGGTGCATTTTAATGTCAGACATGATCTGTGCTGCTGCCTGACGGAGGAAGAACTGAAGCTATTTAAGCAGAGTGGATTTTCAGTTTTTTTCTGTGTGTCAGCTTGTGGCTAAAATACTGTGAATCAAGCCCTGAACGGTATCCAGCCAGGGAATTTAAGATGAAAGTGGCGCAGAGGTGGGATACTCCAGTGATGTAAATCAAAGAAACTCTATTCTGCTTGAGTCCAGCTCCTCCAATGCCATTTTTACCGGAGTGCCAGTGGGGTGATGTCATATTTCCTTTCCATTGCAGCACCTGAGTCACAAAGGCAGTGTTTACCTAGATCAAGAGATCTCACTGGCCCTTCCTTGAACTGAGGAGGAGAAAGAGCAGCTGAATTAGAGGGTTGCACTCCAGCCCTAATTTCCCTGATTTTGTAATTCCGAGAGCTGTGCTACTCACTGGTGTGAACACAACAAACCAGTGCAAGATCCACATTTTTGTGCTCCCATGACCTTGATCTGGGGCCACAGACATGGCTGGTACAGCACTGAAATGTTGAAAATTTGTCAATATAGGGAGGCTTCTGTTCATCCAAACACCTTGGAACTAGGACTAAGAGCCAAGCTCATTTCCATTACTCAATGGACAGGCTTAAACTTCACTTAAGAACTTGCAAAGTGTTTTTCTTCTTTGTGTCAGACAAGTTTAGATTAAATGTCACTGTCTGGTTAGAAAACAGCAGGAAGCACAGCATTCATAGATTTCCGTAGATACACTGTATTTCCTTGCATTGCAACTGTCAGCCTTGGCTGATGAAGAAATAATTAATCCAAAAAAATACTTCTGTAAATTTTGCAGTTGTAATGCAAAATAGACCGAATGAATATTAATGTTACAGTAATGAGGGCAATAATGCAAGCCTGATTTTAACTCAGCTATTTCTTGATATATTTTTTTAGATCATAGTTTTTTTAAAAATCTTTGTGCTCTGATTTATTTTTAATTTCCATACTGTCTGATAAAGCAGATATTGATTGTGAAAAGCAATAATTAGATATAAGGATACTAAAACTAATTCCACTGATCAATGGAAGAAAGCAATATAAATTGTCTTGGGTTCCTGTTGTCAATTTTGAGGCTGATATGTTATTAGGATTATTTTGTTTAACATGTTGCATTGTCTAGTATAATTCTACCTACTTATTGCAATATACCTTGATGCAAAGTTCCTCCTGATTTTTCTTCCCTTTTGGCATGATAGAAGATACAAGTGATGCTAGTGAAAGGTGGTGATATCTACTCTGGAACCTGATTTTTCTATGTCTTAGACTTCATTATCATTTTAACCTATTTTAAATGTGTTAAGGCACTATTGTTCTGATCTGTTAAAGTTTGCACAAATATAAACACCAACAGAAAGAACAATGGACAATAAATGTCTTTATTTAGGTAACCTTGTGTAGTAGTGCAGAACCATAAATCCATTCAGCTGTGATTTCAGTGCTCAGAGCAGCTGATTTTGGTGTATCCCATGGAGTGTTCCATGGCAACTCTACCCTTCGAAAAACAGAGGCAGTGTTGGATGAACACGTTAGTACATCAAATATTGTCCCTGCACCTTGCAGCCTTACAGCTTCATTAGCACTGGCAGAACCTGCACCAGAGTCAGGTCAGTCAGCCTTTCCTCTTGCAGGCCTTCTAAAAAGTAAGCTTCTCAAAGAGAAATTTTATTTTCATTAAATTTTAAATGGAATTTCTAAAAATTAGAAACGGTTCGTGAGATGGTAATGGCACAGGAGGTGACATTTGTAGAGAACATGAAAATGTTGCTTCCCTCTGCCTCCTGAGCTGCTTCCATGGGTCAGGGTGGCAGTGGGGAGTGCTGGGCAGGGACAAGCCCAGGTGCCCTCAGCCACGAGCCTCAGTGAGCCCTGAGCAGTGCCAGAGGGCACAGTCATCACACTTCTCCCATGAGGAAAAGCAGCACTTCGGGGATTTGAACACAGATACACAGTATGTGTTTTGAATATTAAAAACATAAGGTACATCCAAGGGAATTCTGAAGGTTATCTGCTGAATGAAATGGTAGAAATCCGGGCAGGAGGGTGTGAGTTACTGCCTGTGTGTCAGTAAATGGGGCGTGTGCTTTCCAGGAGAAGACTTCCTTAAGCTTTTTGTTTTCATTTGAACAGGTATTTGCTTTCAACAATCCTTTGGCTGGTCAACAAGCCCAGGTCTCAAATTAACTTATGAAGAGAATAAAAATTCAGAATATTTATGAAAAACAGTTATGGAACAGCAGGAGACACCTATTTAGTTTGTGTCACACAGGGCTCATTTAGTCTCACTGGTGTCTTGCCCTCACTTTTCCCCCATCTCTTCTTCTTACCCTTCCAGTGTACACTGCAGACACACATTTTGGTTTTTTCCTTTCCGTGGGGAGTGCAGCACCTGCTGATTTCAGAGGCTGCAGCACATGGCTCCAGTGGCTGCTGTCATCACTGCCATGGCACACAGTGCTGTCCTCACGTGTCACCCTCCAGTCCTGGGCAAAAAGTCTGGACAGCATCTGAGGGTAAAGGCAGAGTGGGGACAGACTCTGCTCAAGCAAATCAGAATCACAGAGACATTCAATTTTCCTATTTGTTGCAGAAGGATCGTTATGTTTGACTGATTTCTCTTGGTTTGTTTTGTTTTGTTTTTTAGCCACAGAATTAATTGCTGCTGATATTTGGACAGTGATTTTTTTTTGCCATCTGATGGTGTCTGGGGAAAGCAAAAAAAAAGTACAGCTTGTCAAATAATTCAGAGGTTGTCAATAATGAAAATTCACTGCATGTAAAACTTGCAGTTGTTTGCTCTTTGTAGCATAACATTTTTCTCTGGAAGACTCCGTGGCTGGATCTTGATTATTAAACTAAAGTAAAATAAATTTTAGGTATGGCAGCTAACAAGAAAATCCATTTTTAGTTTGGTTGAGTTGAGTTTAGGGTGGGCTTTTTTGCCTATTTTTGTCTCCTATCTTAGTAACGTGGAACAAGGTTGTAGCAAACTTGAATATTGCACATGGAAATTAAATGTAAATCTGCTATTTAAGGCAGTGCCATGAAACACTGATTTCAGCTGAAAAGGCTTCAGCTGTGCCCTGGTTTGGCCTCCCTGCACCACAGGATCTCATTCTGGAAACTGTCAAAGGGATTGCTGGGCATCAAAATAAGGCAAAGTCAAAGCAAGGGACACTTCTGGGTGATTTTATTTGCACCTGGACTTTTCCTGTATGACAGTATTGAGTATCCCATAATTTACAATCAAAAAATCATGATTTTGTGAAGTCACCCCCTCTAAGAAGTCTCAAAAGATAAAGGCAAACGAGTGGAGAGGTTAGCCTGAGATTGCTGCTGAGTGAAGAGCTCTGTGTTGAACTGCAGCTCGTGTGTCCCGAGCACATATGGCCATCACAGAACATGTGACAAGGCCCACACTGACAGAGTGTGAACAAGTGAGATGCTGGTGCCTCTACTTTTTGATTTTTCTAAATGAACTACTGAAGTTACTCAGTAAATCTGGCACTTGAACTAGATGTGACTTAAAAAAACTGATCCCAGTAAATATTATAGATAGTCTATTACAGTCTTGGAAGCTTAGCTACTTTGACATAATTACATAAAAATCCATTTCTCTGTCCAGAAAGTACAAATCTTAATGAGATATTTTATAAGAGTTGGAATAATAGGGGAGTCATGACATGGAGATCAAAAGGAGCAGGGAGCAAGGCTGCAGATAAATGTCTAACTGCCTCTCCCACTCTGCAGCACACAGGGATATTCCCATCCAGTTCAGGAGGCCAAATTTTCTCTTCTCACAGAGAGATTCAGCCTTTTTCTGGAGAAAAATTGCTCCCAGTTATGTGTGTCCACATAAATGGTTTTAGCCAGTGGACAGGTTTGAAATTGGTCAATTCCTGTAATCTCTGCCCAAATAAAACTCAAAAGGAAATTAAGGGACTTTGGAAGTAGCTGAGGTTGGAGCATGACTTGCTCCAAAGTTACACACTGAATAAACTCCGTGGGTCGAGTTCTGAGTTGGAACTGGAATTTTCTGGAATTTTCATTTCAGAAAAAGGAGAGCTCCAGTGGAGCAGGTGACACAAGCTGCTCACGGTGTGGAGCACCACACTGGGGAGTGGTTCTGGCCATGGCAATCTGCAGAGATGAGAATCTCAAGCTGGAGGGTATATTTTGTGCCTTTTTTAATTGAAAAACTGATTATTTTTGCAGTCCTTACCACAATTGCAGCCCTACCATGAATTAGCTGTCTCAGTACAGCCTCCTGAGCACCAACTCCTTGTGTCTAGGCTGGAAAAAACCATTTTGTGGTGATGACAGAGCCAAGCACCTTTCCAGCTGCTAATCCCTTGGACGGCTGCTCTGCTCTTGAAGAGGGAAAAAGCCATCACAGGAGAGAATCATCTATTATGAAACAAAGCCAAGCCAGAGGCACAGATGTGACCCTCAGATGAGCGAGGAGTTTGCCAGTGTGGATGGAATAATGCATTCAGCAGAATCTGGTTTTATGCTCTTTATATCCAGTCCAGGTTAGCTGTGCAGATTAAACAGTTAAATTAAACACTTAAATTTTAGATTAACTACATCTGAATAAAATCTAAGCCAGCAATTTAGCCTTAAAGTAGAGGGAAAAAAAGGGGGGAAATGGGGAAAAAAGCTTGTAGAAAAGAGGATATTAAATTTCCCATCGTCTCCTAAACTGACTTTCTGTTCTGGCTGTGGCTACCAGGAAAAGGGAAGTCACTAGCAAAGGATGTGCCAGGACATGACCTTGTCAGGCATGAGGGAGACAAAGGAATGAAATTAAAGTACACCAGGACTCACATTTCTGTAGTGGACACTGTTTGAGCTCTCTTTCCTGAGCTTCTAGAATCATCTGCCAAGGGTGATTTTTTTGTGTGCAGTTTTTTTGGTTGGTTGGTGGATTGGTTTGTTTTGATTGGTTTGGTTTTGGTTTGTGTTTTTTCCCTTTGGTTTGGGGTTTTTTTGTTTGGGTTTTTGGTTGGTTGGTTTGGGAGGGTTTTTTTGTTGGTTTGGAGTTTTTTGTTTGGTTGGTTGTTTGTTTAAATTTTCACCAGAAGAAACCATTGATAGTCATAAATAAGACCCAGTTGAAACCTTTCTCCCACTTTCTGTCATTCTGTGGCTGATGTAGTCTAAATCATGCTGAGTTTTTGTTCCTCTTGGGAAGGGGAAGAATATAAATGTTTGTTGTAAAAAATGTCACCTACCACCCCCCCAAATAAAACCAAAACCCACAGCAAGAAGGCCACATCAGTCTGAAGGTTGCTCTTTGTTTTCCATTTGATTGTGTATTTTAATCTCAATTAATTACTTGGCTTCCACATGTAAAGCCAGTCCAGTTCTTTCCAATAGAATATTTAATATTCTGTCTTTCTACATCATCTTCTTAAGGATACAGATTGTTCTCACCATTCAGCTTCTGCACATTTGCAAATACAGTGGCACAGATTGGGAGCCTTATGCTTCTTTTTGTGGCCTTTAATCTTTTCCTTTAAAACTTTTAGATTTCTCTAGTCTCTTTGATCCCAACCACAATAAACCCATCTTCCCCACAGGGTTTCAGGCAATCCAAGATTCTGTGGCTGGGACAGGCAATAAGAGAATTAGAGCTAAGAAAGAAATCAGTCTTGTTCTCTAATGACTTCTTCTTTTCGACTGCTGATAGAATGAGAAGATTAAATCTCTAGCTGCAAATCTTGTGAGGACAATCTGAGAAAGGGAGAGGCATAAATGATTAGACAACAAGTTCTGCTGGCAAAGGGAAGTGAGAAAGTCATTCAGCAAACTTCTGGAATAGAGGAAATGGTCAGAGACAGCCTCGGCAGCAAATAAGGCATGGTTGGAATGGTTGAAAAATTCCTCCTGGTTCTGACAGATTGGCAAAGGCATCTGCCAGCCCCACTTCCCTCACAGCATTTTAAAGAGAGAGGAGGAATTTAGAACGATTTTCATATGAGGTGAAATATGTGGATCAAGGCAGGGACAGAGGAGGGCACATTTCTCTGGATAAGACACTGAGTAATAATCTCCATTTAGGTCCCTGCACATGGGCAGAGATTTGCATGTGCTTGAATTGATGGGGCTTGTACCTAAACCATGAGGGATTCAGAGCCTCAGCTGACCTGGTAATGTCCATTTAAGAGCAATCTCCATTATTTCATGGAGATTATCATGAAATGCATCTTGTTCCAGAAATAGTTCAACTGATTTCATCAGGGGCTGTTCTGTATTTCTGAATTTGTTTAGGAAAAAAGCAAGCGAGGAAGCTTATAAAAGGCGACCTATATTATATATATAAACACAGGAGTCATTTGCATCAATGTACCCAATTCAGAGAAGGAGCACCACAGGGAAAGGACTGCCCAGCTCCAATTTGTTCAAATAATCAACATAATTTTTTGCAAAACAACAGTTGGAGAAGGATAATAATACAAGGAAAACCAGGCTGGAGTTTCTCAGTTCTTCTGCAGTTTCAGATGTGTGAACATGTTACCTCCACCTCAGTGAGCTTTCAGTGTTGCCTGTTTTATTCAATACCTAGACAAGTTAAAATTGTAGAGTAAAACTTCATCTTTTCCTGTATTTGAGGGATGAGTTCTGAGCAATGTTCTTCTTACCAGCTGGTTCCTGTGTTCACTGGAGTCCATTTCTCCTTTTGAATGCTGTAAATGGGCAGCCCCAATGCTTTCAGAAATAATGAAGTAGCATTTCTGTCACTAAAGAGTTGCTGGCATTTTGTATATTTAACTGCTCCTCTAAAATTAAATTAAATTAACAGAGCACTCACTGCATTTATTTAAAAAAAAAAAAAAAAGGAGAAAGAAAACAAAAATATTTTTGCTTCCTGGAAATATCAGCTATAGAACATTGTGCCCCAAAGGAAAAAGCACATTGTGAGCTTGTTACTGATCGTGACAGTGGATGCACAACTTCCCTGAATTTCATGGCTCTAATTCATGGTAGCCTTTTTACTCAGCACTGTTTCCAAAAGAATCATGAGGGAAATGTATTGCAGGCACAGTGTTAGTCACATGGGTCACTGAGATGGCTAAATAATTAAATTATGGACACAGGCACAGAAGGATACTGCGCTGCAGCTGCAAATGACCTGGATTTTCAAAATATCCCCATCGTTTGCCTTGCACAGAACAGGAGACTTGGTGTTCCAAACCAGGTCCTGAAGGACTGAAATGTGTGTGCATGGATGAATAGGGAAGCTTGCAGCTTCCACTGAGGCAGTTCAAGCACAGTTTGGATTCTCAGTAACTGAGACTGAGTGTTCCCAGCAAACACCTGCACGGTGCTGTAGTCCTCAGAGGGAAAAGGATGGAAACACCCTGAGTCCAGAGAGGCTTTTTTTTACAGTGATGGACTCCAGTACAAAGATTGGAGTACAGTAAAACCAGTCCAAATCGTTGACTGTTCGTGATCAAAGTCTCCATTCCAAAAAATCCAGAACAGCAGTGGGAGCAGGAAGTGCTGAACACGATGTGTGCAGTAGGGTGGGGAATGTGACCATGTTCCTGCAAAAACTCTAGTGCCTTACACGAAGCTGTTCAGGCGCAAGCCTAAAATACATTCTGCAGCACAAGTCATTGAAACTGCTTGTAACAGTTATTCCAGGTGCATTTTGTAGGGTGTTGTTCTGTAACAGCCCTGAATTTTTTAACTCTTGCAGATTTTTGACAAAGAAGCTAAAGATCTGGAGCGAGAAGTCTGCTTTATTGATATCGCCAGCGATGAAATCCCCGAGCGCTATTACAAGGAATCGGAGGTAAGAGGCAACTTGGCTGTGAGCTGGTGAGGAAGGGAATGTAAGAGGCTTTAGCAGAGCCTGGATAGGAATCAAAACTGTTTTATTTTCGTATGAAATCCTGCTGGTCAGTAATATTTCAAAAGCCTTTGGTCAGAGGGGAAGCAGACAGCAGCCGCTCTGTCTGGATCGCCGGACACTCTCTTTTGCAGATGATTCCTTTGAAAGGCTTTCCTACCCTTATCAGAACACATCCTGTACCAGCCCTTGCTATGCAGCTGAATTAGCCCAGAGCAGAAAAGGTCTATTCTTTGCATTATGAAGCTCAGTGAAGATGTGCAGATCTGAGCAGTTTAAGCAGCCCTGCTGTCCTTACTTGCATCCCACCCCACAGTAAGTCCTGCAGAGTGCCCAAGCCCCACACAGCACAGATGTGCTGCAGTGACAACGGGGCCGATGCTCAATTGCTTGAGGGGGACAATGACACAAGACCAAGAGGGACTGAAGCACACTGCAGACTGCAGCAGATCTGCCAAAAAGCATCAATGGCAGCAGGCACAGTCACTCTCCAAAAATTCCCTCGGAAATTGCTCCCATGTATATTTGATGGAGCACATCTCTGAAGAGCGTGTTTCTTCTAGGTCAATGCAATTCACTGCTTGAAATCAGCAGCCACCATGCAAATGAAGATGAGGTCTCAATGTTTTAATCTCAGAGTTGAAAAATGATGGTTCACAACAAGCAGCTAGAGAGGAATGATCGGATCTATGCTCGCATTTAATTTTGGAGATATGATTTGCCTCTGGAGCCAAGTCTATATTCATAGCTGGCAGTGAGTATGGCAGCTGTTTAACTATCTAAAACGAGACTACAGAATCATTTTTAGGCTAGAAAGTGAAGACTTGCCAAGGAATATATTTCTATACTATAGGAGACATGATCTTCGGACTAAAAAAGTCGAGTACTTGTTATCTTCCATTTATATAGATCCTATTTTGAATGTTATGTACGGGTCATAAACCAAAACTGAGTCTACAGTAGAATGAAAAGTAATTTTATTACTTTCCTTAGATAATGAAACCCATCTGTTTAGTACCAAAAATTATATAACACCTCATGAAACAGCTTATTGGTCCCATCATCTTATCTGAGCTCCACGGATTCTGGCTCCATTTAGGAATGAGCTGCTAATGGAAGGGGTCAGCATTTGACTGTACTTTAAAGAAATCCTGTGAGATTTTTCATCTCAGTCTCTGCACTTCAAAAATTGTAAACACGAAGGTAACATCCAGTTTTGCAACTTTCCTGCTCGTTTTTAATAGCCAACTATTAAGCATAATTTCCCTATGATTAATCTCCTGATACAGAAAAACAGGCTCGTCTCAAAGGAGAAAAACATTTCAGTCTTTGTGTTGCTATTTCAAAGACAAATCTAAAGTCCCGATTCCAAGCGAAATGGAATTTTATATGGGTTTAAACAACAAAAATAGCCCAGCATCTGTTGTTTTTTATCTGCACTGATGGATGATTTTTCTGTTGACTACCAAATTCTGTTTCAGAACTCATACAGAGCAGTAAGAACACCTTTAGCATTTAACTGTGCACATGCTGTAATTTATGGTGAATTAATAATGCTTGAAAATAGTGGGTTTTCCAAAGTTTACAAACTGTGGGGTTTTTATGCTACCATATGATGAACATGAAGCCAAATTCCCATTTCTGATGAGGCCTCTTACATAATTCAGAGACTATAAAAAGATTTTTAATGTTTGTAAATGTAATTTCCGTCTGTTTTCAATCAGAACAGTAATTCTATGCAAATGAGAAATGGTTTCTGTTTCCCAAATAGCAGCTTCAGAGATAACCAAACCCGGTTAGTGTAAGCTTTTGAAAGGTATTTTAGTTGCACTAATAACAACAATTTGGCTGCTTTTAGATCATGTAATCTGAACTGATACTAAGTTTAAAGATTAAAAGTGAAGTGCAATCCTCAGGATTTAACAATTAGATCCCACAGGATGAATGTTCTGACTCCCATCCAGAAAGACCAATGAGAACGATTTTAACTTCAGGCATGTCAGTAATCTCTTCATTTCAGTGGCTTTTTCACAGGCTTAAAATAAAGCAAGTTCTCTTTCAGGGTCAGCGTGGTTGGCAGCTTCTAGAAATGAGCTTTAATTTTCCTTACATCCTGACGAGAGCGCATCCCTCTTCAATTAAAAATATACTTCAGATTTAACAGCAAATGTCATTATTTAGCTGTTCTACTGCATACTAGAGAGTAAATTAAATAATTTAAACCCTTCACACTCTACTTCCACTGCTTGCTGATCAGCCTGATGGTAGAGGGACAAAGCCATCGCTCTGTGTCCTGCCGCCTACAATCCAAAAAAGAGTTTTTCAGTCGTCCTGACATGAATCTTATTAACAGATTCCATTTTCTTTTACATAATAGTGATTCACACGTAAAAAGACAAAATGTATCAACCATCCTTGCATGTATAATATTCCATTTGAATTGAACAGCTCATTCTGACCGATGCTGAGAGGAAATGTGTTCCACGAAAAAGTCCTGACGATTGAAGGGAAAATTATTGAATTCAGCTTCGTGCATATTTGCTTTTCTCTCCTTCTAAATATTAGCTAAAATGGAGAAGTGAGGGATGCAGTTAGCTGAGGCTTGAGGAGAGCTGTGGCTTCACTGCAGGACTCTTCAAGGGAGGCTCTGCCAATAGCACTGAGGCATGTCTTGCACAGAATCACCCAAGTGGTTGGGATTCCCCTGGGATGAAGGGCTTCTCTGTCTGTGCAGGAGGACTGAAATCACCAGTCAATAGGGATCAGAAGACAGTTTTGTGAGTCCAATTCTGTCTTTTGTGGGGGTGAACTGATCTCTGCCCTTGCAGAATGCTGGAGGAGGTGAAACTGCAGCAATTCAGGTGTCCCAAAGCACATGACCTCTGTGGCTTCAAAGTCTCTGAGGGTTGCAGAGGCTGGCTGAGAGAAACCAGGCAGACAAACTAAAATGGCGAAAAGGGAAAGTTTATTTACAAGAAAGGTTTTTTATATTCATTCATATTCTAGCAAACATTGGTCAGCAAAGAACCCACCTCCTAAAACCATTGGTCATAACTAAATGACACCTAATACCAAACACAGAGATTAAGAAAGTAAAAGAATGCAGTTTATCTATGTTCTCCTGAGAAAGAACAGAAAGGTTCTAAAACAGTGCAACCACAGACCTCCCTTCAGCTTCATGGCCACCTCCAAACCCCATCATGAAGTAGCCACATCTTAAATACAGGGCTTTTTTACAAAGCCCTAAATCCTTTAAGTTTTAAGAAGTTTAAATGTGAGGTTCCCAATGGAGAAAGGTTGAATTAGATCCCAGCTAGCAGTTTCACTGTTGGTCTGTAAGGAGCCACGTGTGTTTCCAAATCTGGATGTACATATTTCATCAAATACCCAATTTTGTGTTTCTGTACAGAGAATGTACCAGCCAGGTAAGAGCAGTTGTACATTGTGTGAAGTTATTTCCTTGTGACTTTCCCATCGATGAATATGTATCAGCAGCTATACAAACAGATATATTTGTCTGAAATATAGAAAAGAACAAAGCTGAGCTATGCTGAGCAGGGAGGGCCTCCAGTGAATCATTCATGAAATGAAACATTTACCGTGGATGTGAGCTACTGAGCAAAATGTTCTGTGCAAACATATTCAAGTTCTCAGAATTAACCGTGTTTCATTTCCTGTTTATGACAAAGCAGTGGAGAGCTGGACAAATGGAATAAACTTTCCAGGCTACTTCCAAACAGATTCCGTGCAGCTGCTGCAGCTTTCCCCTTCCATTGCTGCCTTTTCTCCTTTAGCTCTGTGATAGGAACACCTTACCCCATCCAGGTGCTTTTAGAGCAGCAGAACCTCAGTCACATCTCTGAATGATGGTGGCTGGAATGATCAGCTGCCTCAGCCCCCCAGTCAGGGTGGGCACCGTGTCAGCACAGGAGTTCAGTGCAGGATATGGCAAAAAAAAAAAAAAAAATCCTTTTCCTTACTTAGTATTGGAGTTTACATAAAGGCTGGCTGGATTATCATATTTTAACACCTCAGAACTGTCCCAATATTTACAGTTCTTAAGTATTTAGCTCGATCTTCCAGAAAATACCATTTAATGGAATTTTTTTTTAAAGTCCTTTAAAATGACTCCACATAAATGTCTATAGTAGCATCTTTACATCAACAAATCTTTCCTGAGCCCTGGCTATAAAAGCTCAAATCCAAAACCTAGCAACTACAGCTGATGCTGAAATGCCAGATGACAGGTATTAAACCCATGATTGGTTCTGAAATTCAAGATCAAACAAAATGGTCTTCAGCTTAAAGAGAGAAAAAATGATTGCACTTCAAAAGCACCGTGATATTGCCATAGGAGTCTGAAAAAATTAATCCAGGCACTAAAAGAAAGGAAGGAAGGACCTGTCTCAGGGACATCTGGGCACTTCAGGGAGAGCAGGTGGCACGAGCAGGGGCACTGTCACCTCTGGCAGCAGGTCCAGCTCGGGGACCTTTGCCAGTGCTGGAGTGGCCACACAAGGAGCAGGGGCAGGCAGGAAGGTGACAAGGGGACAAGGGGACAAGGGGACAAGGGGACAAGGGGACAAGGTGTCCCATGTCCCCAGCACACACAGGGAGGCATTGCCAGCTCCAGGGTGCTGTGGCAGCTCCCAGCCAGGCCTGATACCATCGCAGAGCAAGTGTTCCATGAAGATCTGGAGGTTTTCTGTGAACAGTTGAGTTTCATTATTTAGCTCTGAGTACAGAGTAACAGCTCAGAACTCACTGTGAAAAGGCATTGCACCAGGCCAGGGCTGTGCTGGTGTTTGCTTCCTGGAAAGGGAGTTACCATCCCACGCCTGACATCCGTGAGGAAAGCTAAGTAAATAAATGCTAAATGATAAATAGTACACTCCAACAATAGCCATGTTGAGCAGGACTTGTGGTCTAAGTAATAAATAATAAACCCTGGGAGAGTGTTAAGTTTGAAACCATATCCCACATGCAGGGGGTTTTATTTCATTGTAATTTTACATTTTATTCTCAGCTAAGCCCAGCTCACGGGTTATGATGTTTCTGCTCTGTTGGCAGAAGTGCTATTTTTAAATCACTCTGCACCTGGCAATAATGTATTGCAAATACAGAGTAGGTTTTGCTCCTCTAGCAAAAGGATTTGCCAGATGGGCTTTCCTAATAAATTGTGTCTGATAAAAGGACGAGAAGGTTATTTAAACAAAAAGATTTTAGCTATGCCATTACATTTAAAACAGATTGAGGATTTTGCCAGTAGATAAATCAAGGGGAAAATAGTGAATAGGCTCAGTGTTCTTGGGATGATGCCTTCTCTAGGAAGAAAGGCATGGGTGTCTAAAACCAAAAATGAGGAACACACAAATTTAATTATCTAAATAATAACATAAAAGTGGGGTCAGAGCAAAGTTCAGCTTGCCCAGTTTCTAGTCACAGAAAACAAGCTTCAAGTACATGTGCCATGAGTCCTGCCTAGAGAAGCAGTGCTGGGTACCAATATCATTTTACTTGTTTTAAGTGGAAAATTATCAGCCCTGCTTTGGTTTTTATTATAGAATGCCCTTAAATGCCTAATTCCAGAAAGGATTCCAGGCTGTGAGCCTTAATTGGGCAATCTGAACCCACGAGTTAGGCACCTAAAACCATTCTTGTCCAAGTTCATTCATTTCAGTGGGCTTCGGAGCAGGCATTGAGGAGCAAAAGATGAGCAGTCCTGGTCCCACCAAAGTCCCTCTGGCATGCCCTGCTCCCCATGCCTGTGGTCAGCAGCAGAGGCCCAGGAAAGGTGTAATTCATGCAAAATGTAGAGATGAATGTAGAGATTCTTCCTCTAAAAACATTCTTGTATGATCCATAGCACGAGCAATTGCTGAGGCAGTTGTGTCTTTCCAAAACAGTCCAAGATGTTGTTAAACAAGTAATTTTTTAGCAGCTGGGTTAAAGCCCAGAGATACTCGTGTTCCTTGCAGCAGCTCACCTCTGTCAAACACTTGTGATCTTGGATTGATGGCCCAGCCGTGGAATTCTTGAGCTGACCTTGCCCAATGTCACAGTGTGCCTCACATCCCCACTTGGCTTCGGTGCAGCCTTGAGTCTCAGCTCCTGAACAAGCACTCGGGAAAGTCTTCAGCACCTTGATCCTCCCTACAGCAGGCTGGGAATCTGTTCCTCCGAGCTCTGGCTTCCATTCACCACTCTGCACTTTTATAGCACCAATATGTTAATGTTTTCAGAGGCAGGAATTTCCCTAAGAGCTGCTCGCTGTGAGCTGCCCGTTCCGTCCGTCATCGCCTGGCGCTTCCCGGGGAGCTCTGCGGCCAATTTGTGACTAATCCTCGTGTCCTTCAAGAGAAGGGACACGATTCAGGCATGCAGAGGTGCCTCTCTGGGTGCTTTTAGGGAATTTGCTCCTGGGAGTGGTGTCAGGGAGGAGTTGCATTGCAGTCGGTGGGTGATTTGTGGGCACTGAGTTCAGAGTTATTCCCACTCTGTCCCCTTGTCTGCCAGGTTAAACTCACCAAAACAACCACAGCCCACTCACAAAACCTGGGACCAAGCAGTGATGCAGGACACTTATTCATTATTAGAGTTTTAGTTAGAAATTCTCAATATTTGACACTGACTCAAATTGACTACATTAAATTCCTTTGGACTGCACTGAAGTTATTCTATTATAGATCAGGTTATCTCTGAGGGGTTATAAAGTACAACACTCAGAATTATTAAAATGTGTATCTGAAATGCTGAATCAAGGCAATGGCTCTGTCACACCAGCACTGTGTGTGTCTAAGAAACAGACCCTGCCTTATAGGAAACTATTTTCCTTTTCAGAGATCCTTCTTTCACACTGGAATATTTTGCAGGCATATTTGAAATCATATTTTCCGTAATTATTTCTTTATTCAAGGAATCTCCTACTAGAATGTTAGATCTTTCTGAAAATTCTGTCTTAGTTCTTCCCTGTTTTCTTTTTTCTTTTTTTATCATTATTATTATTATATTGATTGCTCCAGGCAATGATCAATTATTAAACAACTCTTTCAAGCAGAAAATGTGTAGATCCATCTGCGTCTGAGCTTTGCTGGGTGAGAAGATTGGCAGCACCCGTGACTGCGAGCTGTGCTATCCAGGGGCTGCTCTGATAAATGATGATGCTGAATTGTTTTTATGGTGATTTAACATTGAAACCTTATTACACTGCGAGCTCCAAGTCTCCACTTCGCAAAGCTTGCGTCAGCAATAAAAGCAGTGACTTTCCCAGGGAGGAAAGACTATCACCTCATTAGAGCTTTGTGGAGGAGCTTCAATGGCAGAGCTTCAGATTCTGATAAAACCAGAAGTCAGGAGATAACCAACAGTAGCAAACAGTGCTGAATGATACCTATGCTCACACTGAATGAAACAAAATTAAGATCAGGGTAGTTATGAATTTGTGTTAGTTTTTCTCCGGATTGTCATCCATTTAACGCATAATTTAAGCACTATTTAAGTGCAAGTTTGACTGCTTTTATAACAAAGGATCTTCCCAGATCTCAGTAAAGATCACAGCTGAGCACTGGTGGTTGCTCTTCAGGGCAGATTTTAGAAGATCCACTATGAATTTTCTGAAATGACATAATTTTCAAGCTCTGACAATCTGTGCTTAACCATAAATTACTTCTATTTACAAGATATAATTAGCAGGATTGGACATAAAGGGAAATAGAATTATACCAATATGGAAAATAACACTTTCACAGATAAAACCATATCTTGTACAGATGAAAGTAAACTTTAAAAAGATGAACTAATGCCTTTAATGGTTTTATGAAATTTTGTAATTTTGATTCTGTTTTATGAAATATTGTCATTTCAATGTTGTAGTTTCTTTGATTTGAAAGAGAAATAATTTGTATTTACTCAGTGTCTGCTCACAGGTCAGTTATAACCAGAGATGGCTAAACTGCAGGAGATTCCTGCTTAGCTTAGGATGTACAAGTTCACTTCAAACTGCGAGTGGCACTGTCAGGGTCAGTGTGAAGTGTCACAGCTGCAGCTGGACACAATTTCAGGAATCCAGGCATGGGCAGAAAGTCCGAGCCCTTCACTCCGAGAGGCAGTGCTAAAGGAGCTCTGAAGAAGACACTTTTTTTTTCCCGAAGGCCATAAATAACCCTTGGAGTGCACTGCACTGTAATGACTTGCAGTAACAGATTTTCTTACAGCAGAAAACGTCCTAGAGGATGTGATTGTCAATGCATCTCCAAGAATATGCTGCCATCGATTCACTGCCAGGCTTGGATTGTAGGATATCCTAGTGCGTGTTTAAGGCAATTTCCTATTACTTTTTCATCATGTTTATCAGCATGTTTTAATATTTTATGTCAAATCAAAACATTTACTTTAGCAAACTGGCAAACACTGCTTCTCCTCCTGCATTTCCCTGTATGTTTTCTTTGTTTTGCAGGATCCCAAATATTTCAAGTCACAGAAAACTGGGAGAGGCCAATTAAAAGAAGGCTGGAGAGAGACCCATCAGCCAATTATGTGCTCCTACAAACTTGTGACTGTGAAATTTGAAGTCTGGGGACTTCAAACCAGAGTAGAGCAGTTTGTACACAAGGTCAGTGAAACAGGAGCCGTTTCTCATCCTTCACGTAAGCAGAACTCGAGCGCTCACAGGAATGTTGCTGTGGCTGTGGAGCAGCCTGGGAGCTCAGCCCAGGCTGTTCAGACCTCTCACAAGGTCTGAAGGGTCTGGAGCAGAGCCAAGGACTTCACTCTGGGTACAAACTTGACAAAGCCCGGAGCTGATCAGGCCTAAGGTTGAGAAAAATGATCAATAACATTTTCAGTGCTGTGACAAACATATGAGCTGAGGTATTTCTGAGTACACAGGAGTCCCATGCATGCAGTAGGGAGGTGCAGAATTCCTTAGAAACAGATCGTGGGAAAGCTTTCCAATCAGTCTACTAAAAAATTAATTAATGAATAGCATAACTGCCAAGTGATAAAATGTTTCACAGTGTTGGCCTTCTACATGTTTGAAAAACTGAGAAGGAAAAAGAAGAGGCCCAGAATGTCTAATTGGCCAAAGATGAGTGGGTTCTGTACACATTCCCAAATGGATTCCCGTGCTAGGCAAAGCCATGACTCAGTGCTGGCAGCAGATCCAGTGGGAGGCTGGACCAGGAGCCCTTCAGAGCCACTCTGTCCTTTTAGACACAAAACTGTCGGAGGGTTTCTCACTTTCAGCCCTGTTGAAAGACACAGATGAGATGTTCTTCACTGCTGAGGCCTTTCACCCTTTCCTTGTTTGCAGGTGGTCAGAGACATCCTCTTGATCGGGCACCGGCAGGCCTTTGCCTGGGTGGACGAGTGGTATGGTAAGTGTCCTCCAAAGTCTGCCCTTCCAAGGGCTGCTGAAAGCCCCGAGACAATTAGCAGCAGGTTCCCTTTTGCTTCATGGATCATCAGAGTGAGTTGTTCCTGAAGGAGATGGAACTATTAAAAGTCATCTCCTTCACCCTCCTGCCATGGCAGGGACACCTCCCATGAGATCAGGTTGCTCCAAGCCCTGAAGCAGTACAAAAATTCACCATTTAAGGTATTCCCCATTTAAGGTAGCACCATTTAAGGTATTCACCATTTAAGGTAGTCACCATTTAAGGTATTCACCATTTCAGGTGTTCGCCATTTAGGGTATTCACTGTTTAAGGTATTCACCATTTAAGGTATTCACTGTTTAAGGTATTCACCATTTAAGGTATTCACCATTTAGGGTATTCACCATTTAGGGTATTCCCCATTTAAGGTATTCACCATTTAAGGTATTCCCATTTAAGGCTGGACCAGCACCATTTAAGGTAATCCCATTCAAGGCTGCGCACCACAATCGATGAGGAGAATAAGCAATACAGGATCAATGTGATCAATACAAGCCAGCCTTGAAACCTTCAGGGATGCTGGAATTAGCCAGCAGGCAGCACCCAGGGGTGCCTTTCCATGCCAGTCCCTGCAGCAGGGCCCTCCCCTGCGCTGCAGGCAGCAGTCACCTGTACAGGGACCCTCCTGCAGGTTGGGATAGAGCTGCTTCTCAAGGCAGCCTTGGCATTTCCCTACTGCAAACTCCTCAGACCTCTGATCCAACAATTTCCAGCTTTTTAGGAAAGTTTTAAACGATATGGATTGCAACAAAGAAAAGCTGGAGCTTTTCTGAAAAAAAGATGTACATAAGCATAAATCCTGCTGGGTCTGATTCAGCAGCAGCTGCATGCAGAAAGTGTTGGGAATCCATGAGCCAGCTGGGGGAATGTGGGCACTGCCAGTAGGACAGAGTAATCTGAATATCAAACCAGTCCATTGCATTGTGTAAAATAAGCTCTCTGGGTTTGTGCCTTTCACCTGTATTTTCTGTGAGACAGACCCATAATCACAGAGACTCTTAAAACAGGTTCTGAGACAGTCCTGTGACATATAATAGGAAATTGGTAATATATTTAGAATTTCCTGAAGCTTTAGGAAATACTGATTTGGGCATTCCGTGGGTGAGTGACAGCTCTCTCCCAGAGCTCAGGCCCATTCTGCATTGCTCAGGAGCAGTCCCTGTGCAAACACATCTCAGAGGTGTCTCAGCCCTGCACAACTGTGCACTGCAATTTAACCACGAACTCCGTGGGCTCATTGTTTGGAAACAGAGAAAAAATTGCTTTTGAAATCACAGTGTTCTTATAAATTTAATACTGCATGAAAATCTTGTGCTGTAATGGTCATAAAAATACTGAAAACTGCTAAAAATACCTTTACTTTTGGGATAGCTGTAAACCAGTAAGAGAATTTTATATCCAGTGAGAGAGAGTTCTTCAGAGCTCATTTTTTTTATTTTGGATTTGTTTCTTTTTTTACCTGAAATAGAGCGATCCATTCTTTTTCCTGTACCAAGTCAGGGAACCTGGTAACTTTAAATAAAACAGCTTGACTCTGTGTAAAAATTGAGCCCATAAATTTGCTCCCAATCTACCCAAAATATCCATACAGTGAGACATGGAGAATGCTACTGGGAAGGAAAGTGTCAGGTGCACTTTAGCAGAGTTACTGATAATGATGACAAATGAACAGCCACGAAGTTCAACATACAGAATAGGTTTAGCTCAAAAACATTGCACAATAGATTTTCCCCTCCTAAGTCTGAAATTGCCCTGCTAAAAATACTCTTTCCACTAATGAAATATTGTGATACACAATTTTCTCATGGATTTTTCCTGTCAGAATGAGACTTTTTGCTAACTAATACTTTTAGAGATTAATTATCAGCCTAAGAACAAAACCCAAAAAATCTGGGCTTGATAAAATAGATATGAATCATGACTCAGTACATAGCATCAAATATATAATTTTAAAGTATCTATTAACACCTTTTAAAATAGAAGTTTGAGAAAGACCTGGAGATGATGGCAGTGAGCTAAAGTGAATCAAATATTCAGTGTAATAAACAATGTGTTATGTTAATGACTGGTTGCTGTTACTGACCCTGTAAGTATGAACGTGTTTTATCATTTAATTTACTAAATTGTGTTTAGCTTTATTACTAAGAAATTCTCTTTTCTCAGTCTTACTTACTAATAAAGAGCATGTTCTCTGCTTGGCAAAGTGCACCCCAGCATGTTACTGACACGGCTTCTGAGCTTGTTTCTCATTCCAGATAACAGAAAAGACTGAAAGAGTACGAGTTAGTGATATTCCATGTTTCCTTTTGATCAAAAGTTTAGACTGCGTTTCTTTTCACTGATGAATTATGGCACTGTGCTGCCACTCTAACAGCTGAAGTTGGATCTTGCCTTAAAAGCTGCCCCCAAAACGCAGCAGGAGCCTCAGAGCACAGAGCAGGAGTGGTGTGAGACAAGAGCTCCCAAATCCCAGTGGCACATCATAAACCGAGAAAAATGGGAGCCTCAAGAGCAGATCACAGCGCGTGACCAAAGGGGCGCCCATTTGCTGTGCTAATAAAATGCTCTTTATGTGTTTTGAGTAAAAAGTTGATGGCTGTTTTTACGAGGCTCTGAAGTTAGCGAAGCATCGTAAAAAACAGACCCAAATCTGACACGGCTCCTGCTCTGCCTCCTGCTCCCCAGAGGGTTTGTGGAAAGCATGGGAATACTCAGAGGAGTAGGGTACAAGTCAATTATCGGATTCTTTATGGTTTTGGTGGAGCTGTGGTTGTGACAAAAGCTGTGAAATGTGTAAGCATTGCCTTGTGTCACACAGACTGTGCTGGGGACAGCACTCAGTGACTCTGATTTGGGGAAAATTCCTAATTCTTGTCATTCATTAAGTGCTTGAGACTGCTCAGCCATTAACACAGTCACTCTTCATTCATTACCACTAAAAGTGTTAGTTTCTGGAATCTAAACTGGTGTGGACTCTAACACTAAAGGTTTTGCTGGTTAGGAGATGTAGAATGCAAAGTTAACATAAACTCTTTTTACAAGGGCTGGAAAGGTAAGTAAATATTTAAAATATTTCTGTATCTATCCTTTTTATTCCAAAGGATCTTCTAAAATCTCTTTAGAAGATCTTGGCCCTTGCCAAGGCCTGCACTTCAGTACTTCCTGCCAACCTTACATTACACACACACTCCTAAACAATTTCCACTCCTTCCTGTTCTCTGACTCCCTTTGACTTAACCTCGCACCTTCCTTGGCTGACACAACTACCTTTATGAGGCAATTTTCATAAAGCTAGTTGCTCCTTGCTTTTTTAAAAATCCTTTGTTGGCTTCTGCTGAAAGACTTTGTGTTCCTAGAACCTTCTCCTTAGGAAAAAAAAAATGAAGTTTGCACTGAATCAATGGAATATGCCAACAATTTTGAACTTTTTACAGATATGACTATGGATGATGTTCGAGAATACGAGAAAAATATGCATGAAAAAACCAACATTAAAGTTTGCAACCAACATTCATCTGCTGTGGATGAAATAGAGAGCCATGCCAAAGCAAGAGTATGTCGATTTTTAAAACATATTGCCCATCCTCAGCCAATACAGCTGCACAGACCAGAGAAGAGCAACCAATTGCTGATCAGTCAGTGGAATTTGGGGAGGTTTTGCCTCAGTAGGAACAGAATCTTTCTCCATGAAGTGCAGTCCTGCCTTTGGCTTGCACTGTAACCTGCAGTTATGGAAGGGAGGGTGGGGTTGGGCTCAGGTACAGCTCCCTGGCTCCAGGAAAACAATGCTCCAATCTCAGCTGGGTGCATAAAGAGGAAGTTAAAGAGGATTTTTACCTTCTATTCTTTGAATAGTTAAAAAATGCAATTCACAGTGGTCCAGTCAAAAAGCCGAGAACATGGGGAGTGGAAATCTTCTATGGGACTCACAAATTTTTTTGTTTCACCAGGAAAAAAAATCTAATTATTTATTCACTCATTTCAAGGTAATTTTAATGTCACTGTCATTGATTAGCTACCAACAAGGTGGGAAGTATTTTCAGAAGTATCTAACAGTGGTTTGTGGAAAGGCCAGGTTTCTGTGTAGCTTCTTTGATTCATAAAGAAATGGAAATTTCATAAAGCACTTAATTACCTAATTTGGACATCACAAGTAGAGGCCTAAAATTAGAGCTTGATACTCTGCAAATAGAGAAGATGCAGTGGCCTTTGCTCCTGAAATGTCTTTATTCCTTTATCTCTGCTGATGGTGCTGTGGAGCTCAGGGATGGCTTTAGTCATGTCCAGAGTGTGGGGCAAGGCCTGAAGGGCTCCGAGCCTTTCCTTGGCTCCTGCTCAGTGCCAGGTGTGAGCACCCTGAGAAAATCCTGTCTGAGCAGTCCCCAGGAAGGTAATTCTGTGTTTGTAACTCAGCAGCTTCAGTGACAGCAAGGCTGCTCCTTAGCAGAGAATTAATTCAGATTTTGGCTCTACACATCAGGATTTAGTTCTGAATGAAGTCTGCCACCTGTAGTTTCCATGTGGAAAAATTGTCATTGAGGTCAGAACAGAAGTTGTTGTTAATGAAAAAAAGAAAGTGAATCTGAGTCTTCCTAGCTGAGTATAAGGAGTGCTTTCCTTGAGTGTATATCAGAGTGGCAGGAAATCAAAGCAAATACAAGCTAAAAGGCAAAAGTCACTTGAAGTGTTTCATGTCTGAATTGAAAATGAAGAGTCTTGGAGGCTCCACTCAGCAAGACTTCCCTGGAATGGACAGTGCACCAAGAAACCTTCCTGTCCCCTTCCTCTGCCCAGGCCAGCTTTTGGTTCATTGTGCAGAATTCCTCAATCAAAATCCCTGGGATTCTGGGGGATTTTGAACCCTTTGAGAGCAGAAACACTCACATCACACACTGTTCCAGGGTGTGAAAGAGCTGCAAACCAGCGAAGCAGGTCCAGAGCTCTCTCCAGCACGAGAAGCTCCTGTGGGACCCTCTGTTTGCTGCCAGCACTCGTGGCAGAGCTGGGACAGGCTCTGCTCTCATCCTCACAATGCCAGCGGGGGCTGGACAGGTCCTGGAGAGTGCAGGGACAGCGAGGGCAGCTGGGCTCCATTTGTGGGTTTGATTTCATGGTGGGACACACACGGAGCTGCTCCAACAGCCAGACTGGCACACGTCTGCAGCTGGGCAAAGCAGCAGTGCCCGGGAAGGACAGGGTTTTGTCACACCTTTGGTGATCCCCACTGCCAGTCCCGTGCTTCAGACACTCAAGTGTGTGAGGTCTCTTAGTTGATTAAAAGGCTGCTGGCTTTATTTCTGGGGTTTTGAGCATTCCGGGCTCAAAGAATCTATAAATGGTCTTAATGAAATATTTCAAATTTATGAATTTAACTTGACATTCAGCAAAAACCTTACCATTGCCTTCAGTTGGCTCGGTGGGCGTCTCGCAGGCACTGAGACACTGCAGCAGGTTCCAGAGAGCCTCGCTGATTTTCTGCTCAGCTTCCCGGGCTGTCGCAGATGTCCTTCCCTTGGGATTCTCTCGAAGTTTTGCCTGGCGGGGCTCAGACAGAGCCTGGCCACGCTGGGATGGCGCTGCCCTCTGCTGGGGCTCGGCAGCACGGGACAGGACCTGGGGACACGTCCTGGGGACACCTCCTGGGGACACCTCCTGGGGACACGTCCTGGGGACACCTCCTGGGGACACCTCCTGGGGACACCTCCTGGGGACACATCCTGGGGACACCTCCTGGGGACACCTCCTGGGGAGACTTCCTGGGGACACCTCCTGGGGACACGTCCTGGGGACGCGACCTGGGGACACCTCCTGGGGACACCTCCTGGGGACACCTCCTGGGGACACCTCCTGGGGACACCTCCTGGGGACACATCCTGGGGACACCTCCTGGGGACCTGTCCTGGGGACACATCCTGGGGACACCTCCTGGGGACACCTCCTGGGGACCTGTCCTGGGGACACCTCCTGGGGACAACTCCTGGGGACACCTCCTGGGGACCTGTCCTGGGGACACATCCTGGGGACAACTCCTGGGGACATGTCCTGGGGACCTGTCCTGGGGACACCTCCTGGGGACAACTCCTGGGGACACCTCCTGGGGACACATCCTGGGGACACCTCCTGGGGACGCCTCCTGGGGACATGTCCTGGGGACGCGACCTGGGGACACCTCCTGGGGACATGTCCTGGGGACACATCCTGGGGACACCTCCTGGGGACGCCTCCAGGGGACACGTCCCTCCCAAGTGCCTCGAACCTCTCGTCTCACTTGGCCCACGTTTTGCAGGGCCCTGGCAGAGGGTTTGGCACCTGCCCACCTGTGCCAAGTGCAGTTTCTGCATGGAAAGTCGCAAGGCACGGCTTTGAAAGTTGTGGCTCTGTCAAGGGAGAGGGAATTCTTTAGGCTTTTTTAGTGGAAAAGCAAAATAGGCTCCATCCCGTGCATGAAACTGCAGCTCCGAGGCAATGGAAGGAGAGGGAATTTTTCATCCCTTGATAATTACAGCAAATGAACAAACCATGACAATCCTTTGCCCATTTGGGCTCATAATGTAAATTTAAAAACTAAAACTCCTTTCAGCTGTATTTTGTTTGAAGTTCTGAAAAATTCTTCATTGTTTGTGTATCCAAACTACTCTGGAGCTGCCTGTGGAATAGCTGGATTTCCCCAGCAATTACAGAGGCAGCAATCTTTGTTCAGCTCAGACCCAGGTAGAAGAACCATCAATATGTGATTAATGCACTCAAAACTTGTTTTCCATTGTGCTTATCGTGCTCCAGTCAGCACATTGCAATGGAGAGGCATTCGTGTGGAGAATCACTCAATGAGATGCATCATAAGCAATCATCCCCTGATTTAGGATTTGGATGGAATAGTTTAACTGAGCCAATGGAATGATTGTTTGAAGTTATTCTAACATGCCTTTGTCTTTCATTCCTTCTCGTTGAAGACATGACAATGGATGAAGTGCGAGAGTTTGAAAGAGCCACTCAGGAAGCCACCAACAAGAAGATTGGGATTTTCCCTCCGGCAATATCTATCTCTAACATTTCCATGCCCTCCTCGACCCGCAGTGCTCCATCCAGCGCTCCATCAACTCCTCTCTCCACAGATGCTCCTGATTTCCTAACAGTTCCCAAAGATCGACCTCGGAAAAAGTCTGCTCCAGAAACTCTCACTCTTCCAGATCCATCGAAAAAAACCTTTTAAATTAACCCTGCATGTTTCCTCCTGATAAGCCATGTCTGCCACAGCAAGAGTGACATAACTCAATTGCTACAAAGGTCGTGGTGGTTTGTTCGTTGGTTTTTGTTTTGTTTTGTTTGTTTTTTGGGGTTTTTTTGCTTAAAATAATCTTTCCAGTGTGGAAAGATGACTTCTTTCCTCAGACTTGATCCTTAAAACCTTCTGAAAAGTGCATGCACGAGCAAGTAGTTTATATATTCCTAAAGTAGTGTTTCAAGCCATATGGTGCATCTTCCTGACATCAATGGAACAGTCTGAGGGGATGCTAGAAACGAAAATCAATCTTTCTGTAGCAGTGTTCTGCCTGCAAACCCTCATCTAGGTCACAGCATTTATAATTAGGAGTAGGTATTAAGTAAATCTGCCAAGGACTTCTGAGGCAAATTAGTGCCAACTAGAATGTAGGGTTAACAGAAAAAACCCTCCCATTTTCTTCTTTTATAACCAGTTTTAAAATCTTTCCCACTCTCAGGCTTCTCCTGTGTGTTCATAAACCTTTGACCTGTAACTCATTGTACTCGAACACCAACAGATCCACATTTCGCTTAATATGACTCAGGATTTGGGGCCTAAAACACAAACCACAAATCTTTTCAAACCTAAAATCTCACTGTATCAAAGCCCCAGTTGTAATTAATGATACTGACTTTGAGGCCATGGAACTATTTCTACCTTGCACAGAATTTGTAAAAGAAACCACCTATTTCTTGTAGATACTGTATTTTAACAGCTCTCCCTGTCCTTTTGTGAGCTCAGAGTGTCGGTGTTCGTCAATGGTGTTCTGTGGCATTGAAACAAAGCAGCTGAACTGTGCTAGTTGAGAAGCAAAAGCAATGAATTCTGTCTTTTCCTCGCTGGAAGAGGAGTGGTAGTCAGGCTGAGAGACCTTGAATGTGAAGGGAAGAAAAGAGGAGAGTCCTTTTTCTTTCCTGCCTCGTGTCTTTGCTGAGCAGCACAATCTGCCGAGAGAGCCAGGCAGGCTCTGCCTGGGCTGGGCAGGAGGACAAATCTCACCCTGGCAAAAGCAAATGCACCGTGGGGATGCTGAGGAACCAGAAGTGCTCTTCCTGGGCTGCCTGGGAAATCACTCTTCAATCTCAGGAATCAAAATGTAGACAAGGATGTTTCCCAGAGGAAGTGTGGATTGTGGAAGAAGGAGAAAAATAAATGGCAGGAGGCGTCTCTTCCTTCCTTCCTCTCCAGAGCATAGACAGACCTTTCTCTGCTGCCCCTCCTTGGGGCACTCTGCTCTCTCCCTCAGTTCTGGCTCTTGGTGACATTGGATCAGCCACGGCTCAGTCCCAGGGAAGGACAGCTCTGACCTGAGCCATGGCCCTTGTGGGTGATGCTTTGTGCCTCCATGCCATGGTTCAGGGCTTGGAAAGAGACAATTCTCCAGAGCTGAGCTGCCATTGAGCACTGAACAATGATTTTGGGGTGCCCAGAGCTGGGGCACAGCAGCTGCAGTGCTCTGAGCTCCTCTCTGGCTGCAGCTGCAGTGCAGCTTACATGGAATGTGTGGCATTTAGGGGCAAGTTTTAGGGGCAGAAGTCATTCCACTGCCAACCTGCACTGAAAACAAATGTTCATTTGTCTGACAGTGAAAATCCTGCAGCCAGCAAAGCCCAGGAGCTCTCTGCAGGTTTGCTGTGGTCTGACTCTCTACATTGTCCCAGCTCCTGTCCATGCCTGGCTTTGCTTTCCTGCCCAGGGCTGGTGATTCCAAGTGATTGCTGACCTGATGGCTGATGTTGTTTTGTTCAAAAAGAAGCTGTAATGCTAAAAAAACTTTCCTGCATTGGTTTATGATTTCAGCTTAACAAGGGTGCACATTATAGAACTGTGTAATCTTTTTGTTATTATTAATTTAGAATCGAGATTGGAACATTGGCAGCAAAGGGAAACCTTTGAAAACATAAAGCATTGTTTGGTTTTTTTCTCATTGCCTGACTTTGGCCCATACAGAAATAATTCAGCTCTGCTCCACCTGAACGTCTGTTTCAATGGATTTTTAATTTGTCCAAGACTGATTTGCTCAGCTCTGTTCCCAACGTCCTCATGCTCACATGAGGCATTTCTGTGCACCTTTTGGTACCTGGGTTTGACACAGATTATGAGACCAGAGCAGTCCCACCTTTACTGGTGTTTCACTGATTGATTTCCAGTCCCAGGTGGACACATTGATTATGATATTGAGCAGCTTTTTGGATAAGACATGTGTGATAATTGTTAGCTTCCCTGAACCAGGCAGATTTGGCTATCTCTGCCTGGCAGAGATGTAGGAGAGACACCAATCCTGGCATGTCCAGGTGCCAGCACAGCCCTTGTGCTGTGCCCACAGCTGGAGTCACCCCCAGAAGGGTCAGCACAGCCCTCCCAGCTGTGCCCACAGCTGGAGTCACCCTGGCAGGGTCAGCACAGCCCTCCCAGCTGTGCCCACAGCTGGAGTCACCCTGGCAGGGTCAGCACAGCCCTGTCCCTCCCAGCTGTGCCCACAGCTGGAGTCACCCTGGCAGGGTCAGCAGAGCCCTTGGTGTCCCTGCTGTGCCCAACGAGGCCAATCCGAGCTCTAATGTGTCCCTGCTTTGGATAGGAACACCCCAGGTTTTCCCTGCCTGTGGAAGCACTCAGTGCTGAGTTCTGCCTTGCTTTCCCCACCACTCCTCACCCATTTGGTCAATATGATCTCTAAATGCCTTTTCCTGTTTGGTTGGTTGGTATTTAAGGTAGGATAGCTTTTTCCAGAATATTCCCAGCACAAACCCACACAAAGTGAAAGGAGAAGGAAGGTCGGAGTATTTCAGTGTAACACCTTGAGCAGGAGGGATTGTTTTCAGTACTGATTTTTCCCAGTGCTTTCAGTTGTATTTTCGAACAGGTTTATTACTATTAAAATAGAGAGTTTTGCAGGTGTTCCTCACTTCTTTCACAAAAATAAAAGCTGTGATTATTTAGTGAGTACATGCTCAGAGCACGGTGCCAGGCAGCAAAGCTGAGCAGGCACCACAGCCGCGTTCCTCTTCTCTGCCACAGTGACAAGAATTCCGTAATGCAGCTCTGCTGGGACTTGGCAAGGAATTTTTTATCAAGGAGAATTCAGTTCAGAGCAAAAAATGTGATGAGTTTGTTCAGGGTTTCCATGAAAACCTCCAGGCTTTGCTTGTACTTCTGTGTGTTTTGGATAGAACAATCATTACACAACAACTGGCAATTCAGTGCAGCTTCAGAAGGGTCGATCTCCTAAAAATCAAAAAGGGAGACCTTTTACTGGAGAAAAAGGGAGACCTTTTTTATTGGACCCATAAAAGTTGTGAGGAGCAGCACCTTCCTGAATCACGTATTTAATGGGATTTCTTATGAATGTAATGGTGAATTTTGTAAAGGACTGGATAAATCCTAGGGAAAGAAACTATTTGACCTTGTTCTTTGGCTTTTTTGATTTTTCTGGAAGGTGATTTTGTGGCACCTAGTAGCCAACTTGCATTAATTGCTGCTGTAGAGACTTTGAAACTGAAATATTTGTTCCTTGAATTTCAGTTTGTAACAAGACCGCTATACTTTGTTAAAACTGCTTTGAAGCTTGCTGCACTATAACTTCAAAACAATGTGTTATCCTTTGAAATAAGCCAAATGTATATGCTTTTTATGAATTAGTGAGTGCAGTAAGAGAGAATTCAAGATCTTGTTGATAGGAGATTTTCTGTTGCCATTGTTTGGACTTGGTTTTCTATGTGTAAGTTAAAATTGCTAAATAAGTCTAACAATGTTTTGCTTTAAATGAACAGCATGGTCATTGAATTACGATCTCCTGTAGTTCTGTGGTGTCACTAAAACAGGTTTTATTGGTTTAGTTCATTTCTGTGATAATTCCACGTGATTCTGTATGTCCAGTAATTAATTTCTTTTCTTTAGAGCACTGATGGCAACATCAGGCAATTCATCACCACCATCAAAGAAGGACCAAGTCTTGATTTGCTCTGCACGTTAAATAGTGCAAGGCTCAGCAGGAGAATTTGACTGTCATTTTCTCATATCACTTAGTTTCTGGTTTTTTTCCAAGTTATTTATTATTTTTAATATTGTATTTTCCCTTGCATTTTGTTGTAAATAAACTACCAACAACTATTCTTTACAACGGTGCTGTTTTCCTGGGTCTCCTCTAGGCAGGAACCTCCTCATTACCATCTCCCATTAACATTTCTCCCCCAGCTCTGCAAGTCACTTCCTCAAAATTAAATGGCACAAAGAATTGGCTTTGTAAGGAAAATTTAAAGCTCTTAGAGCCTCTCCTGGGCCCTGTTGTGCTCAGCTCTGTGAGGTTTTACCGGGGCAGGTGCCCCATCAGTCTGGCATTACTCCATTCACTTGTAAATGACCATTCGGTTGACAAGGAAGTTTTTCAGTGCGGAATCTAATTCTCTATGCAGGGTTTGGCAGCTCAGTGTTGTACCAAATAAGTGGAAAATACTGGAAAAGAGACCACTCCAATCCTCTCAGGCTTGTCTCCAAGTCAGTTAATTTTAGTCAACAGAAATTTCCCTTGTACAACGATTCTTTAGAAGCTTTTACACAGAGACTTTCTCCATAGAAACAAAGCTTCCCCTGCTCCGGAGGAAGAGCTCATTCAGGAGGGAAAAGCTTCAGAGCAGCGTGGGACAGGACAGAGGGACAAAGGCAATGTTTTAAACTGGAAATCTCTCGGTGCAGAGCCCGCGCTCCCCGGGGCCATCTGGGTCACTGTGCCAGCCCTGCCACCCGAGCGGGCGGTGCCGAGCCCGGAGGAGACCCCGGCAGCAGAGGGGACAGTGCCCAGCCCTGCCACCCGAGCGGGCGGTGCCGAGCCCGGAGGAGATCCTGGCAGCAGAGGGGACAGTGCCCAGCCCTGCCACCCGAGCGGGCGCTGCCGAGCCCGGAGGGGATCCTGGCAGCAGAGGGGACAGTGCCCAGCCCTGCCACCCGAGCGGGCGCTGCCGAGCCCGGAGGGGATCCTGGCAGCAGAGGGGACAGTGCCAGCCCTGCCACCCGAGCGGGCGGTGCCGAGCCCGGAGGAGATCCTGGCAGCAGAGGGGACAGTGCCAGCCCTGCCACCCGAGCGGGCGGTGCCGAGCCCGGAGGAGATCCCGGCAGCAGAGGGGACAGTGCCCGGCCCAGAGTGACCCGCGGTGACCGAGCCTGACCTGCGCTCCTGCTCTGGTTTGATCTTTTACAGCTTGGGGGCAGTTCCCGGGTAGGGCTGCACTGAAATGCGCACACACTCAGAATCCTACACGGGAAAAGCAAAGCGGAGCAATCCGGAATGCCATGCGGGGCCGCGCTGTGCCCTGCCAGGGACGGTCCCCGCCCGGGGCTCTGGGGACACCGCGCGCAGGGCTCGGCACGGAGGGCACGGCCCGACCCAGCGGGATCGTGGGCATTGAACCACGGCCACCTCCACCTCCGTCCCCTGCTAATCAGCGCCTCATTTGCATACACGCGACCTCTCATTAGCATAGACGTGACCCCCGCGCATCGGCGCGCACGTGACCCGCCTCATTAGCATAATCTGGCCCCTCATTTGCATACATGTGACGGCGCCGTGGGAACCGCCGCGGAGCGCTGGGGACACGTGGAAAAGGGCAGTTCCCATGGATCGCTGACCGTCCCGCCTTGTGGCGCTGTTCCGAGGATCGTTATTAGCGCCTTGCCCTAGGTTCCACAGTATTTACAGTGTTTAACACAGTCGAACGCATCGTGCTCGCACAGCTTCTGCCGAAGCCCGCTGCGGAGCAGAGCCGCCTGCACGCTCGGGGAAGGGGCAGCCCCGCAGGCCCGGCCGGGCAGCGCCGCCCGGCAGCAGCGATCGCTCGCTCGCTCTCTGTCGCGACAGCGCCGGGCCTGTC
This sequence comes from Acanthiza pusilla, assembly GCA_036630365.1. Taxonomy (NCBI): domain Eukaryota; kingdom Metazoa; phylum Chordata; class Aves; order Passeriformes; family Acanthizidae; genus Acanthiza; species Acanthiza pusilla. The sequence continues at coordinate 1,593,148 of JAXCHO010000010.1, read as the reverse complement.
GCCGACCCCCGGCCAGCCCCGCCCCGGGTCACGCTGGGGCGCGTGCGCCGCGGCACGTCTCGCGAGAGCGGCTGAGGCTAAGATGGCGGCGCTGTGCGAGAGCTTCACGCTGCGCGGGCCGGGCCCTGGCGGCGGCGGCCCCGGGCTGTGCCTGGAGCCGGGCCCGGGCCGCGACCTCGTGCTGCTCACCGAGCGCGGCCGCGCCGCCACGCTCTTCAAGGTACCGCCCGCGCGTCCTCGGGGCACGGCACCGCCGCCCCGGGCAGCCCCGGCCTAGCGCGGTGGTCTCGGGCAGGGCCGGGGCCGCTCTCTCCCGCCAGGCCGGGCCAGGCCCCGCTGTCCCCGGGCCCTCACTCCCGCTGTCCCCGGGCCCTCACTCCCGCTGTCCCCGGAGGGAGGTGGGGCGGGGGACGGCCCCGGCCCGGGAGGGCTCCAGCCCGGCCCGGCCGAGCTCTGCTCGCGGCGCTCCCGCTGCTCACCCTGCCCGGGAGCAGGGCTCGGCTCGGGCGCTGATCGCGTGTTTCTCGCTTTGTTGATGTCTGTCCATTCCCCGTCCGAGCACACACTTCCCTCCCGCAGCCGCAGGTGCGGGTCCTGGCAGTGCCGAGCTCTGGGCTGTCAGCTCTGTCAGCTGCCGTCCTGCTGGCAGCAGCAGGGAGGATTTTACTTTGCAGCGCCTGAAACTAAAAAATGTGTTCTGGTCTCTGTTATTCAGTAAACCATAGTAAGAAACTTGAGGCAAATATTTGTCTTTAGTTGGCTGTCACATCCATAGCGTTGAGGATTGTAGTGACAGGATTGTGTTCAAACTGACAAAGAGTAGGTTTAGATTAGATATGGAGGAAAGATTCTTCCCTGGGAGGGTGGGCAGGCCTGGCACAGGTGCCCAGAGAAGCTGTGGCTGCCCCTGGATCCCTGGCAGTGTCCCAGGCCAGGCTGGACAGGGCTTGGAGCAGCCTGGGACAGTGGGAGGTGTCCCTGCCATGGCAGGGTTGTGAGGCTTGGTGATCTAAAGTCCCTTCTGGCCCAAACTATTCCCTGATCTTGGTGGGTTGAGTTGGGTTGTTTATTCTCACTGCCAAGACCATGTGAGAACATAACCATTGCAAATACATGCACTGGAGCTCTGTGTTGTGTGCCCTCAGAGCAGTCGGCTGTGAATCCCACAGAACAGGAGTTCAGACAGCAAAATCTACTGTTTTGGTCTCAATAATTCACATTGAAATAAGAAGAGAAAAAACACAGCTCTGTGTATGATTGTATTAGTCAGTAAAAACAAATTATAGTAGTGATTAAAATTAGCATCTGCTCTTTGGAAAAGCTATGCCTTGTACCTGTGCTTCATTGCATAAGCCCTTCAGACTGTTACAGGTCAAAGTTATTCCTTACGTGAAAAGAAACCTTATTAACGTAGAGTTCCTTCCTGTTGTTCTGAAATTTTTTTGCGTTAAAGGTGGAGACAGGAATATTCAAAAGGAATTTCTGAGTACAGCAGTTTTCATATTTTAATATTCCCATTCAGATCAGATGTGGCTGCCTTGCATTTCCTTTCTGTCATGAGGAAAGTTCCCAAAGTGATTTTTGTTATGTTGTATTTTAACTGCAGTGTCTTGTTCTGACTCTGTAGATTTCGGATCAGAAGCCCCTGGGCTGTTGGTCAGTTAAACACGGGCAGATTCTCACCTGTCCTGTCGTGTGCAACTTTGAAACCCAGGAGTTCATCGCCGTTCACGACGACAAGGTGAGAGCCTTCATCCTTCTTTAGATGAAAAAAAGGTGTAGTGGGTCCCCCTGAGGGGATGTAGGTAGAGTGGAGATGAGCAGTGCTGCATTTCTGGTTGAATGTATGTGTGGGGAGCCCTCAGCACGTTGGTGACATGAGGATCTTCTGTGCTGAGGTGGTCTGGTGACCCTTTAAACACAGAAGATTCTCAGCACCTCATGCATACCTTCCCTGAGGATGAGTTATTTCAGCCTGGGGGACATTTACAGCTGAGTGACCATGGTACTGGGTGGTGACAATAGTTCACACCTCTCTCCTTGCTTCTGCTCTTGTTTCCCAGTTAAATGTTTCTGGGTGGACATGCAGCATTTGGCTTTTCACTGTTGCCACTTTGCACTGTTCACAGTGAAATATCATTCCTGGCCTTGCATTGTTCGTGCAGATCAGGCCTTCTGTGTCTCACCTGTCTCCATCACTGTGATCTACATTTAGAGTTCTGCTGTGTCTTTTTCCTTACTCCTTCCTGTCCTCTCTTTGCAGTTCAGGATTTCTGAGCTTGGTTTCTGTTCCTGCTGTCTCTCCTCCCCTGAGGCAGTGCCCACCCAGGTCACTGTGAATATTCTCTGTGTGTTTCCCTCCTGGAGCAATTGTTGGTATTTTGAGCACTGGGAAGTGTGTGTTACTGTTTCACCTAAAAATTGTGCTTCTCTTAAAGGTTTTAAGAATATGGAAGAATGAGGATATTAACTTGGACAAAGCCTTTAAAGCAACAGTAAGTCTCCTCCATGTGTTCTCTTCTGTGTGTTTTGGATCCTGGTGGAGGGAAAAATGCTCTAATTTTCATGGTATTGGCCATATCACATTTTAGCTGACCAATACCTTGACGTGTTCTTAATGATGTTCTGGAATATTGCAATGAATCCCCTTGCCATGACCTCATCATCAGAATATTTCTCTTAAGATGATTGTTGTGCCAAGGCCAGCATTTCTGAGGACTTTCCTTAAAGATGATGAATTGTGTTCAAATACAGATCTCAGTGTTTTGCTGGTGGATGTGTTAAACAGCACTGTGTGTGTTGCTGTGAACAGCTCTGTGACCTCCTGACCCTGTTTTGGTTTTTCTGATGTGATTTGGGAATGTGATGCTCCTCAGGACACTTTCCTGCCTTTCTCTTGGGTGGTGATTTGCATTATTTATGGCATTTCAACAAATCAGCAACTACTAGATCTACCTTATTAAGAATCCTAAAGGATTCTTCTGTTAAAGGTTTATTAAAAACAGTTCGAATAATGAATGAAGCACTGAGTTTTCAGGGCAGTGGGGCAGAGAACAGAGGTTTATTTTTGCTCTTGCAGCTCTCAGCAGAGGTGTACAGGATCCATTCCCTGCCCAGTGCAGGGCCTGTGGTGCTGTTCAGGGGAGGAGGCGTTCGGACCCTGGATGTGCTTTTGGAAGCTCCACAGCAGGAGATTGAAAATGTCATCTCAGACGAAGTCATCAGGTGAGTGATGTGACTTTGTGATGATTCTTGCTCAGAGGAATTGCCTGTGGTGGTGAAGGTTGTTCTGTTTTGAGGAGATGGGGGGAAATCAAAGACCAGGACTTTGGAGCTGAGTGTTTTCTTCCAACATACTGTTTTTAAAAGCTTGGGAATATTTATACAGATTTCCTAAAAATTAGAACGTGCCTAAGAATAGTGATATGACTTTATATAAACCTGGAATTTGGAAGATGTTCATCCACCTTTCTGTTTTTAGGTGGAGTGGAGCTTTTATGGAAGGCCAAGAACCTGTCGTGATTTTCACTACTGAGAAGGTGAGTTAAATACTTCTTATTTTAAAAATTTTCATAGCAGGAGACTAAAGGGTTTTTTTCAAAATTCATCACCTGTTTCATTTGACTTTAAGAGCTTTTATAGAGAGCACTATTTCCTGATTTTGCACAATGTCCGAAGTTAAGCAGTACTAATAACTGAATTTCTTTTACCTTCTTCATGTAAATTACAGGAAAAGTTTATTTTCTTTTTTTGTTTTAGGATGGGGACTTTTTTGTCTATGTACAGAAAGCTAAGCTGAGTAGCCTCCACAAATACAAGCTTGAACAAGAGGAGTCATCCAAGCCCCTGTGTTTCACAGCACATGTGACAAACCGAACTGCCACACTTCTGTGCTTGTGTAAGTTCTGTTTCCTAGTGGGATGTGATAATGAAGCAAAGAATTGTATGAAAGGACATAAAATGTTGATATTTTTAGCTCTTTAAATCGTAAAACAGCTGCAAGTAGTAATTAAACCTTCCTGCTATTTTAATGGCTGCAAAGGCCAACTGTTCCTATCTTGTACCCTGTAGATCTCATGTTATATCTTTATTTTGCTGGTTTGGATCAGAGTGAATCCTTTAATATCCTTTATTAATTCTTCTTTCATCATTCACTGGATTTTGTTCTTTTTGGATGTCCTTTTGCCATATCATATAAAACAGGTTTTTTCCCACAAAAGCCAATTACAAAAGAGTAATTTTTTTTTTCCAGACTCCAATGATTCTGTGTACCAGGTTCTGATACCTCTGCAGCAAGAAGAAGAGGAAGAAGAAGAAATTTTGTCCAAGTCACTGCTACTAAAGCTTTCAGTATCTGGAAGTGTTTTGAAAGGAACATCTTTGGTTGTGCTGGACAAAGACCACGTGGCAGTGTTGGGCAGTCTGGCTGCCCCTGGGAAAGAACCCAGAGGTAACTTGAGAAATCATATTAAAGTCTAAAATTTCCTTGGGCAAACACTAGGTGGGAAATTTGTCCTGTCTTGTTGCAGCTTCTGGTTTAAAGCTCTTCACCAGAAAACAAACTCTTCTTTAAATTGGGATTTAACCTGAGTGGTGTAATTCCTGATGCTGAATACTGGCTGAGCTGTTTTGAAACTGTTATTTCTGTTTCCTCCAGCGTTTGTAACTGAAAGTAGCAAAGGCAAATGTAGCATTTATGTTGCTTTTTGGTCTCATAAGTGTGTCTCTTACTTCCTCAGAGTGCCTGACCATATGGAATACAAAATTCCAGACATTGCAAACCTCAAAGGAGCTGCCCCTGGGGACCACTGGCCAGGTCAGCTCAGTCACAGGTTTGGAGTTTGGTGCGTTTGACAGCAGGAAAGAGAGTTTGGCTGCAGAGCTCTGCTGCTGCTGGAGGAGCAGTGAATGCAACTTCTGAAGCACAATTAATGCTGAGCAGTTGAGGAGCAATTTCTGTCAGAATAGTCTTTGAGAGAGTGGTGGCCTTTTTTTCTGTGAGGATTTAGTACTTTGGCACTTCTCATGGTCTCGATTATTTGGTGTGAATAAAATCACTGAACACAAAACCCAGCCAGTGTCTGCTCTGTTCAGGCAATTTGCAGTTGAAGGCCTAAATGATTCTGGGATCTCCTGAACAGCATTTCAAGCTATTCAAGAGTCAGATAGGTAAAATGACACCTAAGGAATAGGTGACTGCTTTTGTCTTAAAATTGTACAAGAGGAAACTTAAAAAGTGAATTTTTCAGTGGACTTAATGCCTTGGAGCAGCCACTGTACTTTAGAACATCCCTGGAAGAATACTCAACAGAATACTTCGAATTTCTGTATTTAAAATCAGCAGTTAATGAAGGTCTGCTAACAAGTGTTAAACTTTCTGAAAATAATTTAAAATAATCTGATCACTGACTTTTAGTTGAGCTTTATAGAAAGGAGTTACACGTCAGTGCAGGAAGCTCCTTCTCTGCTCATCTCATTAATGATATATTTGAATATTTTGCAGTTGTGGTGTTATGAGGAAAAATTTTTTCTAACTCATGGGAAAGTGCTGACTGTGATTATGTACAAGTGTGAAACATCATCCTTGGCAGCTGCTGTGGGAAAGCTCAAGGACAGTCAAACCCCTGGTAAGACTTTTTTTATAATTACAGTGAAAAGATCTTGTAAAAGGAGGAGGACATCTGAAATTGTATAAAAGCTATTTTAACACAGTCCTGTAAAATGAATTGAATCTAAACAGCTTGAAGCAGCTTCACACTGAGCTGTGTTCCTGGCTGTTAGATTTACTGGTGCTGGGGACACCAGAGCACACAATTTTCTGAATTTTTTGTGGCTTCACTGAGCCTGGATTGTCATTCAGATACTGGAATTACTGCAAACACTGGAATAGTGGTGATGGATACTGAAAACAAAGTGAAGGAAACATCCTAAAAATATTTTCAAAGAGTCTGTAATTGGATAGGGCGATATCAAACCTTAGTTTGTGAGCTTCAGTTTAAAATTGTACTGTCACAGTGGTTTTAATTAAGCATTGCATTGGTAAAACGCTGTTGCAATTAACGCTCAGGATAAATTGTGTAATAATTTACTTCTCTTGTTCCTAGAGGCAAAATGGAGAAACAGTATTAAAAAGGTCATAAAATCATCTGCTGCTGAAATAAAACTGGCGACTTTCTTGGCATAAAATCACTTGGATTATAGTTCAGAAAGTGTCTATTAGCATAGGAAGTTGATGCAATATTCATACTTCAATAAATGTGCTGTAAGTGTTATCTTCATGTAGTATTTGTGTGTTCACAGATGTGTCCTCCTTTGTCAACTGGAATACCCTGGAGGATGAGGAGCTGGTGGTTTCCTTTCAGTCCCACGAGTCTGTAGCTCTCAAATCAGAGTCCAGAATGAATGTAAGTTAGATTAGGATCGTGTGAGCTTGGTTGGTTGTCTTGCCTCTTCTCCATGCTGCTACTTTTAGGAGTTATTGATTGTTTCTAGCACTGTTTCTGGAACTGGAGTTAGCAGTCATAGTCTGGACAGCAAGCTGACACATGACCAGTTATCTTGCTTGAAATCCTTCAATATTTTGGAATAATAACTTCATGTTTTTCTTCACTACAGTTAAGATCAAGAAGGAACAGTGTTGCTAAAGCACAGCCAGAGACCTTATCAGTTGGGCAGCTCTTACTAAATCTCAAAGTAAGTAACCCAAATATTGTCCAAGAGTGTTTAGACACTCTCAGAATATTCTAGGTGTTAAGCTGTTATCTCTTTCCATGTCCTCTTGCACATATCAGGTTGACGAAGCTGCCTTGGACAGGTGAGTTAAGGGCATTGTTATTGTCATTATTGTGCAAGAACAGAATCTGGGCATGAAGAAATTAAGTTTTGTCATAAGAACATGTTCTGAGATCTGTACAATACAGAGCTTATAACAGCTCAGTTCTGAAAACTTGCACAAATTTGTTCATTGTTAATGACAATCTCTTGCAGTGACTAAGGGAGGATATTTCATCTGAACTTTGCCTTTTTCAGGTTCTTATTTATGGCTTTAATTTTGTCGAAGGCATTCTGGCTCTAGGAAGTCAGAGGAATTGCCAGGAATTCCACTGCAAATAAGCCATTTAATACCTTTCTAGAACCTGCTGCAAGTGCTGTGGTAGGTCACACAGGAAAAGAAACTTAATTTACAGTTCACCTTGGTAATGTTCTGAAGTTAGAGGTGATTGATGTACGAGCAGCTGCTGAGATGAGAGGTACTGCTCACCTGAGCTCACAGTCAGGAGTTACCTCCTTTGGCTCTTTCATGCTTGAGAGAAGCTATCCTACCAAAACACAGAGTGGTGACGGATTTTTGTAAATTTTTGTAACTTGAATTCCAAAATAGATCTGCTTCTAGTTGGTCTAGTTAATACCAGGGCAGTTCTCAAACCTGTACCTTGTCCTTCTGGGTATTTGTCTTTTCCAGGATGCTTCTACTTACGTGTTGGAGGACGAATTGAGAAAACTGATGGCAAAAGCACCGACCCCAGATTTACAAGCCACCATTGGCTGTGTGGTCACTGCCCTCACAGACAGATGTAAAACAAATCCAAAGTACTACCCTAAAAATTTCCTGCTGCAGATTGTTGAAACCCGGGACCTGTCCTACAGGTAATGACTCTGCATTTCTTAAAGTGTAAGGAATAGTCTTTAAAATTAAATTTTTCAAAAAGTGGAAATAAAGTTCTTTATGAGATACTCTTGAATTATCAGAATTTAATACCACAGGTGCTTATTTTCTGATGAAACTGATGTTTTACATAAAAATCCAGCTGGGAAGGAAGATTGGTACTGTAGCCTTAGTTGTCAGTGTAGTTCTCAGTGGCTGTGGACTGTGCAACCTATTAATTTCATATTCTTATAGTTTATGTCCAGATTTAATGGCTGTTGCTTTGGAGAGAAAAGATGTGCATCTCTTACAAATCTGCCTAGAACGGTTTCCAGATATTCCTGAAGAAATTACTTACGCTTGCCTGAAAGCATTTTTAAGGTAACTTGAAATCACTCTTTCCTTTTTTTCTTCACCAAATTTTAGTCTTTGTTTTCACTTTCATGGTGAGCTTCAAACAGTTCCTAATGTCTGTTGATGGCATTGCTAATGTTAAAGCTAATCTTTCAAAGTATTAAATGTCTGGAATTTTCTTCCACAGCATTAGTGAAGCCCATCTTCAAAGTATAGATGTGAATCTGGATTCTGTGATCTGCTACATCGACGTCGAATTCAACGATACAGAAGTTAAGACTGAAATAGTAGAAAATGGTTTCAGTGCAGAGATGGAGCAGGATGTGTGTGATACCAAGATCCCAAAGGAAGCCCAGTCCAGGAGTGATGGTGAATCCTGCCCTGTGGGGCCTCAGAAGGCAGCGTTGTTGTATCCTCTGGGTGCTGAGGGGAAGCCAGGGCAGTGAATGGGACGTGGGTGTTTATATTTGGTATTGGAAGTTTCTGAGCTCTCACAAGAGCAGTTCCTACTCTGTAGAAAAACTGTTAAAATATAAATAGAAACATGTAGCTTTTAGAATGCATCTACACCAATTTAAACTTAGTTTTATTACACTTTTGCAATAATCTTTCTCTACTTAAGAGAAAATTGTATCAGTGCTTTGGATATTTGCCTGTTAAACACATCAGGCAGTTACATCTTTGCAATGAGCAGGACTGTTCAAGTTAACTTGTATTGTGATGGTTCGGTTGCTGTAGGTATTTCATGATAGAAATAAGATTCAAATAGGACCTCTCTCAAAAGCCTGGAGAAATATTTTGTTTAGAATTCACTCTGGTTTGTAGAAATAGGTGTTTTTCCTGCAGTTTTGTTCCCTTAACAGAACTGTACAGAAATGCTGTTCTCCATTCAGCTTACACTGAAACATTTCTTTTGCCTCACCTGAAAAACCTTCCAGCTCGACAAGCTATCGTAAGTATTTTATCATTAAAAAGTGTAAAAACCCTTATTATTTCGTGGTGAGGGAAAGGGAAGAGAGTTTTTCTGTTGTGTATGAGAAATGCACCACTTTCTTGGGATCTGAATAACAAACTAATGCAGGAAAATGAAATTAGGATGCCTAAGAAGATTTAATGTTACAGAATATGTTTTTTCCACATGCTTAAGGAATTTTCTTGATATTTGTAGTCCTTGCTTATTTTAGAATATGTAAGTAAGAAACTCTATTTATGACTCAGCCTACCTGGAAAATGTTTATATTCTATTAGCAAATAATAGTATCTTTGCTTGATTGTGATACTTTTTAGTTTAGAGAATATTAGCAACAAACTTTCCACTCTGTATAATCCCAAATGTAATACAAATCTAGATGGCCTCAGTTTAGGAAAAATCCCACCAAAGTCCCCTGTTTTGAGAAACCTTGAAATACACCTTGGTCTGTTAAATATTTGTCCTTTAAAAATGATCTGATTTTTCTGCTTTTAGCTATTTCTCAGGTATTTATATTACCTGTATGTGAAATGCAGTGAAAAAGTTAACACCACTCTTCCTGGAATACGCTCTCCCACGATAAATCAGGTGAGGAGCTCATTCTGAGAGCTGTACTTCCTTCTCTTTCTGTCTTGTGTAGCTTGGTGAGTAGTTGGGAATATCTAAAACCAACTGACATCTGCATTCATCCTACAAAGTATTGTGTTAAGGTAACCTGTATGAAGTCAGATGTCACACTTTAACAATCAAAACCCAAATATACCTTAAAATATGAACCCATGCATTTTGGAGTTAATGTTTCAGAGTTCAGCTTTTAAAGCCAAATGTCATTTCCAGATTGGGAAGTGTAAGTGTACTTTCCCTGTTTGTCTTCAGATCATGGATTGGATGTGCCTCTTGCTTGATGCTCACTTCACTGTCATGGTGATGCTGCCAGAAGCAAAGGAGTTGCTTTCAAACCTACATAAGTTTGTGAGAGCCCAAGTAAGTTACATCTTCTGGGATAGTTATTTGATTTGCAGCTGGATCTGGATATGGGTATTGAGCAGGGGGAGAGGCAGACAACAGCAGATTTTGTAGTGAATCAAATCCTGGGTGTATTTCTTTCTGTTCTCCTTCCTGAGCATGAATTGCAGTTGCCTCAGTTTGATTTCAAAAGCCTCTGTGTTTGTTTGGTTTAAATATCTTAAACTGTGCAGAACCACAGATAGTTCCACAGGATGATGATGATGATGATGTGTGAAAAGAATTAATATCTATTTTACTATAAATGTCTCTGTTTTCTCCTTTTCAGGTACGATTCTACTCAGAACTCAACAAGATTGAAGGAAGTTTGCGGGAATTGCAAAGACTGAACCACCTGAGGGACTCTCAGACCTATTCTATTGAAGTGCTGGAAATTATTTGAATTTGAAATTCATTATTAACACGTTTATTTTTTATTGATTCCTTTTATGACAAGGATGTATTAGCACTCCATATTGGGGCTGTCAAAAGTTGTTTTCTACATAGGAGGAGCCTGGTTACTCTGTAACTGCATGGGAGTTGTAAGTTGAAACTTGTGTATTAAAAGCTCTCTTTTGGACTGGATGAGAAGCTGGATGCTTGCTTATATTTTCATGTAGAATTTTGATATGTGATCATAAGAACATCCTAAAATACCACACGATTCTTGGCTAAGCACAAGATGGTTATGGCAGAAGTGCTGGGGGTTCTTGCTGACTTGGGCTGTGTAACTTTGAAAGAACTGCACATGCAGTTAAAAGGCTCAAGATTAAAATTTTTTTTAAAACCCAAAACCACTGTAATGGCAGCTGAGGATTCATATATCAGGGACTTCTTGGCAATGGTACTAGTTGCTTTTAATTTCCTGAATAAGAAAACTCATCTTGAATGTAAAATAAGAAATGTTCTTACCTACATGAATTTTCTTTTCAAGTACTTTTTCAATTAGTGAATGTCTCAGGTCAGTTAATGTCATCTATACTGCTTGACTTCTAGCATTTCAAAGTATATCTTAGTTTTAAATTGGTTTTGGGTCTCTGAAATACAAATACAGTGTTAACTTATTTTTACTAATGATGTGATTGAATATTAGTAGAATTCAGTATATTGATATACTTTGGTTTTCATCATACTAAATAAAATTGCAATTGGAAATATATTGAATTACCTCAGCAAAAGTCATGTAAGCCCTTACTTCCTACAACTGACTTCTTTTCTACAGCTGAGCTCTAGTGTAATGTTACTCAGCAACACCTTGGCTGTCTTAGAAAAATGTACGTGGAACTGATTTGAGAGCTCAACGCTTTAATGCAATTCCAAACACAAGTTATTAAACAGTTTGGAGCGAAGGACTGGACAAAAGCATCTCAATAATTTAAGCAAGAGCATGTGCTCACTTGTTCTGAATGCCATCCAGTTGTAGGTTAAGCTCTTTCCCTTATCCTTGGAGAAAGGAGCCCATCCAGACAACAGCTTGGAACAACTGGGCTATTCATCTTCTCCAAAGGGCCTTGTGAAAGGAGTCTTTTTCTCCATCTGTCCTAAGGATGGAGGCAGGGTAGAGCCTCCACCCAAAAATTCCTCTTCATGCTGTATTCAATTCACTTTAAAATATGCTTATTTAACTCTACCAGCAGACTCCAAATAGGAACTCCAAGTTCCAAATCTCTGTGTTGTACTCTGAGTGAAATGGGAAGGTTTTGGGGTTGGGATTGATTACTCTGCACTGAGCTGTATGTTGGACTAATTCCTAGTCCTGTCCCTGAAAGTTAATGTTCCTCTTTATGCACCCATTTCTCCACCTCTACAATTAAAATTATTTATGTCCTATTGAATAAGCACTTGCACATCACCAGCTGGTAAGGGATGGGATTAAGGGACAAGATCTTCTGGTTCATAATTCAAAAGCACATGATTCTTAGTACCTTTGATCTATCACAAACACACAAAATCCCCAGTAGTTCAGAGATGTTAGTGCTCTCAGAGTGCTGCAGGCTCTGTGGTTGGTGCAGTAGGTGCACTAGGTACCCTTGCTGGATTCTCACTGTAGAGATGGCAGAATGCACTGATGTTTTTCCCAAGATTACGAAGGGAGATAATGGAATAACCTCCCTCAAAACGTGTATCTGTGTATTCATGTATTTAAAGTTACCACAATCCTTTACAACCTTGTACGAGGTAGGAAAAATTAGCCTTGCCTAAGCAATCAAAAGGTAATTTGAAAGGTTTAGAACACAAATTCAGTAGAAGGGTGTAAATGGGGTTGGGCACTGTTGGCTGCTGCTGTGTGTCTCATCCTGTGTTTAGACCAGGGCTCTGACCCTGTGCAGCTGCAACACTGAATATAAAAGAGCTGCAGATAAAAATCTGGATATAAGAGTGCAAATTGGGCTAAACCCTGCTGCCATTATTGTATGCGTGATGCTCTGGCAGGTTTGTGGATTTAATGAGGTGCTGAGCAACAAGTTAATGAACAAAAGGACTGCAAAAATTACTATAGAAGAATGCAAATTAAATGACACATTGGACATGTTGCTGCCATGCTTGTGCCATGACCGGTGTTGGGTTTTACCTTGCTCAGGAGCAAGGGACTGAGAGAAAATGAACATGTAAATGGACTGATTTTCTAATTATAAGACTTCTGGCTCTCTGAAATCCCAAAGCTGTCTCAATCTAGCAATGAAAAAGAAGGCTGGTTGTAAGAAATATAAGGTATTTGTGTGCCTTGGGCTGGCTTTCAGTTCACACTGTTTTTGCATATGAAACTGATACCCCGAATTCAAGTGGTGGCATCGGAAACCCAACAGTGCAATTGGTTTTTGTTGCTTTTTAGCTCTTTGTGGGCTCTGGGAAATGAGAAAAACAGAGGGAATACAAAGCAGATGAAGCCCATCTCTTTCCTAGTGCCCCAGGGAACTGCAGAAAGCAGAACAGAGAAAGTGGATGGACAGAGACGGTGATGGCGGGTCTCTACGGGATCTCAGTGTTCGCTTTACACGGCGCTGGCTGTGTGAGGGTGAGCTCTCAGAGGGGTTTAGCGGGTGAGGTGTCAAAGCACGGCCAGAGCTGAGTGTCAGTGGTCAGGGGAGCTGCTTGGTGCGGATGGAGGAGGGAAGCCTCTCCCGTGGGGACTCCCGGGGCTCTGGTTTGGGTGGAGGAAGAAGACCCCCATGGGGAGCCCCGGGCCCGGGCCCGGTGCACACCTTGCTCCGAGCTGTCCCCGACCGCTCCTTCGGGGCGCGGCTCGAGCTCTGGGAGAGACCCCGGCGACAGGCCCAGCGACTCCGGTGTGGGGAGAGGGTGAGTCCGGGAGCAGGGCCGGCTGAGGGAGCGGCGGTGTCGGGACGGGGGCTGGGGCGGGGGGCGGAGGGGGAAAGGGGCAAGCGGAGCATGAGGGGGCGAGGGGCGGTGTCGGTGCCTGGGGGTCGGTGCCGGGTTCGGGGTCAGTGGCAGGAGTCGGTGCAGGGGTCGGCGCCGTTGTCGGTGCCTGGGGTCGATGTCGGTGCCGGTGTCGGGCTCGGTGGTCGGTGCCGGGTTCGGGCTCGGTCCGGGTTCGGGTTCGGTGGGGCTGGGTGCCGGGGCCGGGGGTCGCGGGGCCGCCCCGTCGCGGCAGCTCCCTCACGGCCGTGGCGGGCGCGCCCCCTGGCGGCGGCGGCGGGCGCGGCGGTCACGTGAGGCGCTCGGGGCCTGGTGCCGCTTCCCCCAGTCAGCGCGGAGCGGCCGAGGCGCAGGCGGGGAACAAGATGGCGGCCGGCGGCGATCCGGAGCGGGGCGCCGGCGATTCGCGTTGAGCCGCGGCCCGCTCGGCCCGGCCCCCCCCCCGCCCCGGCCCCGCGCCCTCCGCGGGGCGCGGAGCTTGCCCGTAGCCGCCTGTCCGGACTCCGAGCGCCCTCCCGAGCCGCCCTTCCCCTCCCTTCCCCCTCGGCCAGCGCCCAGCGATGCGGGGCCGGCGCGGCAGGCCGCCCAAGCAGCAGCAGCCGGCGGCGGCCGCCGCTCCGGCGAGCGCCCCGGCCCCGGCGGGCCCCATCGGCGGGCTGCGCTCCCGGCAGCGCGGCAGCAGCCGCGGCAGGTGGGCGGCCGCGGCCCAGGCGGAGACGGCGGGGCCCAAGCAGAAGGGAGCCGGCGCTGCCCAGGCCTCGTCGCCCGCCGCCGCCGCCGCCTCGCCCAGGGGGGGCGGCAAGAGGAAGGCGGGCGGCGGCGGCAGCAGCACCCCCGGTGGGGGAGGCAGCGGCGGTAAGGGCAGGGGCAGGGCCGGGGCGGCAGGAGCAGGGGGAGGAGGAGGCGCAGGAGGCAGCTGCAACAGCCAAGGCAGGGCTGCCTCGTCCAGGAGGAGCATCAGCAAAGTGGTGTACGACGATCATGAGAGCGAGGAGGAGGAGGAGAGCATGGTGTCCGAGGAGGAGGAGGAGGGAGACCCCGAGGATAACCAGGACTCCGAGGAGGAAGAGGAGGAGGAGATAATGGAGGAGGAGGACGACGACGACTCCGACTACCCCGAAGAGATGGAGGATGAAGACGATGCCAGTTATTGCACTGAGAGCAGCTTCAGGAGCCACAGCACCTACAGCAGCACCCCAGGTAGAGAGTCCGTGGGCGAACTCAAACAAGTCGAGGGCACCCCACATGCTCCCTCTAGGTTTGCAAATACGGTCCGCACTCCGATGCGAGGGATGCCCGCAAGCACTCGCAGCAGAGGGGTATGCAGATAACCCCTGGCAGCCCCGGGGAGCATTGGAAGATGCTCACAAACACATGCACGGAGAGCGGCGGGGAGGGCGGGCGGCACTTGCTGGAACAAGGGGATGCTTTGCAAATATTCCTGGGGAACCTGGTGACCGCAGAAATGCGCGATCCACCAGGACGTGTTGCAAACAATGTCAAAAGTGTGCGGGGCATTCACTTGAAATTTAAAAACAAGGGAAATGAGAGGCATGCCTTGCAAAGAGGTCCTTTCAATTAACTACAGGAAAGGCTGGCTTGTGCTTGCAAATATAACTTGATGTTGAAAGGAAAGGAAGCACATGTAAGTTGCAGTGGCTTAAAAAAACCAAAAAACCCCAAACACCGAGAATTTTCAGGCTCTTGAGATCAGAGCTATAACTGGATCCAGCATTTACTGGCTTTAAGACAAAAGTAGCTTTCCAAGGAGGGAAATGAGGTGCATTGTTCAAAATGGAGATTGCATTGTTATAGTTTGGGGAAAAGTGCACAGGGCCTCATTGCAAGGATGTAAACCTAGTTGGAGTTCAACACAAAGATTAAAAGGTGGAGGTTGAGTCAGAAGTCTTTCATTTAAATACTGCGTTTATCTTAAGGTATAGCAACCTTTAAAACTCGTGTTGGGGTTAAAATTCATTAAACATAATTGTGATTTTTTTTTAATTTTTTTTTTTAAATTCCAGTGGAAAATTTGGGAAATTTTTAAGGCCTGCACTTCTGTTTGTCCTTAATTGGTTCATTCACCAAGCTCCAAAAATTCTTTTATTTCAACTTAAGCACTTCGGATTTATTTGAACTCATTCCAGAATGGAGTTCAAGCTTAGAATATTTTTTTTCCTTTTTTCTTTTCTTTTCTTTTCTTTTCTTCTTCTTTTTTTTTTTTTTTTTTTTTTAAGTCTCTGAACCAGGAGAGTACTTCAGCTTAGGGGCAACGTGGTATGATTTGGGCTACAGGATGGCAGATACTGCTGTTGTAGGAGTATTCGGCCAGTTTGGAAGGGGGGAGGAACAGGTTGTTGGTGTGAATGCATTGCATCTTAATTAAAAAAGGAATGTAGTTCCGAGTAGTTAGCTGATGACTTTTTGAAAGGGGGAAGTACTGGCTGCTAAATGTGTCATTTGTTTTTATTTTGGTGAGTTAATGATATCAGCTCATTCTGTGACTTCATAATAGTACTTTAAAAAGCTCTGTGTGTTTGTCTAAATATATTTTTAACGAATATCCATATGCTCAAGAGCCTAAATGAATCAAAATAAGTACATACATTACTAAGTTTAATTCAGAGATAATTTTTTCAGTATGTTAGTTTACCTGTTGCAGTGATGTCCTGCAATCAAATTGAAGTTTTTAAAATATTTATCACTTTAAAATTGAGATCTGGCTTCACAGAAGGAAAAAAGCTCTAAAATACTCTCTTGATTTTTAACTCTTCATTTTCTGCTTAGCTGTGGTAACTTTAATTTTTATTACTTTTTTGGGAGTGCTTATGTCAGGGGAATAATATTTTTATGATTTTAACTGGCTGGCTCAGGATAATATTTTTTACATGAGCATCCAGATTTAAAATGAGTTCTGCAGAGAATGGGTGTATGCCATTTTTCAAATGTGCTAAGTGTTTTGGCAAATCAGAAGATAGCTCTTGTGTGCATTGTTGTACAAGCATAGACAGGTTTTATGTGGTATTTAGGTGTATCAGAAACCATTTTGATAATTTACATGTTTATTTCTCACTTGGTCAGGATGACTTTAGTTAATTTTATTAAGAGAAGCGTAAGTGTAAGCATTTTTATCCTTAGGTCGTTTTGCTCTGTACCGAGTTTTTGAGAGTTAAAACGTCTGTGTTGTTATTTCAGTAATTTACTGGTGATTCTCATTAGTCCAGTGTTTGCCTAAAGCTCTCCCTCCCTCCTACCCTCTCTCCCACACACACTCCTGCCCTTTTGCAGAGGAAGTACAAACTTTTCATTCAGGCAGCTCAGTCTGTGCCTTGTCCTGAGCAAGCACCTGCTTTGGGAGCATGGCCACTGATGGAATCTCAGTCTTGTAACCCAGCAGGAGATAGTGAGCACCAGAGCAGCGTGGATAGGCAAGGAAGGGTTTATCTCATCAGTATCTGTGTCTGACAGGGGCCAGTGCTCAGAGGAGCTGAGAGCAGGGCAGGGCTGCAGTTGTGTCTCCTGCGTTCCTTCAGCAGCTCCAGAGCTGTTTGGCTCTGCTGCACCCCGAGCCAGAGTTGGTTTTGGCTGTGTTTGGATACAGGGGGGCTTATTTCATATCCTTGTCTCCAAGCCAGACAAATTTTATGTCCCAAAACACAGGGACAGAGTTCTGTGCTGAGCTGGAGGGCTTGAAGGAGCATCCCTGCCTTGGTTTAAACTGCCTCCTGACAGAATTGCGCAGTGTTTTTGGCAGAAGAGGTCATGAACAATCCTTCTCCTCTTATCTTCCCTCAGTCATGTGCAGCCTGAGTTACAGCCACTTTCAGCATGTAGTCTTAGGGGCCGAGGAGTGTTTTTGAGAGCAGAGTATTGAATAATTGCCATCCCAATCAAACTCTCCTGCCAACCAAGCTTTTACACGTAAATCACATCCCACTTAAATGGGGACAGACTTTCTACAGTTTTTTCTAACTTACGTTGAACAATGAATTAAAAGATCACAGAGCAATGTCTCTGGCCAAGAAAGTCTCAGGTTTTGTGCTCTGATCGGGAGCTTAAGATTTATCTTGAACTTAGATGTAGGAGTGCTGTTTTACTATAATGTTACAGTCAAATTAATATTATTATAATATAAAATGGTATTATTAAACTATTTAAAGAAACAAAATCTTAGCAAACATAAAGTCTCTTTCATATACCGCCTAGTAATGGTACAGCAAAAACTTCTTGTGTGAATAACACTTATTTCTTTTTCTTCTGCTGGGTGTACTTCTGGTAGAGGGATTTCATATGTGTCTGTGTGTGTAGTGTCCGTTCTGTCTCACCCCTTTGCATCCCCAGAAGTGGATGAACTCTTAGGACAGGTCTCATGTATATTTTGTATCACTAAACACTTTTGCCGTTCCCCATCCGCGCTAAGTTCTACTTGAGGGCCTGTCACTGTTACATTGCAGTTACTAAGTATTTTCTATATGTTGCAGAATTTTAAGAGAAGGCTTTAATCAAGAGGCCTAGAAGTCCTTCATTTTTTGTTTCTTGATTTTTCTTCATCGGAAACTAGGAAAACTAGTTTTAGGAAGAGTTATACATCTAGGTTGTGGCTGAGATCATCATCGTCAAGCAAATACACAACACTGGAGTTGGGAGCCAAAATATTTACCTTAGAATACATAAAGTAATATTTTAGGTAGATTTTGCTAGTCTGAGCATTAGCAGGGATTGACCATCACTTCTGTTAACCAGTGACTTCACAGTGTGCTTTTATCTTCAGAGTGAAAGAATTGAGCTGGAAACCAAGTGCTGCATTTTGTGTGTCTGTAGTAATTTTTTATCTGAACACGTTTCCATGCTCTTGAAGAATTGTCTAGGAGATACGACATTAAGATATGCAGCCTCTTCTGTCTGCCACGTGAGGAGATTTACCAGCCTCCCAAACATCTTACCTGGGGTACCCTCTTCTCTAAATTAAACCTGGCATGCTCTTGTTTTACCATTTAGTGATCTGCGCTTTGATTTGTGCTCTGGAGGGAGCGATCACTAGTTCATCTTGCCAGTCATGAAAAATGTAGAAGATGAGTCTTAACAAAGAAATTGTGTAGAAGGCCAGAGGAGTAAATCTGGGGCTGATCCTGCTGCATTGACTTGTAAATTGGCAGCTTATCTGAGAGAGCTTTGTCACTTCAGCCATCTCAGGAGCTCTGAGCAGCAAACACCTTGTCCTTATCAAAGTGTGTGTGTGTGTTGTAAAAGGTAGAATAATTTGATGTGCTATGGGTGACTTTATTGTGCAAACTTTTTTTGTAGATCTGCTGTAAAATTCTGTAAGTGCTCACTGTGTTGCATAGAAGAGGTGTAAGGCAAAGAAACATGGATTTTAGTAGATTGGGACTGGCTCTCAGGGCTCACTAACTTCTGAAATCAGTTACAGCTTATCCTGAGTGTGTCCCAAGAAATTGTCTAACAATTCCTGAAAATCATTCTGTTAGAGCTGCCTGGTTTTGGTTGGGTTTTTTTCTTTGGGTTGTGCCTCTGAGTCCTTCTGGCAGTGATCTCACCTGCTGCTTGTCTTGCATTAGTTCTCCAAATGCTAAATGATGCCACGGAATGTGGGAGGGTTTGTAATCCTGGCTCCTGAGGGAGTGCTGATGGCCATAATGTTGAGAAATGAAATCCTTAATGGAAAATCAGTCAAGAACCCTAGTTTGATTTAAAAGTGAACTGCTGACAGGTGTGCAAACTGAACAAAGAAGCAGCTGAAAGTTTACAGTTTGAAAAGAGCACGAAGACCTACTTCTGCACAAGGCAAGGCAGGAGTCAGACTTTACTGAGGAACACGTGTGAGGATTTATGTGATGTGAGTGCACTCAGGATCTAGTCTAATAATCAGGTATTTTTTCATTTGTGTTTCAACTTCCACAGCTTTTGTGGTGCTTGAAATGCCTCATTTTTAATGGTGGTTTAGTTTTTAAGTTTAATCTAGTTTATGGTTGATATTTTTTCTTTTCTCCAGACAAAATAAATAAACTTGGGCTAGGTGTGATTACTGCAGAGCAATGTTCAAATTGGAGCTGCACCTACAAGTAGTTACACATGCATCTTATTATTTCAGAAAATTTTTCGGGAAGAGTCTGACTTGTGAATATTAGAAACATGATTATCATGTTGGCATTTTTAAAAGGGAAAGAAGCGTTTTGTACAAGTCAAAGCCTTTAATTTAGGCCCATCCCAAGAAAAAAGATTTCGATTTTTCTATTTTGGTACTGCTTTTCATAATATATTCTTATTTTATGTTAAACTCATTCATTTTACTGCTTTTTTCCTTTTCTGGAAGCTGAGCGAATGTTCTCCCAAGAGGTTGACTTTAATTAAAGAACCAGTTTGGATATTGCTGTGGCAAACATGCAGCTCTATCCAGTTTCTGCATTCTGCTGTGAAAGGAAAGAAGAAACCCAGAAAAAGGTTCTCTTACATGTTTTCATCATCCATTTCCAGTTTTCTCAGTGATAACTGACAAAAACTTGTGTGTTGCTATAGTCTCATTAAAAAAAAAACTGCTGCAAGGCAATAATAGGGACAGCAAGTGTGTGTTTATCAACAGCAAACCAAACTGGGATGGTCTCAGGGAGTTTGAAGCACTCAGAATGCAAAGTTTCCAGGAGGAAGGAAAACCTTGGAGAGGGCGTCTTCTCTAAGGAGTGCTCGTGCTTCCAGGACATCATATATAACTGCCAGCTGGTCTTTATGTTGAGAAGTTTTTGCAGTGACTCATGATCTGGAAAACAAAACCAGCCCAGTTCTACTTTACTAAAGATGGACTTTTGTATAAGAGCAGTGTGGTTTGACTTGGCTTGTGGAACTTGAAGCTGAAATGGAAAGTCTTTTTGCTTGCTGGGGTCAGTTTTGTGGAGTGTGATTGGAGGGGTGGGGTTTTTTCTGTATTTTCCCCCTCCTGTGACAGATTGCTGAGGTATCTGAAGCTCCTTGGTCTCTTTTCTCTCCTCAATACTCCTACCAAGTTTATCCTCTCCATGGCAACTGTGAGCAGGAACTCTGAGCTGGAGAGCCCAAGTGCTGAGAAATGATGAGGAAGGGAGAGTTCTTGGAGAAGTGAAATGAGAGCAGTTGTGAGCTTTCAAATCAAGAGAGGCTGGAACCAGTGTTTATTTTTTAGGTGAGACCAATGCAGCCACCACTCTGTCCTGCTTAAACCAGACAGTGGTTCTGGCAGAATGTTTGTTCTGTGGGACCTCCATCCACCAGAGCAGTGCTTGAAATAAGTTGGGCTGAAAAGCTGTGTTTAATGGAGGGAAGGGATGTGTAACATCGGTGAGACAAGGCAGAATTGGATTTTTGTGATTTTTGTTAGCTTTCATGTGTATGGTGATCGAACACAACTAAAGCTGAGGAGCATGGAAGTCATTTTTAGTTGTGATACAATCTTTCTGTATTCTGGACACTGATGTCGATAGTTAATTCAGATACTCTGTTGTCATAAACCAGCAGATGTGTTAGAGATGATTAAAGCAGTTTTAAGTTCTGTATTCCCTTGTGGTAAAGAATAGGTGTGACTTTCCCTTTTCTTCTCCCAGTCTGTGAATGAAAATGGAGACAAGCTTTTAGACTCTTTTCCATTTCTAAATTTTGAAAGGGTCAGCATTTGAACCAAGTAGGCTGAATAGATGGAATTTAAAAAAAAAAATAAAGCAGTGGTTTGGGTTTTTTAAGTAAATTCTGGTTTTTGATGTTCAGACTGTTGCTTCACTAACTTAATTTTATTTCAAATATTATTACTGCATTTGTTTAAATATTTGTAATATAAACTATTTTAGCAGATTATCCTAAGTGTAGACTATAATTATCAGTATCTATAATTAAATGTGCCATGGGAATAGAATTGTTTACTCTTTAATCTTAATTACAGGCAGCTCTTTAACTAGAGAATTCAAAATAGGGACAGGTAACCACTGCAGGCTTCAGCACTTGGGGACACGACCAGTGAAGGACTTGCCATTTAAAAGAAGCTTGTGCTGGATAAAAGTGTAGTGCTGAGCTCTGCAGGGATCTGGGTCCTGTCAATAGTCCAGCTGGGGCAGCAGGAGCCTATTGGCAAATCAATTTTTTTTTCCTCCAAATAAATCTATGGAATTTGAGTGGTGTAGAAGTGGACATTTCCCGCCTTTGTATTGCCTCAAACTTGGAGGTGAAATTCAATTCAGAGACTTCGTTAATATGCAGAAATTATCTCAGAAGTATCCAATTTGCATGAAATAAAACTTGAGTTCGTTTTGGGCAACTTCAGTGTGGGTAAATGGAGAGTGGATTTCTTGAATCGAGAGTAGTTTCATGAAGATTCAGTGTCAAGTGTGCTCAGTCAGGTGGTGGTGCTCAAAGGAGAAGTTCTGCACCTGTTCTGCAGTCCTCTTGATGGTTTTGGGGTTAAACAAAACAGTACACACTGCAATTTCTATCTGAAACAAAAACTCTCTGTGGGGGCCTAAATCCTTGACAAATGACAACAAGTTAACAAAAAGAAATAAAGGCTGTCAAATCCTAGTATCTCTAAAATAATTGAAACTAAAAGAAAGTGTTTGAAGTGGCCAGAGGTCTTTGTTGGGCTGTTGGGGTTTTTTGTGTCTGCCAGTGAATGTCAAATTCAAATATTGGCCCATTTGCCTCATGAAAAAGAAGGTTGTCTTTGAAAGTGAAGAGCTTGAAAAATTGGGTATATTTATTGTAGGAAGACATTTTTCAGTGTTTGAGGGTTTGTTTTTTGTGTTTATGAGGCACAGTTGGGTAAACATGGACTGTGATCTTCAAAAACCTTCACACGGAGGGTAGAACTGCAGGGTGAGCTGTGTGGGTTGACAGCACACTGAAAAATCAGCAGTGAAGAAAGGTTATCCACCTAACCAGGAAAAAACCAACATTCCAGCTCAAAAAAGAGACTGTAGCACTTTGACATCATTATATCATATTCCATTGACCTGCACTTTTAATTTCAGTTCAGCAGCCACTTACAGTGCTCCAAGATTTATGAGCACCTTGGCAGAGAATGTCTGTCCTTTCCCCTGGAGATTATTAAACCACTTGGGTTTGTTGCTTTGGGCTTTTGAGGTTTTTTTTTAAGGTGTTTGAGTGTTTCTTGTGATCACAGTTGTGTATTAGTAATACAAATTGCTTGGAATTTCTGAATTTCCAAATCACGCTTTGTGATTCTCTTCTCAACTTCAAATTCTCTTCAACCCCAGTACAGAATATTAAGAACAAATTGAAAGTGAAATTGGAAAGAAAAGAAGTCAGCATCGAAAGATATGAAATACTGTGCCATCAAGTCATTGAAGAAAAATACAGGTTCTTTCTAAAATCCTCTGCATCTTTGAATACTTGCCCTTTTTAGCTCTGGAAAGCAGTTTATATTTAGTTTAGAGCTGTTCAGAGCAGTTCAGTGTCCGAGAAGAGAAAGGATTTGAGCTCATGAGCTGTGGTTGTGGTTTCCAGTGTGTTTCCAGTGTTGAGGTGCACAACATTGAGGCCTCACACAAATGAAGCACACATTTTACAATGCAGTGTGCTTTTCCTATTGTCTGTCTTACTATTGCTTTTGAAATTTCTGTTTATACCAAAGCAAATACGAAAATACATAAACTGATTGAAGCAGGAGATGGAATGCTGTGACTAATGCAGCACAGGGCTGCATTGTGCTTGCACCAAAGTACAATTCTTTATTATGCTGTTATGACATACTTTGTATCCTGATAACACATTTCTTCTCAATCTCTAATTGTACCAACGTGCTTCCTTTGTAAGAGGAAATGTTAGAGATTAACTTTTTCAGAACGTATTAGGAATGCCTTGTTTGAAGGTTCCTGGTTCTTATTCCCCTATCAATTTCGTGTGACAAATGTACAAATGGCCTTAAATTGCACCAGGAGAGCTTTCCATTATAGGTTAGGAAACTTTGTTTTGCTGAAGGGCTTGTAAAGCACTGGAACAGGCTGCCCAGGAAAGTGGTGTAAGTCACCCCTGGAGGTGTTCTAAAATGCGTGGATATGGTCCTTGAGGACATGGTGGGGCCAGGCTGATGCTTGGGCTGGATCTTGAAAGTGTTTTCCAGCCTTAAAGATTCTGTGCTTCCATACTGTGGTTATCTCATGTGAAAGAGGTATCAGCAACATTGGTATATTGGGAGTCCATTTGTTTTCAGCAGTAGTCCTTCATTCTGCTTATCTTTGTGTAAAATGACAGGGGGGATTTGTCACTTCTGATTAATTCAGGTAAAGCAGGGTGAACGCCCTGGCTGCTCTCTTTCTTGAAGGGCCCTGTTAGGGCTTTGCTGTGTGACAGACACATTTTTCTGCTAAAGTTACAGACACTGGGAAGATTCCTGGTTGATAGCTCTGCTGGTTTTTGTGATATTTGGGCTCTGTGAGGGCCATCGGTGATTTCAGAGGATCTGTTCTGTTTTGGTGGTGTTGTCTTGCATGGCCAGCGAGGACTGCAGTGCTGAAGGAAGCTTCAGGACCCTGAAGTAAGGTTAATGTGTGAGCATCTTTTTTTTTCACTTTGGGGTCTTTTAATTAAACCAACTGTGGCTTCTGCTTGTGTGATTTTGGATCAGGGTGATAGGAGAGTTGAGTTCAATTTAGAGAACACTCGCTTTGTGCCTGGCTGTGAAACTCCTTTGTCTTTGTGTGTTTGCCATGATTAAACATTTTCCACTGATTCCACTGATGCCTCGTGCAGAGGCATGTTGGAAGACAGTCATAGAAGCATTCTTTCATTTTCCACGGTCAGAACTCAAACTTCACTAAACTTGGAAAGTTATTTTTATCCGCAGATGATGTTGACCCATTACTTCTGTAATGGAAACATCTCGCAGTTCATCTTCTATATTGTTTGGGTGTGTAATTTGTTGCATAAGATTTCAGTCTTTAACACTGGAAAAGAAGAGCTGTATCTGGTGCCCTTATGCCATTCCAGTCTAAGGATTGATTTATTTTTCTGGAATCATTTGTTGTGCATCAGGATGTTTCTTAGAGAGAGCTTTTCTTTCTGGTAACATTTTCTCTCCTTTTCAATGCATTCAAGTTTTAATGATGGCGTTTCAGGTTCAGCAGGATCTGCCTTAGCAGCTCTTCTCCCACATTAGACTTATTTTCTGTATTTATGGGAGTATTGAAGGGAGTAGGGTGAGTTGAACAAGTGCTACAGAGAACCATTTCCTCTTCATGGTAACATCCAAGCTGTCTGCAACTCACTTCAGCTCTTAATTTCCTTGAACCAGTTTTTGGGGAAGTCTGTTATTCGCAGGATTTGGTCAAGAAATTATGAATGTGAGACTTAAAATTCCGTACTACTGATTGTGTCACTCTTCAGTCGCAGAGCACGCAAAGTTTAATACTCGTCCCATTTTAATAAGTGTGTGTGGGAAGTGGCTGCTGTGGAGAACTGCAGTTTTTCTTTGGATTTGTTCTGTGCATGAAGTACATCCTGCTGACACTTCTCTATGGACAATGGAGAATTTTGGAATTTAGTTATTGACCAGAATCTTAGTATACTTGTTAAGAGGACCTAAAACCAGTTTTCATCTCCCTTCTTGGATTAAAGCTAGATGATGGTTTATGAGATTTTCTCAATTTATGTTGTTTTTTCCTATGAAGGGAAATAAGTTTAATGAGTGCATCTAAAACTTTTAAGTGATAGCTGAGAAATAGTTGCATGTAACTGGTTGTTTTGATAGAAGATTAAAATACCTCATCTGTCGGCTAGTGTCATTTACAAAAACTTTCCTCTTTTGTTTTTCCTTCTGCTTGGCATCAAGGGTAGTGGAATTCAAGGGAAGGAAGTGTAGCATCTTGTCTGAATTGGCATCTGAGACTGAGTTAATTATGCTCAGCATCTTTTAGGTAGTAAAACAGCTCTTTAGATTAGCTTTTTTTTGCAAGCTTTGTCCCTCCGTAATTTTGCCTCCTCATTTTGTGTATATGTCTCCTGTTTTATTGAAGGATGAGGGTGGGTTGGGGTGGTTTTTTATTTGTTTGTTTTGAGAAATTGAGAATTTTTGAAATATTTTCATAAAACACCACATTTACCTTCTGGTTTTGGTTTGTAGGTAGCCAGGAGAGATATTCTAGTTGGAAAGCAGTGGGCAGCATGCTTTAGGTTCTCTTTTGTATTTTAATGTGGTTGAAATTGATGTCCTAAGACATCTGCTTGAGATGAACTTTCCTGGATGCTGTTGCTGGATAGGAGAATAATTTAATACAAAATATCTATTTGGAGCTTGGTGTTTCAAGTTTTAACCTGTCATGCTGAATAAAAATGAGAAAAAAAATTGTATTTTGGCTGTGGGAACTGTCTTTCTTTTTATGTAGTTTAATCAATGACATTTCTAGATTTCATTTTAAAGATTCAGTAGATGTATATTGTATGGGAAATGCAATTACTCTATGTGTCTAAAGCAAAACTTCAGATATATTTTTTTTTCTTCCTGTTAGTTAAAGTATAGATGATTAGCTGAGTTAACACATTTCTGTAACTGTGAAGCTTGTGAAGCCTTAATTTGCAGTGGTTCAGAATGTTAACACACTCACTGATGATAGATGTTTAACCATGCTGCCCTGTGAACAGCAAAATTCTTACTCTTGTTTTCTGTTCCAGGTAGGAGAAGACAAAGAGCACATCGTCCTCGTTCTCCAATATTGGAAGAAAAAGATATCCCACCCTTGGAATTTCCTAAATCCTCAGAGGACTTAATGGTGCCTAGTGAGCATATAATGAATGTTATTGCCATCTATGAGGTACTAAGGAACTTTGGCACTGTTTTGCGCCTCTCTCCTTTTCGTTTTGAGGACTTCTGTGCTGCTCTGGTAAGTCAAGAGCAGTGCACACTTATGGCAGAGATGCATATAGTGCTGTTAAAAGCAGTTTTACGTGAAGAAGACACTTCAAATACTACCTTTGGACCTGCTGACCTCAAAGATAGCGTTAATTCCACTTTGTATTTCATAGATGGGATGACGTGGCCAGAGGTTCTGCGGGTTTATTGTGAGAGTGACAAGGAATACCATCATGTTCTTCCTTACCAAGAGACTGAGGACTATCCTTATGGACCAGTAGAGAATAAAATCAAAGTTCTGCAGTTCTTAGTGGATCAGTTTCTTACCACAAACATTGCACGCGAGGAGCTCATGTCAGAAGGTGTTATTCAGTATGATGATCATTGTAGGGTTTGTCACAAACTTGGGGATTTGCTTTGCTGTGAGACTTGCTCGGCCGTGTACCACCTGGAGTGCGTGAAGCCCCCTCTGGAGGAGGTGCCAGAAGATGAGTGGCAGTGCGAGGTCTGCGTGGCACATAAGGTGCCTGGAGTGACTGACTGTGTGGCTGAAATCCAAAAAAACAAACCGTACATCCGACACGAACCTATTGGATACGACAGGCATAGGCGGAAATACTGGTTCCTGAACAGGAGGATCATCATGTGAGTACACTGATCATTGCATCATTTCTGAGCAGTGATGCTGTGGTTTTAATACTTCATGTACATTGCTGTTGCCATCTTAAAATTGTTCTTTCTTTAGATAAGGCTGTTGCTTGCTGTTTTGTAAGGAGATTACTAAAGACCATGTAAATAATCCATATTTATCCAAAATTAATATTCTCATAATCTATACTAAAAAAAAAAAAAAAAACACGGGGCCTCAGGCTTAATATTAATGTGCCTAAAACACATGAATGTGAGGAAAAGAAAGGGAATTTTAATGAGAACTCTATAACTTCTTGCAGAAGTTATTAAAGAGAAGTTGAACTCTTTATGATCACATGGTGTGTAGGACACTATTTGTGTTTATCACCTGCTTAGGCAGTGTTTGGCTGCCAGTTCTGGTACTGGTTTGATACTTTGCCTTTGAAGCTGAAACTCTGGAGATGCTCAAAGGGATTCACTGTTACTAGAAATACAGAAAATGTTGCATTGAAGATTTCTGTAGCACAGAGAAAGTCAACAAGCAAGACCGTGTGTGTTTCACACCATTTCCTGTAACTGGTTGGTCCTGAGATATAAATGTATCTCAAAACATTAATAACAATCAAACCTCTGTTACTGAGGGCATTGTGCCCTGGATTTGACCTGAAAAGTTGAATCTGAAATTACAAAAATACTTCCTGCATTTTTAACGGAGAAATAGCTAAAGGTTGGTTTTCTCATCAAAGACTGTCTTCACCTAATTGTTCTCATAATGGAGGAGAAATAATACTTAAGTGAGATCAGTGCTATTGTTAAATTAGGAGAAACAGAGATTTTACTGGAACTCTCAAAACACAGATTTCCATTCAGTGTTATGGAGAAAATAAACCGCAGCTGGGTACCTTCAGAGAATGTCACACAAAGCAGGTTCCAGTGAATGTTCAGGTAGGAGCCAGTGTGTCTAAAAGGGACTGTGAGCTGTGCTGGTGGTGTCACATCTTGCAAAGAAGACACTTCTGAGGACTCATGGTATTCCTTTAAAACGTGGGGCTGTTTCTCTGGGGTACTGTCAGCTGATGCTTTAAGTATTAATTATCTCTGCTCTGTTTCCTGCGTTCTTCTTTCATATTTGTAAAAAAAAGAGTCCATGTTTCATCTTTTTTAGTTTCTCTGGGTTATAAATGTCACAGTAGTGTCAGCAACCTTTCAAAGGATGCAGGGAATCTTTTCTACTCTTTTTCTCCTGTGTGTACACCCCATGTTTTTACAGTCAGTCCCATGCTCCACAGAAAGTGGGGGATCATTCAGGTGGATGTGATGGGCCCCTGAAGCTGTTGAAATCCCAATTCTTCCATCCTCATACAGAATTTCTTATCTTTTGTTTCCAGAAAACACGTTAAAATTTTGATTTTCACAAAAAGCCTGGTTGTGAAGGACATGTAACTGGGATTATTTTTGCTCTAGTTACTTGTGCTTTAATAACTCACGGTTTCCTCTGCACGATTTCTGTATCTTTCCCCTCAAACTCTTGAGGAAAAGACTCTTCTGAAGATGGGTTTGTCTTCACTGCTCTCTGGTACTGGCAGAAATCTGGGAATTAACATAAAAAATCCAGATCACTCAGAAGCTGATTCTGAGCTAAACAGGCAGACTTTGTTTCTTCCCTGTATGTAGGCAGATAGGTAATTATTTTTAACCAAACTTGATCTGTGAAACAATGTTTTTCCCCGGTGAAGTGGAGTATTTGATGTTCAGAAGGTTTTGATACAGGCAATACTTCAACATATTTCAAACTAAAATGAATCGTGCAGGTGTGTCGTGATCCTTTGAAATCTGCACATGGGAAAGTTGTTTCTTTCTAGCACGTTGGTAGTAATTTTAACTGCACAAGAAGAGACATCTTCAGAAGTTAAGTGTATTGAGTTTTTAAAAACCCAATATTTTGCATTCCTCTCAGGTGTTCTGTGGGCAAATTATTTCATGAGGGGGCAAAAGTACTACGCAACTTAATTCCACGGAAATTCAACTTTAATAACTCACATAGACATTAAACTCTGTACCTTGAGTTTTTAAATTCAGTAAGCATGTTGTACTGCAAACCCAACCCAGTTGTTTTGGGTTTTATTATATGTATATATAATATACTTATTGTATATATATAATATGTATACACACACACACACTGAACAGGATCAAACCATACCTGATATCTTGGATAACTTAAGGGATAAGTGCCAAATGCTGAAACCTGAGATTCACGAAATTATATTATCATATCAACTTTATTAAAATGAATAAAGTGTATTCCCCAATGCCATGTGATCAAATGTATCAGAGGAAACTAATAGATCTAAAAATAATCTGCACAAATACCGATTTGAAATCCTGCCCAGGAGGATTAGAGATATCCTAAATTCTTGGTGGTTTTGTTTTTCAGAAGGGTTTTTAGGGCTTCTTACTTCTTCTCCCCTCTCCCCCTTTAAATGTCATAAATCCAACCTACTGCTGGTTTTCCTGCCTTTTAAAGAGTTTTGTAGGCTTGTTCCCTGAGTTTCATTTCCATCACTTGCCCTGTTCAAGCCCTCATTATGGCTTAACATCATTGTTTCTCTTTTCCACCCCTTCTGTTTTACAAAGATGGGAAAGTGGACACTGAGAGGGTCTCCTCATGAGCAAATATCAACAAGATTGAAACAAAAAACAGGCCAAGAGCAAATTAATTCCCGAGGTTTTTGTTTCAAGCTGTTTACAAATGAAGGATGATGCCTCTGGGTCAATTGCATTTGTTTTACTTGTGAAGATTATTTCTGCAAGTTAATAACTCAGGAAATTTGGGACTTTGACTTGCATTGTCCTAGTAAACTGCTGCAGTGTTTTAACAAGTTTATCTTTTTAGAAATATTGAGATGCTTTGGATTTATCAATTATCTGTGAAAGAAGATAATGAAACAGTGTTTGGCTTTCATTTTGATAGCAGAAATAGGACACACATTGTTGTTCCTGAGCTGCGTGGATCTTCCTCGACAGTCAAAAGCACTTTCAGCTTTTTTTCTGCGAGATTTGTCATGCTGTTTATGTTCTTAGGGGATCCTTCTCTATTTTCTCCAATTAATTAACATGGGTTTGGGTCTTCATTGGAATAGATTGCTTTAAACAATTTCCTGATTTTTCAGTTTCCAGTTGTATCATCGTGGAATTCAGGAAGTATCTACTACTACTAGTGCTAAATACTTCATCACCTTATTTGAAGTTTCGAGCATCTTCTCTGTTGTGATTTTTATCAGTCTTTAAACTTGTCCCTGCAGCCTGCCAGTGAATAGTTCCTGGCAGCCAAGGAGGCAGAAAGAGGTAGGAAATAGTCATGTGGCTCTTCTCTCCCTCCTTGGCCTCACAGATTGTATGTGACTCAGCTGGGTCCCCTGGAGACTCAGCAGACCTGTCCAGCACCAAGCTGGCAAAGCTGTCTGCCTTGTCCAAGAAAAATGTGGGGAACCTGTCCTTGTGCAGCCTTGCATCTTTTTATGACTGCCCCTCTGATTTCTTCGGAGGGAAAAGTAGCGTCCCTTTAGTAAATTCAAGAAGATATTAAGGGAAAGTTAGCTGGAATCATTTAATTGTTCATTTAAATCTTATCTGACTTGACCAGAAAGGATTGCATGGAATGATTTCTGCTGTGCACTCCAAGTCTTCCCCTGGCACGTGTCTGAATCTTGGAAAGAAGTCTGGCCAGAGACCAGTTCAGTGTAGGGACACAGACCAACCAGTTTGTGCCATTGCACTTTCTGCCTGTGCTTTTTCAAGACAAAACTCTTAATTCCTGAAATTCTCTTCCTGAGGTTGTGATGGCCTTCAGTTCGAGAGAAACTCTATGCTCAAACCCTGATGTAAATGAAGTAGAAGGGTATTAAAATACTCTTGGATAACCTCATTGTCTGTTTCTAGAATATTATCTGAGCAGTTCCTTAATGGGCAGGACTCCAATCACACATGGAAGGATTAGCTCCAGGTGCTTTGTGCAGAACACTCTCGGTGCTCTGATGCCTCAGCTCTGCACACTGAGCCTCAGGGGCTTACTGGCCTGCAATACAGCAAACCTTTACTGCTGCTGAAGGCTTTTTCTTGAGTTATCCAGGGAAATGGAAAACAGCAGCTAATGGCTTTTCAGTCCAATGGAACCTTGCAACCCTAGAATAGAATGATGGGAAGGGAAAAGGCAGATGCTGCTTGGGATGTTCAGGTGACGTACAGCAGCACCCTGGGTGCATTAGTGCAGCTGGAGAAGGCTCAGATTGCTGAACGGGGGAGAAACAGAAAACAAGAAAACACTTGGATGATCACCATCCAAATTGAAGCAAGGTGTACAGGCTGCTTGTCTGGCAGATGGGTGCAGGCACGGCCTTCCCTCATGGAGAGATGAGAATATATTGTGGGGCTTGATCTCAAAGGTCTTTTCCAGCTGAAGGAACTCTGTGATTCTATATAAAGCGTTCATATTGTTGCATATCTAGGTCATATAAGAGGATGTATAAATGGCATTATCTCTCCAGCAAATAATCCTGTAACAGCTACAACAGAGGGGTTCAAAATGGAAGGTTCAAGTTCCCTTTTTGGTGAGTTAGGAAATAAAGTAAAAACAGCATCATATTGTGCAGTCCTGTTTGTCAGGAGCTGAGCAGCCTTACAAGTGCTCTGCCGGGGTCTTGCGCTTGCCACTTCCCTTGGACGCTTGCCAGGGAAAGCTCAGGATGCATCCATTCCCTGTCCTTTTCAGTTAAGCATTTTGTTGGATCCTTTTATTTCCTCTCACTGTGTAAAGCACGATTATTGCATTTTCATCTCCCCTTCCATCTCGGGTTTTGGGTGTTTGCCTTTATCTTCCTTTTCTGCGGCTTTTTCTCCACCACCAGTAATGAAAGAGCTGTCATCCTATTGTTATTAGTAAATAACTCTTGGTTTAGAGGAAACATGGTTTAAACAGTAATTTTTCTTTAATATGGAAGTTTACAGGCCTGGAATATTCCATAGAGTCAAATGATTGTCACTGTTCAGCTGTTACTTTTTCATGTGTCATGTGTGGACAGTCTTCCTGAAATGAGCTGTTTTCTGAGAAAATTTGTCAAACTTAACAGGTTGGTGTGGTTGAAACTAATGGAATATCAGCAGTTTAGAGGAATAAATGGGTAAAGCAGAATTAGTTGCTCTCCATGGGCAAAGACCTTTATGAGAGAGATGCAGTACACCAGGTTTTATCATCAAAACCAAAAGTCTGTTTTGTAATAATGGTTGTGGCAAGTTAGTAGTTGAATTTTGAGTAATATTGCCGTTATTAACTTCACAACCACCTTATTTCAGGAGTGTTCTGTTGGAGTTGCAGATACTAATTGTTTCACAAATACAGCATGGGAGGCAGTAGATCGACAACGATCAAGTTGCTTTAAGGTTGTTTGTCTTTCTGAATCCCTGAGGCCAATTTGTGCCATTTTTAATGTATAAACCACGGGAAGGCAGCCACTAGAGAGGAGCCTGCAACAAACCTCACAAGGGCAGATCTCTGAGACTGCAGTCAGCTTCCCATTCCCATCAGCACTTTGGGTTGGGGCTGGCAGTGATGCTAATGCCTGCAGTGCTGCACTGGGGCTGCAAGTGCAGCACTAGTTCAGTTCCTTTGCCCAGGCAAAGGCCAGGCTGGCCCATCAGTGTCACCCACAGGCTGCTGGGAGCACTGGGATGTGCTGGGGAATGAGTGGTTGGGAGTGCTGGGTATTCTGTGGAATGAGTGGTTGGGAGCACTGGGATGAGCTGTGGAATGAGTGGTTGGGAGCACTGGGATGAGCTGTGGAATGAGTGGTTGGGAGCACTGGGATGTGCTGTGGAATGAGTGGTTGGGAGCACTGGGATGTGCTGGGGAGTGAGTGGTTGGGAGCACTGGGATGTGCTGTGGAGTGAGTGGTTGGGAGCACTGGGATGAGCTGTGGAGTGAGTGGTTGGGAGCACTGGGATGAGCTCGGGAATGAGTGGTTGGGAGCACTGGGATGAGCTGTGGAGTGAGTGGTTGGGAGCACTGGGATGAGCTGTGGAGTGAGTGGTTGGGAGCACTGGGATGAGCTGTGGAGTGAGTGGTTGGGAGCACTGGGATGAGCTGTGGAGTGAGTGGTTGGGAGCACTGGGATGAGCTGTGGAGTGAGTGGTTGGGCTCATGGCAGCCTGGCTCTGGCTGCTGCTGCTGCTCAACAGCAGGGAGCAAGCCAAGCTGAGATCCAGCAGCTGCAGGACCTCTTGGAGCATCCTTCTCGTGCTCTCCAGCCTCCAGGAGTTACCTGAGGTACTTACAGAGCTCCCTTGGGTCTGTGGCACTGCTGAGGTGCTCTTGGCATCAGGAACTCTGGGCTCTTGGGGTCATGGAGTACTGCAGATTAAAAATGTGGAAATCCCTGGATCTTTTCAAAAGGCTGTGTTGTGACTCATTCTGCTGCTCTCCCAGGTGGATGCTGTAGGATGCCAATATAAAATATTTTATGAATGTGACGTTCTGTACTTCGAATTTCCTAACACTGCCCTTTCCTGAATGTGCTGTCAGAAACTACCCATTACGGATTCTGAACTTTCAAATTATTTCAGACTTACTAGTAAATTACTGGTTACAGTAATAGTGAATGTAATGAGAATAAACCTTGTTGTTAGATTGGACAAACCAGTTTTAAGGAGACTTCAAAGCTTTCCTGTGGAAGTTGTCATGAGAACTGAGGGGATGAAGAAAAGGAGGGAGGCAAGAAAGGAATACTGAATGTAAACTGAGTGCATCTGAGTGATGTGATTTGTTTGTTCACACTCAGGTACTGGCATTTAATAGTGCTCTGCAGAAAGCAGGCTGATCGTAATTTTTGTCATATTTAAAAATCAATATTTTTTAAATACTCCTACAGAGAGGAAGATTCAGAAAGTGAGAAAGATAAGAAAATCTGGTACTACAGCACAAAGATCCAGCTGGCAGAGTTAATTGAATGCCTGGACAAGGATTATTGGGAAGCTGACCTATGCAAAACCCTGGACGAGATGCGTGAAGAAGTTCATCGGCACATGGACGTGACAGAAGACCTTACAAACAAAGCAAGGGGCAACAACAAGTCTTTCCTTTCTGCAGCAAATGGTAGGAATATTTTGTGTAATGGGAATAGATGCTGCGCTTTGAATCGAGTCTAGTTTATATTGCATCAGAAACAGGATTTATGTCATGTTATTTGTGCTCTGTGGCTCTGTAGGTGGTTTATTGTTCAGTGCTGACAGCATGCTTTATATTGTAGATGAAATTTTGGACATTATCAGAGCAAGAAAAGGAGAAATAGTGGAAGATAAAAACACAGGAGATGAGGAAGCTGAAAAGGCCAAAAGTGATGTTGATAATGACCAGACAGATGCTGAGAGGGACAAGGAAGAATCTGGAGACCGGGATAAAATTGAGGAAACACAGAATGAGCAAGATGTAGAAAAAGAGAAAACAGAAGGTAAAGAAACCCTGTGCTTTAAAAGCTCCATTTCAGTGAACTGAACCCCATATTTCTCTAAGTGTTAATGTGGTACTTTCTTTGTGTGATTCTCCAAGGTATTTTTGTTACAGGTGATATTTGTCAGTTCCTTTGTGCTTGTGTATTGGAATTGCTCTTAAGTAATTTCACCAATTTTCCTACTTCTATACAGCTGGCTCCTAAATACCCTGCCTTGAGGTACAGGTGGCACTTACAGGTTGTGATCATGTTTGTAGTAAGCCATATCACATAATTTTTAACTTTTTCCTCCTCACAATTGGTCTGTTCTTTGATTCTGAGCCAATACTATCTCATAGCAAAAAAGAAAAAGGAAAAGCTTGCTATTTTTCAGCATTATCAACCAAAGCTGCTGAAGTCGCTTTCTGTGGATGATGCCAAATGACATCCTAAGGCATAATAAAGAACATCCCTAAAGTTTTGTTGTGCGTTTTACTGTAGAGGCAAGAGTCGTTGGGGATAAAAGTCACTGTGTGACCTCAAGCACTGATGACAACACCACAAATCCTTCTGCAGGAGAGAATAGTTGCTCTGAAGGGAAGGACGCAGTGGGGTGTCAGTCAGAAACCCTTGATAGCAACAACGTGGCAGAGAAGAAGGTGGCAGCAGAGCTCCCTCTGGAACTCTCAGGTACAGAAGGCACTGTTACCGATGCCTCTGTAATTTGGGGAATCTGTTTTTCTCTCTGATTTGTCCACTAAAACCATTCCCAGCATATATCACTCGTGCTGTTTGCTTGCAGTGCCATCCTTTACTGCTACGTTGTCATTATTAACATTTCAAAGTTAATTTTCTTGCAACTAGTGCTTGAAATTTGTGGTCCTCCATGACATTAGCATTTGTTTCCATGCCTTCCAAAGATGACTATGGCTAAGCTTTTTATTTTCTATTTTCTATATTTTTTATTTTTCCATAGTGTTCCATAATGATTGTTAGCATCCTCTCAAAGTTTATTTCAAATTCTATTTTGCTGATGCCTTGTTTATTATTTTAACCTCTCATTTACTGTGTAAATTACTAACAAAGCATTTTCATTCACATGAATAAACCATTGCATTGAAATGTCAAGATGAAAATTATCGTGCTAGAAATTTTAAACAGATTATAAGCACAAGGGTTATTGTATTTTAACGTGGGGTTTTTTTGCCATATCAGTGACTCAAAGGTAGTAATATGCACTATTTATTAAAACCAAACAAACTTACTTTTGCTTTAGGAATAAGTGGGAGTTGATTAGGTATAACATAAACTATCAGTATACTATTTTAGAATTATTTCATATTACATTTAGAATTATATTCTGCTAAAGGATTTACTGTGTAAACCAAGTGTTGTTCTAAACAGCTGACCACCATTAAAATGATCAGGATTTTATTCTCAGTTCTTAAAAATCTAAACATACTCCAATGTGTGATGTGAACATATTTGCTGTGTTATGTTTCAGAAAATGGTGGTAAATGTTTTCTCTCCTACAGAAATAGTTCTCCATGCAGACACAGACTGCAGCTTTTCAACTTGTGAAAGTCAATGCACCCAAACCTTGTAATAAACTTTCTTAACAGGAGGAAAAAGTGAAGGCCAAGATTAATCTGTAATCTGCAAGCCTCATAATACACCTTTTAAGTAGAGAAAATGTCCTCATATACGAGACAAAAATCATGTATTTTAGATACATGACTAAATATTTTTGCCTGTTCTCCTATTTTTTATTCCCTTTTATAGTTAAAATAACTGTGTAGTGGCTTAATGGAAAAGATACATATCCTATAATTTTGTTTCAGACACCATTATGGGTTCATATTTTATTTTAAAGATGCACTTATATATTAATCATTATTTATTATACTTTCACAAGGACTTTTCTCCTTCCAAACCTTCTAGATTAGTTATAAATTAAGGAGTTTGGTTTTTTTTTTTTTGGTAGGAAAGCGTGTGTGGAGAGGTTTTTTCCTCATGTCTAATTCACTATATTCCCAGTGATGCTTGTGTTCTTATTATGAAGTCCTTGGGAAAGTGTGATAAACTCTGTGGGATTCCTCAGAATTAAGGTGCTGAAGAGACAATCAAAGACTCAATGGAAAACTAGGGGAGCTGAAAGGAAGCACAAGAAAATTGAGAGAAAATCAGAAGCTGCAGGAAGACCAAATTTTAAGAATTCTGAATGCAAAACAGTCTCAGTAGAGTGTTCTCCGTGTGTATATCTATAGAAAAAATAGTCTTGGATGAAATATTAATATATTTTAAATACAGGTATGAATTTCAGTTCTTCAGAGATGTAAAAGTTGAAACTGCTTGAAACAGAACAAAAAATACTTTCATGGATACAGTGCTTTGAAGGGAATTAATAATTATGGGTGTTTCCCTTCAATCCAGCAACACATGTTCATCTGCCTTTTTCTGATGAAAACTTTAAAAAAATTGCATTTGATGTGATTCAAAAGAAAAACACTAAACATGAAGTTGTTCTTTTGTAGAAGAAACTGGGCAGCTGATCCCCAGCAGTGGCTCTGCCGCCCCTGCCCCGGCGGATGTTGAGAACAGCAGTGGCAGTGAGATGGGCTCTGCTCAGAATGACTCCATTAAAACTCTTGATGATGCTGAAAATGCAGAGAGGGGATCCCAGGCTTCAGAGGACATAGGTAATTGTAGTAGTAGTAGTAATAATAATAATAATAATAATAATAATAATAATAATAATGGTAAGGATAACAACATCTCCAACTTCCATTTTATCCATCTTTTCACTGAACTTTTTGTTCTTTTTGTAACTTCCGTACATCAATAGGAAACTTCCAATTCTTAAGTTTGTTTTAAACTTTGTTTGTTTGTTTTCTCTCCTTTTCTACTTGGGCAGGAGAGAAATCCAATGGTGACAGAAGTGATTCTCCAGGTGCAGGGAAGGGCGCGCCAGGCTCGACGCGGATGCTGACCAGGCTGAGAAATCCAGATAGCAAACTGAGCCAGATGAAAAGCCAGCAGGTTGCTGCTGCAGCAAACGAAGCAAATAAGTTATATAAAGAAATCAGAGAGGTTCGTGCACATCTTTGAAAACTCAACTACAAAAAATGTTCTGGAAAAATGATAATTTCTTTAAACGATACTAAATTCTGTTTAAAAGTTTTGAAAAGTGATTTTGGCAGGCAATGGAGGTGCTTGAAATAAAAGAAAGCAGTAATAATAAATTAGCAAATGGTGAAATTGTAGTATCACAGGAAGCTTTTCTTCTCCTTTGCTCTTGGGTGCTCTCTACAGTGATGTGACAGTGACCCAGTGCATTCTATAATTGTTTTGTGGGGCTGGGTTGGTTGTTGTTTTGGTTCTGGTTTTTTAAGTAGCCCAGTTTATCCAGGAAGTAATTGTTTGGCTGTTGGGATCTCTCTGCAGTTAATTGTCTGCATATTGTTTGGTGTATTAATTTTGGTTAACTGAGTGTGAGGTGTATTAATTTTGGTCCTTGTAAGCTAGCATTTAGTGTATTTATTGACAAACAAACGAGTCCAGTGGCGTTTCCATGCCGTGTTTTCAGAGTCCAGGGTCCTTGCTTGCTAAGCTCCATGTCTGAATTCTGTGATGTACCAAGGAATGTTCACAAAGAGCTTCCCTGAGTTTAGTGAAGCTCTTTTCCCAAAGCTCTCTCCCTCCATGGGCACAGAGAGAGCAACAAAACGGTTCCTGTTTGGTCTGAGGAGCCTGGATGGTGATTTTTGAATGTTAAAATTGATCCTGGGAATATCCCAACTCTGTAGACAATCAGTGCACATATACTGCTATATTGGATAAACAGATATTTGCTTCTACAAACTGATGCAGGGTGGTTATTCTCTTATAAATAGACATTTGAAGCCTAAATCATAAATAAGTAAATAGAATTATTTTAGAGATTCACTGAAAAGTTTCCAATATTTCCCTCAAGGTTCTGGTGGTCAACTCCCAAGGCGAAGTGTCCAGAGTGAACACCAAGAAGGACGTTGTGATTAAAGGAAATATCAACAACTATTTCAAACTGGGGCAGGAGGGGAAGTACCGTGTTTATCACAACCAGTATGCCACCAATTCCTTCGCCCTGAACAAGCACCAGCACAGGGAGGACCACGACAAGAGGCGACACCTCTCACACAAATTCTGTCTGACTCCAGCTGGAGAGTTCAAGTGGAACGGCTCTGTGCATGGCTCCAAAGTCCTGACCATATCCACCCTGAGGCTGACCATTATTCAGCTAGAAAACAACATCCCAGCATCCTTCCTTCACCCGAACTGGGCTTCCCACAGGTAAACTCATACATGGAAATACACATTCTCTTGTTTTACTCGTGGTTTTGCTGGCAGTGTTAATAAGCAATGGTCTTTGTTTTTTCACATCAGTGATTTCCAAGCACTGTGCTGCCCTGTAATAAAATGTAATGTGTGTTTGTGATGGAGGCTAAAAGGGTTGTACATTTGAGTAAAGTATTACTACAGGAGTTTTTATCCTACCATTAAATCTGCTTAAAATAGCAAGCTATATTAATGCATGTATATGTTTCAGATTTTTTCTCTTTTTTTTCCAATGTAGGTCTAACTGGATTAAGGCTGTTCAGATGTGCAGCAAGCCCAGAGAATTTGCACTAGCACTGGCTATATTGGAGTGTGCAATCAAACCAGTTGTCATGCTGCCCATCTGGCGGGAATCCTTGGGGCACACGAGGTAAAATTATTAAATATTCAAATATTTTTGAATATGAGAATTTCACTTCAGTTTGTAACTGCTGTTTCCTCTAAGCCTGTAAGAATTATGTTCAAATTGAGACAGTCATTCAGCACTTGGAGTGGCTTTTTTCAACCAGAAGCACTGAAAAGCCATGACAATATTTTTACAGTGTCATTGCTCCTGCATTTGTTTTTTCTGAGCCACTGTCTCTAAAGTGGTAAAACTCAGGGAGAGTAGAAGAGCAAATTTCAACACTCTCATTTCAGTGGAGTCTGGGTTTTGTCTCTCATTGTGCCATAGGAGCAGAAAATGGATGTGTCTGATGCTAGACATGCAGCTGTGTTTGCCTCACTGAAATAGCAATAAAAAGTGATATTCCTGTTACAAGTAATACCTAAATCCTGACAGTGGGCATTCCTCTGAACTTCAGATGTTTAAATTTATA
This sequence comes from Acanthiza pusilla, assembly GCA_036630365.1. Lineage (NCBI taxonomy): Eukaryota > Metazoa > Chordata > Aves > Passeriformes > Acanthizidae > Acanthiza > Acanthiza pusilla. The sequence goes on along the minus strand of JAXCHO010000010.1, from coordinate 1,553,655 downwards.
AAAAGGGATAGTATATGCTGTTGACTTCTTATATTTGCTTGTAAGATTCTGTACTTAAATGCACTTAAATCTCTATGGATTAGATTACGCAGAATGACAGCAATAGAAAGAGAAGAAAAGGAGAAAGTGAAAAAAAAAGAGAGAAAACAAGAAGAAGAAGAAACAATGCAGCAAGCTACATGGGTGAAATACACATTTCCTGTCAAACACCAGGTGAGGGTTTCTTTTGTGGGAAGAACAAAGAAAATACAGAAACTGTTGATTTCTGACTCTGTTTTCATTTTTAACCTTACAATGTTCATGTCCTTGTGTTACTCCCTGCCCTGGGAGTAGGAACCACGGCCATGTATTGAGCCACAAAATCTTGGTCTGAACTGAGTTTGGTCTGTGTTGTGCTTATTGACACTGCCTGAGTGACAGATTCTGCTCTGCAAATGCAGCCTTTCCTAATGGAAGGTTCTAGGAGGTTATTGGAATCCTCTCCCATACCCACTCCCTCTCCCCAAAAATCCAGCCTAGCTGCCTTTTGTTGTGTAATATGTTGGGAAATAATGCAAAACCTCTTTATATTCTCCTACAGTGGATATTAACTACTTTTGGTGGAGTAGTTCTTTGCACTTGTAACAAGCATACAGGTTGATTCAAAAACTCCTATAATCTTTCAGCTTTTAGGTAAATGGAGTCTCACTGTTACATCAAATAAGGTTTTTAGATGTTTCTATGATAGATCAGTTGTCACCAGGTGTATCTTTAATTTTATATAGCGCATTATTTCACAAATATACTTCAACTTGCTTGGAAAAGTGTGTAAAAATTTGGAGGTTTTTTAATAATCTTTGATTTTTTTAATGTAAACATTAATAATATAGCAAATAGCGTCATTAATACCACTATTTAAAAAAATATTTATAGGTTTGGAAGCAAAAAGGAGAGGAATACAGAGTAACAGGATATGGTGGCTGGAGCTGGATCAGTAAAACCCATGTCCACAGGTTTATGCCCAAACTGCCAGGAAATACTAATGCAAATTACCGAAAATTGCTATCAAGTAAGTGTCTGCGTTGCTTACGTTTTTTTTAATTGTGGTTATTTTGTGTGTGGTATTTCTTAAGGAGAATTTAGGAATAATGTGCCAGCAAAGCTTTAGTGGATATCTGCTGTCTTTGGATGTGTGACCCATTCAGTTATCACAGACATTTTTTTGCTCTATTAAATTGTTTCAGTTACGTTGTGTGCAATACTTGTGCATCTTTGTATAGCCTTATTAAATTTCAAGGTAGATAAAAATCATGTAGAGAATCAAAATCAAAAAATAATACCTTAAATATTGGGGGGTGCATATATATATATATTCAGTAGTGCACTATTCAGTCTATGGTGTTGCCACTTAATTCTCTCTCTGAATTTCACTAGTGGTGTGCAAATGATTTGAGAGGTAAACTAACATACATTCAAATGTGGCAGAGTCCAAAAAATACTCTGAATAATTGAAATAATTAATTTTGTTAATAGCAAAGAGCGAAGATGAAAAATGCAACTTGGATAAACGAAAAGGTTCAACTAAAGTGAAAACAGAGAAAGACAAAGCAAAGGATTCTCGGGATCTGCAAGCAAAGGACAAAGCAGATGTTTCTGAAACCTTGGAGAAAGTACAAGTGAAAGAAGAAAAGTTGCAGGAGGAAAAAGTAGAAGTTGACACAATTTCTGAAACCTTAGATCACGCAAAAGACAGAGGTGATAATCTTTTGTTATTGTGAAACTGCTGTTCATGACACGATTGCATGAGTAAAAGCACAGAACCTCAGAAAAAACTATTGAAAAACTGTGTAACAAATTTTGTCAAGACATCTAAAATGTCTCCGTTAAATGATTGCCTATTATCCATTGTAGTAGTGTCTCAAGTTTTTGTTCCTTTTTTATTGAAATCTATTAATATGCTAAAAGGTCCATTTATTTCTTAGTACTTAATGTAAAAATATAATTTGCTATTCATTGTTGGGGAGCTCACTGACTCAGAGTTACTTCTTCTTCACAGTGGAAAAAGACATCGATGGTGAAAATGATAAAGTCATCAAGGAAGAACCTATGGATGTAGATGATGTGAAAATTGAATCCTCCATAAAAGATGAGGAGAGTCACTGCAAGAGGGATATAATCAATGTCAGTGAGGGATTTCATTTAAGGACTTGCTACAAAAGGAAGGTAAAATCATCAAAATTAGATGGACTCCTGGAGCGGCGAATAAAACAGTTTACACTGGAAGAGAAACAACGGCTGGAGAAGATGAAGCTGGAGGCTGGTGCTAGAGCTGGGGGCATTCGAGCTGTGAGCCCCCAGAAAAACACAGATGAGCTCCAGACAAGGAAAGGAAAAGAAGGAAGCCAGTTTGACACTTCTTCCCAAGATCAGAGCTACATTTCAGACAAGAGCCACGCCGAAGATGTGGAGCAGGACTGTTTGCCCCTCAGCAGCATCTCCTGTGCCAAAAGTGGGGATGAAGATGGACCTTCTCTGCCTTTGTCAACCAGGCTGTCAAAAGGAGAAGGGCAGCTGCTGGATGAGGACTCTTCTCAGTGCTCTGAAGGAGAAAGCTCCGTTCGGAATGATGGCAAAGAAAACAACCCTGAGCCTTCCACTGCTGAGAAGTGTCAAGGACAAGAGGCCCTTGGAGAGTCTGAGAGCTCTTTGGTGGATGGCTTGAAACAAAGCAGTGCAGAAGGCAGAATCAAATGGGATGTTTCAGAAACAGATGAAAAACCCTTGAAACAAAAGCTACCTATTACCAGAGTATCTCAGCGGGAGCTTGAAAACTTAGGGGCAGTGGTACCTGAAAGCAGCTGTAGAAGAGAAGCTGTGGCCACTCTTGAAGAGCCAGACTCAGAAGGGAGTTCTGAACAGCAGAGGAAAGACCCAGAAAATAATTGTGTGTTAAAAAGCCATATAGAATCAATGTCCTCTCAAGAAAGTGAAATGGAGGAAGAAATTGCTCCTGTAAAGACTGAAAGTAAATCTGAAAGGATGGTATTTCACCCAAAACCAGCTAATAAAGATCTAGAATCATTTAAAACAGGGCTGATTTCTGAAAGAAATCTTGAAAGTCAAAGTCTGGAACACATGGATGGGGAAGAAGATGTTAATGAGGATTTACTGAGCTCTAAACTAACAGAGGCGAATGGTCAAAAGAAAGGTCAGGAGCAGAAAGTGGAGACAAGTACCATAAACAAATATCTTGATCAGACAAATGTAAATACTGTTACTGACAAAAGGAATAATAAAGATGAAGAAACTGAGACAGAAAAAGAAAAATCATCATTTCAAATGAATGGGAAAGACAATGACATCAAAGCATTATCAAATGATGACTGCTTAGTGAAAAATACCTGTGAAGCTAAGGTAGGGGGTGATATCGAACCAAAAGTTAATAATATTAATAAATCCATTCCAGAACATGAAATAAAACCATTGACTTTTAAGGAATCTTCAGTGAAACCATTCATGAATGGTGACATCATGGGAGAGGACACAAAGGATAAAAATAACGTGGACTTGAAGTCACATCTGCAGAGTTCAACTGAGTCTGAGTCTGGAGAGAATCTTCAGCCAGCAGAAGTTCCCAAGTATGTGCAGAAAAGTGAGGAAAACCAGCGTTCTCCTGAGAGATCTGCCAGTGTTGGCTCTGCTTCCCCCCCAGCACAGCCTGGCTGCAGAGAGAATAACCTGAGCAGTGAAACAGAGTCCATGGAAACTGAAGCAGCTGAGGAGCAGAAAGTTGCTCCATCTGCTGTGACCTCGTGTGAGGAGTCCAGCCTGAGCAGTCGCTTCGCTGACCAGAACGGTGTGCAGAGCTACAAAATGGAGAATATTAACGGGGAAAGCAAAATAAAAACTGTTATTACTGAAGTGACCACCACAACCTCAACTGTGTCCACAGAGTCCAAAACCGTGTTTAAAGTGGCAGAGACTGGAGCTGCCAGCGATGAGAAAACCACGGTTGTCTCATCTACAGAAAACTGTGCCATCTCCACTGTCACCACCACCACCACTGTCACCAAGCTCAGCGCTCCAGCCACAGACAGCAGCTCTGATGTCATCTCTGTGCAAGAGCACAGTAAAACAGTGGTGACAACAACAGTCACCGATTCCCTGACCACCCCAGAGGGCACCTTGGTGACTTCCATGACTGTCAGCAAAGAATATTCCACTAAAGACAAAGTGAAGTTAATGAAATTTGCAAGACCCAAAAAAACTCGTTCTGGAACTGCCTTACCATCTTACAGAAAATTTGTTACCAAAAGCAGTAAAAAAAGCATATTTGTTTTACCCAATGATGACTTGAAAAAGCTGGCCAGGAGAGGAGGGATCAGAGAGGTTCCTTATTTCAATTACAATGCGAAGCCTGCCTTGGATATCTGGCCCTATCCATCCCCAAGACCAACTTTTGGGATCACTTGGAGGTACATGCTTTACCTTTTTGAGGAAAAGTGTAGGATATGATGAAACAGATTTTTAAAATATTAATTATATATGTGTTTGTGCCCAAACGTGCAAGTTTTTGCTATTTATATTCAGTTTTCTATATTGTTCAGGAAAAGTAGAACGGAAAACGTTTGTCCTGTTGGTTTGGTTGGGAATTTTAAGTGGATTTTAAAATATAATTCATGTTCTGTCATTAGGTACCGACTCCAAACAGTCAAATCATTGGCTGGAGTGAGCCTGATGTTGAGGTTACTGTGGGCATGTCTCAAGTGGGATGATATGGCAGCAAAAGCTCCACCTGGGGGAGGAACCACAAGGACAGGTATTGTTATTTTAAGTTTCTGGTTTTCTTTGCAAAAGCTTTTGCTGTAAATTCTGAGCATTATACTCCCTCCAGGCATTTCTGTAAAGGTTTGTTGTCAGCTGTGGCATTTGAATTCTGTTTGTACTAGCTGCTGTTTCTTTACCTTGGATGTACTGGGTTGATTGGAGATTTGGCTTTATTTGTTTCTGTTATTAATGTACTGGGACTCATTTGTTGCAGAAACAACAGAAACTGAAATTACAACAACAGAAATAATCAAGCGGAGAGATGTTGGTCCGTACGGGATCCGCTCTGAGTACTGTATCAGGAAAATCATTTGTCCCATTGGTGTGCCCGAGGCTCCAAAAGGTACCTTGGTTTAGACTTTTTCCCCCCTCCCTGTAATCTCCCACAGAAATTAAGGTAACTGGATCTTTATGCTAATTCAGACCATCAAGGGAGCAAATGCAGCTCTCCTGAACTGTTCATTTAGCTGCGGGAAACAAGTGCTGCATTAACAAATGGGCATGATTTATCTGAAAGGCCCTCCTGTTTATAAAACGGGACTGAAAACATCACTAAATCTTGGTTTACACTTCCATTTCGTTTTACACTATAGCTTAATGTGTGTGTTTTGACTGTTCCCTAAAGAAACTCCAACGCCCCAGAGGAAGGGACTGCGATCGAGTGCCCTCAGGCCAAAAAGGCCCGAAACACCCAAGCAAACAGGCCCTGTTATAATGGAGACTTGGGTAGCAGAGGAGGAGTTGGAACTGTGGGAGATCAGGGCATTTGCTGAAAGGTAAACTAACTCAAGTGAGCTTTTAAAGAAAGTAGTCTGAATTTGTGTTTTTGTTAAATTGAAGTTCCCCCTAAACAACACAAACCTGGTCACTATGACCACTGAAAACACATCTGTGTTGTGTTTTTACTGGGCCTTTTGATAGTGATAATCAAGCTCAAAATTATAAAGCTAAAGTATTTGCTGGTACCAAAACTAAGGTATGCAGATTTTTCAGATTTGTTAGAACTAATATTATATTAATTTTTCCATGCTTATCAACTAACCACTGTTATATGCTAAGAGGTTATTACTGTAATGCATGGAAAGGCTTTAGGCTGTGTTTGGCATTACTTTATACATTATATGTTAAATACTTCTATAATCCAAAGAAAATGACTGTGTGCAAGTAAATTGAACCTGAGAATATTCAAGTCATATGATGAATATTTGCAGTATCACGTGCTCACAGTTGGAACAATGTTCTTGAGTCTCTTGGAAAGAATAATTTTAAATGTATGTTATTACATGGGCTCCTTGCAGTCTCAGATGTAATTATAAATTCCAGTTTTGATTAGTAGTTTCCTGTAAGATGCTGCAGTAGTTTGGCATCAGGATATTTCAGGGATGTTGCATGCAACTTCAGGAGTTTATTTCAAAATATTTTTAAAGCCATGACCAGTTTTTCAATGATCTTCTGTCTTGACAGTTGTTCTTATGACAACAATTAAACTCTTACAAGAACAAAATAAAAGATAAAAAGATAAAACATAATCCAGTTTGATAGTTGGATTTTACATGGTGCTTTAACTTGCTTTTGGTTGTGTCTTTGGCAGGGTGGAGAAGGAAAAGGCACAGGCAGTTGAACAACAGGCTAAGGTTAGTGAACAGAAGAAGGCAGAGGAATTCAAGGCCCAATTGGAGGCTCAGCTAAAACACCAACGTTTGGCTGCCCAGCAGGTGGGGAGCTGTTGGTCGTCCCTGCAGTCAGCAACTGCTCTGCTCACCACATGCATCACAGCCTGGGAGATGAAGTGATCCCTTGCTCACACCATTTCTCAAACAGCACCAACTCAGATTAAGCCATCAAACACTGCTGCTGCCGGTGCACATTTGTTATTTTGAAACAGGGTTAAAGCAAAGATTTGTTCTGGTTTGCCTTTTTGTTGCCCTTGTAATTGATAACACTTTAGAAAGGTTTGGTTTGTTTCCATTTTAAAAGGCTGGGAAGCATCCATCTCCAGGTAAGGTCCTCGGTGTTCTGTGTGTAATGGAAAGCTGCCTTGGAATTCAACTGCATTTCATGCTTCAATCAAATTGAATCTTTTGATTTCATTCTATCTTAAGTTGCTTGAGTTAAGCCCATTGATAATTTTATTTAAATATGTGTAGATACGTATTTATATATAAATGTATGCAATTAAAATTAGGAAACCCAATGCTATGTTGCTATTTCACATACATTATTAAGAACTGTGCTTTTTCCCAACTTATTCCTTTTTCATTTCATCTTCCTTGACAAAAACCCATTAGTAGTGAACGAATGCTTATGATTTGTGGGCATTTCTGCAATATAGTGCTAGAATTTAAATTAAATACAGAGATAATTCCAGTAACAGAGGAAAAAATGTTAGATTAGTTGACATTTTAGAAGAGCCTGTTGATACAATCCCTGCACAAAGGGACTCTCCAGATTAAATGTGCCTTTTCAACAGTTACAGCACAGAAGGTCACTGGGTAAGGTAAGGGATTTTCAACCTAATTTTTTTAAGCAGGCTGCAAATTGGATTTACAATTAAAAGAAAATTTTTTAAACTTGCATTCTCAATGGTGAAGCAGAACGATAGAGTCTTTTTTCCTGTAACTGGCAGGATCTCAGAGCAGGAAGCTCTAAATTTAGGATTGCTAATAGTAAACTCCGTGTTGATGATAATGTACCAATTACTGACATAGATGTGTGCACATGGTCAAAGCCAAATATGGATGGATATTTTTTAAAGTTTTTTTCTAACCTTTCTGATTAATCTGAGGCAAATTAGTATGTTGGGGTTTTTCAAAAGTAAAATGTGCATGGAAATTAACATAAGCCAAGGATTTTAAAGTTGGTATAAAGGAAAATTTCTGGCTATGTATTCTAAGCAGATTTGTAGTTCTGGAGGTCAAGCAGCCTATTCTTCAATCCTCTACATTTTGAACTAAAATTCTACCAGAGCCCTTTATCTCTCAGTGCTGACTAGAGACAATGTTTATGTTGCAAAATCTGAAAATACTAATTATCCCGTTATTCCATTTTTTTTTTCTGAATTCCACAGAAACGGCTGGAACAGCAGAAGCAGCTCCCTGCAGGAGGTGTGGTGCCTGCAGCCACCACTGCCAGCAGCACTGCCACCACAGTCTCCACTCCACAGAAGGTCGTGGTGGGGCCTCTGACAGGCCCTGTCCCCACGGGAACCAAAGTAGTGCTGACCACTAAAGTGGGTTCTCCTGCCACAGTAACATTCCAGCAGAACAAGAATTTCCATCAGACTTTTGCTACTTGGGTTAAACAAGGCCAGTCTTCAACAGGTAAGGAGCTGTTTGTCGTGGGAGGAACGTGTGCTGGAGCTCATCCTGTGCATACATCACATCCTAAATACACATCACATCTTCTCCAAATGTGCAGCATTATTAGGACATTCTGGTTATCGTAGCTCTTGCTATGCCAGAGGACATTTCTGAGATTATACCTGTCTAGTTTCTCCTTGTTCTGACTTGCTAGGAAGTCTCATTTCTGACCTGTCTCATTAATTACTGGCAGTTGTCGTGCTAGCAATCATTCATGAAAGCATTCTGTGGTGTAACATACCATTTCCAAAAGAGAATCTCTACCAAAGCAAGCATGAACACATTCAAAACAAAATGTAAAAGTAATCCTGTAGTTTGCTGTTTCATCCTTGAACAACAGTCATTTCACTGACTAATTTTTCTGCTCTAAACCTGCCTGTTCTGTGTGCCTCAATAGCCACTAGCACAGCTGCCACCTCAGCCACAACCATTGCCAGCACAGGGCAGACCTTCCAGCTCTCAGGCAGCCCAGTAACGATGGCAGGGAAAGTGATAACTAAGCTGCCACTCCCTGCAAACAGCAAGATTGTTGCCGTCAATGTGCCATCAACTCAAGGAGGTAGGGCAAAGGGAACGGAATAAAAACTGTATTCCAGCTTGCTGCTTAATTCTCCTTTGACACTGTTTTCCCAGTGAAGTAAACTGTGACTTGAAGGGGGAAAAATATTTCATAGATATATATATTTTTAAAAATTACAAGTTTCTACAGCTTGTTCCCCCGGTGTTTCATATTTGTGTCTGTAAGGGGAAAAATGCAAGTTTTTTGCTTATAAATTATTCTGCATTTCCTAGTGCAAAATTAGGAGCTTTATTTTGAACAATGTGGAATGAAGCATGCTTTTTTATTTTTTTTTTGCTGTCTAAATCAACAAAGCAACTTTCTTCACAAAAATATTAACGCCTACAGCTGCTCTTCACTGATGAGCTGGAGTTTGGCTCCACACTAAGATTAGCATTTTTGATTCTTGCCTCAACAAGAGGACTTAATATTTTGAGATTTGTGAATTTATATTGAACAGAAAAACTCATTTCTCTGTCTCCATTATATTTAGCATCTGAGCAAATCATGAAGGCTGCAGATTTTGTATTGAAATTTCTTAGGTGACAGGAGAAGCATTGCCCATTTTCTTCAGCACTACAAGCTTGTAGGTGAAAGGTGTTTAAACTGCTCTCCTACATTCAAAATTAATCAGATTACAGCTTTTAATGGTTGTATTACAGTAATTTGTGGCACCCTGTCAATGCAAGGACTTCTTTGCAGTTACCATCAAACTGATCTTTGTGAAGATTCGTACTTTCCTTAATCTTTTCTAAAATATCTGTTTCTTAACTCAAAATGTAGTTGACTATTGACAAAGTATAATGCTTCTTTTTACAATATGACAAAGGCTCTCCCAAGAAATGTTGATCAAAGGTGTTCTAGAAACCTGGAGACTTGAGTTCTAAATGCCACCCTGGAGTTGAATTTACTTCTTTTGCTGGCCATTGTGTCATTAATGAATTCTCAATTTTTCTTTAATTAGGTGTGGTTCAAGTTCAGCAAAAGGTATTGGGTATCATTCCGTCAACTACAGGTGCAAGTCAAACCTTTACTTCATTCCAGCCAAGGACAGCAACTGTAACCATTAGGCCAAACACCACAGGGACGTTAGGAACAACAAGCACTTCACAAGTAAGCTGTTTTTCTGGTTATTTAACTCCAAACAATGTGGGTGCATAGGTTTTAAGTTACTGGCAGATATTAAAAGTTCTGTCTAATCACTTTTCAATGTTTTTGGCCCATCTCAGCAATGGTGTGTATGGATCCTTTATTCCAAAGAGGTACCACAATTCCCTCCAGCTGGGAAAACTAAAACACATTAGGAAAAAAATTCAGGCATATTCCAGGGGCTTTTTTCCCCAAGTTGACATGTGGTTTTGTGTCTGGTGTGCACAGGTAGTGCAGGGGACACCTCTCCGGCCTGGGATGACAGTGATCAGGACACCACTGCAGCAGTCACCCCTTGGCAAGACCATCATTCGAGCCCCTGTAGTGGTGCAACAAGGTATTCTGCCAGCCAGTAGGTTCACTTTAATATTTCAATTCCCAGTGTGAAATCCATGGTTTGTTTCTTCATTCATTCCTTGTGTATCATCGTGTCCCAGTGCCAAAAGGGCTTGTTTTGATGCTTGACTTTTAATTAATGCCTTTTTTCGCTTTTGGATGTGTTGGTTGGAGGCTTTGTCAGTGTTGTTCATCATTGACACTGGGAAATGTAGTACTTACATTAAGTCCATTTGTTTGTGGAAAAAAAATCAACTGAAAAACCCTAAAAACATATAGAGTAATTGTGCATTGAGAAAGCCTCTTTTTTTTGAATGTTTTTTCTTAAGCTAAATGTTTGAAGTACTCCATTTGCATGCAACCTTAGTTAAAGTAGAAAACATTTTTCAGACATTTTTCAGTCAATCACACAAATGGTTTGTAAAGAAAGTTTATGTGCAAACTGCAGTGTTTCCTTCACCTGTCTGATCACCACCACACCCCACTGCAGATTGTGTCTCAGAGGTTTGCTGTGCCTATGGTTAAAAAGCCAAAAATGTGTTTCTTAGCTCAGATTATTCTCCTCCAGGTCAGACACAGCAAGTGGTGACTCAGATCATCAGGGGGCAGCCTGTCTCCACAGCAGTTTCCAGCACCAGCACAGCTTCTTCCAGCACTGGGCAGAAAACCATCCCAAGTTCTGGAGCTGCCCCTCAGCAAGTGCAGCCCCAGCCCCAGACGCCACCCCCGCGGCCCCAGCAGGGCCAGGTGAAGCTGACAATGGCACAGCTCACGCAGCTCACACAAGGACAGGTAAATCCCTGGGCTGGAAATGTGCTAAGGACCTTTGCATTTCAGCAGTGTGGTGCCTCTGCACTTACCTTGGTGTGGCTGGCTTCATTTGGGATGGCTGTTGGCATAATTACAGACTGAAAAAGTTTAAATAGTAAATAAATGTAATAAATAATAAATGCAAAGGAGGTAATTTTAATAATAAAGTTTTAAGCCTCACTTCCTGTTGTATTTCCCAGTAAGGTAAATGGCATCAGGAGTGTTCAGCAGTATGGAAAAAGAGTCTTTAATAGCAGTAAGGGATAAAATTATTCTGTGTGGCCTATTTTGTGGACATTTTGGATTTTAGGAGTATGGTATGTGATAAGAATATTGAATTCTGAAATCCAGCCCCTAATTGTTCTGATTTTTAGCAAAGTCTGTCTAAGAATTATGTCACTAATACATCAATATTAACTTTTTTTTAGGGTGGCAGTCAAGGCTTAACTGTGGTAATTCAGGGACAAGGTCAAACCACTGGTCAGTTACAATTAATCCCTCAGGGTGTGACTGTCATACCTGGCCCAGGACAACAGCTTATGCAAGCAGCTATGCCCAATGGTACAATTCAGAGATTTCTGTTCACCCCACTGCCAGCAGCTGCCACTACAGCTAGCACAACTACAACCACGGTTTCTACTTCGACCTCGGGTAAGCTTTGTTCTGTGCAGCAGAAAAAAAGCTTCATTTCGATTGCATGAGAGTATTTGTGCAGGTGGAGATGGTCTGTTAGCACAGTGAATTTGTTGGAAGTGTATTGCAAATCTGTTGAGTTCCTGCATGGAGCTTTGCAGGGGTTGCAGAGGGTTTGGGTTGGTGAAGCTCTTGCTGTGCCATTTGTGATTAATGGAGCCCTGGTTTGTGTCGTTCACAGCTGCAGGGGAGCAGAAGGCAGCTCTGCAGGCACCCCCGGCCCCAGCTCCACCCGCGGGGGCTCAGCCCCAGGGCCAGCCCGGCCCGGCCCCGGCACAGCCCGCGGGGGCTCAGCCGCAGGGCGCCCAGCCCGAGGCCCCGAGCCAGCCTGAGGCCCCCGGTGACTCCGCCGTGCCCCCCGAAGCTCAGCCGTGCAAGTCTCCGGCGCAGGCTCCAGCGCAGCCCGCGGGGCTCTCTGCAGCGCCAGGCCCCATGGCACCGCCGCCCGCGCTCCTGGCCCCGGGCCAGGGCCAGGCCCCGGCTCAGCATCCAGCTCAGGTGCTCCCTCCAGCCCGCCAGCCCCGTGCAGCATGGCCCTGTGCTCCCTTCCAAACCCCAGCCTGGCTGCAGCCGTCACAGCCTCAGGTTCTCACCTCGGGCTCGGCCCTTGCGAGCGCTCCAAGTGTAACTCAGGCTCCTGAGCAGTGCCCAGCTTGTCCTCAGCTGCAGCTGCAGCAGCCTCCAGCCACAGTCACTGCCGTGCCCCAGCTCCAGCAGCGAGTGGCATTGCTCTGCCAGCTGCAGCCCTGCCTTGTGGCTCAGGCCCCAGCCCCGCAGGGCAGCGTGCCCCACGCCGAGCTCCAGTTCCCTGCTGAGATGCAGCTCGGTAGCCCAGGGCAGGCCCAGCAGATTGGCAGTGTGGTGGCAGTGCAAGCAGCTAGTGTGCAGGAGCAGCTGCACAGAGTTCAGCAGCTCAGGGAGCAGCAGCAGAAGAAAAAGCAGCAGCAGATAGACATTAAACGTGAGCACACCCTTCAGGCTTCTAAGCAAAGTGACATTATCCAGAAACAGGTAACGTTAACAGAAGGAAATTAACACTTAATGAATGAAAGGAATCTAATTTGGAATGCCTGTTCTTGTTAACAATGTTAATACATTTGATAGGCAGTTAATTTGATTCTTTCAAAGATGGTGCACGATTGCTTTTGGCAATTTAATTACATGTTCCAAGTTAATGCTGCACATCAAGTCACTTGTACCGTTTTGCATTCCTCTGTCACCTTGATTCAACTTCCCACTAGCTGCTGGGACAAATCCATCTCTATTCTATTCTCAATTCAGGAAAGATAGGTCAGAGCTAGGAGAGCTGATGGACAGAACACACGTGCAGTACTTTGATTACCTGAAAACTGAGGTTCCAAAGAGGTATCTGAAATGTAATGCTGTTGGATGGCTATGGGGCTTAAAAAAAGGATATAATATTTCTAAAATAAAACAACCAGTCACTGAGGAAATACAGACAATTTACATTTAGTGCCTGGGTTTAAACGTGACATAAGCAAAATATCTTACTCTGGGGGTGGTGGTGTTCATTTTCAAATTTGTTTTCAATTTTCAAAGAATTGTTGTAAACAAGCACTACTCCCCTGATAAAATTAGCTTTATTTTGTCACACGGTGAAATAAATGACACTTGAACTTTAACTTAGGATATGTCCTCGTTCTCCCTGAAATACTGTGAAATACTAGCTAAAGTTTTCATCTTTTATTTTGGATTCTGTATCATCCTACAGGTGGTTATGAAGCAGAATGCTGTCATAGAACATTTGAAACAGAAGAAGACACTGACTCCAGCTGAGAGGGAAGAAAATCAGAGGTGAATGTGCATCACAGTGCATCCTTAGATGTCAGATATTTCATTTATAACATCTTTTAATGGTATCATAATGAAATGGTGGTTTGTAAAAACCTAGTTAGAGAAGTGTTGTTATTTTAAATTGGTTAGAGTAATACTCAGAAGCAACTTTCATAATGATCTTAACTGAGTCTTCTATAATCTCAATTTTATTTTGATTATATGATTTTTAAGTGATGTCACATATCGTGTTTGAAGCTGGCCACAATTTTTCTACTCAAGCAAAAACCATCCTTAAAGGAGCACAGAATGGAGAATCAGTGGTTCTGCTGCAAAAAAAAGCCTGAGTTTTGTTTGTCCTTTACCATGGCCATGTGTTTCCATTCCTGTCCTCTGCACATCCCACTCTGCAGAAGGAGCTGAAGAGTTGGAAGACAGATTGACAAACTGAGAGATTTTATGCTTGAAGCTGCTAAACAGAAACTCGGAGTGTTTGTCATTTGTCTTGGGGTTATTTTGACTCCTTTTCACACATGCAGTTGCTCCAATTAGATAATCACAAGTGTGTGTCAGATACTAAGAAAAAGCATAGTGTGTTTTATAAAATTTCGATCATCGAATCACAAGCTCAGTTGATTACACTATCCCTGGGTGCCACTCCTTTACTGTTCACAGTTGCATAAAGAAGAAGATGTATTGGATGTGCTCTTCATTTCATGGTGTCAGACAGCCAAATAGGTGTTTCAGCTGACAAAAAGTCCAATTTAAGAGAAAGATGAAAAAAGTAGTTCTAACTAGCTTGGTTCATGGTGCAGCTGCCTTTCCATCTCCCTGGTTTATTCTTCTCCAAAAATGTAATTGGGGGATCTTTAGCCTGTGAAAAAACAGACTAAACTGAGCAGATTTAGTGCAGGTAGAAAGAGCAAACTAAATAAAACTGTATGGCCCTGCAACTATCTACCTGCATATTCCATTTGTCATCCAAATCCAGCTCTCTGTCAAAGGACAAAAGGTCTGAAAAGTGTCACCAAAAGTGTCACCAGCAGCTGCTTGTCCCTGGCCATTGCTATTCTGTTTCCTCTCAGCTCAATGGCAGTTGTTTTTCGTGGTCACTCTGGCAACGAGAAGCATTTCATTTTCTAGTGGTTTTGGAAAAGAATGGGGAAGGGAACAGTAAATTCAGAAGAAGCAAAATACATTCATTTTCTAATTGCAGTATAAAGCAAAATAAGTGAAAGTTGCAGAACAAGTGAGTGGGAAAATAGATTTATAGTTGAATGTACAAGAAGCAGATGAAAAACTAATCCTGAGCTGTCATTAGTGGAGAAATTTGGAACTGTTTATAGTGAATTCTATAGAGTGAAGAGTATTTGTCAGTCCTTATGCCAAAACACAAAATCTTGGTAGTATTTGGTGGTCACTGAGGCGTAGAAATGTCTGTTTTAGAAGAAGTTACAGGCTTCTGACTCGCTTCATCCTACATCAGAATAAAAATGCAGCTCTTTCAGACAAATCTTGGAAACCGAATTGAGTGAAAATGTCTCTCATCCTACTAAAGCCAAAGCTTTGCTGGGAGTAGTATGGGGGAGGGGAAGAACAATTAGTACTCAGATCATTTAAGTGAAATTGGGACTGGCCCTCTTGAGCCTAACAGGGGACCTGATCTCTCCCAGCAGTGTTCTAGTAAATAAGCAGGAGTGGAAGCACTGTGTGTTGCTAAATTTACCTTGTGCATCTTAGGAAATATAATAATGACCCTGCAGCCAGTGGAGAATTGATTCTGCATTCTCAACTGGGAATAAACAGGCAGCTCAGCACAATGTCCTTTTCCTTTATTCCTTCCCCAGAATGATTGTGTGCAACCAAGTGATGAAATATATTCTGGATAAGATAGACAAAGAAGAAAAACAGGCAGCTAAGAAACGGAAGCGAGAAGAGAGCGTGGAGCAGAAGCGGAGCAAACAGAATGCCACCAAGCTCTCAGCTCTGCTTTTCAAGCATAAAGAGCAGCTGAAAGCTGAAATACTGAAAAAAAGAGCACTTCTGGACAAGGATCTACAGATTGAAGTGCAGGTAAGGACAGAGTCTCAGAGGCTAATTTGATGTAGAGCTGGGGAGAACATTTCTGTGTTCATCTTTTGTCTGTTTGCTCAGTGAGGTTTTAAGGAAATTTGCAGGAAGAAGCTGTGGTTGTGGATCTCTGCAAAGCTGCTCTGTGTCCTTTCGGGGCCTCTTGGTTTTCTTCTGGACTGAAATTACCTTCTTTCATGAAACACCTTCTGATAAGTTACAGCTAGGGGGCCACACTAGCCCAGGAGTGTCATCCCTTAACATTATGTGAATTGTAGGTTTAAGAACATGAAAAAAAAAAGCATATTTAAATGGATTTAATTGTTCTCTCTTGGTTAAGCATGGGGATTTTTGCCTAGATTGTAACCCTGTCTTGCAATAATCATATCAAGTACCTCCCTCTCTATTTATTCATTCAATACACTTCAGGAGGAGCTAAAGAAAGACTTGACTAAAATTAAGAAAGAAAAAGAAAGGGCCCAGGCAGCAGCCGCTGCAGCAGCAGCCGCAGCCGCCGCTGCTGCCGCCGCTGCCCCGCCACCGCCGCCACCAGTGCCACCAGCACCGCCACAGCCGCCGGCAGCCAGCGTCACCTCCTCCTCCTCCACCACTGTCCCCGTGCCAGTCTCCTCCCAGAAGAGGAAACGAGAGGAGGAGAAGGATTCCTCAGCTTCCAAGTCCAAGAAAAAGAAAATGATTTCTACTACCTCAAAGGAAACGAAGAAGGACACAAAGCTTTACTGCATCTGTAAAACGCCTTACGACGAGTCCAAGTGAGTAGCGATGCCCCAGCCCCTGTGCATGTCCTTAGCCTTAGGGTTAGTGTCAGCTCTTAGTGCCAGCTAGTGCTAGAAGTGGAGATAGTGGCAGGTGATTGCAGTGATCACTGAGGTGTAGAGAATAAAGTCTGTTTTCCACCAGCAGTTTCCAATATTGACTAACATACTCGATTGATAGTGTTCTGTGCGTGGTTTATATTTTACTCGTTTGCATGTCTCCATTGTGTGACCTTCCTGTCTCACATGCACATACTCGTTTCTTTTTTTCCCTCCGCTCTCTTACTCTTACTTTTGCCGTTTTGCCTCTGCCTCAGAAGCAAGTGACAATTTGGTTTGAGCAATTTCTTGTGAATAAGTAGCTGATGTTCTTCAGAAATAGCTTCGGTACCGTCTTCCAATAAACAACTTCTTTTGGTGAGGCAGTACCCAGTAAAGGGGGCTCCGAATCACTGGACTGCAGTTCACTTTGGACAATGTTTTGGGGAGAAATGGTTTCCATATGTTATTTATTTGCACTCCAGGGTCGATAAAAATTGATTTTTAAGCATTTGACAAAGTGAAAACTGCAGTTCTCTGTAGTTTGATTCTGACTGTGCATGAGGAAAAGTATTTACGCTATGCACAGAGCTCGTGAAGAAATGGTGGAAGTGGTGGAGTGGAGGATCCAGAGGATTCCAGGGGATAGTGCTGCACGTTCCTGCTGTAGCTAGAGGTGTCTGACAGCAGTAGTTAGTAATGCTCAACATCTGAGAGCTGTGGAGAGATGTATGTGCAGTAAATTTGACTTCAGACCAATTCCAAGTAAGTGACAATACCCAGAATTATGAACTGGTGCTGTTTGGTGGTGCTTTAAAGGCTGGTAACAAAGAAACCATGGGTCTGGAGTGGTGCTTTCACTCCATGGGCCATGGTTCTTCATTCCAAGGCTAGGGCCAGGACTAGGGAACCTCTTGAGGTTCTTTCTAGCCTTTTTTGGATTTTAATCATTTCTTTTAAGCAAAGTTGAGGTCTTTGAGGTTTTTTCACCTTGGTTTTGAGTAGCTCCAACCATTACACCAGTGTGGCAGATGGGGCTGCTCCCTGGACTGCCAGTGCTGCAGGAAGAGCAGAATGATGCCCTGGCTGTTGTGTCACTGTCACCTCTGAGGGCTGTCCCCAGCCTCACCTAACTTTGTGTCAGATTTTCTGTCACCAGTGCCTTTAGGAGGGACTCTGCTCCCTGGCTGTGGCACCAGAGGTCTGTGTGTTGCTGCAGTTAGTGAGTGAGCAAAGGGCTTTGATTGTCAGACTATTTTTTTTTGTTGACTCTAGTGGTCAGAGAGTGAATTTCGGTAGCTTGAATTGAGAGCTGTGCTTCAGCGCACTGAGTAAAACTTCAAGAAAATGCAATGTTAATAACTCAGCAGTATCCTTGGCAATATGATGGAGTTCTGCTGCTTTGCTTTTTGTGAATTTGAAATTTGAAGTTCCTACAGATAATGACTGTACTGTTGAAGTACAAAATCCTGTTGCTGTTTGGAAAGGAGTTAGTCACATTGTAAAACAGTTTCCTGAGATTTTTTTTTTTTTAATTTTTTCATACATACGTAGGCATTGGATCATCCTCTTTGTGCTGGTGTCTCTTTTCTACTTCAGAAGAGATAGGTGTGCAACTTGAAAAGCCAATTTGTGGTATTTTATGAATACTCTGCGGTTTTTTGGATTTAGAAAACCTTATAAATTGTGCTGTGTATTTTCTTGCAAATCTCTTATGTTTCATTCTCATTTGTGATGTGGAATATCACAAATGAGTATGGGTTATGGGGATTTGCTGATGCTGTTTTCAAAGGTGGTCAGTGAGGATATCTTTCTAAGATTCCTACTTAGATTCCATTTTATTTGTCAAAGCATAATGTGGCACCTGCTCCACATTGCAGTGACAAGGTTTAGCATCTACCCCTGGATGCAAAAGTGCTTCCACATCAGCAGGAGCAGACACAGCCCCTCTGGGGAAGGGGCCCAGGCTGAGTTGTTGGCAGAATCTACATCTGTCCATTCTTTATGGAGATGGGGTTGTGTGATATTTATTTTAGGATTTGCCTAACTGAAAAAAAGAAGAGAAAGGCAGGATCTGAGTGTCCAGGATGTGTGCAGAGGCCCAGAAATCAGAGCTGCTTCTTGTGGAGCGAGGGGCAGCTGCTGCCCTGCTGGTGCTGGGGTGTCCCTGGGGGTGCCTGCAGGGTGACAGGGTGCC
The DNA here is from genome assembly GCA_036630365.1 of Acanthiza pusilla. NCBI lineage: Eukaryota > Metazoa > Chordata > Aves > Passeriformes > Acanthizidae > Acanthiza > Acanthiza pusilla. The sequence continues at coordinate 1,535,067 of JAXCHO010000010.1, read as the reverse complement.
AGGAACTCCTGCAGCAGCACCTGGCAGGGCTTTGGGCTCCAAAATGCAGGAGGATGGAGGTTCTGAGTCCGCTTGCTTTTGCTTAGGCAGAGAATGGAGGTGAGCGTCGCCCATCTGGTTGTCACTGGTCACAGGTGTGTTCTGAGAGATCATACACGAGTTACAAACATCCCAGCATAATATTTTACAGTTTTGTCACATCATTCTGTGCAAGGTCCCATTCCCATGATTCTGTCCCTGGTTCCCTTCACTTTGTGTCATACCATACCTGGTTCTGTCACACAGCTGTGTCTAAGAGGAGACATTATTCACCCAAAATTTCACTTTGTCACAGTTTTAAGTAGTTTATTATCAGTTTTTCAGTGCACACCCCCTCAAAAAAAAACCCCAAAAAAACCCCACCAAGATTTAAAATTGACAACCATGCCCTGACCCCATTTTCTTTCGTATCATGTTACACCAAGACGTACCTACACACTGCTGGTTGCATGTCCTTGTAGTGTACTTGTAACTCCTAGTTGGTGTTTGCGCTTTGCTTTTGTTTTTTAAATTAACTGAGACCTACATTTTCAAACCTTAAGGAAATGTTTCAGTGGCTTTTGAGCTGCAATTTTGAAAATGTAAACCTTTTCCTTTGGCCTTGTCTTTTTGTGCCTTTGACAGTTTTTCACACACATTGAAGACAGTAGATTTTTAGCCCATAGCTTTGTCAAAGTCTGGTTACATATTAATATGTACATATTAATACATGTGCATTGATGAACTGCCGATTTAAAATTGACCCAAGTGACCTTACTGCCAGTCTAGCTGCAGCATGAGATGTTAGTTTGTAAGGCTAGGGAGCAGGGAAACTGAGACAGAAAGTAGCCCAGCAGCAGTGCATCAGAGAGAAATGCAGGGAAAAGTGCCATGCCATTTGAAATGACAATTACATTGTCATTTTCATTGTGAACACTTTTAGGTTCTATATTGGCTGTGATCTTTGTACTAACTGGTATCATGGAGAATGTGTTGGAATCACAGAAAAGGAGGCTAAGAAAATGGATGTGTACATCTGTAATGAGTGTAAACGGGCACAAGAGGGCAGCAGTGAGGAGTTGTACTGTATCTGCAGAACACCTTATGATGAGTCGCAGTGAGTTCGGATAAGAACCTCTTATTCCATGTCTAGGTAGCAAAACTGCTCTGACTGTGCTTTCCTGTTCCTTGCAAAGAGTAAAAAAAAAAAAAAAAAAAAGTTATTCTGCATATATTGTATTCATTCGTAATACAAATTGCTTTTCGGTAATTGTCTCCCCCTCCCGAATGTTTGTGTTGAGTAAATGTTTAGGAAAAGTGGAGTTTCTCAGGGTGGTCAAAAATGTATTGTGGTTTTTATTTTTAACAACAAACTACCAAAACGTCATGTACTTTAAATTGGGATTTATTTTCTTTTTTTATTTTCTTTTCTTTAACAGGGGATGGTTAGAAAGACTAAAAGACAAATGCTGTATTTAGTGGATTTTTTTTTTGTGCTTTAATCTAATCTGGCTGGAGAACATAATTTTAGTATGGGGGTATGTGGTTGGTATAAGATTATATATATGTGGATTATGTACATCTTTTACTGTGAGGCTTTATGTCATAGAATACTCCCTCTGCATTCAATTACAAGACTGAAGCTTCCATATGAAAAGTGCTTGTCTGGAGTGAAACAAGCCCTAGTTGTAGTCCAGTTTGTGCAAAATGCATTTGGGTTGGTTTGGATACTGGCTGGGTGAGACTTGTGGCTTTGTTCCTTCCATCTCTAAAGCAGAAGAATGGTTTTTTTTTAAATCTCTTGAAAGTGTAATATTCAGGAACCTGTTTTGAAAGGGTTTGTCAATACAAAAGCAGTTGGAGTAGAATTTGTCACGGAAATCTGCCATTACCTGCTGTATTTAACCGTGCCAAGTATCCTCTTGTGTGCAGGGGATGGCAGGGGGTGTGTTTGAGTGTAACCTGGGCGTGGAGGAGGTGAAGGCACTGACATTGCTCTGGCTCTTGCAGATTTTACATTGGCTGTGACCGATGTCAGAACTGGTACCACGGGCGCTGCGTGGGCATCCTGCAGAGCGAGGCAGATCTCATCGATGAGTACGTGTGCCCGCAGTGCCAGTCCACGGAGGATGCCATGACTGTGCTCAGCCCTCTCACAGACAAAGACTACGAAGGGTTGAGGAGAGTCCTGCGCTCCTTGCAGGTGAGGAGGAGGCTTGAGCACCAGGGAGAGGCACAGACCCAGCAGCTCTGGGAGGAGGCTTTGATTTCTCCTTAGCGGTTTAGTCTCTTTTGATTTCTCTTTGATTTCTCTCTGAGATTGGAGGGAATAGCAAAGCTTTGCCGCTGTGTCAGCTGCAAGCTTGCTTGGCATTACTGTGCTGAGGAATATTTACAATAAGCAGTGAATCACTGCTCCTGAGTTGGTGAGGCTAAACAATCCCTCAGTGCAAGGCTTTGAAAGGAAGCAGGTTTGGCATCCCAAAAGGCAGAGTGGGAGCCTGACTGCACAGGGTATGGCAGGTGTGGTGTTCTGTTCTCAGAGCAGTTTTCTGTGGGTTGTGCTCTACACTTCTTTAATTGAGAGTCTCCAGAATTCAGTCATGTTCTCCCAGGGGGTTGTTACCAGCATGTAAATCATCCTGATAATAAGAACTATGTCACTGTCTGATACAGTATATTTCTGGTTTGTCTGTCACTCCCAAATAGGCTTTTTCTGCTACAACTATAAAGAATTTTTAAGAATTCTGGTAAAATTCTTATAATTGTGGTAACAGAAATCCTGTAAGTAATATTTTGCGTTGTCCTGTATTTTGCATACATTTATAAAAACGCATTAATTTCAGAGTACTTGAAAGCACTCTCAGTAAATTCATTCCATACTTTTCCATGCAGCCTGTTCAGCACAGTATCCTGTTATGTCTGAATATCAGAGTTTCCTGTTCTCAAGCCCAACTAGTGGGTCACTGACATTTAAAACTTTACCCAGTCATCAGATGGGAGCTGGTTACTTTTCCATATAATGCTGCACTTCTTCCTGAAATTCAACTCCAGACCCCAACAGATAAAAGGACGAAAATATTTACCTATTAATAGTGCCTTATTTAACTTAATTTTATGTTTTAATTCCCTCCTGTTTCCTTGCCAGGCTCACAAGATGGCGTGGCCGTTCCTAGAACCAGTAGATCCCAACGATGCACCAGATTATTATGGTGTCATCAAAGAACCAATGGGTAAGTGTTGGTGAGAACAGCCTGAGGGAGTGGCTTTGGGCTTTGGAATAGCAAATTCATTTCCTGCTGACCACTTCCAGCCATATTTTGCAAAATACACAAGTTAGGCAGGTGAAAGACTGTGATTTCTCATTGATATATTTAGAAATTCACGAGGGCTGATTTATCTGCTTCTAGGCTGACTCCTTCACGCTAAATACTGCCAGTCCTACACATGAAGTGTGGAAGTCAGTGCAGCAATAGGGCAGAACTCATGTTTTTAAATTCCATTATTTAAAGAGGACAAATTTTTTCTGTCTTTGTGCTTGAGCTTCTCCTACAAAGTTTGGGATATGTACTCCAGAGACTGAGGAGGAGGTGATGCTATGGAAGTGTGACATGCACCTTAAGATGGAGTTTAAAATTATCTTCATCTGACTTGATAGTATAGTAATTCTGTATTCCGTGTCATTTATCTTTAAAGCTGCAGGAACAGAATGGATTCAGATGTTGTGAATGTGGGGAAGGTGGGAGGGGAGATGCTGCAGCTTTACAGTGCTTTACCCTGAACTTCTTAGAGCTCACCAGTTCAAACTGGATGAGCACTTGGATGTGAAACCTCCTGGGAGAGTCTGCCTCCTGACAGAAATGGTGTTGGGAATGCAATGGTGTTTGTTTAATTCAAAATAAACACCTTAAGGGCATTTTCCAAGGGCAGGTGGTTGTTTTCCTGGCTAAAAGTGCCACTAGACATTTACACAGCTATATTTATCTTTCCCTCTTTCTAATTGATATTTGCATTAAAATAGGACAATTTCTGCTCCCATCACCACTCCTGTCTCCTTAATGCATCTGGTCAGAAAGGATGAGAGCTGTGGCATTTTGCAGGACCCTGCACTTGAAATCTTCCATCTGTGCCATGTGTAATGTGCATATGCCCATGAGAATTGGCACTTCATCCAAAGTCAGGAATTCAAAAAGCAATCAGGAGGTGAAGGCTATTACATGTAGCTGTGGTACTGAGTCCTGATTGTGTGGCCTTCTTTTCCCTTCATTCCTTCAGGAAAAGCAGGCAGCTCCTTGCAAAAGCTTTCCTGGTCATTCTGATCTTGCATTTTACTGCATTTAGCTGCACACAACACATTCATGCCCAAGTGTCCCTTCTGAGGGACACCTCCTGGTGTCACAGCCACAGCAGCATTCCTGGAGGAGCACCTGGCCTGGAAAATGCTTTGTTTCCCCCAGACAGAGTTCTGGTTAGGATGAAAGTGTCTCATTGAAATAACCTTTGCTTTCTTTAAAGACCTTGCCACCATGGAAGAAAGAATCCTGAAACGCTACTACAAAAAGGTCACGGAGTTTGTGGCAGACATGACCAAAATTTTTGATAACTGCCGTTACTACAACCCGAGCGACTCCCCTTTTTACCAGTGTGCAGAAGTTCTCGAGTCTTTCTTTGTACAGAAACTAAAAGGATTCAAGGCGAGCAGGTAAGCTGAAGTGTTCTGACCACAGATGTTGTGTTGGCCTCTGAAATCTCCTTTCTGAGCTTATCTTGCATCATGCAGGGATTTGCTGCTCCATGCTCTTTCCTCGAAAATTTTGTCGAAATTAAGGTTTAAAGGTGATTTTGTGGAGGTTCCTTTGGAATGTTTATTCAACAGGAGTTGTTGAAACTTTGGGTGGTATCATAAATTTGCAAAATTTGAATGATACTTCAACTCATTGCTGCAGAAAACTTAATTTCTGATCAGGACAAATACTGTGCCTGAGTTCTGCTGATTTTCTACTCACAGTAAATACTTCTCATGCTAATAAGAGACAGTCCTGCTGTGAAGCTGATAATCCAGTGAAAGAAATTAAAACACTTCAGTGTTACTCCTTCTCTCATCTTTTTATAACTTACCACCTTTCAAACAGAGGGAATAAGTAAGGCTTGAAGTAGGGTACAGAAAATGAAACATAGTTAAAAATTTACCTTTTAAAATCAAACTTTCTCTTTTATTTTTTTTTCTGAAGAAGGGCTGATGTAGAGTGTTTCCCTTACATAGACAATCCTGAAAAAGAAAATGCATTTTTCTTTCCAGTTCAGTGGTGTAATTATGATTTTTATCAGGTGCTTTTCAAGCCATGTTTCTGTCACTGCCATTAGCTGGGTCCCCAGCACTCGCTGTGCTTGCACTCTGATTTCATTGCTGCATCTTATTTGTTATTGTTTTTCATTTATACCATCCGTCTTCTTTCTTTTCTTGCAGATTGTGATATCTTTAGTCTGAACTTTTTAACTGGAATCAGAACTGGATGTTGGGGTCACTTTCTTTTCTTGTACAATTCAAAGACATTAAACTGCCCTAAAAATCCAGCTCATTTGTCTAAAAAGTAAATGTTGTTTTTGTTGCCAGCAGTCCCTGGCAGTCACATAACTGTAATAACAAAAAATTGTTCCGTTCCTCAAATACTGTATTGAGAAAAATGAAAAATTCATCGTGGAAACCTTGTATTTTATTGTTTTAGTTTAAGTCACTAATAAAACTGTGAATGTCAAAGAGGAGTTTTGCTGAACTCTGCTTAGCAAAAATGTGATTTTAACATGCCTGTTCAGTTTTTTTTCTATTAAGTTAATCCAAAGACTTCTTGAATAAATTTAAGCAAAGTAGACCTTATTATAAATATTCACAACTAAAAATGTCTTTTTGCTTTCCTTTTGATGGACTACTAGTATGTAAATATGTGAGTAAAACTGATTTCAGGCATTTTGGAGTATTCCAGTGACACACTGCATTTTACAAGTACTGCAATATTTGTATTCTGGAGGAGAAAATGGGCTTAAAATTCAGAGAGAGAATTATTTTAAGCGTTCTTTTTTTTTTTTTCTGAAGGGGAAAAAAATAGATGGAAGCAACATGGTGGTAATTCCCTCATTGTGGTTTATTTTTGGCAACACCTTGCAGCAACTGTGTTCTCCAAACTGAAGGGTGCTTAATTCTTCACTTTCTTCTGTATTCTGCAGGTCCCATAACAACAAACTGCAGTCTACAGCTTCTTAGAGTTCAGCGTGTTAACCAAACACACGAGCAAGGATCTGGTTGTCTGACAATTTTTTAATTAAGGAGCCAGATGTTTTTAGTCAGGTTATCCTGACAAGACTTGATGTAAACTGCGTTTTTATTGGTCACAACAGTCAAATTCTATTCTTGGCTTATTTTGTCCAAAGGACAAAGAAATAAAAATCAGCAGCACCACTTTCTTGTCAAGATCAAATTGTTGTACTATTGTGGCAGAAGCAGGAAAACTTTGTTTTGTTGAAGGAGAGAGAGAAAGAGAGCAAGAAAAAAGATACAGTAAATGGGGTCACGTTTAACTCCATGGAAATGCCACGTCTGTTCTTCAGTGAAGAAGCTGGTTTAAAGTCCACACAGAAAACTTTGACTGTATTTATTTATTGTTGCAAAAAAGACGCTTTTTTATTGCTGCCCTCATTTGTCAGCTAATTATTTTTTCTTATAAAATCCAGCCCCGGTTCCATGTAATCCATTCTGTATCTTAACATGATTCCTGTAGGTAAAAGTACAAGAAGACCTCTAGATGTCTTTTCTTTCTATGAAAGGAGCTGCTATGTACACATGTGCACACACACAGGACTGGGAATCAACAAGGAGTTTATCATTCATGGTAGATAAAAACAAGCTTGCATAAAAGTTGGGCTGAGTGGTCATGGACTACAGACTCTGTTGCCTTGAATATAACAAACAGTACAATTTGTCATTTACTCTGCACCAGACTGAACTGAGTAAAATCTATTTGAAGGTATCTTGTTTGTAAACATTTGTCAGATTCTAATTTTTTTTTCTTTTGTATTAAAATTCAAAATATGGATGTATATGAAACAAAATAAATGGAGATCATTGTTCTCCCCACGGCCGTAGGTGTGTTTGAGTGTGCGCTGACACGTGTGTGTGACACGGGGCTCTGTGCAGGAGTGTGGCCATGGCAAGGACAGGGTGGGAGTGGCCAGGGAGTGGCACCGGAGCCCTGTGTCCTGCTCACACCTTCCCCGTGGTGCCAAAGTGGCAGTGCCAGCTGTGCCAGCGCAGGAGGTGTTGTGTGAGGTGTCCGTGCCCAGCGCAGTGATCTTTGCTCTGGGAACATCAGGTGCCACCTGTGACTGTGTCCCTGGGCTGTCCCCGCAGAGCACTGCTGCCCGGGGGGAGTGCAGCCCGAGGGAGGCACATGGCACGGAGGAGCTTTGCTCTGGCTGAGTGTGCCTGGCGTGCTCTGCTTCCTGTCTAGTGCCCAGCCCTGCTTCTGTGCAGCTCCTCACCCACCTGACCAGCTTTTGCACTAATTCAGCTTCTGTTCTGCTGATTTACGTTCTGCTGGGATTTACCTGATTTATGGATAAGCTCCTTTTGGGTTTAACCTCACACCTTGCTATGCAAGAACCTCCTCTGTTATTTTTCTTAAAAAGATGTTGCTACTGACCACCCTTTCTTACACTTCCAGCTCAGGTGTTCAGGTTCTTCTGGGGGGATTTTATCTACTAAAAACCTGTGTGTTTTTGTACATACAAATGTTGTCATTTAACCTATCTGTGAAAATTACTAATTGTTCAGTGTGGAAACAATAATCCATTTATGCTTCTGAAAGTCAAAGAAGAGTAGTTGCATTTTAGGTTATGTTGTCCTTTGACGTTTTAAAAAAATGCTGCATATTGTAAGCATTGTGTTTTAATGCAACAAGGAAAAATCTCACTTTTAACAGCACTGGGACATATCCTGCATCTCATCCCAGCTTCTCAGCATTTCTGTACTATTTATTCATACCTAAATCCATATGACATGATTTAAATCTTTCCTACCTGTAGGCAATAGATTGCTGTTTTTAACGAATTGTGGCAAACTGAAGAGTACTTTTTTGTACCTTATAGGACACATCATCCTAGACAAATAAAGTAATGTGTTTGACATGGATTTGGTGGTGTTTCTAATGAAACATTTGATAATGTTACTGGATATAGGTCTTGGCTTTGCCAGCTCATAAGTAACTGTGAATCAGGTTGATTAGGGAAATAATGCTTCCCTGCAATTTAATGCTGCTGATTGATGATCCAACCCAAACCTTTCTGTGGATCCATGAGAGTGTTTCAGTGTGTTCAGTTGGGCAGATGAAGGTACTCCTCTGGATTTATTGGTGATGATGTTTTATAGTTAAATGATGTTTCTGAAAATAAATCACTTGTGATTAATTCCCACCTGCCCTAAAGCAGAAAGTTCATAAGGTTTGTGATCTCTGCTCAGTCCTCATCCTCTCTGTATTTTATAAATTATTGCAACAGTTGTTTTGAAATGGTCATATGTTGTAAGAGATATTGATACTGTGAGCTGTGCCACTTTGATTTTCCTTTTCTGTCTCCTCCAATTTGAAGCAGTTATCCTCAATCTCCATTTAGTTCATGCAGAAGTTAATGGAGGTTTTAAAGTACAGTAAGAAGTTGGCCTTACCCAAAAGCCTCGAGTAAACCCCTGGACAGATGGGATGACAACAGTTATTCCTGTACACCTGGAGTTCTGTGTGGTGGCTGCAGAATTTTCACACTTACCCTGCTGGAAGGAAAATTATTCACTGTGAGGTACCAAAATTACCATGGCAGCTGCTGACCGTGAGTGCCATCCTGTTCTCAGTGTGGTTATTGCTGGGAGGGTTTTGGAATAGCGAGTGCAAGGCTGAACTCCACTCGATCTTGGAATTGTTTTTTGGAACAAATTGTTTTTTGGTTCAGTGCTGCTCCTGCTCCAGCCCTGTCTCCCTGGGCTGTGACACACAGGGCTTTGTTGCTCAGCTGCCGTGGGAGCATTTGAAGGAGGGACCTCCCCAGCAGGAAGGGAAAGGTAAGAGGACTTGGTAACACAGAAAGAGCATGGGATAAATTGCTTTTCAGGCTCCCAGAGCAACATCTGCATGCAGTGTTTGTGTCAGGTATTGGCACTGAACTCAGCCTTGGGATGTCCTTAGCACTGTGTCCTGTGCTTGGCTCTTCCCAGGGACAGTCAGAGGGAGATAGAGGTTGGGTTTGTACCCACACTTCCCTGGCCTGGGTCAGGATAGTGGAAATGGGCCTTGGCTGCTGCTCTGGGCAGGGGAATGCCTGGAGGAGTTGCTGCTTAGTCCCTGACTTCCCCTGAAAATAGCAACACAGAAACTCGAGATGCACATGTAACCCTTCCTCCTTCCTCCTCCTGTCCCTCGCAGTCACTCCAGAGCTTTGATTTGTTGCCAGAACAGTCCTTCTGCCAAATCAAAACCCCCTCAGATTCTCTCAGGAAAATTCCATCAATCCATGCTGTGCTCCATGCAAAGTCTTTCCCTTAGCAAAAGCAAGAACGTGTAATTTCTGTCCTCCAGTAAGAGCCTTTTGGGTCCCAAATATGGGATATTTGCTCTTGGTGTTTGGCTGCATATCAAGAAATGTCCTGTCCCACCCCCTCCTCATGGCTTTTCAGTGACACTAAAGCTGCTGAGAGGTGTGACAAGTGCAGTGTGTCAGAACTACCTTTGTTTAAAAGAGAAAATGCTTCTACAGAAGCCACTGCTTCCTGTGGTAGGTCACAACATACCACTGTATATGGGGGTTTTAAGCTGTAAGGCATTTTTTACATTTCTGAATATAAATTTGTATCAAATCCCCAGCCAACTTGTCAAGCAAGGAGATGCCTTTGTGTAATATTGTTACATAAGCTTTTTGGGTCTTCAGATCCCAGGAGACAGTGGAAGCAGAACCTCATGAACATTTTATTAGTTTCTTTTACAGACTTATTTTCTGCGAATGCTGGCTGGGAACAACAGACATCTCAATTCCACCACATTAAAGGTACTAAAAGATTATCTTTTTGATTTAAAAAGTGACTTTACCGATGAGCAGGCTTGGCAGTATTTCTCCCAGGGAATGGCACTGAGCACAGCTCTGGCATGAAGTGCCTGTGTCCCCAGGCACCCCCAGTGTGTGCAGCCCATGCTCATTTTGCATTCCCTGCGCCGTCACTTGTAAACCCAACTTTTGGGCATTTTTGTTGTGCAGTTCCTGATTTGCTTTCAGTCAGTGTGTTCATATACTCAAACGATTACACTCTATTCTGTGTGCTTTGTGTGGACATCCAGCTCTGCTTGAAGAATGCTGTAATTTTGCAAAGTACCACGGACATGGTTGAGGAGGCAAAAATAATGCAAACAGTGCTTAGTGCTGTTGGTTCCTCTGCAATGTGATGCTTTAGGCAGAGCTGAGAGCACAGTGAACATCCTGTGTAGATAAAGCTGTGGCATCATCTATGTGTTCAAGGTGAAGGGTTCAAAGTGCACTTGTTGTGTGCTGAGCCAAAGCTGCCAGAATTTTGCATTACAGTTCCTACAGATTATTTGGGGCACACTGCAGCAGGGGAGGCTACGATAACCTGTGGCTCTGGAAGCAGCTGGAGCAAATTCATGGCCAGTTACCATTCCCTAGCCTGACTTTGTGCTAAGCCTCACCGGGGCCTGCCCAAGGCACCCTTGGTGTTTGCTGCAGCACAGAAGCAAAAGTTGTTTGTTGGATCGGTTCCGGACGGGAGCACTGCCCCAGCCAGGTGTGCTCTGAGGGTCGATCGCTGCTCCACGTCCTGGCCGGAGCCTCAGGGACACTCGGAGCGCGCTGCCTGCACCCTGAGGTGCCTTCTCCTGTTGGATCTCCTGACGTAGCTGCCGCTGCCCACCCAGCCGTCCCCGGGCCGCAGGCGCCCGCGCAGCGCCCGCAGCAGCTCGGGGGGCACCTGCCGCCGCTTGTGGTGGACGTGCCCCATCACGATGTACCTGCTGCCTGCAAAAATAACACACAACACAGCTGCTGGGGAATGGGGCACTCCCAGGGCACCAGGGCTGGGAACAGATGTGAATTGTGCCCCTGGAAACATCCTGAACGTGGGATTCTCCAGCAGCACCCTGAGCTCTGCTGGACCTGTGGGTGGTGCTGGCATGGGAAGGATGATTTACTGTTGGGGAAATGCTGGTGTTTGGTAAACTTGCACTTAGAAGGAAAGCTGAACTACTTAGAAAGACACCAGCTTAAGCTCCTGCTTGTATTTTTTTAGGAATCCTGAAAACTTTCCATCATTTTGGAACTGGATTAAGTTAAGAAAGGGCTACACTGATACCTGACCTCTTCATGCAGGTGGTTCTCTTGTGAAAGTTTGGAGAAACTTGGATGGAGAAAAAGCCTCCACTTTGAGTAATTACTTTTCTTCCAAATATTCCCAACAGCCCAGGTTAAGCCTATTCAAGTAGGGCAGACTAAGATTGCAGTGCATGCAGAGGAATAGCAGAATGGATTTAGCTGGAGTGATTTACCAAGTTTAAAGTCTGGACAAGGTTTGCTGCAGTTTAAAGTGTCCACGGCGAGGATGTGGACTCGGAAGAAGGCGGCGTCAGGAGTGACATACAAGCGACTCATCTTGTACAATCCATCTGTGTCTGCCAGGAGGGTGATCCAGTGGACTCCATTCCCCAGGCTTTCCAGGTTATAAACAATTCCATTCACTGCTGTTTCAAGGGAGAGGGGAAAAAAGAAAGGATCAGATTTTATGTCATGGTGGCAATTCAGGGTATGTGTGAAAGGTGTCATTTAAAATGCTCCAAAGGAAGTGTCAGCAGGAATCCTTTGGCTCAGGGCAGTAGGAATTGCTTCAAATAATCACATTTGATGAGGTCATTGCCTGAAGTTTTGCTGCTTTGCAAACCTTGTGCTTTACAGGTCTGAGATGTTTTTTTGTGAAGAAAGAACCATTTTCTATCCTGTTATATAAAAAGTGAACATATTTACCTAACAAAGTAAAATTTTCGAATTTAAAACTTCCCAACAAACTACAAAGCCGAGCTGGTAATGAAACACTTTGGCTTTTGAAATAAAAGGTGCTTGTCATGCCAAGAGCCAAGAGCACCAAGCAGGTTGTGTTGGGAGCTCAGACAATCACTTCAGGCTGTTCTCCCAATTTCTGGCTCTGGCAAGTGCTGAGCTCAGTGCAGGGATGGGAAAACAGCACTGTTAGTGGTGCTGCTGCACCTGCCTCGGGGGGAGAACTCTGATTCTGTCATTTGTCCTTTAATCTGTACTGTAAATGTGAAGAAAGGATCTGTTGCTCAGACTTTTTCCTACCTGTCCTTTCAATTTAGCAGCAGAACAAAGGTCGAAGGCTAAAACACACAGAGGTTGGGACACTGTGAAGCCCACGATGGACAGGAATGCATGGGAGTGGTAAAAACCAAAGCAGGACAGCATTTGTAGAAAGCACTTCCTGACTGCTCCATTTAGAGAAAACAGATGTCTCCTAACGTGTTTATGTTCTACAAATGGAAACATCTGTTACCACTGGGCTTGTATTTTCCTTATCTCTTAAAATACTGTGAGAAAAAGTTGGTATCTGTTTCACAACGCTGGAAGCACAAGGCTGGGCTTCAGTCAGAAAATGCTTGTCCTTAAACAGTCTGAACAAAAACACCAGGCTGTTTCCTGCCACCTTGGGTTACATCAGCACGGACACAAGGACTAGAGACACGGAATCCTAAGGAATTTCAAGAAAAATCCTCGATAGAGGATCACAGTCTTATTTCTGTTTGGTTCACCATTTATTTTAATTTCAAATTTCAACCCCCAAAATCAAACTTGCTCTAAATGGTAAGAGATAAATAACCCAGCTGCAATGTTTGTTCTGAGAGTATCTAAAACAATTGGTGTTTTCAGTTCTATTGACCAGTCCCAAGGACAGCACTCCTCCAGAGGAAACAGGAAAAAGAGCAGCACTAGCCCAAGGTAGGCAAGGGTAACGTGAGTACATTTATGAAGAGCTGTGATGGGTCCTTTTTGAATAGTTGCTAATTATTTAACATATTTAATGTATCTTAATCCCAGTGTTTTAAAGCAGAAGTGCAATGTCAGCGACAGAGAACAGAAAGGGCTCTGTCCCTGGGGGCTGAGGGGGACAGCACCTACCAAACTCGCTGGCACAGAAAGCCTCCGCTTCATCCTGCTCCTTCCTGCACTCGCTCAGACACAGCTCCTCCTTGTCCCCATCTAGGACAGGAACACAGAGCAAGGACAGCAAAGGGCTCTTTGGGGCTGTTCCACCCCATGGGCCCCCAGCCCTTGGGCAGTTCTGGGCACTCTGGCCTTACCTTTCCCCAGGTACACCGCGCTGGGCGCCCAGCGGTTGGTGACCCAGGAGGGTTTGGGGATCCTGGAGAAGAGGCTGGGCTGTTTGTAGGGGATTGCCTTCCCTGGTCTGTTGAAGTGGTGCAGAGTGTTGGGATCATTTGACTCAGAGTGTGGAAGAGGCTGAGCTCCCAGCAGGGCCATGGCCCTGGGCTGGGCGGGAGTGGCGTGGAGGGCTCGAGCCCCCACGCTGTTGGCAGCCTCGGCCAGCCGCCGGTCCGCGTGCCTCCTGTTGGCCTGGCCCGGCTCCAGGGGGGCAGGAGAAGCCCCCCAGGCTGGGCTCTGCAGGGGCAGGACCCCTCCGTGCTGCCGGAGCTGCTTCCTCAGCCCCGTGCTGTTTTCCAGGGAAGGCTCGGCGCGTTTCTTCGTGTCCGACAGGAGGGAGGGCATTCCCGGGGGCTTGGGCTGCTGCAGGAGGGCAGGAGGCATTCCCAGGAGCTGGAGCTCCCTGGCATTCCCGCTGGCACTGCCTGTGCCCCGGGCTGGCACCTTCACCTGGCCGTGAGCAGCAGCTGCTGAACCAAAAACATCTTTGCTGAGAGCCTGGCCGGGTTTGTCAGCATAGGGCAGGGATCCTGCACACAAAAAGGAGAGAGAAAATCAGCATTTGAAATCTTTTTTTCCGCAGGCTCCAGAATGGGAAGACTTGAGGGTCTAGTCCAAAAGGGAGGCCTTCAACAATAAGACAACAAACTGATAAATGGCTCAGCAGATGAACCACAGCAGAGCTCCTCATTGCTCTGTACTCAGACATGGAAGGCCCAGCACAGGGGGTGCAGCTGTGTGAGCAAAACAGGAGATTTGCATTTTTACTTTATTATTGTTGCAAATTAAAAACAAACCCTTTTCTCAAACCCCTGAATCTCCAGGGAGCATCTGAGGAAACAAGGTTCACGGTGCCATTGGGGATGCTTGTTTAAAAGCCCATGACAGCAGAACTGTTTGGTTTTCCCATCCATGGGATGTCTATTGACAATGTCATCCAGACTCTTCCTGGCTTTGGGTGCTGCTGGAAAGGTCTTTACCCACAGTTTGAATCTCTGACTTGTGCACTATGCAGTGTATAGCAGCAGTAATTAGGCTAGTGCTGCTGAATAACAATTATTTCAAGGCTTTCCTTAATTTGAGAGGACAGGCTTGAGAAGGAGAGGAAGTGTCTGGGAATCCGTGAAAAAACAACTTAATGGCACTGTTCACACACCTACACTTTCATTTTCACCTTCACCTTGATCCCTTGGACCTCACAAAGCAAAATGACCTCTGCTTAGCACGGAAAGACAGAAATTTCCCCTGGCAGTCCATTTTCATTTCCTTTAGCCCTTCCCTGCATGCCTGGAGCGAGCCAGCAGAGTTTTCACACAGCTCACCCACACACAGCCTCTGTCTGGTGCTCCCGGCCGCGGTTATTCTGTGTAGGAGGCTGATCCCAGTTCCTTGTGTGAAAAGAGAGATTCGACAGACAGAGATGAACAACGTGCTGCTCTATCTCCTACAACTGACTCCACTGCTGACCTTGCCACTTCTCCCCCTGTGCTCTCACCAGCTGCTGTCATGGGAAAGATTCCCTGATATTTGGGCTGGCCACACGTAAAGTCAAAAGAATGTCCATGGAGAGCGAGGTGGAAGAAGTCCAAGCTGCAGAAGGCAGCAGGCAAGGGGGGTTTGGAGATGGTTCAGAAGGAAGCTGTGCCCTCTGAACAGGTGTCTCACACTGGGTGTGTAAATATACCCTTCTACCGCTTTATCACGCCTGCTCAGTCACGGCTTGGATCAAGAAATACTTCATTTTTCTCTACTCAATCTGTTCAGGACCTTGAGGTTCCTCCTCCTGTATCAGCATATTCCTGTCTGGTTGTTGCAACTAAGAAATACAACTGCAACATAACCGATTCCCAGTGGAACAGATGGAAATGCTGTTTTTGTCCTGTCAGTGAGGCTCTAAAACCTGAATGAATCCGCTCAGGACAGCTTGCTGCTGGCACACTGAGCATGCTGGAGTCAGTCAGACACCTGAGCTACAGGTGAAGGGGACTAAAAGAGAAAGGGCACAGACAAATTCCAAAAATCCCAGGTGCAGAAGCAAGTCCAGGTTCACCTGCTGCTGATGGGAGGCAGGACAGCACCAGCTCCCTGCCTGCTTCTGCCAGCTGCTCCTAATTCTTCCCAATTCTGACAAATTAAATGCTGCAATTTACATCCCCATCCCACAAACACGTTGAAATATTTCTTTCTGGAGCCCTTACTTGCTGGAAAATCTACTGCCTGGGGGCTGCTCGGGCACGGATTTGTAGGAATGCCTTTATCCTCCCCAATTCCCGAGGCAGACGTGCCCCAGCCCCTCTGGAAGGTAACAGACTTACCAGAAGATGATCTAATGGCAAAGCAGAGGAGCCAGAACACTCGGGTTGTCATTTTGAAGTAAAGCTTTTCCAGACTCAAACCGAACTGGAGTCTTTTATGCCCTTCCCCCGATTCATGCTAATGAGAGGCAGCCTGAGGGGAAACGGGAATGACTCTCTGGACAACCCACTGGAGCAGGACCAAGCTGCTGCCTCCCCCAGCCCTGCCTGTGTGCTCCTTCCCTGGGGACACAGCATCACCTGTGTCTGGGAACAGCACACCCACACATGGTTCGGCAGCAGGTTTTATTTTGGGGACAGTCCTGCTCGCGGATGGCACTCTGTAGAGAAAAATCATAGGGAACAATTCTGGTTTTCCTGGCTGTGGAGAGCGGTGTTCTGAAGGGGAATTGGGAGATGCTGGAACACCCCACACCTCTGGGGTGCAGGGTCTGAAAAGGATGTGCATGACAGTGGAACATGTCTGGGGATTTCTGGCCACCTCCAGTGACACAGCTGAAATCTCCTCTTTTAGTTTAAGGAACCAATTTCAGTGATTCCTTTCAGACTGAAAAATGCAGTAGTGACTGTCCCGTCTGAGGAAAAGCTCTGCTGATCCCATACAGCTTTATTTTTAAATCTCTCTTTGCCAACATGAAGAACTCTGCAAATTTTCACACACCAAGCCAACCCTGATTTGGATTACTGAATTAAGAAGGCTTATTTCTAAGTGACCTTATTGCTACACAAGATTTCCATTGTGACAGTTTAACTCACCAGCTGCTGCCGGGTCCTGTGGAAGCTGCTCATGACTTTAAGGGACAATGAACAACTCAAAAACTCCATAAAGGCACTGAAAGGCTCCTGAAACCCACCCCTGGCAGAAAATCTAACCCTCAGGAATGCCAGTGGCAGGGGATTCAGTGTTGCTTAGTTTAAGCAGTTTGTTTTGTCCTGCCTTAATTAAGCATTTCAATAGAATTCCTAAAAGCTCAGGGCTTTGTCTCCAGCAGCGATGGGTGAAGATACAGAAAATTAACCAGAACAGCGTGGAAAATAAATTACATTTCACCATATGTATTACTCAAGGAGTTAGATTTCTACTGCAGCACTTATTAATCCATGTTTTCGTCTGTTATTTTAAACATTTTATTTCCAGAAGCATCCCATGATAGCCATCATGGGAATTGGAATGTAAACTGAGGATGAGGGAGAGCTCCTACGTTCCTTTTGCAACCAGCAGGTACCTGAAGCTGGAGTGAGAGCGCTTGCACTGGGGAGGGAGAGAGGATGGATGGATGGATGGATGGATGATGGATGGATGGATGGATGGATGGATGGATGGATGATGGATGGATGGATGGATGATGGATGGATGGATGGATGATGGATGGATGGATGGATGGATGGATGGATGGATGGATGGATGATGGATGGATGGATGATGGATGGATGATGGATGGATGATGGATGATGGATGGATGGATGGATGGATGATGGATGGATGGATGGATGATGGATGGATGGATGGATGATGGATGGATGGATGGATGGATGGATGGATGGATGGATGGATGGATGATGGATGGATGGATGATGGATGGATAATGGATGGATGGATGGATGATGGATAATGGATGGATGGATGGATGGATGGATGGATGGATGGATGGATGGATGATGGATGATGGATGGATGGATGGATGGATGGATGATGGATGATGGATGGATGGATGATGGATGATGGATGATGATGGATGGATGATGGATGGATGGATGGATGGATGATGGATGATGGATGGATGATGGATGATGGATGATGGATGGATGGATGGATGATGGATGATGGATGGATGGATGGATGGATGGATGGATGGATGATGGATGGATGGATGATGGATGGATAATGGATGGATGGATGGATGATGGATAATGGATGGATGGATGGATGGATGGATGGATGGATGGATGGATGATGGATGATGGATGGATGGATGGATGGATGGATGATGGATGATGGATGGATGGATGATGGATGATGGATGATGATGGATGGATGATGGATGGATGGATGGATGGATGATGGATGATGGATGGATGATGGATGATGGATGATGGATGGATGGATGGATGATGGATGATGGATGGATGGATGGATGGATGGATGGATGGATGATGGATGGATGATGGATGGATGGATGGATGGATGATGGATGATGGATGGATGGATGGATGATGGATGATGGATGGATGGATGGATGGATGATGATGGATGGATGATGGATGGATGGATGATGGATGATGGATGGATGATGGATGATGGATGGATGGATGATGGATGGATGATGGATGGATGGATGGATGGATGATGGATGGATGGTTGGATGATGGATGGATGGATGGATGGATGATGGATGATGGATGGATGGATGGATGGATGGATGGATGGATGATGGATGGATGGATGATGGATGGATAATGGATGGATGGATGGATGATGGATAATGGATGGATGGATGGATGGATGGATGGATGGATGGATGGATGGATGATGGATGATGGATGGATGGATGGATGGATGGATGATGGATGATGGATGGATGGATGATGGATGATGGATGATGATGGATGGATGATGGATGGATGGATGGATGGATGATGGATGATGGATGGATGATGGATGATGGATGATGGATGGATGGATGGATGATGGATGATGGATGGATGGATGGATGGATGGATGGATGGATGATGGATGGATGATGGATGGATGGATGGATGGATGATGGATGATGGATGGATGGATGGATGATGGATGATGGATGGATGGATGGATGGATGATGATGGATGGATGATGGATGGATGGATGATGGATGATGGATGGATGATGGATGATGGATGGATGGATGATGGATGGATGATGGATGGATGGATGGATGGATGATGGATGGATGGTTGGATGATGGATGGATGGATGGATGGATGGATGGATGGATGGATGATGGATGGATGGATGGATGGATGGATGGATGGATGATGGATGGATGGATGGATGGATGGATGGATGGATACACACGTGAGCATCCCACAGACCTGTACTCCAGGGATTTTTCTGTTGAAAATCTTCTGGTGGTGTAATTCACCCCTCACTCCTGTCCGGCTGTGTCTGCACTGTTTCCCCAGACTCTTTCCCAGGACAGGATCTCCATTCAGAGCACAGTAGCAGTGTTTGGAGTATTCCCACCATTCCAGGAGGCTCGAGCAGCGGAGATGGAAAAGCTTTCCTAGCGGGGCTGGGCAAAACAGGGACTGACAGCGCTGTGGCCCCGTCCCAGCCCGGGTGTCCCCCGGCTGCGGCTCTCCGGACAGCCCAGCGGGACCCCCGGCAGCATCCCCGCGAGCAGCGCGGAGCAGGCGGCGGCTCCAGGCAGGACGCGGTGCCGGGAGCAGTGCCGGGGCTCGGTGGCCGCGGGTAAAAGAATCAGAACCGACCCGGGGGTTCTGTTCCGGGCGGGCGATGGCCCCGCAGAGCCACCCGCGGCAGCGCCACAAAATGCGTGCGGCACGACCCAGATGGGACTCGAACCCACAATCCCCAGCTCCGGAGGCTGATGCCTTATCCATTAGGCCACTGGGTCACCCAGCGGAGCCTGCGCGCGCCGCCTGGTAAGAGCCCCGCCCGGCCGGCGCTGGCCCCGCCCCCCGCGAGCTGTCACGTTCCCCGCGCTCGCGGCGGGCAGGCCCCGTCCCGCCCTCTCCGCACGCCATTGGCCGCGGCCCCTCAGGCCCCGCCCCGCAGCGCGTGCCCGCGGCCCCGCCCGCGCCTCAGAGAGGGTTCCCGCCGCGGCGCGGGCGCGTCGCTTTGAGCTGCCCTCAGGGCTGTCCCGGGGAGCCTTGGGCACCGCCGCCCCTGTCCTGCGTCTTTAAACCTTCGCTCCTGTGCTGCGGCCCGTAACTCTATCGAGTCCCGGCGGCTCCACACTCGGCCTTTTCCCCTCAAAGGACCTCCCCTTCTCAGGGCTCTGTAACCCCTCACGGCCCTTTTTCCCGCCTCACACACACCCTCCGCTGCCCCATAACCTCAGCCGCAGCTTGGCCGCTGCCTTGCCCCAACTGACCAGACTCTCTGTCGCTTTGCTGTGCTGCTAACAAACAGCCTTTAGAGCTGTCACCTCCCTCAGAGCCCACGCCGCCTGCAGCACCTCGCACACAGCCCCCTCAGGGGTCTCAGGCACTGCAAGCCTTCCGCTTGCCCTCAACACCCATCTCTGTGCCCAGATTTCACTGCTCCAGACCATGCACTGCCAGCAATTCATGACCCAATGGAATTTCTTCATGACAACCTCCCGATCCTTCAGGAGTGCAGGTGGTTTACCTCCATTTCAGCTTTTGAACTGCCTTTTTTTTCTGTTAAACTAGTCCTGTTAAGTATCTCCATTTGTTAGTAGTGTGCTTTCTCTTCACTTCCCTGCTCTTACTTGGTTTTTGTGGGTTTTTTAAACAAAGCTCAGAACTGTAAGGCCCAAAACTAACTGTATGAGAAGTCACTGGTAATTCTCCCTCCACAGCAAACATCCTCCACACCTGTGTGCACCTACAGATTGGTATAAGTGGTTTAATGTGATGGCTTAGCACACAGACTTATTGATGTTCATCGCTGGCACTTTTTTGAGTTGTACCTTATAGGTGTCTCGAAATGTCAGAGGTGCTGTCAGAGTCATGTTTTCCCTACAGTTTTTATGGTTTGAATTATGTTTGTATTCCATCCCCCATGAGCAAGCCAAACCCATTGGAAACAATCCCATCCCTTTCCAGGCCATGCCACAGGGGCAGGAATCCTTTTCTTTTGTTATTCCATATGATTTCGTTTTCATCAGCCCTGATGGCTCTAGATCTGCTTTCAGTGGCAATCTCATATCCCCTTTCCTTTACATTTCTGTGCACCACGTTTCTAGGAGACAACAAGGGAGTCATGGAGTGATGGAATCATGGAATCACAGAATGGTTTCAGTTGGAAGGGACCTTAAAGCTCATCTTGTTCTACTCCCTGCCACGGGCAGGGACACCTTCCACTATCCCAGGTTGTTCCAAGCCCCGTCCAACCTGGCCTTGGACACTTCCAGGGATGTGGCAGCCACAGCTTCTCTGGGAAGCTGTGCCAGGGCCTCGCCACCCTTACAGGGAAGGATTTCTTCCCAATATCCCATCGAAGCCCGCTCTCTTTCAGTGTGAAATCATTCCCGTCATTACACGCCCTTGTCCCAGAAGAAGCCTGTCGGTTGCTGAGGCAGAATCTGCGCTCTGGGGAGGGTGTGGGTGTTTCTGCCCCAAACCGCTCAGAACGTGGCCCCTCAGGAACACAACTCCCCCACCGGGATCTCGCCGGGCCTGGTCCGCGCACTACAATTCCCAGCATGCTCCGCGCCGCCCCACAGAGGCTTGCTGGCATTGCCCGCGCAGGGCACGCGGGGAGCTGTAGTACCGGGGCTTGTGAGACGTCACATCCGGTCGGCCCTTCCGGGAGGGGCGTTTCCCGTCATCACGGGCCGGGCAGCTTTCAAACCGGCCAATCAGAAGGCTGCTTTGGCTCGAACTGGCCAATGGCAGGGCGCGGCCGCGGGAAATTTAAATGCCGCGTGGGGCGGCCGTGGGCAGTGGCAGCGTGCGGCAGCGGCGGAGCGACCGGCGGCGTCCCCGGCCGAGGTGCGGGGCCGGGATGGGCATGGGGGGCCGGGTGGGGGGCGGCGGGGACGCGAGCCCTCTGCTGCCCCGTCAGAAAGGGCCGTGCTCCGCCGGCAGTCTCTGCCAGGGCCTTTCTCCGGAGCCTCCTGCGTCTCCGCTGTCTGTAATGGGGCTGAGAGGGCTGGTGCATCCTAGGGCGGGTTGATGCTCCGGCGGGGCTGTGGCTCAGGTGAATCCAGTTCTTATGCAATGGGTCGCGCTGGCCGAGGTGCAGGGGTTTGTCCCGTTACCCACAGAGCCGTTTTTATGTGCTGTTGGCTGCACCGGTACGGCAAACGCCCTGGGGGGACCTTCCCAGTGCCAGAGCTCTCGCCCAAAAAGGTCGGGGTGGGACTGGGTGGGATCTTGTGAAGCTAGAGCTTGTTGTAGTATCTGGCTGTTTGAAGAGGCAACTGTTGATCGAGTCAGAGGTTGTTTTAAGTGCCTCTCATTCTCGAGTAGCGATCCAATTTTTAAAATTTAACTGTTGTGGAGTCAACTTATTGTTTCTTTGCTCTGTTTTCAGGCTTGTTTTTATCTGTCCCGCTCAAAAATCTAACACGCAAGATGTCTTCTAATGAGAATGCCAATACACCATCAGCTCGGTTGAACAGATTCAAGAACAAAGGAAAGGACAGCACAGTGAGTACTCTGGTGCAATTAGCACTTTAGTCAGCCATTGTCTCTTTAAACCTAAGTTTCGAAAGCCAAGAACTTACTCTGAATGTTTATCTTCCAGGAAATGAGAAGGCGACGCATTGAAGTCAATGTGGAGCTGAGAAAGGCTAAGAAAGATGACCAGATGCTTAAAAGAAGAAATGTGAGCACTTTACCAGATGATGCTACTTCACCCCTTCAGGAAAACAGAGGCAACCAGGTAAGTGGGCACTTGAAATAAACACACTTGGAGGTCTTGGAGCCTAAGCTCCTGCAGCCAGGCCAGCGTGGATCCCTTCCCGAGGCAGGAACAGTACTGTTTACGTGTGTGTTAACAACTGAAGTGTGTACCATCAACTCTAACGGACAGCACCCTTAAACACAACTAGCTGAAGCTGCATTTTAAGCCTAGTGTAACTGGTATGAAGCACTTGATTTTTAGCTTTCAGCAGTTCAGATAACTGTAGATAAAACTGTAGCTGATGAGGTTTTGAAATATCACATATTGATGGGACTGAGGGAAGTGGTTGTAAACTGGGGCCTATTCATGGTGTTGTGTAAGAGCCCTCGGTGCCAGGAATACACGTGACTCTCCCAGTGAAGCATTTATGTAACTTTTTCTTGTACAGGTTTTGACACACTGGTCAGTTGAAGAAATAGTCAAAGGAGTTAATAGTAATAATATGGAGCTTCAGCTACAGGCTACTCAAGCTGCCAGGTAAGCAGTCCAGAGGCAACCAACTCAGCTATGCAAGGCAGTAACTAGGTGAGAGAATTGATGTATGAGCCTAAGTGGCTGCTTGTGTCTTTCTTGTCAGACAGTATTTCAACAAACACCCAGTCTTATTTACAATGTTGAAGTACCCATAACTTAAGCATCGTTTTGTTGAAACCATGTGGCTTTTAAATATTTAGTAAGGTGCCTGAATATTTTAGTAGGAAGAAGTAATTTGCTCTAGCAGTGGCAAATTAAGCAGTAGTCACCTTAGATTTGGAGGAGTAATAATAGTAAACCCTTTGTTATAGCAAAGTAAGGTACCTTTAACCTGTGTTAATATTTGGCTCTGATATGTATGTGTGTGGTGATCCACCTTAGAATAATAGGAACAGTAAGATGACTGAAGTATGCTGAGTTTATTTCTCCTTCTAGATCTAAAATATCCCTTAGCAAGCTTGCATATTGCTGCAGTGCTGCTTCTGGCAGTCATTAACATCTCTCTGCTGAGAAGCCTCTAGCCATTCAGATGTGTTATGGCTCTTGCAGCTCTGCTTTACTTCAGAGTCTGAAGTGAAGACATGCCAAACCCAATGTTAACAGAGGCCTAGGAAGCCAGTGTTCAGCTTGTCTGCACTTCTCCTTCATGCTGTTGTGTTGCCTTCTCTGAATGTTAAGACAATGCTAAACTTTTTTTATATGGTGCTTTTAAAGACTTTAATTTGTTGTTCAGATGTCTGCAGGCAAAAATAATGCTTCCTGTTTGCCTTCCTCCTTAGGAAACTGCTCTCAAGGGAGAAGCAACCCCCAATAGACAACATCATTCGGGCTGGCTTGATCCCGAAGTTCGTCTCGTTCCTGGGCAGAGCAGAGTGCAGTCCCATCCAGTTTGAATCTGCCTGGGCCCTCACCAACATTGCCTCTGGCACGTCGGAGCAAACCAGGGCAGTGGTGGATGGAGGGGCAATCCCAGCCTTCATCTCCCTGCTGGCCTCTCCACACACTCACATCAGTGAGCAGGCTGTGTGGGCCTTGGGGAACATTGCAGGTATGTCCCTGAGACCTGAGCCCTTATCTGAGGTGGGAGGACATCACTCCTGCTGTGCCATGCACTCTGCTGAGCTGCTTGGGAGCTCTACCCAATGGCTTTCCAGTCATGACATGCCCTGTGCTGTAGAGCACGCTACAGGCAGCTCTTTGCCTTCAGGCCTGCAGTGAGAAGGCTCCTGCAATGCCTGGCACAACCTGTGCATTGTATTGTGGGCACTGCTTCCAGATTCCACTCTAATCATGCTGCAACACAAACCTTTTTTCAGACATCTCAGTGTTTTTGTGACTCAGCAATGAGCTCTGCTCTGTGGGTTGACTAAGAGAGGGAAGGCAGGAAGCAGTGACTCAAATAATTGCGTATGTGATGGCTGATACTCCTTGCTTTGAAACAGCTGCTTGCTGATGGGAAAATACTGATATACAGAGGTTTCTTATGCTTCTTTCAGGATTACTTGATCTACCAGTGTTGGATCCAGTCTTTAAAAAATGGTCAAAATAAATAATATCATTAAATATTGTACCTGCTCTATTAGGGTTTCCAATAGCTGTGCCTTAGAACAGTGAATCTTCACACAGAGAAAATGATCTTATTTAAAAGCCTTGTTTGATTGGGATTTTCTTAAAGTTTGTCATTAGCTTTAAACTCAATTATAAGGTATTTATTACACCTTGCAATAGAATTCTCAGTCAAACTCTGTCATTCCATCAGCATTATTCTGTAGCACCCAATCGTGCAGCTGATGATTATAATGCATTTCCAGTCCCATATTGTGGGGAAAGCTCTGTTCTAGTGTAGGGCTTAGATATGTCTTCAAAGAAACACACCCTGCATGGCTAGGAACTCTTAAGAAAAGCTGTATAGAAAACATCTGCTACATATAGAAAACATACTCTACATTACCTCTTCTTCTAACAGAAAGTTAAACTCAGTGGCTTCACTGAACATGCTTGCCATGTGACTTAACCATGGCAGCAGTCCTTTTGTCCTCTTGTTTCTTCTTATTTTATCCAACCCTCCTTAAGGAGTAGGAAAACTACTCCTTCAACACGTAATGATTCTGTGTACACGTGTTCCCTCTATCCTAGTCTTGACTGAAGCAGTACAAAAATTCCCCATTTAAGGTGTTCCCCATTTAAGGTGTTCCCCATTTAAGGTGTTCCCCATTTAAGGTGTTCCCCATTTAAGGTGTTCCCCATTTAAGGTGGTCCCCATTTAAGGTGTTCCCCATTTAAGGTGTTCCCCATTTAAGGTGTTCCCCATTTAAGGTGTTCCCCATTTAAGGTGTTCCCCATTTAAGGTGTTCCCCATTTAAGGTGTTCCCCATTTAAGGCTGGACCAGCACCATTTAAGGTAATCCCATTCAAGGCTGGGCACCACAATCGATGAGGAGAATAAGCAATACAGGATCAATGTGATCAATACAAGCTTTATTCCACTATTTCTCTAGGTTCCCAGACTTGAGTACATTTTCCAGCAGCTAGCAGGTTTTCCATGTCCTTATGTCCTTGCTTAGTCACACTCCTTGCCACACTATTATTGGTTACTTGCACACAGCTGCATCAACTTGTTTTCTCTCAGCTCGTGGTCCCTTAATCTGATGTTTTGCATTCTTTTCACCACAATTTCTCTTTCATAAAGTTTGGTGCTTCTCAAACCATCAAGGACACTGTCCTTGCAGCTTACCCTCAAGGTTTTGCTCGCACAATGCCTAGCCTGTATTCTGTGGTGGCAGATGCTGCACAAGCAGAGCCTCTAGCATCTCACGGTCCTGCTCTTCAAGCCATTTTTCAACACTTGACCTGGCTTTTTTTCTTTGTTTTTTTTTCTAGGTGATGGTTCTGCCTACAGAGACCTAGTAATTAAATATGGTGCAATTGAGCCTCTGCTGAGCCTCCTTGCTGTTCCTGACCTCTCTTCCCTGGCTGTGAGTGTGCAGAGTAATTCAACTTACAATTACAGAGTGACTAAAAGCTAGCTAAAGTTACTAACCATTTATTTCAACTGTTGCAGTCTGGATATTTACGCAATGTTACATGGACCCTCTCAAACCTGTGTCGCAACAAGAATCCTGCACCTCCCATAGAAGCCATCCAACAGATCCTTCCAACCCTTGTCCGGCTCCTGCACCATGATGACCCCGAGGTGCTGGCAGACACATGCTGGGCAATTTCCTACCTCACAGACGGTTCCAATGACAGGATAGAAGTTGTTGTGAAAACTGGATTGGTGCCACAACTTGTGAGACTCCTAGGATGTAGTGAACTGCCAATAATGGTAAGTTAGAGTAGTGTCCATGTAACTGGCTCTTTTCATACCTGAGTCAGGTGCCTGTTCTAATTTTTGTGGATGTGAGACTTCAGTTTCTCTCCTGCCTGGGTGCTGCCCCACACAAGGCAGGCTGCTGCTGGTGATGAATATCAAGCTGCTTTATATAATCATTGGTTTTACCTCACAGGCCAGCACAACAGTCAACATTGCCTTTAAATTGCTGTTGCAGATCCAAATTCTAGGGACAGACTTTAGAAGTGTGCTCTGTGCACACTATAATTAGAGCATAATAAACCTGCAGCAGTGTTTAGCAGGTGGTTTCCCTGAGCTCTGTTGTGGGTGATGTTTGCAGACTGGCATTGGAAGGTGTGCAGTCTTTGCATGCAGGCATTAATGTCTGCCTGTGGAATGCCAATGAGGAGCCCAAACCCCACTGTACACAGCATATCATGCTGGGAAAGTTAGAGTGGCTGGCCATCAAGGATGGGTGTATTTGTCATAATTTAATCTGGTTTTGAACATTTTTCCTAACTATTCTATTCATCTTTGTTTCAGACTCCTTCATTACGAGCCATAGGAAATATTGTCACTGGTACTGATGAGCAGACACAGATTGTTATTGACTCAGGAGCACTGGCTGTCTTTCCAAGCCTCCTTTCTCATCATAAAAATAACATTCAGAAAGAAGCAGCCTGGACAATGTCCAACATCACTGCTGGGCGTCAGGATCAGATCCAGCGAGTTGTAGACCATGGTCTTGTGCCTTATCTCATTGGTATTCTGAGGAAGGTAAACAAAGCCTATATTTACTATGTTGAGCTTTTCCTATTACTGCTCTGTGTTCAAACACTCCACTTTTACCTTCACAGGGGGATTTCAAATCTCAGAAGGAAGCCGTGTGGGCTGTGACGAACTACACAAGCGGTGGAACAATTGACCAGATCGTGTATCTTGTTCAGGCTGGTGTTCTTGAACCCCTGCTGAACCTTCTCTCATCTAAAGATAGCAAAACAGTGCTCGTTATCCTGGATGCAGTTTCCAATATCTTCGTGGTATGTTGGTGCAGTGTGCTTGATTATTGTCCACGTTGTTGCTAATGGCTCTCCAGGAGCTGCTGCCATATATCCTTCCTGGTATATTCCACACTTTTCTCTTGCAGGCTGCTGAGAAGATCAACGAGACTGAAAAGCTTTGCCTCATGATTGAGGAGTGTGGGGGTCTAGACAGAATTGAAGCTCTCCAGTCACATGAAAATGAAGAAGTGTACAGAGCCTCATCCACCATCATTGAGAAATATTTCTCAGCAGAAGTAAGTGGCTTTGGGGGTCTTTTCCACTTTTATTTTCTATTCCAGCGCTGACTACTAGATTAAAATGCTGCTGCTGCTGTTTCAACACTCTTGTTTTTCCTTCTAGGAGGAGGAAGATCAAAATGTTGTACCAGACTGTACTTCTGACAGCTACACTTTCCAAATCCAGGACAACACCCCAAATTCTTTCAACTTCTAGATCTTGCATACACTGCAACCACCTCCAGGTGGTTTAGCACACAAACGACTGCCACCTCTTTGTCTTAATAGTTCCTCTTACCTTTACCGGTTTTTCTGTGTCCTGTAGCACTTTGTCCAACTGAAACATACTTGAACAGTCCAAACTATATATATATCTGTGAATTTCTAAATGTGAGCCTCACTCTTTGAGGTATACTTGTAAATACTTGCTGTTTCTGTCCTTGTCAGGGGAAAGAATGCATGTGAGCTATTTGGGCCTCTCATGAAGCATTGAGCCACTGCTCAATAACCTCTTACCTTCTACATGGCCTGTTGCAGTAATAAATACACTAAACAGGCTTTTAAAGAATTACTTGAAGTTCAATAAAGTGTTACCAGTACATCCAATTGAAACGTGTCACTTGCTCTCTTAAAAGCTGACTGAGGGGGTAAGTAAAATTAGTCAAAAATAAATAATGGCATGAATACAGGTCTAAACTTCAATGCTGAAGATGATGGACTTAAAACAGCTCAGCCACCCCAAGCCTTTATTTCTACATACAGCAGCCTTCTATTACTGCAGAACCAAGGGATTGCTGCTTCTCTCCAGATACCTCCTGTAGAAATCTGATTCATCTTACCTTGTTCAAGAGACTGAAGCTAGTTTAGCTCAGTTATGGAGGAGTACTTGAGGACTGGTAGTGCTACTTAACTGTAAGTAATAGTTTGGAGGAGAGGTAAGTCCTGCAGTTAACCAGTTCTGTACATGTTCAGGTAGCCTCAGGACAGAGCACAGGAAATGTTTTGAAGCAGTTGCCTGTTCTAGAGAGCAAAGATGAAGGCCTTGTCTTGGAATCAGCCTTCCCTATGTTCCTAAAATCATTACTTTCAGGAGCTCGTTTTGTCTCTAAAGGGGTTGTGCAGGGTGGGGTTTGGAGGGGGAACCATATTGAGTGGAGAAGAACTCTAATTTTGTTTTCCAGCTTTCTGGAAAAGCTTGGATTAAGCTATTTAATTTGAACCTCCCAGGAGTCAAATGTGCTGGAATTAACTATTGTCTCAGCTCACTGAGTGTCTCTAGCCCCAGTGATAGTGCAGAAGAGGTCAGAGTTCAGGGCTAGATGTTTTAATTGGACCACAGTTAAATCCCACTTTATTAATAAGAGGTAGGGGGGGAAAAGCCTGATACATAGGAAATTATCCCAGAGTTCCCATTGGCTTTGCTTCCACCTTTATGGGCAGAAGGGAATAGAAAAATTCAAAGAAATACGAAACAAAAAAAAAACCCTTTTATTCTGCTAGGTGCACCTGATGGAAGATTCAGATTTCTTTAAATGGTTATTGCTGATGCAGATGATGTCACTCTTGCTTTAGTGTGAGGCAGGTCTGCTGCTCCCTATCCCACACCTGCTGCAAATGTTCCCTCCCTGGCTGGAGGCTGGAGCTGCCATTCATCCATGGCCCTCTCTGGATCTCGGCTATTGCTGGATGCTGATAACGTTACAAAGGGCAGCAGATAATTTGTCTGCAGCTCCAGTCCTGTGTATCTTGTTAGCAACAATACTGTTTTGTGCAGGGCAATCTTTGTGAGTCACGGCCATAATGAGAGTCCTGCTGGGCTATTGAAGCTGTGTGAGCTCCTCCATCCCGCTCAGAACGTGGCCTTGGTGACACATTGCTGTCGCTGCTGCTGCAGCAGGGGTTGCAGATTGTAGCTGTCACAGAGGAGAGTGCCTTGCAAAGACCACACTATCCTGAACTGATTCATGATGACCTTCATCCTTGGGCCTGCACCACTTTAACTGTTGTTCTTTAACTCCAAAAAAGCTGCAGCAAGTACTGAGCCTCACTGTGGGTGTCTCTAAAAGGCTGAACTGTCCCTGGTCTGTTCCCAGCCCTGCCCACCCTGGTGTGTCAGGTGAGGCTGCAGGTGGCACCCTGGACCTATGGAAGCCTCTGTGGGCTGTGGCAAAGTGCAAACTATGACCCCACAGCACCCCTGGGACTAGAGTCCTGTATTGCCACAGCTGTGCCCAGGGGAAAGAACCACCTTCCTTGCCATGCTGGAGCCTTTACTGTTCTGGGATGAAAAGGACCCAAATAGGGCATTTGTGCACCTGCAGTGAAGCCTCCCTGTGTCCTTTGTTGTCAAATCTCCACCCTGCACTTAAAGCATCAGTTAGAGAATCATTATTTTCTGTGTGATTGTAGACAACTGACAGCATTAACCTCTGTAGAAGCACTGCTGCCAGGTCAGCTGTGATGAAGGAATCGTCACTTGCCTGTGTTTGGTGGCCGAGGGTTTTTGGGGCAGTGCCACCCATGAAGGAATCGCCACTTGCCTGTGTTTGGTGTCCGAGGGCTCGTGGGCAGTGCCCCCAATGAAGGAACTGTCACTTGCCTGTGTTTGGTGTCCGAGGGCTCGTGGGCAGTGCCACCCATGAAGGAATCGTCACTTGCCTGTGTTTGGTGTCCGAGGGTTTTTGGGGCAGTGCCACCCATGAAGGAATCGCCACTTGCCGGTGTTTGGTGTCCGAGGGCTCGTGGGCAGTGCCACCCATGAAGGAATCGCCACTTGCCTGTGTTTGGTGTCCGAGGGTTTTTGGGGCAGTGCCCCCAATGAAGGAATCGCCACTTGCCTGTGTTTGGTGTCCGAGGGCTCGTGGGCAGTGCCCCCAGTGCCCCGCGGGTCCCTGGCGCTGTACCGCGGCGCGGTGCCGCTAGAGGGCGGTGCGGAGGAGGGACAGTGCCCCGGAGCGCTCAGGTGTGTTCTGCTCCATTTTCCTGAAAAACATTCTCATTATAAAACATTTTCATTATAAAACATTTTCATTATAAAAACACCGCGCGGCGGCTGCAGGACGCTCAGTGTGCATACTCCTAAGTGTTAGACCAGGCTCAGTACTGAGTATAAGATACGACCTTTTAAAAGCCCTTTTGAAATCCAAGTTCTGTTGTTTTAAAACAAAACTCCTTGCTTTAATTGCTCTCTAGCAAGTCCAATTAATTTGGCTTCTCTGTCTCTGTAGATAGTAAATGCAGAACACTTGTTCAAAAGTGTTATTTCCATTTCTTTTTTCTGAATTGTTCCAGATTTATCTAATATATTGAGTTAATAATAGAACACTGCAAATTCTTCTTTAGATGCCTGACAGCTCAGTGGCTTAATAATTAACTTTCTGGGGACTGAGACTTAGTTTTTATCCAAGAAAAATGTGTTCAGCCTATCCACCAGTGAGCCCTTTTGGCAGCTTGTATTTCCACAAGCAACAATCTACAATGATTATGAGTAAGTGACTGGGGTGAGTCACTCCTTATTCTAAGAAAATGCAAACTATTTCTGAGGTTAGGATCACAGTCACCCATGAGGCTGCAGCTCTAGCTTCAAAAAAGCGATAGGAGCAAAAAGGGAGAGGAGAATTGTATTGCTCCTAGTTTTCAGTTTGTTTGGTTTGGTTTTTGGGGGGAGATTTTTTTTCTGCATTGCCCAGTCAGATTTAAGAGCTTGTCGTCTTTATTTGTCCAATGCCTCGTTCAGGACAAGGGCTGGAATAAGCGTCTGGTGGCCTGAGTGTCAGTCTGCCAACTCCTCTGTGCTGAGAGCAACAATAACAGGCCCCTGCTGACATCAACTGCCTTGGAATGCAGTTGTTGCTAATGCTATTTTATCTGTGGAGTGATGGTAAGATTGCAGTCTGAGATCTCAGCAAACGTAACTCTGAAGATTCTGAAGTTCTGATGGCAGCAATGCAGCCTGGCTGATTGTTCCCTTTGCTGCTCCCAAAGGTGCCAGGCTCTGGAAGGTGAGCAGGGACTTTGCAGTCCTGCAGCTCAGCAGCATGTCTGTTCACCTTCCCCTACAGGAAAAACAGTTTAAACTGTGGGAAAGTTAGAAATGGTTAAATCTGTAGAAATCTATTTTTTCTTTTCCCGTGAATTAGACTGAAATATTCTCTTAAGCAAAGCTGCTTCCTGCTACTCTATCCAGAATGATTTAAATTGCACAGAACCACAGGGGTGTATCAGCAGCAAGAAGCAGCTGCAGTTCTGCAGGGAAAGGAATTCACTACCCAACAATATTTCACAGATCTCTTCTGTTTCTAAATCTATTTTACAGCAGAGCAAACTGAGACAAAAGAAAGTCATGCACAGACATTCAGAAAGCTCCTGGCAGAATTCACCTGGAGCCTGGGAATCCTGATGTCCATTCCTGCAGTTAACCCCCAGCACCTCTGGTCACAGTTACCTTTTGCTGAATCTGTCCCAGGAGTATTGAAGCACTTCCATGAGAAGGTAGGATGTAGACTTCAGTACAGGTCTAAGCTTTGGGGAAATGTGTAAATTGGGGAAGAGGCACTGTTAGTCAAAACAGAAGTAATTAATGAAGGTTAATTGTGTCTAGTAATATCTGACCTGTAGAGGAAAATGTTGGGACTCTCACTTAAAACCTAACAGGAAACACATTAACCCTTTGGCCTTCAGAGGAAAGTTAGGAAAATCTAAGAGGGAATTAGGGGACCCCCTCCTCAGGCTGGGAGGGGTGCACACCCTGAAACTGGAAATTTAGGGAAAAACCTTTCACGAGAACACTGCAGCTCCACGTGTGCAAAGTTGTGTTTATAAAACACTTCCTTCTCAGTGATCCAGGGAATGGCACTGACATGAGGCAGGCAGAGACTCAGCCTGTGGACAGCTGAGGGAGAATTGATTTGCTGTGAGTTTTGTAGCACTTCCTATGGATTAAGGGTCACTGGATTGCAGTCCTGTTCCTGACTGCAGAGCACTGTCTGTCTCAGCCTGGCTCCAGGAAATGGACGCTCTTCCGCAGAAACCAGAGGATTTCGTGGAAGAGCCATGGCCTCTGTCCAGGTTGCAGTTCACCCACTGCCCTGGGGAGTGTCATTAGTGGGAGGGAAGTGAAGTTGGGATTTAAAGGGATGAGGTGAGGAGAGAAAAATTAAAGCAGGATGGAGAAAAATCCTGTTAATTCTTACCAAGCACTACTTGCTTGACCACATTAAAATGCTGTGCTGATGACTTAAATAAAACAACGGGCCAGCTCCAGGAGTGATGTGTAAATCATGTATCAGGAACAGCTTCAATTGACTGACACACTGAGAGCAAAATCGATGGCACTGACTTCACTGTGGGGGAGTTTGGATCACACCTATGAGCTCAACAAAAGAGGCAGTGTAGTGAGGGATCATTCTCCTTTATTCTGTATCTTTCTCAATTTGCATTGCAATGTGAAATGAAAATCATGGAGTCATCTTTTGAAGGTGTGTTATTTGTTTTTATTTATATAAATCATGGGGTCATATATACTTTAATATACATAAAACAGTGGAAAGCTGCCTCATTTTTACTTTGTAACAGATTGCTTTGTGCACAGCTTCACAGGGTAAAATAGCTGTACCACCACGAGTATTAATAATGCTCTGTGGGCATGTGGAAGATTGGAGGTACAAAGTTATCAGAAAATCTTCAGTAATCTCCAAAGCACATTTCCACCATCCCAATCACTTCATTTTTACCCACTATATGAAACAGATGTAAAAATAGCTCTTTCATCAGTGGATTGCTACACATATTTGGGCTGCAGAGGCTCAGTTCTGTTCAAAGCAATACTGTGAAATCATGTGCAGAATGTGCTGTTAATCAGAAGCAGCAATTTAATGTTACGTATCCATCTCTCCTCCCACTTCCAGCTCCCCTTCCCAATTCAGAGCAGGAAACGACACTTGGATGGAGCTCAGCACACTGACTTTCTGGATGGACTCTCTAGGAATGAGGAGGGACTTGAATTCTCTCCATATGTCATTTCCTTTCCCCTAATGGCTAAAAAAACCCCATTGCTGCAGTTCATATAGCTTACAATAGAGAGAACATTACCAATCTAGGGAAATAAGGGCAGGGGGATGGGGCAGGACATCCACATTCCACTTCTGAAGGACTTGGATTAAGCAGGAAATTTTCTTCTGTGTCCAAATGTTTTGTGTAGATCCTTAAAGTGAAGCTATTACCCCATCTGTACTTCAGTGTATATCAACACCTGCAGTCTGGGGCCAGACAGGGATTAGGAAAGGAAAATGTATGCAGAGGGGGAATGGCAACAACTCTGCAAGTTGTAAACTAAGTTAGAAAGGAAAAATAGAGGGGATTGAGGGAGACTGACATTGGGGACCTCATAATTTCTAATAAACCCAATTTTAATAGCGAACGATCCTAGAAATTACTTAAGAAAAATCAGATTAGCCCACTCCTGCAGCTTTTGTCCAAACTGTCTTTAAAAACTTTTCTGTTCAGCACAAAGTGCACATGCAGATATCCTACCCTGCTGCAGAACACAAAATCTGATCTGCTGTATTGCACAGAGGATTTGCAGCTGTCAACAGAATTCTGTGTGCTGTAGTTACAAACAGAAAAAAGCAACCCAGGAATAAACATGACATTAAAAAAACCCAAACCAAAAAAACAAAAAACCCAACAAAAACCATTTTAACTAAAGGGAAAGCTTACTTCCTCATAGCCAACCCGCTGTGTATTAGACCCAAATTGGAACATAATGTCTTTCTAGCAACATAATCCAAATGTTTGTTAAATTTGCAGCAACCAAACTGTGCAATGTGCTTTGCAGAACAAATGAGAGATGACATTTGCTAAAAAAAACCCGGAATTTTGCACTCAGTGAATGAGGACATGTGCACAGAGGGGCTGGATGTGTCTGCTTGCAGGATGATTCTATCTGACTGCAGCGCCAAGCCCCCGCATCTCTCATTAGACACATTGCCTAATTAGACATGTTGCCCCCGAATTCCAATGCTAAAAAAGAAAAGCAGAAAACCACCTTTTCTCCAGTTCAATTTTAAAAGGTTTCAAGAGTGGAATAAAGGAATGATTCAAGACACATGGTGACAGATTATGCTTTAGGTTACTTTTAGCACTTCACTAGACCCACTAACCTACTTAAATATCTGTGCTGCTCTTATCTGGAATAAAACTTTGCTTTGTAACTTTTAGAATGAAATATTTTAGAGGTATTTTTAGAGACAACTTTATCTTAAATCCTCTCAAATTGATTTCACAGTGGACTCTGGGTGATTCTGTTAAAAGGAAGCACAAAAGAAGCCAGTACAGCCTGTGGATAGGTTAGGTATTTCTGCAGGTCAGAAAGTTTTAGGAATAAGATTTCTTTTTAAAAAAGGGATTGTTTGGTTTATTGAACCTGCAAATGCTTTTGTGTCATGATTGAGCTCATTGATGGGTTTCGTTTCCATGTAGCATGTTTATAAATGCCTCCAGACTTCATGCAGGACAAAGCAGAGTCTTTCCAAAGCTGGACAGCCTGGGCTCCTTTCAGCAATTCCCAGAACTGTGAGTAGATGTGGTTTGCACAGTCTGAGACAGCTCAGCTGACTCTCAGTGCCTGTTTCCCCGTGGCAGAAAATAATCACCCCATGGGGCTAAGGCTTTGTGAGCTATTTTTGGGTCTGAACCTTCCAGATTCAGCTACCTGTAGGAGTGCACAGTATTGTTATAATTTGATACATTTCCTGGAATCAGTCTTGTCTCTTGAATGGAAATCTTTGGAAGTGACTTGAGTGAGACACGTGGAAAAACTTCCACTTGCTTGAAGAAGCAGAGGAAAGCAGAACCACGAGGTGGGGGCTGTTTTGAGTGGCTCACACTGCCCCAAGATGTCTGGCTGGCAGTCTGCTGCCAGCCCCTTGCTGTCTGTAGCTGTGTTTGTATCCCACAGCCACAGTCCCTGCACCAGGCTGGGATGGGACCAATTCCTCCTCTTAAACCTCATCACAGCCCCTGGCACAGGGAATTCTGGAAAGCTCGAAACGTCAATCTCTGGGTATTTAGATAAGTAATGATGGGCAGTGAGAACAAGCTACTTATGCCAAAGTATGAAGGCTGATCAATGCTCTGGGGGTTTTGGGGAGCCAGGGAGGCAGCTCTGCTCTCCGTGGCTGGAAGGTGCATCACAGAACACGTGGCACTCCTTCCGAAGCACGAGGCAGTGGCTGTGGTGGGAGCTGGTGTTGACTGGGCACACCAAGGGCTGATTTACCAAGGCAATCACCTGCCAGTGCCTCACTGCTGACAGCAGGGGCTGAGGGCTGAGTTTAGAGCAGCAGGGCCAAGTCAGCTTCGGGCAGCCCTGGCAGTGGCACTCTGCTCTCAGCATCACTGCCGGAACGACAACTCAGACACACTCACACTGCAGGAGATGTTACAGCTCAGCTTCTGCAGGTGACAAAATAATCATTTCTAATTGATGCTGAGTCACAGGGAATGAGAAAGATTAGAGAAGGTTTGATATTCCTTCAGTGGCTAAATAATGTGGCTTGGTCAAAACCAGGGCTGTATGTTAACTCTTTTAATATTTGTTTGGGCTGAGATTCTTCCCAAAAACACTTCATTTGAGCTCTGGGACAATGCACACTGTGTGGAGTTGAATCAGACCCCATCTGCAGACAGATGTTGTGGTATAATAGTAAACTAAGTTCTTGATGCATGTCCCTCAGAGGAGACTATTTCCAACTGCCTCATTCTGTAAGGTCTTCTAGGAACTTATTTTGTATCAGCCAAGGAAATCTAAAGATGAGGTTCTACAGTTGCTTCATTCACAACACGACAGGAGAAAGTTGCACAGAGCAGTTGCACAAGGGAACTTGTGCTTCTTAGGAAACCTCAGTCATTTCAGTTGGAATATTTAGCATGTAGATCTCAAAGCACTTGACAAAGCCAATTGTCTGGTAAAGAAATTAAAATTAAATTACTGATAGAGTCCTATGGATAAATAAGTGGAAATCATGGAAGAATAAAGGAAATATGTTTCAGACAGAGACCTTCTTTTTGGCCCAGGACTTTTGGAGGCAGATTTTGTACTTCAAGTCAGCAGGGTCATCGATTTTGAATGTTAAGGCAAGTCAGGGAATGTATTTCAAGCCTAAGATACATCACTGTGCTTGAGGACTGCAGCTTGGCTCTGCCCTGGGCTGTTCAAATGCTGTGCAGCACCTGGCCCTGGGTTTTGGGTGTGAGACACATCCTGCAGCAGAGAGCAGAGGTGACAGAGCTAGACAAGGGGCTGGGGCTGCCACATGGCTGTCACCTCCAGTCTTTTGCCCAGGCTCCAGGACACGGTTTTTCACAACAGATTTACCCCCTCAGAAAGTGGATTTCAGCCTCTGCCCAGTAATAAAATGCACCACATCTACTTATTCCATGTTCAATGCCTGTCTCTAAAATCTCCCTTTTCTTCTTCTAAAGTCATTTTAGGATAGTGCTGTCCTGTAGGACATGATGAGGAAATAACATGGCTAAAGAACTGCATGGAATATCTGTGCATCAGTCACTAATCTGTTCTGGATGGATGGACTTAGAAGTTATCTTAGTGACTAACCACTGGAAAATCCTGTGATATGGAAGCTCATGCATTTTTTTTGTAGCCACAGCTGCAGTCATTTCCCTTCAGAGACACATCATTTCCCCAAGACACATCCTGTCTCAGAGGGCCACGGTGTCTCTGCTCCAAGCTGCTGTCCCTTTCGCAGCAGCCAGCGCATGGGTGGAGATTTCCTTCCTAGTTTCTTCTCCTGAAAAGCTTCATCTCCAGCTCCAGCTTGAGAAATGGATTGAATCTTGACCTCTTGCATAAACATTGTCTCTGCATGCCAAAGAGAGCCTTAGTGAGAACCAGAGCCCCTGGCTAGACGTGTTTCTTCATCCCAGAACTCCAATAGGTTTCTCCTGCACTGCTGGGTTCAGTCTCTTTGAGCAGAAACAGAGTAAAACCAGATATTTAAGCAAGTGCATCTCCATGCTTTAATGTCCTTTGTTCCATTCACCAGCAACGCAAATAATCCCCCAGTCTGACAATTTTCATAATCTGCGAGGGGGAAAAAGGAATCTTGTACCAAATTAAATTTTCTGTTCCTCATCTTCATTCCTGAAATGCAGAAGCACTTTGTGCATGACTGCAGCAAGGTTTGATCCTTCTGCCCAGAAGAGCAGCAGGGAAGGGAACAAAGCCTTGTGGAGGACAGAATTCCATTCAGGAACAGGACAAAAAATGTGATGGATCTGCAATGAATTTAGGAAGTCTTTTAGCTACAGTAAGAAGTTATGATTGGCTTAGGGAAGGTTTAGAAGAAAAAGTAGTGCCAAAGAGGCACACCAGGAGAACAATGCCCTTTGCAAGCAAAGGTGCTCATGAACCAGGAATGCTTTGAAAGGGAATGAGTTAATCAGGCAAATTAACAAAGAGGCAGAGAAAACTGCTGGTAGAAATACTCATCATTCTTCAAAATTTCATTTTTCTAATTTTTTTTTCCACATTAACAAAGCTTTACCAAAAAAAAAGCAAAATATACTGATGTGATAAGAAAGGGAGCAGACTTTCATAAATATTTCAAATGTATCTCTTTCGAGATGAAATTGAACCTGATATATTAAAAGACTTATGGGGTTGCCTAGGTGTCATCTGCTACTTTATTTCTCAGAACTACACCATTAGGTGGCAAAATAGGCATTTTGCATTAGCAGTTGCACATACAATGGGAATACATCACAGAGAAAGAGGAAATGGAGGTGTAATTCTCTACTGAGCAGCTCAACTTTAACTCCATGATCTCTAGGGTGGTGTCTACAATTCAACCATCAGGCTCTGGGAAATTTAGTAAATGATGACTGGTTGAAGGAAGTATAGTCTAGATAATTTTAAATTATTTTTTTTTAATTGTCTCCGGAAAACAGTTTTAACCTTTTAATTTACTCACAAATTCTTAATAGTAGGGGCAGAGCTTTCTTGCTTTCCTGATATCATTACAGAAGCTGGGGAAGAATGTGATATAACCCCAGCCAGCTCTCTTTACTGCTGAAGGACTGTGCTGGGATTAAACCTATACAGAAAGAAATGGAATGGAATTCTTAAATGTTGATTTGCTTTGAACACATACCACATGCTGAGGAATGAGTTTCCAGTATACTCTCCACTTCTAAAGATGGGGAGGACCTTACCTCTAAAAATTAACTGTAACCATCCTCTTCTGAAAATGAACACTACTTAGTTAGAAGTGTTTGTACACATTTCCCAATGTCCAAAACCATTACATGCTTTGAGAAGTATCTGTGAAAGCAAAACCTCCTCTTTCTTCCTCTTGGGAAATTCAAGAAATCAAAGCCCTTTTTTGTGCAGCCATGGAACAGAAGATTTTTTTTAATTTCTAAATACTTCTTCAAAAGTTTCACTCACATATGCTACCAACTGATGGATTATTTCCTCCTTATTGATTCTTCAACAATCCTGTTGGTGTCCTAAAGATCCCTGACCTTGCCCCTTCTCTGCGCATTTCCTCCAATCCTTGAGGAGGTGCCTCGGCTGTGAAGCTCTGGCTGAAGAAGGATGGAGCTCCCAAGCCCAGCAGCACTGCTGTCATCCAAAAGTGATCTGCAGAGTGACACAAGGCCCTCCTCCCTCCGGATCCCAGCGAGCTACCTCACCCTGGAGGGATGTGCTGAGCAGTGACAGCAGCCTGGGCTGGAACATGGGCTCTGGGCAGCACCAATGGTGATATTTGCTTGGCCCTCTCCCAGGATCAGCCCTGCACAGGAGAATGGAGCTGCATAAAAACACAATTCACTGTAAACTTGGCTGCTGACACCGAAAGCAGAATCAGCAAGACATTGGTTCTCTTAATCTGAGAATATTTTGAGAATCTGAGGGGCAGTGCTGGCTCAAGAACCTCTGGATCATTACACTGCAGAGGGATTCCTTGGGGGGGAAGCAGCACTTGAACCATCGGGGGCTGTCAGCATCTCTGGTGCCCTGCACTGCTGCAGCTCCTGGGGCTCTGCCAGCCTTCCCTTCAGCTGCTCCTCCATGGAGCTGCTCATCTTAAACCCTGCTTGGCAGTTCTGGTCAGGGAAAAGCAACAATGATTAAAAAACTCTCATTTCCCTCCGAGCTGGGAGACAGGATGGGACACAAACACCTGTGGGACACCCCAGGCACAGCCATGGTGCCCCTGGCACAAAGAGGACTGTCCCACGTGTCACTGATGTACTTTGGATGTTTTAGTCAAAACGCTCAAGTCATGCTGGTTGTTTAAAAATAAATAAATAAAATCAAATATGGCACACATTAAAGAAAAATGCACAGCAGTAGCAGCCATCCTGCAGACAGTACATTTTATACGGTGACCCAAATGCACAGACTGTCAGTTAACACTTGCAATATATTGCAGTATTTTCACTGAAAGGTGAGCAGCATGTCCAAAAATCTTAGAAAAAATTATAGTTCAGCAAGTTGCTTTCTGAAAAGCTGTATGAAACCAAGTATGCTTCATGACCTTTAAAAACCACTTTTAATGAAAGCATTAAAATGTTCATATAACTACTGAACAATGAAATACTGTATTTAATCCCAACGGGTTTTTTAAAAATATTGGCGTTTCAATTAATGTCTGACACACTAGTTATCCATTAGAAAAAGTTCATGTAGAAAGAATTCTATGTTTAATATAGCATTAAATACTTTTGTCAAACTATATCAGAATTATTCAATGTTGGGTCCAAAGCGCATTGCAAGACCCCAGAAATGAACAATCATCATGTTAGGAAAAATCTAGAGTAATCCAGAAATATGTGAAGTAAGTGAAAAGTGGCTTTATATTTTGTTTTTCTGTTCAGTTTAGCAGTGGCCAGGTAATGTTGCAATATTTGCAAACCATCAGCCATTTGCTTCATATTCTTGGTTTGAGAAAAGGATAATGACCTGGCTATGTGAATTTGTAACAGATTGGAACTTTAATAGTATGACCTTCAATTACAAAGGCTGATTTTTCTTTTTTTTTTTTTTTTTTTTTTTAATACAGGAATCAGGACACCTGGAATGTCTTTAGGGTGTGTGTGAATTTACATAACCATTACAAAGTAACTTTTTAACTGTTTCAGTGCAATATAAAGCCATAAAATCTGTAGATATATGGTGCCCATGATTTGTAGTAAATGAAGTTTAGACTTTAATTATTTCAAATTCTCTTTTTTTTTAAATAGTGGCGAAGCAGCTCCCTGTTGAAGTGCCATTGGAACAGCAGTGCCACCACGGCAGGAAGCATTGGAAATGTCCACTTGGAAGAACGTGGCACTTAATACACTTTGGGAGGAAGGATTAGTGAGACCCCACATACAGTGTGGGAGAGGTCACATTTTATGGAAGGAAAGCTTTGAGAACCACATTCCACTTCCAAGGCTTTCAGTGGAAAAAAATCAGTTCCACATCCCAGGTTTGAATTAACGAGGCCCAAGCTCTGAGCTCTGTCGGGATGGGACCACTCCAGCCACAGTTACAGCTCAGCTCTGTGCAGCTGCAGACAGGGAACCTCCTTCACATGATGAACTCTTCATTATGAACTCTTCACATTATGAACAGGTCACCTTCTCATCCCGCGCTGGGGTCCTGAGCCATCGCTGGATCCTCATCTCTGACCACCCACGTGATAATTCTTCACAGGTGACCTCAGCAGGAAGAAGCCAGAGCTGTGACATGACCAAACGAGTGGAGTATTAGTAAGGTTATTAGTAAGAGTAGGTGTGGGGTGTATTAGCTCAGACTTCTAAGGTAACCTTGACTGTGGCAACCTTGGTAGGTTTTCTGGGAGCTTTTCCCACCCTTGACACTCCTCTGGCCCTGCAGAAAGCTGCCCATGACTTCGATGGGGCTCCTCGTATGGGGGAGTGTGTTGCAGCACTGGGAAAACTCTGGAAAGAGTCACCTCTCCTGCAGTTAAATTAGGCCACATGGCACGGATGGAAGGCATTTGTATTTTTTTTATTATTATTCTGAGAATGGCAGTTCACAGAACCCAACTGCTGATTTCTACACAGTGCAGATAAGAACTAAATTGGTCCAAAGTTTAACAGTTTCCAGGGCTGGTCTGTCACACCCTGCCCATGGGGAATACTGCCCTGGATCAGAGGCACTCCTGAGTGCCACCACACATTTCAGCTTGGCTCCGAATTCCCCTGCCATGTCTTTTCCCATTTGTACCCTTGATTTTCCTGCCCCAACTCCCCACACAACCTCTCTCATCCTATCCCCCTCCTCTTCACCTTGGCCATTAACTCGCATTCGTCCCGATCCCCAGGATCCCTCAGGACACGGGCATTCCTCCCTCGTTCCCGATCCCCAGGATCCCTCACGACACGGCCATTCCCCCGTCATTCCCGATCCCCAGGATCCCTCAGGACAGGGCCATTCCCCCGTCATTCCCGATCCCCAGGATCCCTCACGACACGGCCATTCCTCCCTCGTTCCCGATCCCCAGGATCCCTCAGGACACGGCCATTCCTCCCTCGTTCCCGATCCCCAGGATCCCTCAGGACACGGCCATTCCTCCCTCGTTCCCGATCCCCAGGATCCCTCAGGACACGGCCATTCCTCCCTCGTTCCCGATCCCCAGGATCCCTCAGGACAGGGCCATTCCCCCGTCGTTCCCGATCCCCAGGATCCCTCACGACACGGCCATTCCCCCGTCATTCCCGACCCCCAGGATCCCTCAGGACAGGGCCATTCCCCCGTCATTCCCGATCCCCAGGATCCCTCAGGACACGGCCATTCCCCCGTCATTCCCGATCCCCAGGATCCCTCAGGACAGGGCCATTCCCCCGTCATTCCCGATCCCCAGGATCCCTCACGACACGGCCATTCCTCCCTCGTTCCCGATCCCCAGGATCCCTCAGGACACGGCCATTCCTCCCTCGTTCCCGATCCCCAGGATCCCTCAGGACACGGCCATTCCTCCCTCGTTCCCGATCCCCAGGATCCCTCAGGACACGGCCATTCCTCCCTCGTTCCCGATCCCCAGGATCCCTCAGGACACGGCCGTTCCCCCGTCGTTCCCGATCCCTGGCTCTCCCAGGACACGGCCGCTCCCCGGCCCGGACCCCCAGCCGCCGCCACCTGCCGCTGCTGCCCTCAGGCTCCCGGGCCGGCCCGAGGCGGGGCGCGGGGGGCGGGCAGGGCCTCCCGGGGCAGGAGGGAGGGACGGAGGCACAGGAACCGAGCCGAGCCCAGCCCGCCGCCAGTCCGTCCGTCTGTCCGTGCGGCTCCGTCCCGGCTTTGTTGTGCTCGGGCCCGGGGGCGGGGAAGCGGAGGGAAGCGGGGAAGGCTCCGCTCCTCCTCCGCGGCCCCGGCCCCGCTCATGGCGACGCTGGGCACATCCGGGCCTCTCCTCCTTCTCCTCCTCCTCCGGCGGCCGCCGCTGCCCTGAGCGCCCGGCCCGGCTCCATTCGCGCCTCCCCCGAGCCCTTGGCGGAGCAGCGGCGGGGGAGCCCCGGCCGGGGCCATGTCCAACCCGGGGGCTCGGCGGAACGGGCCCGTCAAGCTGCGGCTGACAGGTGAGGCTGGGCCGGGGGCGCGGGGCCAGCCCGGGCGGGGGGCGGGAGCGGCTCCTGCGGGTGTCGTTGAGGTTGAACCTGGGGCCGGAGCGGCCCCTCAGGCCTCGCAGGGTAGGGGAGGGCGAGCTTCCCTCCCCTCGGATCCCCTCGGCCCCGGCTCGGCGTGTCCGGGCTCCGCCGCCTGCCCGGCCCGGGCCCCGCAGCCTCCTGGGCGAACTTGAGCCACCGCACCCCAACTTTGGTGTTTATTTCCCCTTCGTCTTCTCGGTGTAAACTCGAAAGAAACTGTCACACTCTTTGCTTTGATGCCTTTGTTTGTTTATTGTTGTTGTTTAGTTGGGTTTTTAAAGCGCTTTTCTCAGCTAGGACTCTTGGGCACTGGAGAGGCTCCCCAGGGCAGTG
Source organism: Acanthiza pusilla (assembly GCA_036630365.1). Taxonomy (NCBI): domain Eukaryota; kingdom Metazoa; phylum Chordata; class Aves; order Passeriformes; family Acanthizidae; genus Acanthiza; species Acanthiza pusilla. Next base: position 1,491,549 of record JAXCHO010000010.1, on the reverse strand, counting down.
GTCGCAGCCCCAAGGCTGCCAGAGCTCAGGGGGTCTTTGGACAAAAATCTCAGGGACAGGGAGGGATTTTGGGGTGCCCTGTGTAGGGCCAGGAGCTGGGCTCGATGATCCTGAGGGGTCCCTTCCAACTCAGCATATTCCACGAGTCTATGATTGTTCACAGTCCTTGGGTGAAGTGCCTTGTGCTGCCCTCCTCCAGAAGACCACTTGACCTCTGGTATTTTAAAATATCATAAAAACGGTTCACCTGTGTGCTGGGAAGGGAAACAGTCTGGTTTTAAATACTTAAAACTATGTCCTTTTCCATATAAGAACCCAGGTAAATGGGTTTAGAGGAACCTATAATATAGGAAGAAAAATATTGGAAGTTGTGCTAGAGCTTTCTTTTTAAAAAATACAGGACACTTTGAATTAGCTCTTTTCTTCAAAGTATTGTAAGTCCTCCAGCACATAAATGATTTGGTGTGTCCTGAAGCATCAGGACACACAATATCAGTACATGAAGGTAAGTGATTAGAAAAGAACAGCTTTGCACTGTAAATACTCATCTCTACATGTAGTGTAAATAACCAGCTTGCAAAAGAAATGTTTTAAAAAATGTTTAAAGAGTTGTTAAATTTACTTTAGGTGCATGAGAAATACCTCCAGTTTAATGCCTAATAGAGGTGTTTTCGTACTAATTTTCCCAAGTATGTTATTTTTACAGGAAAAGTAAAATGTATCTGCTTATGTTTTACTTTGGAAATACTCGGACTAGATTTGTAATCTAGTTTTCATGGAGATTTGTGGGTGTCTCTATATTACACTTGGAAATAAAACTCTTGAAATGAGCGTAGCTGGGACTGCTGCATGGAACAGTGCTGCCTTGTTTTTACAGAGTGTTTTGTAGCTTTCTCCTCAGGTTATTGCTGTGTTGATGCAGTGCTTTAATACTTTCTTTCCTGAGCAGTGAGTGCTCAGACTTGCTTATCTTTGAGACATTAAAAATGGTCTGTAGCCTTATTTTAAAGCATGCAAAATGCTGTCTAGGGAGTTGTCTTTCTCACCTCTGTGTTTTGTGTAATATTTTATTTTTATTGAGGATTAATCATATGATGAAGTCGTGTCTGTGACAATATCAGTGTGTTGAGGGGAGTGTGATTGTGACCAGACCAGGCTGGGGTCAGCCCCCTAACAAAGCAGGTACACCCTTAAAGAATGTTTTTGGGGTTTTTTGTCATCTTGTATTTTAGGAAGGGAATGTGCAGAGCATGGGATGAAGACAAAATTGTCTTTTTAGGGCTGTTGCAGGTCTAGCAGCTCTTGCAGTCACTGAGCACCAGTGCTGCTATTGGAAGCCTATAGGAAGCATTGGCCTGTTTCTCCTGTTGAACAGCTTGAGGTGTTTTCTGCTTCAGCTGATTGAGAGTTGTTTCACGTAAGGTCATTTGTTGTAGGGAAGTGTTACATGTTTAAGGAAAACATTGAATTTTATTAATTCAGCTGACATGTTGTCAGTTCTTGCCTAGGAATAGTTTTAAGTGTTCTGTGTGGTTTTGATTACCCTTTTTGATTGGAAAAGCAGTTTGAGGGCTCTCGAGTTCTAAAACTGTTTGGAATTAGAAGAATCTGTATATCCAGTGTTTTTAAGAGTTTATTCTCGAACTGACAAATGCTATTTAATCTTAATTTTCTTTGGCTCTGTGAAACTAGCAGTCTTCTGTTTTGGCTTGAATGTTTATAGGATTAATTCTGCAATCATTGTTCAATGCTTATCTTTTCTGTTCATTATCTCTAAATTAGATGGTATAGATTAAAAAATGGATTTCAAGAACTGGATTCAATTAACAGTTTTTCAGGACATAAACATTAAAGGTTTAGATGGAAAACATTGTTTTGACTGACTGGATAAATGACAGGGTAATGTTTGATGTGAGTCCAAGAACTGATCTGGAGCTAGTGCCCAACTTCTCAGTCCATCTTGAGGAGCCAAATAAAATATTTAACCTAGGCCTCATTCTGCAAAAAAGGTTGACTCTTTGTTGGGACCTTAAGAAAGTTCTGAGAAATGTTTGGCATACCTTTACACTAAGTGTTTAACAGTTTATTTAGGTCTGGGTTCCATAACAGAGACAAACCACAGCGGTGGCATACGTCTAGTAAGTTTTTATTTAGTTTACAGTGCATCTCTGTTACACATTTATTATAAAACGTTATTCTTTTGCTCCAGGGTTTAGCTGTTTGTTGCAAATATCTTTTGACTCTTTAGGGATACATATGTTGGTACATTTCTCATAATCTTGGGCTAGAAAATCTCTGGATAATTGTTGAAATTCGAGTATTATTCTATATATAGAGTATAATTCTAGCAGGAGGTGTATATCCTTGTTTCTGATTAAAATATAGGCAGTGTAATTTAAATTGTCTAAAGTCTAAAATTGCACTAGTCTTCTGCAAAATTTATCTTAGCAGCTTGTAATAACAATGTCCAAGGACGTGTAAGGAAAGTTTATTCAGCTCTCACATATTTACCACCATTTGATCTAGTCCTATCCTGAGCATATCCAAGTTCTACAAAAGCTGCAAGTGCAGTCAGCCTCTTCCATTCTTAGTGTGATTTTTCTCAGTGTTGTGTCGAATTTGTGGATTTGTAAATGCACTACACTGTCGGACAGAATGTGCTATGATTTCTTCCACCCCTGTGTTGAACTGTGTTGATCATACATTCTTCAGAAAACTCAGAAATGACCATTGCTTTCAGCAAATATTTTATGTCCTAATTTGTGAATTATCTAGTGTTAGAATAGCTACATTTGACTGCTTTCATTTAGGACATCAGTGAAGCCCATAAGGCTGTTTTTATCAAGGAGATCCTTCCTAAAATCAACTTGAAGTCTGCAAAACTATGTGAGCATCAGAATATATTGAGTAAAGATTTAGCGCAGAAGTTTATTTAGTTCATGTGTTGCAGGTAGTGTTTGTCTCAGAATAAAGATACTTCCATAGCCACAAAGCACAGTTACACTGGGCTGGAAAAAGTGGTCATAAATATGCCATGGATAAAACTGGAATGAGCTGGAAGAGTTTTGCTGGTGCAGAATCAGATGTAGGCCTGAGGAGTTGTTGGATTTGTTTTTCCTTCTTAATGCTTCCAGCTTTCCTGCAGGGTTTGCTGATTAGGGAAATAAAAGCACAGGGTGTTGTGTTGTGGAAAATGGATCAGCATCTCATGTGCTGTCCCTCTCTCTCCTCTCGTGCTGCTTTGCTGTCTGTTCAGCCCTCACAGTACAAAGGTGGGACTGTAGTGTAGAGTTCTAGTGTTAAAGGAAGAAAGTGCCACTGTTTTATCAACCATAGAAACTCTTGTTGGGATGCTAATCATATTTCTCAAGAAACACATATGTTATTTAGAAAAAGAGTATTCCTGAGCTTTGCAACACAATGTGGAATCTTCAAACCTGTTTCTTGCAGTGAATAAATCTAAGTGTTAAATTAATGCAGGTGAAGAGAGTGGTTAGCCTGAATCCTAAGTTTCCCATCAGTGGTGGTGGAAGCAGGACTGAAGTTTATGGATAGCAGAGCCTCACTGGGGGAACATCATTCTGATTGATCCATTGATAAAGTGGCTCCCAATATTTTTATGTAGCAAGGCAGTGCTTTTAGAGTCAACTGAAATCGTAGTGCCATTTTAGGTCAGTTTAAAATCTGAGTGCTGTTTCTTTTTTCTCCTTGTAGTCCCTGGCTTCACTTTCTGGGCCCTCCCTTGTGTTGACTCCAGCAACTGTGTAGCTATGGGATGAGCTGAAAGCTAATCCTACCAGAGGAAAAATGGTTGTTTGTGTTGAAGGAGAGGGATGCAGAGAAGAAGCTGAAAAGAGGGCAGGACTGCCTCTCTTACCAGCAGCCTGTAGTTAGATAGGCTTTGGTCAACAATAAAACAATGGGGTTCCTTCATGGAAGGTATATTTGACTTAAGTACTGGTTTTTGTAAGCCATGTGTCATTAAGAAATCTGAATCAATAAATTACATAGTAGGTGGATTAAACTGATGCAGTCATAACAAAGTCAATAGACATGTGTCTAATCAGATGTGCAGGGATTGATGGCTGCTTGGCCCTCAATATTTTCATCAAAGTATGAAGTGTGTGTGTAAATATATGCTTTTTTATATACACAGTATATAGTTATAGATATTTATATATGTATAAATCAGTTGTGGATCATACAGATGCCAGAGAATTGTAATAAACAACTGAGCAGCTGTATGGAGCAGTTTCAGCTGTTTGTTTCTAGGAGTTCAGCTTGGATGACAAAGTTTTATTCATCTGGGTATAAAATTAGGTATCTGTGTTAAAGTACATAATGGGGTATCACGGCAAGCAAAACAAAGATCAGAAAGGATTTGGGGGAGGAAATTGTAGGAGGAAAATGGTTATATGGGGGCTTCAATTAAAAGATTGAAATTCAGTTCAGAAAAACCTCCTATTCACCTTTGGCTGTACAGTCAGGAGAGCATCACATGGAAGCTGGGAGAGGATTTACATGTATAGGTAACATATGGGGCGTATGTGGGAGACATATGGGAAATCTGCAGGCAGCCCTAATGGTAATGTTTAAAAAAATTAAAGCTATTGCGGGGGGAAAAAGAAAAGAAGTCCTGAGGGTGGAAAATTAGCGAGTAATGTTTAGAATTGTACTTTTCAGTTAAGTTTAAAGAGTTTACACTGTCCCATAATGTTCATCTGTGTAGCTGAGCAAAGCTGAGGAGCTCATCTAGTGGTGACATATTATATTCTCTTTTCTTTGTTGATCACACTGAAAAATCTCATCAGGCCCCAGATTAAAACATTTTGTCTTTGTGTCCATAAGGTGAATGGGTAGATCTCTGAAAGAAGATAGCTTTTAATGTTTTGTTCTGATTTATCTCGCAGCCTTTGAAGTGCTTCCTTGCCTTGCCATCCCATCTTACTTAGAGTGACATCTCCCCACTGGGCCAGGCCTTTCTTGCAGTGTTTGAAAAAGGGTGAATGGTTTCTCTGGGTGTCTTCCCTGCTCTCCTCACTGCAGTGACGTGAGCTGGTTCTGACTTGGCTGAGTGGCACAAGCACATCCCTGCCCAGGCTGTCATGTGCTTGTTTAATGTGTAAAATGTGCTCATCACACGTGCAGGGCTGAGATCATTGCAGTGACTCCTGAGAGCTGGGGAGGATTCACCTCAGTGGTGGCAGCTGCTGTGTGTCTGTTGTCGGCAAAGCATGTTCCTGTTTGGGGAAGAGGAGCAAAATCTTGAGGGACATTTGTCAATAATATGTTCAGGGAAGCAAAGGGTTGACATTTTCTTGCTACTTAAAGTACTTCCAATGAAAGCATAGAGAAGATTGCTTGTAGCTTTAAAGAAATCTTTGTTGATAACAAAGCTCAGGACAAAACTGGCTGAGCATTACCATCTGAGTTTAAGGGAGAGACTGATACAGGATGGAGAATAGACATGCTCAAAATCATAGAAAGGATAAACCAAGTAGAGCTGGGGTTTAGATCCACTGTCTTTTTACTTTCTGCCCATGAACATGTTTCTTTTGAGTTTAAATCTGCAGAAAATATGGTTCTGTTTTGGGCCTTCTGAGATTATACACTTGGGGTGATTTGGGTTCAGTTATCTGTCATATCCATATTTATGTTGCACTATCAGCTGTATTTTAGCATCCTGCAGACTCTTGGGAACTGCTTTTTGTCCCACTTTAAAATACTTTTTTTGCTGTTGCTCAGGGGGATCAGACCAGGAGGGCTGATACCCCCAGGAGTGAGTAACATATTGCTTTTGATGAAGTGTTACTCACATTTTCAAAATCCTGAAAGAAAAATTAGCAGTATGCAAATTTCTGTGGCTGTATGCTGTTGGTTATTTTCTGGAATGAGTCTTGGCCAGTGAGTATTGAACCCAACTTCCAAGGCTTGTTTTCCTGCAGCAAGGGAGAGTCCCTCCATGGCTGTGGGACTGGCAGTGGAACAGCTTCAATGCATCCTTTCTGTAACCAATTCATCTGAGTTGTTTCAAATATGCAGAGAATGTCCAGGCTGTGTAATTTACAGGTCACAATAAAACTGTGTACCCATTTTCTGCCACTCATGCTTAAATCAGCGTGTGTGGTGCCATCTTGCCACAAACACTGCAGTGACAATGCCCTAGTAAAGCTTTCCAACCCGCAGCACTGATTTTTGGGCTGCACGTGTCCCTCTGCTCCATCCTGTGCTGTCAGAAGGGGTGGGCTGAGGACTAATCCGCATTAAAATCCAACTCTTCTTGTCATCCCCTTTTTTCTCTTTCACTGGGTAAGAGAAGGGCTGTGCTGGGTTGATGTGTAAATGAGTGCTGGCTTCAGGCAGGTTCACAGAGCAGCAGGCTCTTGGTGGCATTTTCATTCTGCCTTGACCCAGATTTTAACATTACTGATGGAGTTAAATGGAGTAATAACTAATTATATCTGTCATGATGCTTCTTTTTAACATGCTTAACCATTTGATTTGGAGCTTATATATAGATGCATACATAAATTCAATTACAGATGCAGCTGTGCTTGTATTTAATTGGAGGTAGAATCTCTGTTGGTAATACTTAAAGGCATTTTCTAAAAACTTGAGTCAACTTGGAGATTTCTTCCTAAGACAGGTAAAGACCAGGCTGTGCACTTCTAAAATTATGTGTGGTAAAGTGCGTATTGTAGGACATGAGGAAAGTGGATGGAGTGTGCTTAGTAATTTGCTGTTTCATTTTAGTCAAAGCAATCTAGTGAATACAGGCATTTTTTGTGCAAAACATGTAAAATGTACTAAAATTAATTTTATTATTGGTGAGGGAGGAAAGACGTATCTGGGTTAGAGTACTTATGGACATGGCTGGTTAGAAAAAACCAACTCTTTAAGCATGCAAAGGAACTCAACATGTCAGAATAAAATTCATAGAATTACATTCATGCTTAACTGCCTGGGATTAGAAATTCATGGCATTAATTGTACCAAGCATTTAGGTATCCTTATGACAAATAGTTCTTCAGTTTGACTTTTAACAGAAAATGTTCACCTTCTTCTTAAATTATTTATTTATAATACGTATAAATATTTATTTTCAGAGAAGACATTCATCCCATTATTTTCCCTGGTGGATTTATTAAAATAGCCCATAGCTCTGTATAGAAGACTGTAGGACTAAATGAGTAACAGCATTGCAATGAGTAAGCATTGTGCTTAGGTGCAGTAATACTAAGGTGTCCTCTTTTTTGTTTAGCAGCAAAATAAGTACTTCTGTCTTAAATTATAAAAGGTGGCATCGGGTGTGATATGAGAAGCTTTGTAGGGTGGAGCTGGTGTAGGTGGTGTCATTCAGAGGCAACAGGGGTCATTTGTAGAGGTGAAACAGGACAGAGTGGGGCACAATTGTTCAAGAGCTGCCAGGGACATGAAGGGACTGTGACTTTCCCAGGTTTTGTGTCACTTTATAGTGGAAGCAGAAAACAAATGTGGGTTCCTGTGCTGGGCTCAAATGTAAAGAAATGTGCATGTCATGTTGCTGAGCCTGCAATGATTCAGTGATTGCACTGTCAGTGTGGAAATCTGAAGGTAGTGAGCATTTCTCTTCATCATGATAATATAAATACATCTATATTTAAAGGACACAAAATACCCACTGCTAAGTACTCCATTTAAATAGACCTGAAGGACCTCATCCTCACATCTTCTGGAGAGCACTTGCTCAGCAGTACCAATTATGAAATTAAAAATGACTGGCTTCTTTAAGCCTGAATGCACAGTATATGACACATACATTGACCAGATTTTAAGGAACGGCATAATGCATGATAAAGCAGAAATTTTTTAGGGGTTTTGTTTAGAGGATTGTAGTGGGAAGTTCAAAAATGTTTTGTACTGTTCTTGCAGAAGGTTCTTGTTAATTGAAGCTTGTGAACAACCATATAATGTTTTTGTGCCATCGTTCATTATTTCAAGCAGGCTGTGTATGTGGCATTTCTCAATTAGTAGCTCTAACTTGCAGTTCTGGTTGCTTGGTGAAGCACAAGGTGTTGGTGAACAGAATCTTCAAAGGTGTGTATATCACACACTGTTACAATAAACTCTTGGGTAAGGATGGATGTTTGGAATTGGGAAAAGCTTCTGCTTTGTTCAAGCTTATTAATGCTGCTGCACAGGGGAAGTGCTCCAGGTTTCTTACAGAAACAAGTGCTGTCTGTAACTTCCAGGTTCCATGCAATACTTCCAGTTTGCTTTAAATAGCTGGATATTAGCTTTTCATTTAAAAGTCAAAGGGTTTAAATCCTTGTAATTGTACTAATGTGAGGAGAGCAAGATTTATCTTGAAATTGTGCTGTCATGAAACTCTGTGGCCTTTTTGTGAACATCCGTCATATTTGGGATTTCTACTTAAGAACTGGGTCGAAAGATGATTTAAAATGTTGGCTTCTGCTTTGTTCTGCAGCAGGAAAAGAGAAGGCCTTTAAGGAAAACATGACTTGGAGTAATTTTCAGTAGCATGTGAGCCATGCCTGGCTTGTTGTAAAGTATTTGTGAGTCTTCTCTCCCTTCCTTGAGCAGTTCCCAGTGTTCTCTCAGTAGCTCTTACAGGGGTAAAAGGAAGGTCAAAGTTCTGTAGTCCATCTACAAGGATAGACAGTAAAGTCCTTGGTTCCCCTCCCGAACAGCAAGTGGTGATTCTGCTTGGGGGGAGATCCTATATATTCTTATTTGTCTGTGTCTCTCTTGCTTCTCTGGCCAGGGGACCGTGAAGAAATTTCTGTTCATTTGTGAGATGTGAATATGACATTGTGAATACGTGCCTCGGATTTCCTCATTACAATATTTATCATTTTTCCTGAAAGTTTCTTTCCTCTGGTGAATTGTTCATCCTGTAGAATCAGCCAGCTATTTCCTGTGTATCAGCATAATGTAACTTCATCTACACTGGCCAGGACTTTGGACCCATTCAAAAGCTTTCTATTTTTCATAAGTTTATTGAAATTTAGTAACCTCACTCTCTACATTTCAGGAGTTCTTAGCAGTGTGTTCCACACCTGCAGATGCACTTGTTGTGCTCCCACCGTGTGTCACTGCAGTGGAGTGGCAGTAAATGCACAGGAAAATGGTCCCTGCTCACCCTGACCTTCAGAGTGTTCCTTTGTCCCTTCAGCCCCGTGGGGAGTGGGAGCGCTGGGGCCTGCACTTGCTCTGCTTTGTGTCATTTGAACATGGAATTGCTTTGTCTGTCTGAACATCTTGGCCTTTTGCTTGCCTTCAGTGGAATTTATAACTACAGCTTAACTTGGAATACTGAGCTGGAGCTAATAATGCCAACTCCAGTTAGCTCTTCCATTGTAAGGCACTGCTCAGTGCTGCTAACAGCCACCTCACACGGGCATTTTTCATGCTGAGGAGCTAAATCAGACCAAATTTATTTTGGGAAGATTCTGCTAAACTTCAACCAGTTTCAAGCAGGATTAAAAATACATTGCACATCTCTTAGAAATCCTTTGTTCTTGTGAATGCTTTCTTCTCAGGCAGAGGCGCTGTCAAACAGGGACACGCTAATAGGCAGGTGTGGCTCTGTCAGCCAGGTGAGGGCTGGTGCAGGTTCGGGGAGGGCCAGGAGCTGAGCTCAGCTGCTCCTGGTGTGGAGAGAGGCTCTTGTGGGGTAAACAAGCCAGGTGAGGGTGGAGGAGAAGGGGGTGACCTGAACAAGGAGCTGTCCGGGGCAAATGGGCACGTGGTGGAGAGCGATTTTGGGCAGGATGAGGCCCTGGGATCTGTTGGTGCCTGGGCTCTGGTGCTGCAGCACTGAAGGTGACACAGGGTCCCAGGGGCAGCCCAGAGTCTCCTGTTCAGACCTTTCAACACTGGGGTTTGGAACCAGGGAACGCTGTTGCTGCAGGTGCCATGTTGTGTCTATGATCTCAGTTTTGGGAAGAAGGGTCATCTACAGCAGAGGGGCTTTATCAGAGCTCAAGATGCGTAACAGGCAAAGAATGTCAGTGGTTACAGCTGGAAAGAGGCCAGGGCTTTAAAAACAAACAGGAAAAAACACTCACCCCAAAATTTCTGCCATCTGTCCCTTTGCTCCACATGTTCATCACCTTGATCCTATACAGAAGAAAGAGGGAATTAAGGGCTTCTAAGTGGCAATGATTCAGAACATAATTCTAAAAAGGATTGCAGATAAGATCAGGGTTACTCCTTATGTGTAGAACAAAAGGAATTCTTCAGCTTTTAGCAAACCTGAGAAGTTTTTTTAAAAGACCCTTGATTCTAAGAATATCTTGGTCACGTCATTAATGCTAATATTTTCTTGCTTTAAAAGGGTCAGAAAACCTGCTGTTAATTATAATTGAATTATAGAGTTTTAATGTTTCCTTGGCTAATTTACATGCCATGTTTTCACAAAGGTTTTGGAGTTACAATTAATGGTTTTTTCAGAGAAATGTTATCTGCTGTTAATGAGTTCACTGCATGAAAAATTTGAGCTTTTTTAGTTAGAGTCAATATTAATATGTTAAATATCAAGTGGACAGAGAAAACTATGAGCTATGGCAGTCAGCCTTTGAGCACTGTGATGGACCTTGCATGCTTTGTGAATATTTCTCTGTAGAAGAAGGGAATCCTTTAATTTTGCAGTTTGTCCCCACTGGACTTGCACCACAGCATCTTTCAGTGTCGGGGTTGATTTAATACCCTGTGCTCTGTTTATGTGGAGTTGCCAGTGATGTGAAACACTTGGATCTTCACTCTTTCTGAATATTAAACACACACAGAGGAGCCTGCAGAAGAGTTTGACCAGAGAAGAAACAAATCAGAAACTACCTGTGCAGGGCAGGTGTGTCTCCAGCAGGAGCCAGGCAGATGTGCTGTTTGCAGTTTCTTGTAGTGGTCTAGAGTAGTGGAGATAGTGTGAGGAGAAATTATGGGTGCATTCAGATGGATTATTTGCTTTTTTGGTTTTTTTTAAAATTTTTTGTTTGTTTGTTTGTTTGGGGTTTTTTTGTTTTTTGGGGTTTTTTTTGGTTGATTGGGTTTTTGGGGGGTTGTGGTTCTTTTTTCTTTTTTAGTAAAGTATGAATGAATGACCGATACAATGTGAAACTGCAAGGTTTCATTTTAAGTAAACTTAATATTGTCTAACTGAAAAAAAATTATGTTTTCAGAGTGTTTTCATATTTTACAGTGTTATTTGTTGATGCATAACAGTTGTTCTCTTTTCCCCCAACGTTTGAAACAAGGCTGAAACAAAGTCTACTTCTAAGTGACTTCTTTTCCAAAAAGCTGCTCATTTTCACACCTTCTTGACCTTTGGGCAATTATAAAGTTATTAAATGCTTGATTTTGTTCAGCTGATTCTTTTTAGTGTGATTTAAGGTCAGTGCTAGCCTTGTCTGCTCCCCAGGGGGATGTTCAGGATCTGTTTGGTTTTCAGGTGTACACTGTGTGAATCACTGTGTGCTGAAAGAAATACCTATTTATCAGGTTAATAGAAGAATAGTTAAGAGTTTAAGAGCTGAGGTATGTCTTTGTTGTTCTAAGACTATTAAATCCCTAAAAAACAGAGTACTTTTTCCATCAGATACAGTGTTAACTACATTTCATAAAATTACCTTTTTCCAACAAGATGTTTTGTTATTTGCACTCGTATGCACGTTTAGTTTGTTTTTATTTTAAGGGCATGCTTTCTTCATTGTATTTGGCTACTCTTTAATTGAAGTATTTACAATATAGTTATTTTTGTTATAGTGAACCATTTTATTGTTTCAGAAGTGAATGAATCATATATTCTGGGTTATTTTTTCCTGGCAAATATTTTTCTTTAATGGTTACTCAGGGCTAGCTGAAATTGTACGGATGAATAACACTTGAAGTACGGCATCTGATTCATCATTTCAGATGTTACAGGGAAAAACCTTGTGGAACTATATATATATATATATATATATATACACATATATGTCTTTTTACTTGCATTATCTGAACAGGGGACTAGGGGCTGTGTAGCTGTTGCAGGGCAATGAAATAATGCTGCTTCTTGAGTTTGTTGTTTGCTCTGACTTCACCTCCATTTCCTAAAATCCAGGATTTTGTTGTTTCCCAGGTTTCTGTCCTCTCTTGTCCCCCCTGGAAGAGCAGGCACTGGCTCTGCAGCTCAGCCTCCAGAGCTGTGTTCCCTTTTTGAGGGCAGAGTGTTTGCTGTGGGGCATGGGTGGATGTTGTCATGGGGGAAGGGGTTGGGGGAACAACCTCTGCTACTCTGCAAGGCAAATGCAATGAATGTTTAATTTTGGCAACAAATGCAGCAGAAGGTGGAGTGGAACGTGCTCCTGGTGAATGGTCTTGGCTTGTTGGATCTCGGTTTGTGTCTGGCCTCCCAAGGCAGTCCCAGGTGGAAGGGCCCAGGTGCACTGCCTTGACTCTCAGCATCAATTCAGCAGCCAGATTTCAATGATACACATGGGGAAGTGTCTCCACAGCCCCTGAGAACAGAAGAATGTCAATACTCCATGCTTTTTGTTAGCCGAGCATCCATTCTCATATTTTTGTTGATTATACTGAGGTTTAAAATATTTAGAAGAGTATCAAAAGAGCATTCTCATATTTTTGTTGATTATACTGAGGTTTAAAATATTTAGAAGAGTACCAAAAGAGCGTCTAATAAACATGTGTTTTTGTGAACACTGTGTGTGAAACCTGAAAAGAGCAACTCCGGGTTTTTTTGCATCTGTGTAACTGGTTTATGTAATCTGGAATGTAAAGACTTTAGTTCTAGTAGATTTTGTATAGGCATAAAGCTATCCTACACAAATGTTTTTTTCATATGTTTCCCAGATTCACTGTAGGGAGGTTTAAGAAAACCCAAGAAAACAACACCAAACCACAAAAAAACCCCAAAATGACAAAACCCACCCAACTCTCCCCATATTTTCTCTGTTGCCCCTCCCCTAAGCTTCTGTCCATACAAATATTTATAAACAGCAAGTAATGCACTTTCTTTTACATGCACAGAGCCCTGGGGAAGATGAGGAAATGTTTTAGTATGTGTGGGGCGTTTAATACTTTGTATTGCTCTGATTTGTCTTTCAAAGGGCTGGGGAGGCCTGCCTAAAAAACTAGAATACACTCCCTGTGATTTTATATTACCTTTGTTTAAACAGTCAGACCTCTACCTCTGGAGCTCAGGAATTCATGGACAGAATGACTAGAACAGTAAATATGACTTGAAAAAAATGCGGTTATTGGATAAACTGGGGCGAGCCCAGCTGCTGAGGATAAATTGATTTTGCTGTTGCTTTAAATCTGTGATGTGTTGGTATTTTGGCAGAGTAAGAAAAACAAGGATATTAGAAAGTAATTTACTGCGCTGGGATTAGTAAGGAGGGCTGTGTTTCTGTGGCTGGGGCTGCTGGAGATGTGTCTGATAAACAGGACGAGGTCTAGTCTGACAGCTGGCAACAATAGCTTGTGCTCCGAGTCAGGTGTACTAAATTAGCAAATCTATTACAAGGCTACAGGAGAAATCTCACAGAAGACAAGCCTTGTAGGCAGAAGTGCTGCCAAATGGGAAATGATTCATCGTCTCTGAATGGGATGAGCACTGAGCAGAAGCAGTTTAAACCTCAGACTGCTTTGGCTCGTAAACCACCAAATACGCGATTAACACTTTATCTGCTCCAATGCCGTGGCTTTTATTGTCTCCTGAAGAACAGTCTCTGTTTAGGAGCAAAATCTGTGAGACTCGTTTGTTTGTTCTAATCGCTCTTTTGTAAGTTTGAATGTATATAGGTAATTTTTTGGATTTTAGGTAAAATGACAAAATGTTTTGTGCATTCTAAAAAACCCTCCTGCCCTGTGACCCTTCAGCAGCAGCACCTTTTAGTGGGGACAGTTACCTTTCCGTGGGGACAGTTACATGGCACAGCTCCCTGCACTGACTTAGTGTAGTTCATCTGCTTATTTTTAGTGAAAATACATGATTAGCTGAAGATGGAGTTTAATGGAGGATGCTGCTTCCAAGGCAATCACTGCATTTTGATTTTTAGGATTTGAAAAACTTGCATCACTTTAACAGTGCAAATCAGTCTACAAAGCTGAAAGATGAATAGGAAATATATTTGTGAATTCTTAAATTTAGTTAAGGCAGGAAGGAGGTACACTTTACAAAGCTAAATGAAGCAATGTAAAGGGGAAAATGCCCGTGCCCTCTTTGTCTCCATATGAGAGTTTTGTATCAATTTTAGTGTGTTTCTGGTCTTATTTTAGTATAAATTGTCATATTGGCTCTAACATACATAGATGGTAGAGAAACTAAAGGAATTAGGTCATTGGGAGGTGTTTTGTATTAAATAATTGAGATGTAAGAAGAGATTTGTGAGAGGAAAAAATATTATACTTGGAAAGTTAATATATTTGTTTAGCAAATAATGATATTTGGGTGCCCTGGAACAGCACTCAGTTAGCAGTTGAGATATCCAAGGAGCAGCGTGTCTACGAAATGCATGTAAAGATTCCTCTGGAAAATTGGTTTATAAAAGTACTATATAAATTGTACTGATTCGACTAAATGATCTAAGCAACTTGTGTAAAACCTAAGTAAAACAAAAACAAGGCTTTCCTGTAAATTGCCTTACTTCAGTTGAAATGAATTAGATTGCTCATTCAGTTGGTTCATCTTTGTTCAACGGGAGCAACTTCTTAAACTGTTTGGATTTGTTCTGTAGGACACATCTGTTTGAGCAGAGAAACCAAACTGAACCTGTCCATATTAAAGGACTGCAATAACTCAATCAGTTTATAAATGGTGTGGTCTAATGATGTCGTGGAGATGAGGCTCCTTGGCTGTGTGATGGAGATGAGACTGCACTGAGGTGTACGAGGGTTGGAATGATGTTTGAATGCTGACATTGCCTTGGGTTCCATCTGTGCTGCCTTTAAACAACTGGAGCTCTCCCCAGGTAGGTGATGCTGCATTTCTGCAGATGCAGACAGAATTCCATCACCAGAGGCAGGAGCTCAGTAACCAGGTGAAGGTGTGTACAGTCCACACATCTTCCAGCCAACTCTGGTTTATTCTTGGCAGGAGACAAACTCGAGATTCAGAGAGAGAGGCAACTTCCAGAGGCGAAAGCATCCCACTAAAACCAATTCTCAAAAAAAAAATGTTAATGTAGGGATATCGTGCTTGAATATTTCAACTGTTCTAAATAAGAAAAAGGCAGGATCCACATACTGTCAAGGAGACAGAATGTCTGAGGTTGTGGATATTGATGATAATGCAGGAGGATGTAGGAGTACATCACTCATCTGTATTTCCCCATATAATGTCATTTCAGTAGATCAGGTGTAGTAATAAAACAAAATTCTGGTGAACTTAGAGTTTAGATTAAGGGCAGATGCTTAATTAATGATTTTGGCTAGTGATGATATCAAAATCATGCCCCTCTGAACTCTTTAGCATTGTTTTACTTGGAGGATTATTTTTTGTAAATTACTTAAACATATATATCTGAAATGCCAGAATTTTTTTTTCTCCCTAACAAAAGTTGTTGCTGGAGCTTTTGTCATGAGTTAGGAATTATTTCTTAAAAAAGCACCTGACAATCCTTTTGTTAGTGCTGATAAAATCAATATTTACAGCATTTTGCTAGAGTGGCATGGGAATTACTCGTGAAGGGTAAATTAATGTCCATGCTTTTGAGGTCTTTTTTTTTTTCTTCTTGGTTCTTTTCTGTGCACCTCTTCCCAGAAAGGGATCCCCAAGGATCCTGTCTGCAGCCAGAGACTGAGTTTGGAGACTTCCTGTTCAAATCGCACGTGTGGCCATGTCCTGACAGCAGCGGCAGCGCAGCCTGGAACGCTGCTGGCATCCACAATTGCTGACACCCAGGAGGCTGACTTAGCTGCAGGTGCCTCTTGTCTGAGCCCTTCTTAAAATTCAGGGCATTTTTGTCCGGTTGGTAATTAGATCCTGAATTTCTTTTGTTTTTGCCTCTACTCCAGCTCATTCAGAGGGTGGAGAGTTTTACTGCAGTGAAACAAATCCAAGGGCTCTGCTCCTTGCTGGCACAGTGTTCCCCAGCACGTTTTCCGAGGTGCATGAAATACGTCAGACAGAGCTATCATTTATTTCTCCCATTGGCTTTTTCCCCCCACTCCAGTTCCTATCTAAACAAACTGAGAAATAAATGGGTGAATTTCCATGTTACCTTTTTTATTTGCCCATCAGAGGAAAGATCCTGTGCTCTCTTAAGTATTTTGCAAGTTGATAATTTTGGATTAATTGCTTCCGTCTTGGTTATAAACTAACTCTGGGATTGCAAACAAGTCTTTAAGGATTGAGGTAAGATTTTTAGCACAATGATTCTAAGAGTTTGAGATAAGAGTAACCCCCCTTTCTTTTCCTGAGCCCTTAAAAACTATTTTATTCTTGTATTTCTTGGATAATTGAATTAGAGTTTACTTCACTCACACTTGGATATAAAAACCACCTCTGCAGTTTGAGATTAGTTAATCTTGGTAATGTTACTCTGAAGTTTTTTTTTAATGGGCTATGTTTTAATACTGCAGAAGGGTAAAAAAAATTGAGAATCTTACAGCAAATATAACATCAAAGCTGGAGGGTTCTTTTACCTTTTGAATGGATTTGTTTCCCACCCTGATTTTGTTCACTGGAATACAATTTTGTACTTGTTACCCATGTGAGAATCAGAAGGGATAACTCTAAAATTGGTCTGAAAATTGATCTTTGGTGACTTTTTCTTTTTGAGTATTCTGCTGGCTGTTAGTCTAAAGCTGTGCTGTTCCCCCCACCCAAGTGACAGCACAGTTTTGAGGCACTGGAAGTGGTGTCTGTGTGGTGACTCCATGGTGCAGTAGTGGTTGGTTTTTCAGATGTTGAAAAATAGGTGAGATGGGAGGGTTAGGCCATTTTGGAGGTGGGTGGAGATGAGAAGTGGAATTTATAGTGAATGAAAGTTATGCATTAGGAACATCCTGGCTGGTCTGAGAGGCTCCATCCACACTGAACGAGGAAATGCAGATACTCCCAATAGCCTTTATTTTCTTTGTTTCCCACATGTTATTTCTGCTCCTTTCTCACTGAGCTGTGGCTGGAGCCCTAATTTACACAGAGCCCTGATGAGGATGGTTTGTCTTGTATCATTTTGCTTTAATTCACACACTTGGTATGCACCTAAAAAAAAGCAAAACAAACCCAACTTTTTTTCCATCTGCTTACTCGATTTAACTTTAATTAACGTGAATCTTCATAAAAGCGACTTGTGAACGTTCCTGGAAGGGTTTGCAGTGCCTGGGGAGCGCTGCTATCTTCATTGCAGAAGTGGCAGCAGAATTTCTTTGCTTCACCTCTTGAGAGGCGTATCAAATAAACTGGACACATGAATAGGGTGGGTGACGTGTGTGGCAGCGAGCCCATCGCCCAATGAATCTAGGAAATGTGAATGCATGAGCTGCTCGAAGGAAGAATTCAATGGTCGGGGGGGTTGTGTTTTGTTTTACTTTTGGCTTGGAGTGGAGTGAGGGAGGAGAAGTGGAAAAGGAAGCCTTTTGTTTACAGTGAAACAATGCTGTGAAGTAGACACGGTGATGTAAAAACAGGAGTCTAAACACGGCAAATCTCGGCAGGCTCCATCTGGCCGCGGCCACGAGCCACTCAACCATCCCCAGCACAGACTGCTGGAGTCTGGAGTCGCTGCCGTGCCGTCCTTCCCTTACGGGAATTTCAAATAGCCTTCAAGACTGTCTCCCAGAATTTTATTATTGCATGAGATGAATGATTTATCGGCTTAACTGTTTCTGTCCAGTGATGCATTGCATCTTTGTTCTTCTCTCTGATAAATGGCGTGATGTTTCCGTTTGGAATTTTAACCTCCATACTACGCGCAAGTTTTGTGGGTCTGGAATTCTAAATCTAGTCACAGCACAGCCTGTTCTTGGGGAGAACTTAGACTGAATCTGCTGAAAAGAAAGTGTACTGGTTTTGTGTTAGGTTCTGGCATATTTTGCAGAAGTTTAAATTATATTGCATTATTAGGGCATTTGTCACTTCTGGATATCCATATTGCTGTTTGGTGTTTGAGTGCTGGTTATTTTGGGTTTGTCTGTTTAGTCCCACAGGAATAATTCTGATTTGTTGAGTCACAGGTTTCTAACTGACAGTGCTTATGAATGTGTGTGATCCTTGGAAATGGGTATCACTTTACATGTATATTAAGGATTTAGCATCTGGGTTGTATTGAAGTTGAACTTACAGAAATGTGTTTATGGGACAATTCAGAATTGTAACAATTAGTAAAGTAAATTCTTGTTAAAAGTGCTTTTCCAGTACTATGTTTATACTAATGCATATTTTAATAGAGTTTATTTCTGTTTGGACATCAGTCTAGCAGTGATGCTTTTATATGTCACTTAGAATATTTTTTTGCAACCTGACATGTTAGTATTAAATAGCACTCTAAAAATCCGTTAGTACTTTTGCATTGTTCTAATGCATATTCTTAGTAAGAGTTAGAATTGGTGCATGACTCTAAGTTTGTATTCAGTTTAAACGAGGCATATAGGTGTGTAAGAGAATCAGAAACTTTTCTACCAGAGCAAGCTGTGGATGTACCTGTGAGGCTGTGCCTGTTGGGGAAATCCCCATCCCTTCCAAGCTGTCCTGGCTCCCATAGGTGGGGAGCAGAAGGGATCGTGTGATGCAGCTCCTAATTCCCATCAGACAAAGCTACCCCGGTGCAGCAGCCTGGTGATGTGTTTGGGGTGTCCCTGGCTGCTGCCCTGCAGCTCTCCTGCTGCAGAGCCAGGGATCCAGGGCTGGTGGGGAGTGTCTGCCGTGGATCTCATCAAGCAGAGTGTGTCTGCAAGCAGCATCAGCCTGTCCAGTGTCCTTGGGTGACCTGGGCTCCCTGGGCTGGCGTATGGCACCTGCACCTCCGTGTGCTGCCGCTGCTGGGCCCTGGGAGGATGGAGTTTGGAGTGTTAATGCTGAATTTCACAATGAACTATTGGGGAAAACAGTGATCCTGCCATCCTCTGGGTGTGTGCGTGTTTTGTACTGCTCTCGTTTAGAGCTCATTGGGTTATTCTGAATTTCTGGTGCTTTGTGAGACCCAGAAAGGGCAGCTGTAAGTAAAACAGGGCAGCCTGGAAGCAGTTGTGCGTGTACTTCCAAGAGAAGTGCTTTTTTGTGTTTTAGTTCTGCATTTCTGAGTGTGCTTTGGGAAATGGAAAAGCTGAATGTTTAAGGAGAAGATTGTGTCTCTGAAAACTGAAGGGGGTGGTAGCTGGTTATTTTGGTGTACTGGTGGCAAAATCTGCTTTTAAATTTAATTTTATTTTTAATAAAATAAATTTCTGGAGCTGCAAAACAGGGAGGAGGAAAAGCCATGAAAACACTGGGGATGTATTTTGCCTTTAGAGCTGCAAGGGTAAAGGGTATGGAGTGCGCTCCTCCAGCACAAGTGCAGGAAGGGCAGCCTGGCTCATCTCCCTGCTCCGCAGCCATGTGCTTCTGCCACTTCCTCTGCAGCAGGTTTGGGGATGGCGTGACTGCACGATAAGGCTGTGCAGCTCTTGGAGCCGGTGCTGAGCTAATCCGTCTCCCCAGAAGGTTAATTTTCTGTTAAGCCACTTCAGCTTCCTGCTCTACCTTGCGTCCCTGTGCAGGCTGGACCTGCTCTGGGCAGAACAGCTGCAGCCCCTGTGCTGTTGGGTGCAATGTGAAACCTTGCAGCGCGCTCCCATCGCTGATTCCATCCTTGCAATCATGGGCAGCTGCTGTGTTCTCAGCCTTTTCGTGCTGCCAGACCTTGACTCCAAACCCTGTGCACCTGGAAAACGCACTGTTTGTTAGGTTTACCTGTCTCTGTGTGTCCCTTCTGGATGATAATCAATTGCGATCTTTTAAAAAGCAGCAATTTCATTAAGTGGAAGTAAAATCCTAGTTTTACAATTATGTTCTGTCACATTTTGTTCATCTGCACAAAAAGCACCTTTCGAAGGAAATGGAACCTTGAAAAAAGAATTCTCAGAGAGATTTAACTGTAAAATAAAACTTAATGTGAATAGTTGGGGTAAACAATTTTGTTTCAAAACCTTAATTGAGGAAGTTATTACCTCAACAGCTGTATTTGCAAAATCCATACAGCATTATTTACAGTTCTTTGTTCAATAAATAGTTGGAGACCTCCTGTTTTATATCTTCCCATGTGGGAATTCAGGCAGGTCCAAGGAGGGAATGCAAGCAGAAAAATACAAGTTTCTCATGAGCGTGCCAACAGTTGAAGAAACCAGGAGGAATTTGTTTGAAAATGTTTAAAGTATTGAGCCATCCTGCTGGAACCTGTGCATGGTACGCTGTTTGCCTGTCACAAATGGCTCTTCTAAACGAAATAAGTGAATTTACAACGAGTTTTGTACTATGTGGAGAGAAGTACGTCATGTCAGCCTCAGGTTCAAACACCCGAGCAATTTCTGGGTCCCAGGGGCAGCAGTGAAGGCGAGGAGGGGCGTGAGTGTGGCTTCATTTGCCTCCCTCCCTCTCCCTCCCCCAAGCAGGCTCATTCCAATCAGCAGTGTAATTGGAATGCAACCACAGTCTGGAGGAGGAAGGGGAATTTTTGGCAAGGAGAGGCAGAGCAGTTGGGAGCTTTATTCAGATTAAAGCATAGACGACCATTCATTATCAGTACAACACACATTAGCAACAGCACAGCATTGTGTTTCTACAGCTGGGACTTATTTCAGTGATTGTATTGCCCCTCGTAGAACATGCAAACAACTGGGATCTGATCGCAAAACCCAGTGCTAATGGCTTTCAGTAAAAGATGGTGTTTCTGTAGGGGAAGAAAGACTTGTCTTCCAAATGAGCCATTGTGGTAAAAATTGATAGGCAGCCTGTCGCTCTCCCGTGTGTTACATATGTTCTTGAACAAGTGCTTTTTCTGGAAGGAAAACCCTTGGGGAAAGCAAAAACCAACAGGAATTCGAATGTTAAAACTGTTGGTTGGATTCAGAAGGCTGAACTTGTACTTCTGTGGTGATGACACGTGAAAAGCCAGAAGATTAGAAAACATAATCTTAGCTTTGGAGCGAGTGCTTTCCTCCCCATAACCTCGGGGCTGTCTGTTGACACAGTGTTGGTTCTGATGGATGGCTGACATGGCATGGGGGGTTCTACTGAGCCACATTCAGATTTAAACATCTTGATTTTGTGTCTCCTCTGCTGCTGGTGTGCTCACTTCCATGGACTTCCATGGTTATTTTTATTTTCTTACCTGTCTTCCTTAATCTTTCTTTGATAGTATTGGTGTGTCTCAAATACACACACTTAAAAACTACTTACTTAAGGTGGCTTAAGCACTATTATTTTTCAACATTGGAATTTCAAGACCAGTATATTTCTAGCGGTAGCCCTAAGGTGCTTGTATCTCATGCTGCTGGGTGCAAACACATTTAAACCTTTTCATTTGTCATAAATCAGGAGTTGCAGGATAACAGATTATAACTGAGAGTGTACAAACACGCAGGTAATGTAACACTAAAACCTACCTGTGGGGTAAGGTCGTGCTGTTCCTGTTTTGCAGGTGAATGTGGTGACCAAATTGGCTATGAACAGTTTGATATAGGCTGGAAACACCCAGGAGGGTTGAATACACAGCCCTTAAATATCCAAGCTCCTCGAATTCACACAGCACTTTCTTTCCTTCTCCCGTTGCTTCCTCAGCACTCATTGTGGTGTCACCCAGCCTTTGGAGGTGAATGGATCCTTGAGAGCTCTGAGCTCCTGTCTGAGAGGTGGTGATTCTGTGAAATCTCATAGATCTTTATCACTTCGCACTTGTTTTCAGCACAAGCTTCCTCCACTGGAGCTCTCTCTTTCCCCTTCATGGGCTTCATGTTCTTCCCTCTAACTGGGGAGACCTGGTGTTACTAATATACTTATTATTCTGAAATAAACATAGGTTTTAATACTTACAAAAATAGTGGTAATGAATAATGTAGGATATCTTCCCTAACAACAGTTTGATGTCATTAAAAGTTTGATTTTTCTGTAATGATGGTTCCAAAATAAGCAGCAGTTGTAACAAGAGTTCTTCAGGAACTAGCAAAAAGAATAAACAGAATTCAGAAAATGAGGGAGAAATATTTATCTTTCTATAAAATTCACCTTTCAAAAGTCATAGTTCCTTTAAATTTTTATGTGAGTCCAACCAATTATTCACGCCTCTATAATGGTATGCAAATTGTAATACCTAACACTAGTTTTGGGCTTTGGGGGTACTAGATATTTTGCATTTACTTGCAATAGTTAAATTATTTTTCAGTAAACCATTTTTGTCAGTCACAGGAGTAATAAATCAGAAAAAGGAAATTGGCAAAAATGATCCACTTAATTCTTACTTTTGAATATTTGTGGACCATGCAGCAAAGCTGTCATAGAAGGAGACAGTGTAGCTTATAATAAGCTCTTTCCATGTTTCTGTGAGCTGACCTGAGTAGCATATGTTAGAATGAGATCATAAAGCATGATAAAAAAATATTTAATGTATGTATAGTATGTAAAATTGATGTGCTGTTTGTCTTGGCACGTGTATATTGGAATATGAATGTTCTCTTTTCTGTAGACTACCCAGGAAGTCTGTAATAAGCACAAAACATAGCAATCCATTGACTCACTGATAGCCTGCAATGAATACTTTATCTACACATGTGTGCTCGCAGCCATTAATGTCATTTGATGATGCACTTATGGCACAACACACCCCCCTCTGCTTTTCCCAAGCCAAGGTCAATATATCCAGCCATTGCTTTGCATTCTAGTGCAAGTTTAAACAGCTTCACTTTTTGTTTCCAGATATTTGTAGTAAAAAGTGCCTTACAACAAGCACATACAAATAATAAATAACTTTCTGCAGTGCCCTTGTGCCTCCCGAGGATCCATTAGAGCTGAGAACAGTGTGCGTTGGGTCCAGATCCATCAGCGCTTTAGCTTGGCTTTGTCGAGCGAAACAAATCTCCCTGTGCTTCTTTCTGCTTTTTGAATCTTTAGCTCAAATTGAACCTAGGATAGAGGACTCAAAGATAATTAGGTCCCGTGAGTTTTGTGAGAATCATTGCCTGGATAAAGAGGAGACCCTGGCAGTGACCTGAAGTGAGAGGAAAAGCTGCAGCAGAGATCCTTTGCTGCTGGACCTTGGGAGAGCCTGCGTGGGAGAGGGTCTGTCAGAATGCCCAGTGGGAAAAGCCTCAGCCACAGCCTTCAGTCAACCTGAAAACATAAATCCATAGGAAACCAAACTTCCTTCGTTTTTATTCTCAAGGAGCTATTAATCAGTTGGTTATCAGAATATTCAGAGCAGGTTTTAATACAGTGTTGAAACCGTTAGAAAAGTGGAGCATAAACTCTGGTACTTTTCCCACCAGTGGGAAAAGTTCTGTCCACAAGAAGTCCTGAGATAGATTAGAGCTCTGTGTGTGGAAGATTATTTCACTTTGAGTTGAGCTGGTTCTCCTGGGACCTGGGCTTTTCCACCTAGAAATACCTGGCAGAGAGGGTGTTGTTCATGGAAGGTTCCTCAGCGTCTCTCCTGTTTTGTTAACCTGACAAAGCCAGAGTGGGTTGACATCTGACTTGCCTTAAATGTGGTTACTAGAGAGGGAAACGTTGAGCCAAAAACATTAGTTTGTTCACTCATGGCTAATTGTTGGGGAAGCAGTTATTAGTCTGTGTGCTCTGCGTGTGCCCAGTCTTATAAAAATGAGACTTTGCTTAAATCGCACTGGCAGGCTTGCTTTGCTTTTGAAAAGCAGTGTTTGTAATTAGTTAACCTTGCAGTTCCTCTCCCAAGAATAGCTGAACCTCTTTTGTCTTGGACATGATGCAGTTTCAGGAGCACCCTGTGTGGCTCGCTGTGCTGTAGATGAATTTTGACTTAACTATTGGATTTAAAGCCTTTGGCTTCATTTGACACTTCCCCTTACTTGTAATGGGTGAAACGGTGACAATAATTATATATTTTTTAATGTATTTTTTTTAATTGCCATCTATGTAAGCATCTGTTTTACTTGAAGCTTTTCACCACTAGATGAAAGGTGGCTGGTGAGCAGTAACCTACTGCAGTTCTTGGGCAGGTGATGTCTGTTGTGTTATCAGTCATCTGAGGACATTCTTGGTGTAATAAAACCCTAAGGAGCTGCAAAAGCACTTTTCTCTTACCTGGTTTTTTTCCAAATACCTTAAGGTTGTTTTCAGTGTTCTGATAGAGTAGACTTTAAATTGCTGAGCATGTGCAAGCCTTCGGTAACTGTGGGTTTTTATTACACCGTCCCAAGAACTTTATTTGATTTGTGGGGCAGTGATGTGACAGTCTCTTTCCTACGTGTACTTGCACACTGGGTATCAGGAATTCTTAAAACCTTTGGCTCTCTTTTGGTGTTTTGCTACTGTTGACTGTTTAGATTAGAATTACTGAATTAAAATCCCTTAAATGGAACTCTGCTTTAGGATTCCAGTATATCTTTGAGTGGAGAGAAATTATATATATTGCTTTTATCACCTTTTAAAAAAGCCAGCAGCTAACAACCTGGAACCAGGCACACCTTTCCAGGCTGACAGTATTGTTAGCAGCCTCTTTCATCAAACAACTGTGCTGGAATTTTCCTGGGAGCTTTCAGGGGATGTTCTGTGACTCCCTGTAGCCATTGATAGGCATCTCCATGTGTTTCGTGGAGCACCAGAATTCCTTAGACCTGAGCAGAGTTGTAGCTAGATTTGACAGTGGTGGATTCCTGTGGAAAGCAGCTTCATTAAAATCAGCGTCTTGATGAATGTAAAAACTGGGGAAATGTTAATTCCATTATTTAGACTCCCCAGGGTGGCGATTCTCTGCCCTGGCCGTGGAAATCTCCGTGGGAGTGCTCATGGACTGCCTCTGCTTGCTTTTACTGAGGCAGAAATTGGGAGGCAGGAGCCCTGCAGGGTCAGTGGGAGGTGTTCTGGGGGCAGAGGATGACCAATGGTGTTTGGGTTTGGGTGGTGCTGTGGGATGTGATTATTGCCTGCACTGCTCTGTCTTTGCACTTCCTGGCAGTAATAAATATTGGCGATCTCATAGGAAAAATATGCCAGGGAATCATATAGTGAGGAATCTCCTGCAGCATCAGGTTCCAACCAAATAACTCTCCCCACTCCCCTTTTTTTTTTTTTTTTTTAATACTAGCTGTGGGAATTCGTGCTTTTGCTCAATCCCCAAGAATCCTTTTGTGTTATCAGTAAATATTTTAATGTTTCACAGGGGAATCTAATATTTCCTGCTTACTAAACCTGTGATAATAGATAAGCATAGTTAGTTGAGCACTGGTGCAGTTTGTGAAGAGAAATCTTCATTGTGTACCTTGGCACCTTTATATGAAAGTTGTCCCTTTTGACCTTTTATTTATTTATTTGTTTATTTAAATTTATTCTCATAGGAGATTGTTTTCCCCTGCCTATTTTTAGTTGACAAATGCAAATGTTCCTCCCTTTTCATTTAAACAAACAAACAAAAAAAGCCTGAAACAATTATCAGCTGCTACAAATAAAAGATATCTTCGGAACCATCAAAACTCTGGCTTTAGAAGTGAGCGTGCTCCACCCAAATGCTTTTCAGGTAAAGCCTTTTATCACGCAGGAGAACAGAAGAGCCTTGGCTGCCTGGTGCTCTGTTTTTCTGACCCAGGAGGCTCTTGCTGAGCTCTAGAACTGAACATGAGCCCTGCCTGTGTCCCAGCACTCACTGTGCTGAGCCAGCCAGAGGGCGGCAGGTCCCTCTCTGGTGAGCTCACAGTTGGCAAAACAGCTGAGAAAAAAAAAATAAAAAGGACATGTGAAACTCTTGCCTGGGGAAACCACGACCATCTCACTCCCACTGTAGTCTGCCTGCAGGTGGATTGCCAAAAGATGACACTTCTGGCTCAGCTTTCAGGAATTAATTTACATGATCATATAAACCATGGAGGACCACAGTTCATTTATGTTCATTTTATTTTAAGCAGGATTTTCTGGAATGCTGGACAGGTAAAATAATTCTTTTTTTTTAAGTTGGCAATCAGTAACTTAATTTTGTATTTCTGTTTTTCTTGCAGTACTGTGTGCAAAAAACTTGGTGAAAAAGGACTTTTTCCGTAAGTAGCTGTTCAAGTTTTATGCATTTATTTATAAATAAATATTATTCAGGTTCTATAGTCCAGTGTTTGCATGTGATCATTCTGTTAAGATATGTGTAGTAAGGGAGCTGAGGGAGCTTTGATGTTTTATTTCAGGGCTTCTAATATTTTCTTAGGTGGCTCATCACAGGATCGTAATGATAATTAAAACACTGACACACTCTCTCTGTTTTTATGGGAGTGGGAAACAAATTTATCCACTCAGGCAAATTACATGTTTTTCAAAATTAGTATCATGCATTCATTAAGATGTTTTTCATACAAGAACTTTTTGTCGAGCAAACAGATGTACTCCTTAATTCTTAATAATCACCTCATAATACTGATGCACTCTGAAATTATATTTGAATTAATTTTAATAATGTTTTGAAAGAAGTGCTGTGAAGTAGATGAAGGAGGCAGAAAGGAATGCTATTGTCTGTGTCCTGCACACACTGATCACCTTCCTGTCCCCTCCCATCTGGGAGCAGGAGGAGTTTGGAAGAGCAGACCTGAGCTTTGGGAAGAAATTGAAGAGGGGATTATCCAGAATTATACTGGGATTTGTGATACTTCTAAACCTTCACTTACATCTGGATTTTTGTATTGATTGCAAGTTTGTGGGTGTTCAGCAGTTTGATCAAGGTCTGAAATGTGTGGTGCTGGATCACAGGTGTGGTTAGAGATTTCCTGAGATTCGCAGGAGCTGGCAGAGGAAGCAGGCAGATGAACCCAAGATGGCGAAAGGAGAGCTTTATTTACAAAAACCTCTTTATATATCCATTAATAACCTAGCAACTATTGGTCAGCAGGGAATCCACCTCCTAAAACCATTGGTCACAGCTGTACAACGCCTAATACCAAACACAGAGATTAAGAAAGTAAAAAGAATGCAGCTTATCTCTGTTCTCCCTGAGAAAGAAGAAAGATTTCTAAGACAGTGCAACTACACACAGGTGTCCCAAGGTGCTGTCCCTTGTCCCCACGTGCTTCCTGTGACACTTGTCCTGAGCCTGACTGGTGCTGAGTGCCCTGAGGAGGTGCAGCTGGCACAGAATTGCACCTCAGCACTGGCACTGGTGTGTGCCCACCCTGGTTCCTCCTGCTGGCTCCAGCACTGGCACTGCTGTGTGCCCACCCTGGTTCCTCCTGCTGCTGGCAGTGCTGCTGGCTCCAGCGCTGGAGGAGGGGAGGGATGAGTGTGAGGGACAAGGGACAGGAGCTGTGGCCTCGGTGGTGGCTCCGTCCCTCGGTGGCAGTGCTGCTCGGGGGCTGCTCTGCTCCTGCTGCTGTGCCACGCTGGGCTCTGGAGCTCAGCACTGATTTTGGGTGTTCAGATGAGCCTGTGCCCTGTGTCTGAGGCACTGAGCTGGCAGCAAACAGAGCACGATGCCAGCTGTGCACCAAGTGGGCCAAGCAAAAATTACCTGTTAGAGGCAATTCTCTGTTCTACCAGTATCAGCCAAAAGCATGATTGTGATTGATCTTAAATACAGAAAGAATGTTAATCTGTTGTCTCTGCCTTTGGCTTCTTTGTACACTGAGAATTTACTCAAACCTGAATTAGGAAGATTAAGATGTTCAGATTTTTTTCCCCAATGTGTTTGACTTACAAAACTTTTTCATGGTCTGTATTAGTGAAATAGATTGCTGATTTACCCATTTCCTGTGCTTAATACATCGTGTTATTCCCATTCATTAAATAGAGCTCTCATCTATAACTTAAAGGCAAATAAATCTTCAGATAAAAGATTTTAAAAAATAATTGTGCAATGATGAAGGGCTTCAAAGCATCCTGATCCACTTACTAGTTTTTTGGTTTTTTCTTTTCCTCCTCTTAGGACTTCCTGATCCCTTTGCTAAGGTTGTGGTGGACGGATCTGGCCAATGCCATTCTACAGATACTGTGAAGAATACACTTGATCCAAAATGGAATCAGCATTATGACCTGTAGGTGGTAACAGTGATAACCAAAGGTTTGAAGTGAAATCCTCTAAAGTACACAGCCAATGTCAGATGTTCATTATCCTGTCCTATGTACAGCTTGGGAACCATCCCAGAGTTTATTTTATTAGTGTGAGTGAAAAGTACATGGACCAAATCTCCGCTTTCCCATTTACCTCAAAATTTAAACACTGTGCTTGTTTTTTAGTGCTGCTGTATCCAGCATGCTTTCCATGGACTGCAGCATTGTTTTATTGTGGTATTTTCATGTTAACACTTCTGTAAAATGAAGCAAGTAATTGACAGTATTCCCCTCAAACTGCTCTCTTGTTGCTGTTTTTGTCTCTTGTGGTGCTGCAGTGTCTTTCTCTCTGTGTGCCTTTTGTTCAGTTTTCTCTCCTTTCTGTCTCTTTCTGTCCCAAATGTTGTTCTCACTCTGAATTATTGTTATCATCACTTGAGCACCTTTTGGTGCTTTTGAGCAGTAGGATCAGTATGGCACATATATGTCATGCTTTTCCTCTCTTTCTAAAACATAGAATATTCAGTACAATAGCAGTTATTAAAGCTTTTCTTTTTATGTAGGTCTCTGTGTTTGTGCATGCTTTATTTTCCTTCTCTTTTATTCTTTATCTTTTTTTCTTGGAATGAAAGATGAGGAAGAGAAATGAACTGTTTTGCCTCATTGTATTCTCCTGTTCTGATCCCTGACTTTTCCCCATGGCTCCATTCCCTGCAATATATTATTAGAAACTGAGCAGATTAATGTTAACTTTGGCCATCACCAAACCAAATCTGGTATTGGTACACAGACAATTTCTTGTCCCCCTTTTTCCCAGTGAAGAAAAGCAGCTTGATGGTCTCACAGCAGAATGTGGAAGACTGGATTTAAACTTATATTAATCTACTCCTTATTTGAATATCTGAGATGAAATATGTGAAGTCATTGTTCACTATGTGTTAGTGCAGGACACAGAACATTTTCTTCACTGCTTAACAGAATGTGGCAGTTTAGTGAAATAATAATAATATTATAGTTTTATTATCCAAACCCAGTCCAAGCTTACATTCTGCCTGTGTAATTTGCATTCATTAGAAAAATGTATATAAAACAAGTTTTAAGTTCATGTGTAAGGAATGGATCTCCTATTTAAAGAATTCTAAGTTAATTTGATTTCTGAAATGTTACTCAACCTATCAAAGTGTTGATTTGTACAGAGTGGAGGTTTCAGGCCTTTGCCCTTCCCTGTCCTCTCCAAGGATCAGAGCAGAGCTGAGGAGAAATCCCTGCACCCGAGCACAGGCTGCTAATTGTTTTTGAATTCAGTGCCTCTGTTAATGAGCATTACTGCCCAGCTTTGCAGGGATGGAAGGTGGGAAGTGCTGCCAGCATGGCCGAGGGCAAATCCTTCTGTGACCTTTGGCCAGCTGGGCAGGGACTCTCCTGCAGGAGGAGCGGTGGGCATCGCCTGGCACTTGAGCCACTGTGAAATTCTGTCACTTTAGAGTCCCCCAGGGTTGCAGGAGCTGGCCGAGAGAATTCAGGCAGACGAACCAAGATGGTGAAAAGGGAAGTTTATTTACAAGAAGCCTCTTTATATATTCATTAATATTCCAGCAACTATTGGTCAGCAAAGAATCCACCTCCTAAAACCATGGGTCACAACCAAATAACACCTAATACCAAACCCAGAGATTAAGAAAGTAAAAGAATGCAGTTTATCTCTATTCTCTGTGAGAAAGAACAGAAAGATTCTAGAACAGTGCAACTACAAAATTCTGTGTGGAGAATGGCACTGGTTCCATGTCTGCCCCAGGGTCAGCCAGTCTGGGGGGCTGTGGGACAGCCTGGAAGGGATGCTCAGTGCTCCATGGGCTGATGATGTGATTCCCTTCTGGAGAAAAGGACTTGGGAGATGAGGGAGGATGTTGATATGCAACCAGAGTAATGGAAAAAGCCAGTAAAATCTTCAGAAAAAATCCCTTTCTGGTTATAACTTGGAAGGAAGGATGAAGAGAAGGTATTTTTGGGTTGTTTTATAGAACAAGCCATGGCTGTATCTGGATACTGTATTGTCTTTCCAAGGCTGTGATTGCAATCCACAGCATATTATAAAAAGCAGAGGTAGAAGGGGTTTCTGGCAGAATGCTTTGCTTGTGCAGGTTTGAAGCATCCTGCTGGACTGTGGGAAGGAATTCAGACCTGTGTGAAGCATTTTTTGTGGGTGGTGGCTTGTTTCTTTCTTGTTTGGAGAAGAAGTTCCTTTAAAACATAGATTTTGTTGAATTAGTGTATCATTTTCAATATCAAAAACTTGTCCTGTAGGAAAAACTACTTTGATTCTGGCTGTTGAATTCCCTGATGGCAGAAGTATTTCTAATCCAGAGTAAAATTCAGTGTTGTGGCAGGCTTTGTTATTTGAAAATAATCCTTTCTCTCTCCACATTTTCTTCGTAATAATTTCACCCTTTTTGTAGTCTCACCTGTTATTCCTTACTCCATGGAAATGTATTTCAATTTATAAACATCAGTCACATAATCTTTACTTCCTATTTCAAATAGCAGTAAAAGATTAAATCTCTTTGCTGCAAGAACTCACTGCCTGGCTTTTACCTCAAGGTAATTTTTTACTGTATATTATACCCAGTGTCAGGTCTCAGGTTTTCATCTGCACCAGATCTTGAGATTATTTTTTCATGTATCATATGATGGCAGATGCAAATGGCACAGTCAAACGGAGCTGTTGTAATTTATTTATGCAATAATGTCTGAATTAAGTTGCTCATTCCAGGGGAATTTTTGTGACTTGCTAACCTGATTCAGCATAAGTAGATACTCCGTTGTATAAGAATTTTTTTAAAAGAGGAAAAGGGGGTTGGCTTTTGCCTTGTGTGGTTCTTAATTCAGATCTCAGTGTGAAAGGAAGTGGCTGAATGAGCTGCTTGGAATCTTCAGCCTCGATGGGTGTATGTGGAGAGGGGGAATCTGGGAGGCTTTCCAGAAAGAAATTGCCAAATAGTTGCTGTCTGGATGTAGTTTAATGTCAGTAAAATACCATGCTTGCCCTGGATGGATTCCCCTTCCCTGTTTGCAGTCTTGTTTGTGTTTTCCCTATTGTTCAGGCCTTTCCTCAGAGCTTTTGAATAACCAGACATGACACTTTCACAGACTTTCTTGCATTCAGAGCTAAACTTCCCAAACCAGCAATTCAGGAACTTAAATCCTCTTTTTCTCTTCCTTCCCCTTTCTTCCCTGGTGCAACAGCAGATCTCTCCTGCATTGCCCTGCCTGGTCTGCTCTGCACACAAATCTCATCCTCTCTCTGCCTCTGGGAGGTGTTTGTATCCTGACCTCCCCCAAATCTGCTTCTGCTCCCATCTTTGCTCCGTGCCCTTCAAATCCTCACCCCAGGCCCCAGCATGGACTCTTCTCCTTTGTGACCTCACCCAACTCCCCCAAATAACTCCTCCTCTTCCCAAAATCTCTCCCTGCAGGTCCCAGTGCTCTTTTGGTGCCTTCACGTCCTCAGGCTGCTGTGCTGCCCTGGCACAATCACTTTTCTCCCCCAGCCTCTGACTCCATTTTGCCTCATTATTGCTAACGATCCTGGATTTTTCTCAGGGAGAGAAGGCAGCAGCTCTGCTTGCTGCAGGTTTAGACAATCCCATAATAATCAACCTGGCAGGTCCTGGTGACCATCCCAGAGGCTCAGACACCCTTCAGTTCTGCCAGAGATGAGCAGTGCCAGGGAGGAAGTGAATGAAGAGAGGACCCCCAGTCTGAAGGCAGCTGGGAGCTCAAAGCAGAGCACTGTCACTGGATTAGAAAAAAAGTCAGAAATGGGAAAATGGAGAAACAAACCAAGAGATTTGTCCAGGTCATAAAGAGCGTCTGTGTGACAGCATGGATTAGAAGGAGGGAATTCCTGGCTCCCAAACCTGAGTTTTACCTCTGGATGCTGCATTTTTCTCTCTTTCTGGAGGGAGGATGTGATCAGGAATAGATGTGCTTTTTCAGGAATTTTTTTTTTCCACTTTCTTCATTCCACATTTCTCCAGCAAGCTGAACTCCTCAGGGAAAGTGACTATAATGCCATGGGAATGAAAATACACTTGGTACCAAATCTTCCTAAGTGGTACACAAAATGACAATTGTCCTTGCGTTTTCAGTTTTTACAACAATAATTTACAGGTCTCTAGTAAGGCATGAATTAGATTTGTTTTCTTAGAAGTGGAAGTGCTAAGAGTAGGGAAATTAAAATTTCTGAACGTGAATTTCTTAACCAGAGCCCTAATTTTAAAGGTTCAGAAAATGTGGAAGTTAACAAAATGTCTATGCAATTGAATTTCTGTGTTTCCACTTCATTAATACTAATCCTGTTATCTCTGTTGAAGTACTGAAGCTGTGGAGTAGTTACTGCTGATAGGGTAGAGGAAAAAAAGCAAAATAAGCTCCAAGAACTTTAATTGTGATGAGGAAGAGAGAGTCATCCAACAAAATGGGGGGGTGTGGTTTTTTGTTTCTGGTTTGGTTTGTTGCACTTTATTTTTTTGGAACATTCTTTTTTAATAAAAAATAGAATTCCTAGCTCAGGCTTTTATGTTGGAACTTTATTGCCAGAAGATGTAAAACAAATGTAACTTATCCACCAAATGAATTGGAAATGTCAACTTGTCCTGCCGTCACTCTCTAAATACAACCATGAGTTTTCATGCCTGAAATGATGCAGAAATAGAGATGAAACATTTTGCTGTAAAGCCAACTAGACGTTACTTAACTATTTCTTTTCTTCCTTTATTTTAAAAAAAGAGACATTTTTGTTTGGAAAAATGCCGCTTGCCTTGCTTATTTCCTTTAAAAGTGTAAACCAGGCTAGATTTTTTGGGTGCAAAAATCAAGGGTAGGTTACGGTGGGATGTGGAATCCTCACCTGCCTGGTGTGGATGGTGAGTGTTCATCCCAACCCCGAGATCCTCACCCTGAATGTGACAGGAATTCTTGGGAACTGTGTTGTGTATTATTCAAACTGTTCTGTTATGAGATTGCCTTTAACCATATACCTTTGACTTTTTTAAAGCAACAAGGAAAACTGGAAAATTCAAGACAGGTCATGATAAGTCTTTATTTTTAAGTGCACCTAAATTGTTCTCATAAGAATTTTTTTTAAGTGCATAAAACATTGTAGACTGCAACTGTGCACGTGGTTACTCATCTTCATCTTGTTTCTGTATGCAAAATTGGCATTGTCAAGGTTGTGAGGCCAAAAATCTGACCTACATTTATATCATCCAATCAGTTTACTGTTCCAAAAACTTTGGGGCTGTTTTTATGTGAAGTTTGTGTTTTGTTTGGTCTTGTTTTTGTATAAATGTGACTTTAAACTGTCAGGCTTTTCTGTCTTCTTGGGTCAGTTGCTGTCTGCAGGTGGGAAAAAGAAGTTGTCAAAGTTCTGCTTTTTGGAAAAGGAAAAATGGGAGAAGTGTTAACCTGATCACAGCTGTAATTCTGAGCCGTGCCAGTTAGTTCAATTATTTGGTTTGCCAACCTTGACAGTATCATTTCTATCTCTATGAAAATACTAAGATGTTTAAAAGCCAATAAGGCCACACTCAATGGGGAAATGTATTTAGACATTGCTTGATCAGTTTTCATTCAAAAACAAACGAAAAAGAAGCACTTGGAGCTAAACTGAGATCAGAATTTGTGGTCTGGGAAGAGAGAACTACAAGCAGTTCTTGGGATCTGAGCCATAGTTACAAATTCATTTCCCTCCACTTGAAACAGCCATCATAATTCAGTATTGGCAATCGCTGGTTTATCTGGAGTGTTTCGAAATTGTCTTCTGAAAGTTTTGAAAACAAAAACGAGCTCCCAAAGTAAGAACAAAGCTTCAAACAAAAGCAGCAGAAGTGAGGCAGCCTGCAGTGCCCAGGTTTCCCCAAGGCAGTGAGCACAGGTCCAGGTTTTGCTGAGCATTTTGCTGAGCATGGCCATGGCAATGCTGCAAGGAGCGCTCCTGGTGTGAGCAGGGCAGGAGGGGAATGGGGCACACCTCCCCTGAAACCCCTGAGAGCACTTGTCATGGCTGTGTGTGTGATGTATGTCCCAAACATACATTGCTGGGGGAAAACAGCCTCCCGGGGCTGGGGGAGCTGCAGATGTGTCCTGCCACTGTCCCTGGGTGCTCCAAGAGCCCTGCAGGGTGTCCCTGCAGCCCTGGGCTTGGAGGAGCAGCCCCTGAAGAGCTCGTGGCTCCTGTCCCTGCTCCTGCTGCTCCCAGGGGTCTGTGAGCTCTGCCATCCCTTTGGCCAGGCCGAGCTGGGCCATGAGCTGAGCATGTTTGTGGCTGCTTGGAGAGCTGTGCTCGAGGCTCAGCCTGCAGCCTGCTGGTGCTGCTGAGTGAGCAGAGCTCAGTGGGTTCACGTGAATGCCTCCCCAGAATGAGCTTTAGAGCAGTTTGTACCTGAGTGAGCTCCTCCATGGGACATGCTTCCATTGGAGCACAGTGTGCACATCTTTCTGCAGAGGACTTGCTCTCTCCTGCCATTACAGTGTGCATTCAATTTTTATGTAGTGGTTGATGACCTTTTTTCCCCCCCAAGGTGATTTCTGAAGCATCATCAAAGTATTCAGGAAGTGCCATTGACAGTGCTGTTTTTTCCACGTTTTTCAGATATATTGGGAAGTCGGACTCAATAACAATCAGTGTGTGGAATCACAAGAAAATTCATAAAAAGCAGGGAGCTGGTTTTCTGGGTTGTGTGAGACTTCTTTCAAATGCAATCAACCGCCTTAAAGACACTGGTTGTAAGTAAGCTAAGGACGAGTTTCTTCTCCTTCAGCCCAAACTTGCATGCACAGACTTCTGAAGAATGACAGTTAATTGGGTTTTTGCTGGGTTTTCTAAAGCTTGTATATTCCAGTGGGTTTGGTAGCTTGGGATGGTATTCTGGTTTTTTGTATGATTTTTACTTTGTGTCCTCCTTTTGTAGATCAGAGGTTGGATCTGTGCAAGCTTGGGCCAAATGACAACGACACTGTTAGGGGACAGATAGTAGGTAAGTCAAGGTTTTTTATCTTTTATTCTCTTTTTATCTTTAGTTTCTATAGTAGCTGTAGAAATAACCTTCCTAAATGTCAGTTTTCTGTATTGAATTCTGCAGTGTCTACTGCCAGAGCCATTTGGACCTCAGGCTAGAAATATGTAGGTAGAGAATTAAAAAAAAAACAAACAAACAAAAGACCAAAACAAAATGCTCAAACCACCGAAAAAAACCCAAACCAAAATATTGTAAGTGTTGGGGCAAGTAAGACCATAGAGAATAAAAAATATTATTTAGAAAGTATTTTATTTCACTGTAAAGAATGGTGACAGTTTGAGTGTGAACTCTGTGAAAAAACGACTACAAAAATCTTGGCCATGGAGAGCTCCAGTAAAGCTGTGCTTCCTGTAGGTTTTGAGAAAGTGTAAAACATCTTGCGTACAAGCAAGTAAAATTGCTGTCTGGGAGTCTGGGATGGCTTGGCCAATTAATTTTGTGTTTTCATGGCTTATTAACAAGTCTGTCACCAACGTCAGTAACTGCGCTTTGTCATTCTGTGAACTCGTAAACTTTAAATAACTTAAGAATTAAAAAGCATTGGCAAATTGACAAGGAAGTATCCACAAAAAACTGCATAAACACTCTTTTTGGTGTATTCTCAATTCTTTGTGAAGGCAGCATTTCTAATAGGTCATTTAAGTCAAAAGTTGGTCAGGATAAGGAAGTTTTTTATTTATATAGCAAGATGTTAATGAGAATACTTGGACATGAGGGAAAGAAAAGTGAGTTTTTACGCTCAGTTTTGTCAAATTCCTAGTTGAAATCATATCCAAGCAGCGCTTCTGTCAGCCAGGGAAAACCACTGAAATATCAGTCAGCAAAGAAGGCTTCAGTGTGTTTGTTTGCCTCCCTCAGAGTGCTCTGTTGAATAGCACTGGTGATTTTACCTTTTTGTGTTACTCTGTCTCTGTCTGATCAGCGAGTGCTTGCGCTAAGATAAGAGTGTGGTGAGCAGGAGAGTTCAGATGATGGCAGAAATGTGGAATTACAAGTGCATTGCTGACACTTCAGGCTGCTCTTGATTCAGTTTTAAAGGATAAATCAGTCGCTTTTCTAGGCCATGTTTTGCTTGGGTTGGCTTTGTTTTTGGGTCTGCCCCGGTGCAGTGGTCCCCAGAGCTGTGTGTGCAGCTGTGTGTGGGGGTCCTTGGCAGGAGCTGAGCTGGGGCACAGCAGAGCAGCTCCGAGCTGTGCTGGAGCTCCGTTCTGCTCACACACAGAGCAGGGACTGTGCTCCCGTGCTGCCCTCCAGAGTATGAACACACCAGAGTCCTGGTCAGCATCGTGGGGAGTGCTGCCTGGCATTGGAGGGGAAAGCTGAACCTAGAGACCCTCCCTGGAGCACAAAGGTTTGGGGAACCTGGGGGAAAACCACCGCCGTGTGCAATGGCAAAGGGACTTCAGGGAGAGCTGGTCAGGGAGAGCTGGTCAGGGGGAGCTGGTCAGGGGGAGCTGGTCAGGGAGAGCTGGTCAGGGAGAGCTGGTCAGGGAGAGCTGGTCAGGGAGAGCTGGTCAGGGGAGAGCTGGTCAGGGAGAACTAGTCAGAGAGCTAGTCAGAGCTGGTCAGGGAGAGCTGGTCAGGGAGAACGAGTCAGGGGGAGCTGGTCAGAGCTGGTCAGAGCTAGGCAGAGCTAGGCAGAGCTAGGCAGAGCTAGGCAGAGCTAGTCAGAGCTAGGCAGCAGTGTGGGACTCGCCTGCCAGGGTGGCTTTAGCTCAGAAGTGGTGCAGCCAGAGCAGCACTGGCTCTGCTGGGATCCCTGAACACCACAGCTGTCAGGTCATGCACTGAACCTACAGAACACCACCTTGTCAGGTTACAGCAGAGATCCTGAGCAAATCCGTGTGTTCTGCTTTCTGTTGATAGCATCAGGAAGGTCAAGTGTGCTCAGTCATGGCTCTGTTTTAATTTAATGCATCCTTGGTAAGATTCCAGAGACTTCTCTCTTTTTTATTTAAGTTGTCATTATTAATCTTCTTATATTTTAATCTTTCTTCACTAATGCAACGTTGTTGAATGGATGAATGGGCCGGAGCAAAACTAGATAATTCCAGTGCAGTAGTGAGATGGTGGTGAGATCTGGATTAAAAATAAGTAAAAAGACAGAATAAGTTACAAATTATAAACTTCAAATTATAAACTTTCTTAAATTAAGAGACCATGCAAGATTGGAAATCAATATTAAAATGTAATTGATGCCTTCAGCAGATGATAATCTTGCAAATCAAGTGCACAGTGGGAATGCCTTGGAACAGGGACCAAGGGGATATCTAAATCCCTGGGTTATCTTCAAAGAGAGGAAGGAAAGGGCATTTTGAGCAGTGCATCCAGGGGCACCTGCACTGTGTCTTAATCTTGGAGCTCTTCTGTGCCACTGCTTTATTTCTGATATGGCAGTGCAGAAAAAAATGAGCCCTTACTTACTACAAAACGAAGCCATGCACAAATTTTGATCCTCACGTAGACAAAGAGGAGGTGATTGCCTTTGTTTGGTTTCATTTCTGCCCATGTGTTTTGCTTGCCAAACCTTGCCTACCTGCAGTGGTGTGAACTTGTCATGTGTGGGGTTGTGGCAGAATAAATCCATCATCAAAATTTTGGTTTGGCTGAATTTAAAGATGTGTTTCTGTCTAAGGAGCTGTTTTGTAATTGTAGTGTTCATGGAAGCCTAGGAGTTAATATGGATTAGGAGTGCAGCAGGTACTCCAGGGCTCCCTGGGCTGGTCTGCTGAATTCTAACCTTTAAAACATGTTGTTGTTGAAAATCTGGGGACTCAGGCAAAATCTGCCAGTTCTGCTCCAGCTGTTTGAACTTCCCAAAAGTTTGGTGGCATCCAGGTTAAGGTCTGTGAGGTCATTTCACTGCATGTATAAATAGGCCTTGAAGACAGCTGTCCAGAGGTACATGAGTGCCACCTCGAGAAATGTGGGCCACAGCACGTATTTAGCTTTTTAAGCAATTGTTTTATTGTTAAAGGCATAACAAAACATCAAAAAAACACCCCAACCCTGCAGGAACACCAGTGTCATAAATTATCAGATTGGACACTTGCAAATTGTGATATTGGGAACAAAAGCAGCCTAAAAAAAAAAAATCTTTGTTTTCATAATTGCAGTACAAAAGCTTCAGGCATAAATACCCATTACAGTCATGTGAAAAAAAAATAGAAGTGAAGCAGTTTAGTCCTTCAAGCTGTACAAATTCTCTTTCAGATGTAACTTTAATTTGCATTCAGATGCCATATCTTGACTAATTCTTTTATTATCCTACAGTCAGTCTTCAGTCCAGAGACCGAATAGGCACAGGAGGACAAGTTGTGGATTGCAGTCGATTATTCGACAACGATTTACCAGATGGGTAAGCTGCCATCCCTGTGCTGTGAACACAAACACAGCTCACACAAGACTCCTGTGCTAGTGAGGAGTCAGTGTGCAAAGAAAGATTTGGAATCTTGCACTCAGAGTTCTGCAGTTCTGCATTCAGAGCAGGAGCTAAGCTGGGGTGCCCAGAGCAGTTGGGCTGTTGTCTTATCTCCCCTTGGAAAAGGGGAGGTGATATATGTGAATAAATGCTTTGAAAAATACACTTTTCTAAGAAAACATGTCTTTCAAATGAAATCCCAGGCAGCAGAGTGCCTTGTGCATGCAGGAGTTTTGTAGCAAGAGCTGAGCACAGGGCCTGGCTGCCCTCCTGCAGCACCAGGAGGTGTAGATCAGTGATAAACATGGGTCACTTCTTTTTCCCTGCACCTCTTCGAGAAGAAAATGTGACTGGAAAAGGTAATGCAGCCCAAGTTCTTGCTGTGTTTACCTGCCAAAGGCTGGGTTTAAAAGTTTGGTTTGTCCCTGTGAGAGTTAATGACATCATTATCACCTAAAAGGGTTTTGCAGGAAACACAGGAAAATGCTCTGGTTTAGGTTCTGGTGCTGTCAGCAACTTCTTCAGAGCAAACACAGACTTTCTGAATGTGATTGTTGGCAGGTAAAGACAGGAAAAAATGAGTTTTCAGAGGATGAATTTTGAAATGCAAATCATCATCTAAGTCCTTAACAGCATTCTTTTGTTAATTTGGAGTCCAGATAAGTCAAAAACATTTTTGAAAATGCTTCTAAATTTTCAGTTCAAAATGTTCCTTGCATAAATATTACTCACTTAATTGTGTACCTGCAAAGTTTGTTCTACAGCCTCATGTAT
Organism: Acanthiza pusilla; assembly: GCA_036630365.1. NCBI lineage: Eukaryota > Metazoa > Chordata > Aves > Passeriformes > Acanthizidae > Acanthiza > Acanthiza pusilla. Next base: position 1,452,089 of record JAXCHO010000010.1, on the reverse strand, counting down.
TTCAGAGTGCAAATTTCATAATAGTTCAAAAGTCACATTATTTGAAGCTGACTTTTTAATGAAAGCAAGTAGTGCATGGAGATGCTATGAAAGCACTTGTTACAGTCAGTGGTCAAAAGAAGTTAAATGCATTATTAAACACCATGTTTCCAAGAAGTTTCTTTAGGCGGCTGTTTGGATTTAATTAGAATCCAAGCAGTTATTGAATATGAAGATGTGATATTGTTAATGCTGTGCCTGGTTCCAAGGGAAGAATATGTTAAATCATTTCGGAGTTCAACTTCCAGTTGTTTCCTGTCACCTTGTTCAGCTAGCATGACTCACAGCAGTGTAAGCCTTCCTGAGCTGGGCATTTCTGTTGGAAATGTTGTGTGCCCTGTTTCCTGGAAATAGCACTCAGTGCCTTACGAGTGCCTGTGTGGCCTGCAGGTGGGAGGAGCGCAGGACTGCCTCGGGAAGGATCCAGTACCTAAACCACATCACACGGACCACTCAGTGGGAGCGACCCACGCGGTAAGGAATTCCTGGGGATGGGATGGAGTTTGACTGCTGAGCAATTCCACGTGGCTCTGGTGGGGATTGCTCATTCATCAGACACTCTGCTGAATGCTTTCCTTCTTTAGCATCCTTCTCCTTCAGTCTGCCTAACGTTTAACTCAGAAGGTCGTTCTGACTACTTTTCCTGCCCTAATAGGAACATCTTTGCTTTCCTGTGGGACGCTGTGGTAGAACTGTATAAATACAGACTTTACAATGTGAGTGAATGTGACCATGAGTAGCTGTCAGACATTGCTCTGTGCCCATGCAACCCAGAACAGTTAGAGCTGATTGCTCCAGAGTGTGTTTGGAAATCATTGTGATCACTTTTTCTGATAACTGTAGGTGTGTGTTGTGAAGCTGTTCCTCGAACCACTTTTGCTGCTGCCTGAATTGCAGGCAGTGTCATTGCATTTTTTTCAGACTCCTCAGCAGACTGTCTGTGCCTGCAGACTGTCTCTTCCATTCTCAATGTCATTCTGGTCTCTGCATGGATATATTTCGCTTAAAATAATCAGGACTGTTGACACTGTCAGCTCCAATACATATTTGCAGTTTTGGAGTGAAGGGACCGAACAACTTTTTAAATTTACCTGTTTCTGTTCTTGATGGTATGTTAAAATACCCATTCTAAGCTGTAGACACAGCTGAAAAATAAACACAAAATATATAATTTGTTTTGGGGATTTCATGTGACCTTGTCAATCCCCCTTCGACCCATTTTAAATCCTTTTGAAAGCAGCATTGAGATATGAAATCACACCGGTCAGTGTTTCCTCATGCTCTCAAGAGCAGTAGCTTTTATTCTTGCTTAGCCCTTTTTCACCATCCTTGTCTAAGAGCCTTCCTGAGGAGGAATAGCAAGGCCTGATCACTTGCTCAGCCTCGTGAAGGCAAGGTGAGAAGGTTTGGAGGTGAGGATGTCACTGATTCCTCTGGTGAGCGTCCTGCTCCGCCAAGGTGTCCTGCAGGGCAGGTCCCTGCGGTGTCCCTGTTGCCTAAAAGACAGGCTACCTGAAACAGAGGCCAAGACAAATTAGGAGTATAAAAAGCAGACAATTTATTTAAGGCCTGCAGAGGCCTTCAAGGTACATTCAGGCAAACGAAGTTCCCCCGTCGGGGACGACACCCAAAATGGACCCCGAGTCACGAGCCCTTCACCTTTTATAAGTTCTGTTTCATTAGCATATTGGCCCTTAATTCTCCAATGCACCCTCAGGTGATGATGTTAACCACCCCAGGCCTGCTCCCCCCATCTCACAGTTGTTTACATATTTTCAAGCCCTAAGGCAATGAATATGTCCTTGAATCTGTACTCAGAGAGCCTTGTTTTGGCTAAAGGTGCTGGGAACAGGGGATTTTAGCACTTTGTAAGAAGCACAGAACTACAGCAAGTTACAGCTACATGAAGAGTAAAAAACTAGAAATACCTGAAGGCATCATCCCCAGAGCCCCCAGCTGTGTTCTGCCATGTCCCATCAGCTCTGAGGTTCTCCTGCTGTCCCCAGGCCAGCGTCCGAGTACTCGAGCCCGGGCCGGCCCCTGAGCTGCTTCGTGGACGAGAACACTCCGCTCCCCAGCACCAACGGCGCGTCCTGCGGGCAGGCGGCGGATCCGCGGCTGGCCGAGAGGAGGGTGCGCTCCCAGCGGCACAGGAACTACATGAGCAGGACACACCTGCACACTCCTCCCGACCTGCCCGAGGGATACGGTATGGAAATCAAAGGGGTTTTGGTTTGGTTGGTTTTTCTTCTCGAGAAGCTGGGAAAATGGGTTGTGTCTTCTCGTGTGGGAGATCCTTTTCATTCCTTACTTTTGGGAAATCAGTCTTTGTGAGTTTTCAGACTGCGTTTTTTGTTCTTACGTTTATTAATTCATCTTGATTTCACAGAGCAAAGGACAACTCAGCAAGGTCAGGTCTATTTTCTGCATACTCAGACTGGTGTCAGCACGTGGCACGATCCAAGAGTACCTAGGTAAGAAATGGAAATACCCTTAAGATTTCAAATCAAAATCATTTAAGCTGAGTGCTCTCCTCAGGGTTTTCTCTGGCTAATATTTCTGGTTCTTTGCCCTTAATACATCATTTTAACAAGTTATTCATCAAAATGAATTTGTCTGCCTTCCCCGGTTCTTGAAGTTGTTTCTGTAATGAAAGGGTGGAAGATCAGGAAATAAATTACAGTGGTGTTTTGAAAACAGGTACCATTCCTTGATACTAGATTTTATATATGAATTAGAGCCAAGTCCAAATTTTACTACTCTGCAAAACCCAAAACCAAAAATACCCGAAACAAAAAGTGGAATCTAAACATATATATTTGTTGAGATACTTTGGTGAAAACTGGGTTGGATTGAAACACTCAAAGTGCTTTTCCTGTTGCAGTTATCTCAACACTTGGGAGAAAACAAATCTTAAGTCTTTTTAATTCCATGCCCTTATTCACACAATATATGTGTACATACTGTTCACGATTGTACATGTGATTATTTTTGATATGTTTGAAAGGAAAAGATGATAGGGGAAATTATTGGTAGCTTCTGGTTTTCTTAAATAACCAAGCAATCCTGTTGTAAATTATAAGAAATCCTGTAGTAAACACTTGCCTCCCAAAGTCTGTGGGTGGTGGTGTGAGAGGTGTGTGTGATTCCAAATTGGCAGCCTGTGCTGGCATTTGTGAGAACCAGAGCAGCGCTGGCAGTTGCTGCTGGTGCTCCTGTGTTCCTTCCCATGGAAATGGCTGTCCCAGGAAGGACAAAATGCCTCAAGACCACAAATTCATTGCACTTTGAATTATTCTTTTGTTCCTGTTTTTGTGTTCTGAGATCATACCTTGCTTTGATGCGTTGCCTGCAGAGCTCAGACTGCAGTTGTGCATTAGGAAGTCCATGACTTGTGTATTATACAAAACCAGGCTCTGAAAAACAAATAACATGAAGATCTAATCCTTGAGTTTGGGGTGTGATAGTTGTGTGTGCAGTCTGAGTTAGCACTGCCCTGAGGTGTGGCTGCACAAACAGCGGGAGTGTCTGTGAGAGCGAGCATTGTTTGCGTGAGGATAGAATTGATGTCATTCCCAAGGAATATTGCCTTTTGAGGCTAATAGACACGGTCATGTAGTCAGCAAAAGTAGTTTTTGCAGTTCAGCAGCAGTGTGTCTGGGTGGAATAGCAGCAGGAGTGAATCCCAGAGCTTCATGTTTCACATGGTGGCTCCTCAAGTCTTTGGAGTCCCTGCAGACTGCACCTTCTGAGCCATTCTGTCCCTTGGCTCTTTCTTCCCCAGCTCCCTGCATTTTGGGAGAGCTGAACCCCTTTGGGAAGAGCTGCACTGGGCAGTGTGAGGGGTCTGAGGTGTGGATTGTATCCGTGAGTAATCAGGAAATGTACAGTTCTGGAGACCAGCATTTATTTTCAATGAGGCTCTGGAATGAATTTGCATCTTCTCAGTATCAGCAGATTTTTTCTTGAGACCTACTGAGCCACCTCTGCATTGCTCAGGGCAGAGCTGAGTCATTGTTCATATAATCCTTGATCTGAAATATTTTGTTAGAGCTGTTTGCTTCCCACAAGCTCTTGGGGTCCTGGGGCAAAGCAGCCAGTGCCATCTGCACTCATCCCATGAGGAATTCTTCATGAAAAGTGTAACTCTTCAGAAACGCAGTTTTGTTTTGTAGGAGTTTCTAAAGTGTGATTCACAGCTCCTTACGTGACTAATGTTGTTTTAAAAAATGTTTTCTGTCAGAATTGGTGCAGAACTGCAATTCCACTTTGACAAATATGGCAATGGTCTTTATTTTGGTTTGAAGCCTGTATGAATTTAACAGCTGAGGTTAGTCTGTAAAAATGAGGGTCATTTGATAAGAACTTTTTTCCCCACGGCATGTGTCCTGGGGTGTGTGTTTTTGCCATGGTGGGCTTGTACCTTGGGAGTGGAGATTCCAGCTGAACAGATCAAGTTTCTGAAAAAACACATTTTCTCAGACTTCATGGAATTGTTCTGTTACATTTACGCTCGTTTGGCTCGGAGGCCAATTGCTGAGGTATTTTTCATTTTATATTTGTTTTCACAGGGATCTTAGCAACATCAATTGTGAAGAGCTTGGTCCACTGCCTCCTGGATGGGAGATCCGCAATACAGCAACAGGCAGGGTTTATTTTGTTGACCATAACAACAGAACGACGCAGTTCACGGACCCGCGGCTCTCGGCGAACCTGCACTTGGTGCTGAAGTGAGTCCCTGGCCCGGCTGGAGGGAGGGCAGTGAGGGGCCTGGATTTGTGTCAGGATGTCAGGGAGGGCAGTGAGGGACCTGGATTTGTGTCAGGATGTCAGGGAGGGCAGTGAGGGACCTGGATTTGTGTCAGGATGTCAGGGAGGGCAGTGAGGGGCCTGGATTTGTGTCAGGATGTCAGCAGTGTTCTCTGACACACAACAGCAAAGATGAGTTTGGTGCTCCTGGGAAAAAAGTCTCCAGGAGCGTTTAGGCAAGAATGTGGCTGTTGTAATGCAGGGGAGAGGAGCAAGTGCTGTCTGCTGGGAAGGATTGGCCCATCGTTTTTTTTTTTTTTTCCACAGCCAGAGAGATGCTTTGTTTTCTTTATACTTCATTCTATTTTCAGTTATGAAGAACTTGTTTTAAAATAAGAAGTTGCATTGAGCCAGTGGTGTGAAACACTGATGAGTTAGGGTGCACAAGTGCCCAGCTGTTCCCCTGGAGTAAAGGAGAAATAATTCAGCTCCTGCCTTCAGTTTTAGGACTGATTGATATGTTCTCAAAATAAGGCCCCAATCATTTAACTCAGCTTTTTTACAAAAAGGATAAAATAGAATAGGAAGTACATTTTTTCTGCCTTAGTGTTTTGCTATCATAATTTCATCTCACAGTTTTGAAAAGAGATGGGGAAACTCAAAAGAATTCTGGCTTGTGTTTTATTCCCGAGGCACTCATTACACACTGGGGATTTTCTACTAAAGATGGAAACCAAAAAGCAAGCAAATTTTTGTTTGTGGTTTTGGGGATTTTTGTTTGTTTTTGTTTATTTGTTTGGTTTTGCCCAGACGGCTTGTCCTAGGTGCTTGGGAGTTGGATTCTTTTGTTTCTCCTGCTGACACCTTTTAATACTCTTGGGAAGCTCCTCTAAAGCACTGAGGAGGTGTTAAGTGGAAGGAACAATGAGGAGCTGGTCAGATGGAAAGGCAGGCAGCCCTGGAGCAGTGAGTAGGAGGAACAGTCCTTGAGGAAGTGAATCATTGGGAAGAGAAGCTGAAGGAAGGAATAATGGGAGCAAGACAAAGCTGAGGAATGGAAAGTCATGTCCAGGAGTCAACATGTCTTTTATGCATTACACAAAAGCTGTCTAGCCTTGCCCAATATACACTTGAACTTCACACCCTGACAGGGAGAAGAGCCTAAACATGGGCAAATCTGTATTTTGTTCAGAGAAATCATTGGTTATGTGTGTTTATATTACAGGACTTTAGTGAGTCCCCATCATCCAGACACTTTGGGTGCTTCTTTTTTAAATTTAAAACTAATCACTACTAATTTTAGCTGAATTTAAATTGGTGGTTTGAAAAAAAAAATATATTGAAAAAATTAGCAGTGAAGGAGCATGTTCATGTTTGAAACACAGAAATCTAAATCGCTTTAGGTTTAGATACTTTACTTGAAGAAAAACTTCAGAGCCTCTTAGCTAGAGCAGGGCAATTTTTAAACTCTAGAAAACTCGGTGAGCTGGGCTGTATTTGACAAACGCCTTCTCAGGTGGGTTTATTTTGAAATGGCCAGTTCTACATGCATTGTGGAGGACAGATAAGAGAACCACCTTTGTTAGCTGGAAAATCCAATTTGACTTTTAATTTCCAGAATCACAGAACCATTTAGCATTTATTTGAGCCTAAAGTACTCCTACAGTGTGCTGAAGTTTTTCATTTGTCCATCTGTCTTTCATTAGGGAAGGTTTTCAGAAACTCACCCAACAGTGTCATCAGCAGAGTCTGCTGCCTGATAAATCATTTTTGGTGTTTATTCTTTTATTGCACCAAACAGGATATGTGGAAGTTTCCCCTGCCTTGAGCCCACCTCCTTATTGTTCTTTAAAAAACAAACAAAAAAAGTAGCTTGCCTTAGGCCTGCCATTTTGTAAATTATCTAAGAAATAAGTTTAGACTTAGTGTGAGACTGGTGTGATTTTTAGATTCAAAGAGATGAGAAAAAGTTTACTCTTAGTGGTACTGACTTTGCTGTTGAGCTGAGTAAAGCCATTTGTTCTTGCAGTTATGACATTATAAGTTATGAAAATAATCAGACTTGTTACCCAGTTCTGGTCTAAGACATTGACCAAGAGTTTGTGATAAAGCACCTGAAAAGTATTTAATTGTACCCTGAAAGCACTGTGTGGAATCAAGCACAGTCCCTCAGCTGTGAAAACAAACTGAGAAATGAGATTTAATGACTGAAAGCACTGCAGATTGTTTAGCTAGTGCTGCACTGGCTATTTTTAGTCTAATCTGGAAGATGGCATTTTATTTTTCTCTTCATAGTGCTTCCTTATTTTGGGAAGCACTGAGAGGAGAAAAATAATAGTTTCATTTGATGCATAGATCTGGAATTCCTGCTCATTTCAGAGATCACATTTCCTTTAAGACTGACCCTGTCTAGCTTTGTGCTTGGGGGAGCTATGACATTTCATATCCTTAAAGGTGGTATGGAATGATGCTCACTTCAGTGTATAAATATGGCCTTTTCTGGTAGTCCTATATACAAGGACTATTTTCACTTATTCCTCCTTATGGAATTAGAAATTTCAGAAGATAGAATAAGGATTTGGCTTTAGTTTGTGTATCAGGTAAATACAGTTTAAATGAGATTCATATTTGCAACTAATTCCAAGTGAAAATTGCCATGCACATGGCATAAATGCCATGGAGCCACACTCTGGAACCACAGCCAGTGTGTGTCTCTAAGTTATTACAATGATTTGTATTTCTCTGGGTGTCCCCGTGGAAAAATCTGCTGGAGGTGAATTTTAGTTGGCCAGGAGAGTTTTCTACTAGGCCTTGTCTCGAAACAGACAATAGGCTGAAATGATAAAATACATTATAACAATATTTGGTTCCATCTAATAGTTTTTGATCATTGATTTTTTTTTAAAAATAGCATTCCACTGGAAAACATTCTGAATTATAATGTTTCTTTTTTATCCAGTAAATGTAGGGCGTTCTCCTGTGCTCCTCAGAGATGATATTCTCAGGCTTTTAAGCACACAGTTTTTATTCTGTGTTGTTGGGGAATGCCATACTCAAGAGCTATAAAAATATCCGCTCACTGTGTACAAGAAACGACACAGAGAACATCTCTGCAACATGATCCATTTACTTTTCCTAGTAAGAAGTCAGATTTACAAAATCTCTCCGAATTGCTAGTAAAAATACTTGTTTATCTGTGCCAATTAGTTCCATGGGAACTCGCACATTCCTGTGGCCCAGACTAGGCCAGGTACAAGGGACAAGGTCCTTGCCCAGCTGCCAGTACAAATATCTTTTTGTAAGCTTTCTCTTTTCCAGACAAGCCATTTCAAGCAGACTATGGTATTGACTGTAGATTAGAGGCAGAGTGTTTGGCAGATCCCTGAATTCTAAAATGGAGGGAGGGAAACCACACAGAGGAAATATGGAAATGGTATCTGAGAAATTCAGCGTCAGCAGCTTAGGAGTGAAATCGAGTGGATAATACCTTATTGTATGTGCTGTAGCCCTTTACATTGCAGAGCAGCACTGCTAGAAATAACAAGCCCTAAAACCAGCTGATAGTTGCCGAGAAAGACAGAACCATATGTCTTTAGTCAGGATAAAATGAATTTCTTCTTCACTGGCCCCAGACGTTTCCAGCGTAATCGCAGCAATAATCACAGTCAGTTGAAAATAGTTCAGCTACAAAGCCTGGCGGTTTGAGAGCAGAGTGGGGATGGCTGAAGGCATCTCTGAGGCTGCTGTGTGTGTTTGCAGCAGGCAGAACCAGCTGAAGGACCAGCAGCACCAGCAGCAGCAGCAGGTGGTGTCCCTGTGCCAGCTGCCGGACGAGGCCGAGTGCCTGACGGTGCCGCGCTACAAGCGGGACCTGGTGCAGAAGCTGAAGATCCTGCGGCAGGAGCTGTCCCAGCAGCAGCCTCAGGCTGGCCACTGTCGGATCGAGGTCTCCAGGGAGGAGATCTTCGAGGTAATTGGAGATTTGGACCTGTTTCTGAACGTGGAGGGGAGGGGGTTGTTCGTAGCTGTGTGAAGGAGTCCTTCGCTGAGGTGGAGTGTTGAAGGCTGCAGTGAAAGGTGGGATTTTACCGTGGCGAAGGGGAAGAGGAAGCATTCCAGGGAGATATCGAGAGTCATGTAATTGAAATAGATGCATTTACCCTGCAGAGAGGAAAAGGAAAAGTTTCTCTGTGGCTGGAGATGTACAGTCTGTGTCAGGGACTGGGGAAGGAGTCCAGGCACTGTGTGTGTCTGAAGATCCTGTCTCACTTCATCCTTGAATTTGGGAAGCTGCTGCTTGTTTCAGAGGGGATGTTATAAATGCAACACCAAACTGTTATTAGTGATTTCTGATGTAGTGTAACTTCAGTAAAATTACTGCTGAATAGGATTCCTCTTCAGAGTTGGATTTCTTACCATCGATCTCAACTCTCTCTCCAGAATCAGACCAATTTTACAAACTGTCTGGGCTTCTGACTGGTCAGAGATGCCCACAGTGGGATCTCTGCATTCTGTTCTGGGACATGATTCAGCAGAATCATTCTGTTGACTTGACTAAACATTATTATAATTCATTGGCCTTTTCTGAAGAACGGTTTGTCCTTTTGAGAACTCTCACCCATCCGACCCATCCCTGTTGCATTTTTGTCCCACCCACAAACTTGATCTCCCCACTGTGTTGTCACAGCTTTTCCTAGCCAAGAAAGATTTGTGTTGGTCTTCCCTTTGGAGACACTTGAGATCAGTTTGTAAGCAACTGGAAGAGAAAGGGAGGACAGGATTTTGTGGTGTTCTGGTTCAGTGCTGTGGGCTGGGTCCCCACACACCCAGCTGCCTCTTGTCCTGCAGAGACAAAGCTTGGGGCTGATCCTGGACACAAAGAAGAACTACACTTTTCTTTTTTCTCTAATTCCTTAGCATTTGTTGTGCCTGCCAGCTTGCTTTCTGTGTTTCCTTGGTGAGCTCTTACTGACAGAGGAAAATCCTGTGGATTTAATGGGATGGCAGTGCTGCTTCCATTCCTAAGGAGCTTCTTTAAGGCTGGCACACATTTTACCCTGAGTGGAAGGTCCACTCTTGGCTTTTCAGACTGCAAAAACCTTTATGGAAAACAAAAGGAGTTTACTGACACAATTTTTTTATAGGTTATGTGGGAATGAGGGAGAATGTTGTGATCACTGAAGAAACAATCTGTGATTTGAGAAACTGATGAATATCTAGAAAAATGATGTTCCCTTTGAGAGTATTCCCTTTGGACTCGGAGTCTGAGACTCCTTCACTTCCAACAGACAGCAGCAGCTTCTGCTCTGTAAACAGCAGTGAATACAAGGAAGTGTTGTGTGTTCACAGGAATCCTACAGGCAAGTCATGAAGATGAGGCCAAAGGACCTGTGGAAACGATTAATGATAAAATTCCGTGGGGAGGAAGGCCTTGACTATGGAGGTGTTGCCAGGTGAGACAGAGGCTCCTCTGTGCCTTCCTGCACCAGCCCTGTGCTGTGAGCTGAGCCAGCCCAGGGGCAGCCCTGCTGCTTGTACATCATTTTATTTATATTTATATTGATTTCTGTAACAGATTATATGTCAGGAGAATACATGGCTTTGGGTAGTGTTTTAAAAGAAAAACTGCATCAAAAAAGGAACTGATTTATTGAAAATAAAATGCAAGTTAAGATCATGTCAAACATCTCATCTGTGAGGTTTTGGTATCTATTGAAATTAATTTTTTTTTTTTTTTTTTGGTTAGTGAAATTTGGGTATCTGAGAATATATACAACTAAATACTTGGCCTTATGGCACAATTGTAACCCAAAATATACTTTATTGTGAATTGTCACTGCTGTTTGAAGCAAAATGTTAAAAACGAGCAGTTGGAGGGACACTTCAGTCTGTCAATAGTCTGAGTTTATTTCTCACTTCTTAAAAAATGACATGTTAAATTCTCAGACCATTATTTACTGATTTGTGAACACATAATTAAAACTTTAATTAAATATATCCATTACCCAAAGCTGGTTTATATAAAAAAATTGTATTCAAAAATCTTTATATGCAAGTGAATACATAATGTCTTGTCTTAGTGTGTAATGGATGAAGGAGAATCACAGTCAGAAACTCTCTTGGAAATAAGTAACTTGCAGAAAAATCTTGGAAAGCTGGGAAACCCATCAGCTGTCAGGTGCTTACTGAGCCAATAAAAATAATTCTGATTTCAGCCTTATCTCAGCATCTTCAGACATCACTTCCTTCACATTTATGTTTAACAGTAAGATTTAAAAAATCAGACTATTTTGAAAAGATTCACAGTGTAGGAATGCATGTGTCTGTAGAGTACCAATAAATGTTATTTTCTCAGGGAGTGGCTGTACCTGCTGTCCCATGAAATGCTCAATCCATACTATGGGCTCTTCCAATATTCCCGAGATGACATCTACACCCTGCAGATCAACCCCGACTCCGCCGTCAACCCGGTAGGGCTGCTGCCATTTCTGTGATTGTGTTTCCTGAGCAGAAATCAAACACATCTGGAGAGGGTTCAACACTGAGGAGCCAAATTCTTACAATTGCTACTGCTGGACACTGAATTTGGACAATTATGTGATCGTTTCTTTTCGTACTGATCAAAGAAACTTCTCTCCAATGTGTTCTTAATTTTCTGTAAGATGTCAATTTATGTTTCCTTTGGGAGAAATTAAGTTTATTTTGATTATTACTTGTCAGTCTCCTGGACTGGAAGCAATATGCTCAGTGTGCTGTGTATGAAAACAAAACAAAACGAAACCTCTGCATAGTGCTTGGGCTTGGGGTTTTCTTCCTTCCTGTTGTCTTGGATTAGAGACAAATACCCTAGGTGGAAAGCTCTCTGAACAGGTGCCTCCCCCACAAAGGTTTCTGGCACCCCTTCCCCCAAAACAACAGAATATCTCAGCCTGAAGTGGGAAGAACTGTTTAATTAACAGAGCACACAGTGGAAGGGGAAAGGGGAAAAGGAGTCATTAAACCTGAACAAAGAGCTGATGAGCTTTAGTGTCCTTTTCCTCAGGCGTAGCTTCCCTTCCCGGGGTCCCCGGAGGGGTCGGGTGGAGTTCCTCCGGTGGCTCCCTGGACGATTCTCGTCCGCTGTCCTCCGGGGCTCCTCAGGTTCTCGGGTGAGAAAGCAAAGTTGAAGAAAAGGGTCCAAAAACGATGGGAAAAAACAATCCCAGGGGGAAAAAAGAAAAAAAAAGAAAACCCAAGCAGCAGCCACACCAGTAGCAGCAGCAACCAGCAGCAGCAACTGACTGAGGGAAAAAAACCAAAACAGTGTCCCTTCCTCCTTCTCACTCCCCGGTAGGAGAGCTGGGGAAAGAGTTTCAAACCATCCAGCCCTGGCAGAGCTTTCTCCCAGCTGCGGGACACAGGTAAAGCTCCAGGAGCATATTTCTGCTCGAGTATACAAACGATAGGGAATACAAAATATCATTATGCCACCCCAGGACACCAGTGTATTTTAATTTTGTCTCCTCCTCAGCGTTGGGGTCTGGCTGAGCTGATTGGCTTTGTGTCCCTCTCCATTGCAGGAGCACCTGTCCTATTTCCACTTCGTGGGCAGGATCATGGGCATGGCTGTGTTCCACGGGCACTACATCGACGGTGGCTTCACGTTGCCTTTCTACAAGCAGCTGCTTGGGAAGCCAATTACTTTGGATGACATGGAATTGGTTGACCCTGATCTCCACAACAGCTTGGTCTGGATACTGTAAGTGCTCTGGAGGGTACCTCGGGCTCTCAGAATGCTGTCTCTGTTATGTGATAATTGTCCTAAATCCTGTGGAAATTATGTATTGTGATCTCCTGCTCAGGCAGATTTCAGAAGTATCTTTCTTGCACCATTCAGCTTCTTTAAGGCTAAAAATGCTCAAGCTACTCAAATTTTGGGGGGTGTGTGGGGTGTGGTGATAATACTAATTTATTAATTTTACCTGTTAACAGTAACATGTTATTAAAATATAACATTGAAACTTTGATAATGATTTTAAAATATAACATAGCAAAACTGTATGTTCACCTTCTGCTTCCAAACAGCACTTTGAAATGTCATTAAAAATGAAATTGTGCTTCTGTCACATAGATCATGGCTGCAATGTGTTTGCAGAATATGTTTTCCCTCAGTCACTTGCTGCTCTCTTTGCCCCAGTGAGAACGACATCACCGGGGTCCTGGACCACACGTTCTGCGTGGAGCACAACGCCTACGGGGAGATCATCCAGCACGAGCTGAAACCCAACGGCAAGAGCATCCCTGTGACAGAGGAGAACAAAAAGGAATATGTCAGGTACAGCAATAGCCTTTCCCAGAGGGTTTTTCCTATTTCCTGAGGTGGGGAGGAAGCTTTCCTTGCTGGAGTCATTGTCAGTGTGGTGCTGTTGGGTTTGCTGCAGGGCTGTGCGGTGGTGGTGGTGGAATCCTGTCAGTGGGGCCGTGTTTCGTGGGCAGGATAAATCACAGCTTTATTGTGTCTGAGTGCATCCCCCACAAACCCAGTTTGCACTTGCTCGCAGACTTTATGTGAACTGGCGGTTTTTACGAGGAATTGAAGCTCAGTTCCTGGCGCTCCAGAAGGGATTTAATGAAGTAATCCCTCAACATCTGCTGAAGACGTTTGATGAGAAGGAGCTGGAGGTCAGTGCACCAGGGTTGTGTTGTGTCACAAGGGTGACGAGGCTTTCAGGGCTGTGTCCCTGTGCTCTGAGCTGGGACAGGAGCAGGGGAAGGACTGAGCAGCTCAGGGAGCCACTGAGGCTGTGTGTGCCTCCCATGGGAGCTGTTCTGGACAGCTCAGAGCAGCTGCAGGAATGGCCAGAGCCCTTCCCCTGGAGCTGAGCCCCCTCTGAGCCTTCTGAGAGCCTGCAGTGACCTCGGGCTGGGTCAGCTGTCACAGTTCTGCTGCAGAGCTCTCGTGGGGCAGTTTCCTCACAGGGATAGGGCCAGGAGAAGGTCTGTCACACACTCCAGCCCTCAGTGCGCTGCCCCAGCTGCTGTCAGGCACCTGGCCTTTGGCTGAGCTCAGTCCTGCCAGACTCCATGGGCTCCATAAATCCAGCAGAAATAAAGGTGCAGTCACAGACAGATGTCAGAATGTCAGGATCAGCATCCACACAATATCCTCTGAAGGCAAATCTGCAGATCCCAGGCTTGCTTTAAACTGAAGTGTAATTTCAGTCTGTGGAGCCCAGGGGTTTGCCCTGTAAAGTGGGCGCAGGTAAATCAAATACTACAATAATTGCATTTTAAATTTACAGCTCATCATTTGTGGACTGGGAAAGATTGACGTTAATGACTGGAAGGCAAATACCAGGTTAAAACACTGTACCCCGGACAGCAACATCGTGAAATGGTTCTGGAAAGCTGTGGAGCTCTTTGACGAGGAGAGGAGGGCGCGGCTGCTGCAGTTCGTGACTGGCTCCTCCCGAGTGCCTCTGCAGGGCTTCAAGGCACTGCAAGGTAACTCCCGCAGGTGCCCTGCTGGGAATGGGCTGAAATGTGGGGCTGGGTGACTTTAAAGAGCCATTTCAATGGTCTGATTACAATCACGAGTATTTGTTTCCATGTGTTTGTCTGGTCCCTTCGTATTCAGGTGCAAATGGCTCTTCTGTTTCAGTTCTGCACTTCCTTCTCTGGCAGGAGGTTCTGATCAGCTCAGGTCTGAGAGGCCTTCTCCACAGCCTGGATTTTAATTCCTGCCTTTTACAAGCACAGCTCTGGAGGTTCTTTTAGACCAAAATGCACTAACACAGCTCAGCCTTATACTCTGATTTACAGGAGAGTCCCCGTGAGAAACACAGACCCTGTGAATTGTGTTTTTAATGTCTGCTCAGGCCAGGATTCCAGTTTGGCTCAGGTTGGGGCATTTGTAACCTCTTCTGTCCTTTATGGCATCTTGGTGCACGCCAAGTCTAAAGGATTGCTGTACTGCAGTCTTTTTTCTTTAGCAGAGAGATTGAGGGGATTTCTAGTAGTCAGATTCGAAGCAGTACAAAAAATTCACCATTTAAGGTGTTCACCATTTAAGGTGTTCACCATTTAAGGTGTTCACCATTTAAGGTAGTCACCATTTAAGGTGTTCCCCATTTAAGGTATTCACCAGTTCAGGTGTTCCCCATTTAAGGTGTTCCCCATTTAAGGTGTTCACCATTTAAGGTAGTCACCATTTAAGGTATTTACCATTTCAGGTATTCCCCATTTAAGGTGTTCCCCATTTAAGGTGTTCCCCATTTAAGGTGTTCCCCATTTCAGGTATTCCCCATTTCAGGTGTTCCCCATTTAAGGTGTTCCCCATTTAAGGTAATCCCATTCAAGGCTGCGCACCACAATCGATGAGGAGAATAAGCAATACAGGATCAATGTGATCAATACAAGCTTTATTCCACTATTTCTCTAGGTTCCCAGACTTGAGTACATTTTCCAGCAGGTAGCAGGTTTTCCATGTCCTTGTGTCATTGCTTAGTCAGACTCCTTGCCACACTGTTATTGGTTACTTGCACACAGCTGCATCAACTTGTTTTCTCTCAGCTCGTGGTCCCTTAATCTGATGTTTTGCATTCTTTTCACCACAATTTCTCTTTCATAAAATTCGGTGCTTCTCAAACCATCAAGGACACTGTCCTTGCAGCTTACCCTCAAGGTTTTGCTCACACAATGCCTAGCCTGTATTCTGTGGTGGCAGAGGCTGCACAAGCAGAGCCTCTAGCATCTCACGGTCCTGCTCTTCAAGCCATTTCTCAACACAGATTAATTTAATAAAATTATAAGGAATTGCCATTGTGACTCTATGGAATTTCAGTGGAATTGGCCACTATTCAAGACCTGTTATAAAACAGGGGCAGGTACAGCTGTGTAAGTTTTGTTGTGTAGGGTGAGAGAAGTTAAATTAAAAACTGTTAGAATTGTGCAGTACACTGTGTGAAAAAGGTGATTTATTCTTCCTTATCCGTGCTTTTTTCTTACCTTTCCATGGTTTAAATACCTGCAGGGCTGTGTGTGTGGGCAGAGAGGAGTCTGTCTCCCAGGGGCTGTGACTTCGGAGCTTTTTCCTCCCTGTTTCTGATTCCACCTTGCCTTGTGCAGAGCTTCTCTTTGTGTTTTAGTTCTCTCTTGTTGCAGTGCCACAAAGCCATTCCGTGTTAGTGCACACAGCAGTGAAGATCTGCTCTGCATTTTCAGGTGCTGCAGGCCCACGACTCTTCACAATCCACCAGATCGACGCCAGCACTAACAATCTGCCCAAAGCTCATACCTGGTAAGGCTTTTGCAGTTCTCTGCTGTGATCTGTAGCTTAAGACCAATCTGCTGTCAGAGTATTTGGAGCAGGCTTTTTTTTAATGTCTTTTATGACATAACCAAAGCTGTCCCTTGTGGAGCAGCACAGGTGTGACACCTGGGGATGGCTTTTGTTCAGCTGGAGCTGTGTGGCCTCGGTCAGCCTCGTGCCACTGCTGGCACTCAGGGAGTGACACAGAGCGTGCAGGGATGGGTGGAGAGATGAGCTCTGTGCTGCCCCTAGGCTGAGCTCTGTGCTTCCCCTAGACTGAGCTCTGTGCTGCCCCTAGACTGAGCTCTGTGCTTCCCCTGGACTGAACTCTGTGCTTCCCCTGGACTGAGCTCTGTGCTGCCCCTGGACTGAACTCTGTGCTTCCCCTGGACTGAGCTCTGTGCTGCCCCTGGACTGAACTCTGTGCTTCCCCTAGATTGAACTCTGTGCTTCCCCTAGACTGAGCTCTGTGCTTCCCCTGGACTGAGCTCTGTGCTTCCCCTGGACTGAGCTCTGTGCTTCCCCTAGACTGAGCTCTGTGCTTCCCCTAGACTGAGCTCTGTGCTTCCCCTGGACTGAGCTCTGTGCTTCCCCTGGACTGAACTCTGTGCTGCCCCTAGGCTGAGCTCTGTGCTTCCCCTAGACTGAGCTCTGTGCTTCCCCTGGACTGAGCTCTGTGCTTCCCCTAGACTGAGCTCTGTGCTTCCCCTGGACTGAACTGTGTGCTTCCCCTAGACTGAGCTCTGTGCTTCCCCTAGGCTGAGCTCTGTGCTTCCCCTGCAGCTTCAACAGGATCGACATTCCCGCGTACGAGAGCTACGAGAAGCTCTACGAGAAGCTGCTCACGGCCATCGAGGAGACCTGTGGCTTTGCTGTGGAATGACCCACCCAGCCTCACCCAGACTCTATTTATACTCCTGTCAGCCAGAAAGCCCTTCCTTCCCTCAGCCAAGACTCAAAAAATGCTTGAAATACAGGAAACTTTCCCTTTTCTACACTAGGACACTGGGAGGGAAAGGACAACTTTTGGATTTTTTTTTTTTTAATTTTTTAAATTTTTTATTTCAAGAAAATAGGTTCTGTGGTTCCTGCCATAGGATCATTCAGCTGCTATTAAAAACTAATATCTTGAACATACAGAATGCTGACTTTTCCTACATTTCAACAGTTAAGCAGTGTTCTATACTTAAAGACTACTACTATTTTTGTAAGAGGTAATCTATTATATTTGCCTACCTGATTTCTATTCTCAGATACCAAGACACAACTTCAGCAGTCGGTACAAGTCACGTTTCAGCCTGTTTTAAATGTATGATACTGAACAGCATCTATACCTGCTATTTTTGGGAAAAAAAATATTTTGGATTATTCTAACTTTGCATAAAATTGGCTGAAAGAATCATTACTCTTTTTAATGAAAGCCACTTACATGTTAACTGCATTTTCTTATAGTAAACCATTATATTCTGCAATGTAAATTCCAGGTAAATGTTGCCACAGGGGCTTTTTTTTTATATTTTTCAAGCAGGAATTCCGAATATGACATTTTGGGGTCCTATTTATATGACTTGTCAGATTCCTCCAGCAGAATTTCTAGTGAGTGACACAGACTGTATTTAGTACAGTCCTTGTGTTTACACGTGGAATAACCTTTTTTTAATGAACAGTAGATGTTTGATTTTTTTTTTTTTTAACAGCATTTTTCTAAAAAGTCTGTCAAGAGTATTTTTGTTGCTTTTGACCTTAAATTGAAACACTGCATTTTTCAGCTGTTGAAGCACTGATGGGCTTTGCCAGCAGGAGCCTGTCAGCAGTTTGTTCCAGAACCCATCCTGTCCAGTCAACCAAAGTTTGTTTGAATGCAGCCAAATCATATTCTGTATTTGTTGATGCTAAAGATTTATCAGGTAAAACACGTTGTAATCTTTGTCCAGCTGCTCATGACACGTGGGTTTAAGTTACAACTAAGGAAAAATGGTGTATTGACTGAAATATGTGTAATGTGCTTTGGAAATGAGGTTGTAAGAGCACATAATTTATTGATTGTAGGGATGGAAGTAAGTATATATATGATTTATAACATGGGTTGATCTCTTCAAAGGGGAATAAATGCACTACCAGTAGAGGGAACTGAACTTTGACGTTAGTTTGGAAATTCTCAGTTAAGATCTGTCTGATCTGCTTGTGGTGTGTGGATAAATCAGGCTGCTTAAGACACCGTGCCATTCTCCTCAGCCATGAGAATATCTGGAATAAGTAGCAGGTTTTTTCCAATCAGTGTTGTGTTTTTGTAACTTAGGTTACAATTAATTATCAAATCTGCACTATTTTTTCACTGCCAATGAGAAGAAAGTCAAAGGTATTGAAAATGCTGAAGGGATGGGATGTAAGCAGCTGCTCCATGTTTGCAGTGTAAGGCACAGTGAACCAGCTCATTTTCTGTCTGCTCTGTGCAGCTTGAGCTAAATTTTGTTCTGCCAAGTCTGACTGCCACAGTGAGTAAACTACTGCTGGGTGTTGTGTTCGAGTAGTGGGCAAGGGACTGCTTTTACAGAATTGTGGTAATAATCTGGGGAGCCAAATCCACATGTTGGTTTGATTATGTGTTGTACAGCTGTTGCTGGCAGGGTTGTTCCAAGGGACTCGCGTCCCTCTCTGGGCTGGCTGCAGGTGAGGCTACTGAGGGATGTGAGGAGAAGGCCAAGGGAGCTCTGTGCCAGCCAGGCATGGAATCCATCAGACCCTTTGTTCTTCATTTCACTGCGCTCTGGGGAAGGGCTGCTCCTCCTGCCCCACCCTGGGCTCCCAGTTCAGGACTCTCAGGAGCTCTGTTCAGTTCAGAGGAGCTGTGCTGTGCCTGTCCAGCTCTGGGGAGCACAGCAGCTCCTGCCTGGTGCTTCTCACCCAAAGTGCTGCCTGGGGCTGGGAGCCACAGCTCCAGAGCCTCCAGAGCCTCTGCTCAGCCCCTGTGGGTTCTGAGTGCTGTGAGTTCCTGCTGCCAGGGATTTTACAGACTCCTGTTCACAGCAGAGACCCCAGTGCCACACAAGTGACAGAAATGATTTTTCTTGTTCCCCTTGCTCTTGCTCAGGCTGTGGCCGCAGCCTCCCTGCTCATGGAACGTGGCAAATACAAAATCTGCCTGGTGGATTTATTGAATGCATAATTATGGCCACCTTGGTGTCATAAAAGCATCGTGGGGAGGGAGGAGATGAGCTCTGCAGAATCTGGACCTGGTATCAGCTGATAATTACATTCATTTTCACAGCAGCCTTAGCAGTACTTCTGTTTTTCTACCAAACATTTTGGTATGGCATTGAGAATTTTTTTTACCTGCCACAGATATTGTAAATTTAATAATAAATTTAATAATTTAATATTCTAGGCAAAACTAGACAAATTTGCATTGAACTTTCCATAGCTGACAGATGAGGATGATATACCCTGGATTTTGAGTGCCTTTCTACCTTCATAAAGACCTTCATAAAGAGCTTTAACTAAAGCACCTCATCACCCGATCAGATGTTTATCTGAAAATGGTAAAGGGTTGATTCCTTTCCAAAATTTTGTTTCAAGAACATGTCAGCTACTTTCCCCTCAAAAAGGTGCTAAGCCTAATATTGCATTTTAACCTTGGACTTTCACCCCATGATTAATGTGAATATTTATTTCAATGTGTCCCTCTTACTGGGTTTTACTTTATCCAGTCTTTAGTTGTTCTAGAGAGATGTCACATCATGGTTTTATGCTGATGCTTTTCATTATGAATGTTTAATTATGAACAGTGACTTTTGTAGATTTCAAATATACAGTTCACAGTTGAGTTTCAGAGGATTTAATTTCTCGGTGTAAAGAGTTTTGTAATGGTGCTTTGTACAGTATGTATTCTAATTTTTTTTTCTTTTGCACATAGTTTCAGTTTCCCTAAACTGATTTATTTGTACCAAATTTTTGTGTTGTACTAAAGTCCAGAGCACACAAGCTGTTTTGAAATTCCTGTCCTACAACACTACATCTGTCCTGAACTCCTGGTGCGTTCAAATGCTGCATTGATGGAAGTTCAAGCTTTGCTCCTGTCACAGCACCATCCTCCAGCTCGATGTAGCATCTTTTTAAACTGCACCACACAGTTAACAGGTGCCATTTGTTGTACTTTACACTATGTAGTAGGTTCCTGGCTCTACCACATCCTCAGAGCTTTGTCTGTAGTTGTAATTAGTTTATCCAAGTGTAATTACTCCTCCACAAACTGACAGTTCTTAGTTTATCATTTCCATTGTATTTATTACAGAGTGTTTTAGCGTTGGTATCATTGTATTTTCACCCAGCTGTTACATGAGCTTTAACAAAAAAAAAAATCTGTATAAAATGGTTTTTAAGTACTTAATGTATGTACCCATGCAGAAGTTGAGCAATAAATTGTATGCTGTTTGCACTGTCACAGCATCAATGGTTTTAAAAACTTTACGTTTTTCTTAATTAAATCTTTAAAATGTAACTGTCATTTTTAAGTAACTGGACTTTGTTTCAGAAGAAAGCACTTAAACCTTGGTGATTTTCTACGTGCTGTTACCTCCAGGAATGTGTGCTGAATGTTCTGGTCAGACACAGCAGGTCTCACTCTGGCTCTCAGGTGCTGCCATGACTTGGCAAAGACTCTTATCTCTCAGCATTGGTGAACAGATGTGTCCTCAAACCTCAGCAAAGCTACACCATCATCAGTGAGGGGAAAAAAGTACATTTGGTAAAGAGTTGCTACATTTCATCAGCTCAGCTGCTAAGTATTGTCCCTTAAAGGCTTCAAGTTGGCCAGGCTTACAGCAGCTCCCTGAAATGGTTTGTACAAGTCAGGGTTGGTGTTTCTGGTTTTGTGGAGGGGTTTTGGGGTGTGTTTTTTGGCTCTGTATTTTTGCAGTGAGCTTTCTCATGCTCTAACAGCTGGCTGGTTTGTTTAATCTGTAAAAGAACCTCCTTCAGATGTTGGGGGCTTTTTTTCCTCTTGAGCTCTTTTAATCAGTGCATGAGTCTGAATTCTCTGTGTGTTGTCAGTTCCATCAGAGACACTGCCTCATGGCAACCTTTAAATATTGTATGTACAATGCAATTAATTCCAGAATTCATGTATCACTTCTCACACAGCAGTTTAAAGCAAGAACTCTTCTACTACCAAGACAAACTAATTAAGAGTTGCACTTTTGTCAGGCAGAGGAGACTATCAGTAATGGACTTCATTAATTATCAGCTTGGTTTTATGTAATTGTTCTCAGTTTAAGTACTCATCCCTCTCTGCTGGCACCTCCTGGGGCCCGAGGTGTTTGGTGAAATGAGGATTTCCTGCTGAGCACAGCTGTTCAGAGCACAGGAAGGTGCTGCAGTAGGTGCAGTGCCTGCTGGCAGCTCCTGCTGGGCCTGGACCTGACAACCTGAGGTAAGGTAAGATTGTCTGGTGAAGTATTGAATCTCTCTAATTCTAGTTCTGTCAGTGTGAAGATGGAACAGTCAGGCTGCCCCGGGAGTGTGGCCCTGTGGAAGATCAGGAATGCTGTCCACAGCTCCTTCCCAGGGCTCACCTCCTGCAGAAGCTCATCATCTACTGCTTTAGAAGAATCTTCATTGTTTTCCATTTCAAGCTGCTTTCCCCAATGCAGTTGTAGCATAGAAGGTGTATTTTATATGCCTTTATATTTTATCAACAAGCCAGCAGCAACAACGCTGCAACCACAGAATTAAATGGAAGGAGTGGAGTAAATAGTCTTCCCTTGCTTAATGTGTTTAGATTCCCAGTTCTTTGTGTCAGGTTTACTGCAGGCGTTCTCTAACTAGGCCTTTCACAGGAAACCTGAACCTCTGATGTTCTTCTAAAGATTTTCTTGTGCTTTGTGAGCTTTCCAATCTGTGATTCCTGGCTAATGGTGTTAGATTGGCTTAGCAACAGCAGCCCCAGCACAGATGCAGAGGAGCCTCAGCCTCCGACGGTTCCACCAGGGTAACTCCACTAAAGCACTCTGACTTCAATCCACTTCCTCTGGGCAGAGCCCAGCATTATCCCAGCCTTGCTAAGAAGGTAAAAAGTAGTTCAGAAACTTTATTGGTGATCATAAAAGTGCTGTGGAGATCCCAGATCCCAGCAGCTACAGCCCTGACAGGTCAAAATAACAGATATTTTAGAGAGAAAAACAGCCTCATACCATCTTCCCATTAGAGCAGCTCTCAAAGACTCTGATCACCTCAAGCAGAGAAGACTGCAGTGACATTTACGCAAGTCTTAGAAGAAATGGCTCTGGGTGTACTGGAAAGAAGCAATCTGAAGCCTGGATCTCAGTCTGTCTGCTTCTAGCTCTTGAAAAAAGGTGTCATCATCATTTTGCATGATTGCTGCTTGCAGTTGCTGTATTTCCTTTTCCATCTTTGATCTCAGGTCTCTTTTTGTTTTCTGTAGCATCTAAAGAAAATACTGACATTAGCCACAGCATGTAAAAAGAAAAGGCAATTGGACAAAATTAGGAATACTTACTTGTGCTTGTGCTTTCTCTCTGGTTTGGATTTCTTGGAATTCTTGAGATATAGCTTCTGCTAGCATGGAAAACTAAACATAATACATGTGTGAGTTGAACTAATTAAAGAAAGACTTCTGAGGGGGAAAATGTGATCAGTCTGATCCTCATGAAGCTTTACCTGATCTTTGTAGTAGTTCTCCAGAGACTCCAGCTCCATCTGGTGCTCTCTCCGTTGCTCATCACGCTTCTCTTGAGCATACTCTCTCAGGTCCCTCAGTCTCTGCTTCTGAATTTCTAAGCCTTCTTCAAATAAGTTTTTGAATATCTGCCAGCAATTAAAAAAGGCAAACCTGAAACTTTCCCAGGAGCTTGTAAGTATACATTTATATTTTTCAGCTGCTTTACCTCCTGCTGCAATGGTATTTACATGAGGATAAGCCATGGCCCAAGAAAAAGGACAGTTATGTACCTAGAAATGGTGGTGCAGATACAGCTGAGCTGGATTTGTATTACTCATTTAGCTGAAATTGTGATAGATAAAATAATTTTTCATGTCAGTTTAGTCAGATGACCCAACAGTGCACGCCAGGGCCTTTGAACATGCTCTGTGATTTACAGCCCTGTACTCTGCAGTCTGACTTCAGGACCTTTATCCAGATTTCCAGCAGCAGGAAATCCAGCCTGGACTCAGGCTTTCCATTCCTCCACAAGAACACTCACCAGCTGCAGCTCACAGCTTGAGGCAAACAGCTCTCAAATCACTAACAGTGGATTATGCATTAAACTTCTAATCTCTTCTCCTGTAAGGTGACAATTGTGTATCTGCTCTCACAGAGTGTAGTAACTCTCTTTGCTTTCCCTCACTCTGCTGTCCAGCCCTAATTAGATCATATCTGTCACAAATTCCACTTTGTTTAACAAACACAACTGAAAAACAAAGCTGCATGTTTGATCAGTTCCCTTAACTGAAGATTTAGATTGTTTTCTTTGGATGGTGACTGTAGGAACAACTTCTTAATCCTACTGTTTCTGAAAACTCATTTCCTCAATTTCTCATGTTACCAGCCCTGTTTTTCCATACTGACACTTCACCCTTTCTCTCTCCTAGCCCCATAAATCATCCTTTCTTCTTTCACAGTGCTTTGCCCTGCACTGTATCCATGTTTCCAGAGAAGGAACAGTTTCATCTGTGGCCCTGACTGACCAACCTCTTCACCCTGGCTCTGTGCTCTGCTCACTGCAGTGCTCTTCCCTCGCAGCATCAGCTGAGCTACCAGAGGGTCCAGACAAGAATTCAAGAATTGCACACTTGCAGAGCAAGACCCCTGCTCCTCACCTTCTCCTCCCGCGTCCTCGCCCGCATCAGCTTGGCCTGGAGCTGGGCCCTGTAGTCCTCGTAGTACCTCCTGGCCCGGGCCAGCTGCTGCCTCTTCTCTGTCACCTTGTTCTGAGCCCACCTCTGGCGGTGGACGCGCTGCTTGATTTCGTGCTGAAGGAGAGCAGGAGCTGTCAGAGCACCAGGCTGCCAGCAGACACTGCTGCAGGCAAAGCTTTGTTAATCATTTGTTAATCATGTTAATCATTAGGGTCCTTAAGGACCTTCTCCACACCCGTGTTGTGCTGCAGTTATGGTTTAAAGCTTAAAGCAGTGGCACTGTAGAATGAAGGAGTTAGCACTGTCATGGGAGCTGAGATGACCCAGAACCTCAAGTTTCTCCTTGCCATTTTTTGGAATTTGTTTTACCTTTTAAAGCAACAATGCAGTGCCATCATCATCATCATCTTCTATTCCCATGACCCCAGTGGCCACACAGTGACAAACAGATTATGTGGCATTTTGAGACTACTCAAAAAGCATAAAGTCGTCATAAGATGAAAAGCCACTTTCATGATCTGGGAATATGCATTCTAGATAGCTCAATGTGAAATCTTTGCATTATGTAACAAATAGTCTTCAAAGAACATACCAGTCTCTTGCTGTGATCTTGATCTCTCTTCATAATTGCAGCAAGAAGCTCATGTTTCTTCAAGGCTTGTTCAACCTGGAGGTTTGAAAAAAACCTAATTACGTGCATCATTCTGCAGGACAAGCTGTCCTATGCAGCATGTTTAAATACTGCCCCTCTGCAATGTTTTGGGTTTTGTATTGGGAGCTGCCATGTATGAGTTAATCAACTTCTGTATCTCATAACTCACTTTTAAACTAAAAGCAGTGGAAACTACCAAATGCTTTCAGAAAAGCAATAGCAGCCCCAGGCAGCACTAGAGAAACCAGTATAAAAGAAGGCTGATGACAAGCCGAGCCCATGTATGTAAATCTGTACATCCCCATGTACCCAAGCTCACACACACGTCCTCTCACGCTGTGCTGTGGCTGTGCAGGTGCCCTGCCTGTGCTGCTGATGAGGTGTCAGGGTGTCTCTGGTGACACTCAGCAGGTAGGGAGGAGAACACTCACCTCATTTTGGACTTTTGGTCTAGGTCTGCCTGCAGGTGCCTTCAGGTGCGCGGTGTGCGCGAGCTGCCGCTGCCACATCTTATTCAGAGTCCGTGGGGCAATGTGCAGGGAGGGAAACTCCTCCAGGAGCTGCAAGAGGAGGTCATTGTCTCTTATTGTCACTGTAAGATAAAGACAGAGGTAAGCAATAAATTCCTGGAGAATACATTCAGTTGTAAATTCATGCAGACAGTGTCAGCCTAAGTCATGAAATATTTTACATGGAGCACTGTCTAAAATGGCAATGCTGCTGCTACCATGTCAAGGCAAACCCAGCAGGGCATTACAGCATCCTGCCAATAGAGCAGCAGAGACAGCAATCCCAAGCTTTTGTTGTTTTCCTGAAGGATTGCTTTTATGGCTCAGGTGTCATTTCCCTCCCACCACCCCATCCAGCTGAGACAGGTATCCCCTACTCTCTTCATGTGGTTCTGACCATCACTAATCAGTGATTGCTTTATCTCTCTCACTCTGGTTGCTGCAACTTAAAATAGTGCCAGCACAGCAGTGGCAGTGACAGATCCAGGTCAAGTAAACAGGTGCAAAATAAACTGGTTTGCAACCAGCTCTTTCCCATTACATCTTTGATCTTTCTGGCAGGAAGAGATGATGGGGAGATGAAACAAAAGGGTATTTACCAAGTATATGGCCTTCAAAAACTGGGAAAAAATAAGTCAGGGTAGCTGAACAACATCCAGGTAGGCAGGGGATTATCTGGTGATGTTATGCATGGGCATGCACAGTGCTGGTTACCAAAAGTGAGCCTGGGATTTGCAGTTTGGCTGTTCTTGGAGCATCACTCACTCAGCAAAACCAGTGGCAGCATTAACAGTGGCACGGTCCTGACAGATCCTGCTCTGTTACCTGTACATGGCTCAGCTCAAGGCAGAGGCCCAATTTTAAATGTGATACATACTCAGAAAAATAACAAAAGGAGAGCTCAGACTGTGGTGGAATAAGCACAGGAGTAGCAGCAATGGAAACAAGCCCTGAAAACAATCCAAGGGATTTTAAGGAAGTAGCAAATGGGTCACAATTTGATGGTGCACTGATGGTTTACATTTACTTAAAGCATTATCTTCCCTAACAAAAATCCAGACATACAGAGGTCAGAAGAAGGGAAAATGCTACAGCTGACTGGTATATGTTGGACTGGTGCCTTTATTCTTGGAGTTCAACACATGCTTTCAAAAGATGCCAGTTTTCCACCAAGTATAGTTTTGCAGTTCTTACTTGGAGCTGCTTGCTTTGGCTTCATGATCCCTCGTTTTGGAATCCACTGGCTGGATTTGGGATACTGAGGTGTGGTTTTTCTAGAATAAACTTTCACTGGCTGAGACGTTTTTGGAGGTTCTTTAAAGACGCTTTCTTTGTACTCTTGTTCCTTAGGAGCAGATGTAAAACAGATGGAGAACAGGTATGAGGAGGGAAAGACTGATAGAGCACAGTTTGGCTATCAGAACTTAAGTGTCTTTCAGACTTTAGAATGAGAACTTGGACATATTGTGTTGGATTCTCCAGAAGGCCAGAATTTACCAAATGCAGGTCAGGGTTCAAAGGAAGGTTAAATCTCATTATTGCATAACCTCAGCTCTTCTGTAACATTAGTGAGTTACTACTTTAGTTGTACACAGGGTTGTAACTATGACTGTCAAGGAGGTTTTGTAC
Source organism: Acanthiza pusilla (assembly GCA_036630365.1). Classification (NCBI taxonomy): domain Eukaryota; kingdom Metazoa; phylum Chordata; class Aves; order Passeriformes; family Acanthizidae; genus Acanthiza; species Acanthiza pusilla. The sequence continues at coordinate 1,425,349 of JAXCHO010000010.1, read as the reverse complement.
CCCAAAGTGTCTGGACAGACCATCTAGACAAATTTAAAGAGAAAAAAATCAACCAAACAACACACAACCAACAATCCCCACAGTGCATCACCTACCATTTCCTTGGCAACTTCTCTGAGCTTGGAAAGTCCACACCTCTCCCTTGCTTGATAAATTCTTAGCTCATTTTCATAAACTTTATCTACCAGCTAGAAAATAAAAAAAAAAGGACTTGTTAGAGGAAATAATCAGTCCATACAACCACCTTGTTAGTTTGTTTGCTGCACGGGTCAAAGTAGCTTCTTCCACTTTAAACTCTTTTTTGCAAAATTTGGGGTTTAAGTCTCTTCCTCACCAGGCTACAGATAAAACAGCACAATTACTAAAGGAGACAGGTGCCCCCATTAAGTAAAAGTATTCAGTTCTCATGGTTTTAGTGTAACTGGTGGTAAGAATTACCACAGGGTCTAATCTAAAAATTACCTTTGCTTTTCTTGTTCTTTCCTCCCTTTCTTTCTGCAGCTGGCTGCGTATTGCCTTTATTTGGCGTGCTCTGTTCCCACGAAGTTGACGTTCCTGGTGCTGAGCTGAGGGTGAGGCTGGAGAGAGAGATCGTGGCCTGCCTGGGTACCTTGGGTGTGATGTGTCTGCAGGGAAAGGACATTCAGTGAGTATCTAATGTGAGCCAAAAAACACTGAAGTGCATTGTGACTAGGCCCTCATTTCAGAACCACAGCCCTGGGAGTTTGTATTCTGTCCGTCCCCCCACTTTCTATACATTTTTTACTGCAGCTGGTAATTTTTTTTGTATTTTTTTCTCTGCCTTGTATTTTTTTGTAAAGTTTTACCACAGTTTTTTAAGTGTTAAACAGAAACTTGGTCGCAATTCTGTTACTGTTGCTCAGGTTTGGGTCCAAGACAAAATAGAAGTGAACTAAAATACAAAACTTAGGAACTAACTGTAATTCAGTTTAGCAGCTTTACATGAAAAGGTTTCTGTTACATTCTTTTCTATCCCAATACTTAAGGGCACAAGGATTGTTACCTGTCCTCTGGCCATAGTCCATGACACTGTCACTGTGCTGTGACAGGCTGTCCTCATCTCTCAGCTCCTCCTCTCTCCTGTGCTCACCCAAAGCTCTCTTCAACATCTAAGGGACAGATTTTATTGTTTTGTGGGGATCAGGTTCAACAGACCATTCTAAAGTTTGAAGGAACTAAAGTCAGGTGTCAGTTGCAGATTTGTTTTTCATCCATATCACATTGATATTCTTGTTCACTATCATTACTGAAGCTGGATTGCTCAGCTCAACAAAGAAGAGATTTCACTTACTAAATCGAGTTCATTTAGCCTGCGGGACAGATTTTCTGATGCTTCATGAAACTCTTGCTCAGGCACCTTCTCCTTTGTTATTCTGTGGGAAAGTGAATTTTTAAGTGAACCTGTGGTGGAATTTTCATATCTGCTAAAGGAGAAAACAAACAGATTTCATTTATATTCTAAAAACGTAAAGATGAGCATTCTCTCTCACAATTCCAGTTCACTTTTTGTGTAAGCACATTTTTATAGGATTAAATAGAAGGTGAATGTGTAAATGCCTATAACCATATTTAACAAAATGAATGTGTATCAGGAGAAACAGGAAATCTTTCTGTTAGAATTAATCTTTCGCTGTCACACAGCCTAGGAAGAGGAGATTTTATTTAAAAGGGAGGAGGGGGTTGGCTGGCCATGGAAATGAAAGTGCCAGTGTGGTTCAGTACCAAAAATCTGAACTTGCCTTGGTCTAGGCCTGTACTGAGATTCAGGTCTTGGAGTTTGTGTTGCTTGCTCAGCTCGTAGTGAGAGCTTTTCCTCTGAAGAGGAGGGGATAGAAGACTCATATACCAGAGACACCTAGGGAAATGAGTAAGAGTAAAGGAAGGTTTTGTTGTAACAGAACCATCTCAAACCCTGTGAATATAGATATATAAAAAAAGTTCTATTTCTACACTCCTGACTGGGATAGAATGCTTTAGAGAACTGATGGTTAAAGGAATGGACTAGCAAAAATATGGATGATCAGTTGACAGCTAAAGCACTGAACCAGCACAGCTCTAGGTTAAGGTAAGAGGTATCCTCACATTCCACCTCATCAGCCTGGGACCGATGCCAAGTGGTGGAAATAAAGTGAACTTCACTCAGTACAGACTGAGCTGCAGCTCACAGTGAGCCAAGAGAGAACACTCGTGTGCTTGTGCCACTCAGCTGCACTGGGTCAGTACTGCCATTTAGTGCATTTTAGTGACCATTTAGTACTGCCTGCTCACTCTGTTCCAGCTGGAGTGACCTGGGCTTGCCATGGACACACTGGGAAATGCACCAATGGAAAATGAGTTTCAAACAGAGACAATGTAGAAGTAAAAGCTGTTTAAAAACTATTGGAACAAGTAAAGTCTGTGAGTACCTCTTGTGGTTGCAGAAGGCAAAAATAGTGTTTGCAGAGGAAGAAACTTGCTATACAGACACATTTCTATGGCACAGAATGGCATCTGCTGATCAGTTCGTGGGTTTCATATTATTTAGTTTTTGCAGAGCAAAGGACAATGCAAGAAAATAAAATGAAAGAATATAATAAGCAGTTCAGGGATCTTTAAAAAGGAGTAAATCTAACTTTTATTGGAGGTTGAACAACCCCAAAACCCCCAAAATTCTTACTAATTTAGAATGCTGACACACTTCAGAGAAAGGACGTGACTATACTCTTGTGCTTTGAAGATTTTTGGTTAAACAGCAAGATAACCAGTAACTGGTTCATTGTGATAAATCAGAACTCTGTGGGTCTTGGTTCTGTACATTTTGGAGCAAACAGCCCCAGGAAGAACTCAGAACTGATGTGACTCCCAGACCACATAATCACAGTCTGCCAACATTGCATCACTGACTGTACATTGAGGAAAGCAAGTCCAAAGCAGGTTTGAAATAAGCCCAGAAGGGCCACAAGATAACAGACAAATTAAGCAGAAATCAAACAATATTGATTGAAATTCCAAAAATAGAGATGCAACATGTACCTTTGTCACACTGTCCTCAGCACCATCTGGTCCCACCTTTTCTCCCACTGCAGAAGCAGATGACAGTAGGTGTGAGTTAATGGCACTGTGCCTACTGATGTGGGCAACAAGTCAAAAAAAGCTGTGAGCCATGGCCTGTGGATCCAAATTATTCAGAGAATAGAATGACAAAGCAACTGTGGTTACCCAGTTGTGACATTCATTTTGGTAATTCCTCCAGTCTTCGATGTTCAGTGTCATGGGAATGCTATGGAAACTAAAAAAGGTAAGCAGTGTTTCCAAGGCAACAGAGAAAATGAGTACTGAAAAAATAGCTTCTAAATCTTTTCTACAATAGCAGTTAATGTTTTTTTCTGAGAATTGAAACTGGCTTGTTTGGTCCATGTTTCTCTTCTCAGAATAAGCTCAGCCATGGGACTTATCTGCTGGAGGAGATTTCTGTAGTACAGGCCCATCTTAACGGGATTAACTAAGAAAGGAGTTGAACTGGGGACATGGATTACTGTTTTCCAGCACAGGGAACAGATTAAAAGTAACCTATTTTTGTTTCTCTGTAAAGCAGAGATAGAACTATGAACTTGTGGCTGGATTTTAAAAAATGCACTAGGAGATTCAGAGCAATGTCTCTTGTGGTGCCAGTAAAAATAAATGCCACATTATAAGACTTAAGAGTTACCCTATAGGATGCAAAATTTTCTCTCACCAGGGATCCTTCTTGATAGAGGAAAACCATCAGAAACATCATCAGATTTTTTGGTAAGTGACTTTTCAATCTGAAATAAAAAGCAAGATGTGTTCTGTAAGTTCACAGGAGAGTGCTGAGAGGAAGATCATACATTAGGTTTGTCTGCAAATGGAAATCAGTGCTGATTTTATAGACAGATAAAAATCACTATAATTATTTTGTTTATTATGCTGTAAACTGTGCAGTTGATTGACTATGGAGATGTGTATGTATATATGTATAAAATAAACACACTCCTCAAACTAAATTCCTCTCAGGACACTTAGTGAAGAACAAATCCACAAAACAAAATTCCTGGAACTGAAAAAAACTCTGACATATTCAGAAGTCTTCTTCAGGGAGCAACTCGTCCCATTCTGCAAGTAAACTAGGAGGCTTTAAAATGAAAGCAGTATTGGATACTAGAGAAAATGAGATACTTAAAGGGTAGATTTTCCTTACAGTAGGAATGTTCCCCTCCTGACTGGAAGCCAGAGCTGCTGCCTGCCTGGCTGAGCTGTGATAATCTCTCCATCCCGGATCCGAGGGCTGGAAGGGAGGCAGCAGAGGAATTGCTTGCTGGATAGGCTCCCCCAGCTGTGTGGCATTGGTAGTCAAACTCCCTGTGTGAGGCTCAGCAGCAAGAACAGGCTCCACCCATCCTGAAGGGGCAAACAGAAAGAACTTGGAGCGTTACCTGGGAAAGCAAACGTGGTTTTGTATTGTCTATAGATAATAAAGGGAAGTGTCTCAATATCTAGTGTGAGCTACCACCTTTGCTGGATTGCATAGGGCAGTGCTGTAACATTTTTATGCCTTGAGAACATGATTTTGGATGTGAGGATATTCCACAAGGACTTCTTACTTTTAGTATTTTGAGCCACAAAAGAAAAGAATACAAACCACAATTAAAAACAGCCTAGCTGAAGCCAAATACTAGCTAAGCAGAAATACCCCAGCTAATAAAAGGTTGCCTCCTCTGAGAGACTAAAATATCATATTTATGAAAAGAATTTATTTTAAAACATGACTGAAGTGTTTTCATTCATGACTAAAGCTCTCCTCCACACTAGCTTAGTTCCCTACACCCCTAAGTCAAAACCAGGTGGATGAGTTGTCAGAAGAATCAATACTCACCATCTTCCTTTTCCTCTACAATTGCCTTTTCACTTTCTGAGAACTGTCTGGGCAATGCTGCAGCAGCCTCTGGGCCTTCAGATTCTTCTACCCCCATGTCCTTTTCTGCTAGACACAGTATAGGCATCTGAAATTCTAGAAACAGATGTTTAAAAAGATTAAATTAAGATCTATAAAGCATCTTGCTATGAACTGTTGAGATGGACAATTTTAATGTCTTCTAATTAATTACTTGGTGTCAGCAATCCATACTATGCTCAAAACAGGTCTGTTAAATTCTTACTTGTAATTCCAGTCAACAAAATGTTCATAATTCATAATATTTCTTTATGGGTTGTTTGGGTTTGTTTTCATTATGGATTTAAAACAGTATTTGTCTGAAACAGCTTTAAAAATGAAATTTTTAAAAAAGGCCTAGAAGTGTTACTACAGAAGAGTCTTAAAATGTTTTTTCACCCAAACTCACCTTCCCCTCTCCTGGCAAATGAGTGAGCAGTATCTCCAAGTTTAATTAATTCACTGGTAGATTCTGAGTTGTCTGTATCACAAGTTAGAACAAAATATTCTGACTGGGACCTAAGGGGAACATAAAGCCATGAAATATTTCCTCTCTCAGGCTCTGCCCGTTGAGCCCACGAGATGGAGCAGCTGAGGAGCCGTGCAGGACACGGCCCTGCTGCCACAGAGCAAACCAGAGCAGCAAACTGAACTCAGCTCAACCAAACACAAACTTTAAAACTCATCAAAGGTTTCAAGTTGTTTCATTTCACGTAAAAAAATAAACTTAAGGGAAACAAAATCAGGAACTCCTCAAGGGCAAGAGGAGTCCCGGATGTAATTTTAGCCTGACCAAAAGAGTCACTTCACATTCCTTCTCATATATGTAAGCAGTAGGAATCTGTATTATAAAAAACGACTGATTTCTCTACAGCTACACCAAGATAGTCAATCACTATGTCAAAGCAAATATTCACAATTGTTCTTACCCTTCAGTTGCTGAGTGTAGTGTATGTTGTGTAAGTTGATCAGCATTGCTTTCCGGCTGCTCTTCAGGTGCAATTTGAATTTCATTCCTGGACAGCACATTGGTCCCAGCTGTTCATCAAGAGGTGATTATTTTCAAGAAAACTACCTATAAACTAACAGGTATGACTTCCAATAACATCAGAACAATTTATGTGTAATATCAGCATTACAATGTTTTATCTGAAGTAATGACAATGTAATGTTCCCCCATGGGGGGGGGGAGGAGGGCAACTTTTATGGTAAGTTTGGAAAAATTATAGCCCTACCATATATCCCATAGTTCCAATTATTAGTAAACCTTTCTTCTTCCTCAAGAGACTTAAATTGTGGACTTATATTCAGCTTCTCTTCCCATTTTCCTCAGAATAACCCCTCCTATGGATCTACTCCCAAGACCCCTTCCCAGGAAAGGCTGTCATTCCCCTTGTCTCCTGGTGAGGAAAAGGAACGTTTGCTCATTTTTCCAATTAAAGCCAACATCTTCCTCCTTGAATCTTAATGCTAAATCATTTGATTTACAGGCTGAAAAGCAACTAACAAGGGATGAATTGTCTAGAGGAGGTTTCTGCCACAAGAACGAAGCAGGAAGATTACGTAAGTTTGGAGGGAAATTGTCTATTTTTTTATTGTTTATGAAAATAAGGAATGCAAATACTCAGTTTCGACACTGAAATTTCCTCCCCCACGGTCAGTTTTTTCTTTCTTCTCTCTCCATTGTCCACGTTATAAGTAACAAAAAAACCCCAAATCAATCTCTGCTACATTGGAAACACTCAGGGTTTACATCTCACCTCCAGTCTGAGATGCTGCTTCACTGACTTCTGTAAGATACTCTAACAAACCATCAAATATTTCCAGGAGGTTTTTGATAGATTCCCTGTCTCCTTTCACAATGTTCTCACCTTAAGAGAAGGTAATGCAACATATTAGTAACTAGTACTTCACACAAGAACAATTCTCAAAAACAGGAGTTTTTTGTAGGAGAGTGCTTGGAAATTCTTGTGAAGGTGTCAGCTCAGAAGACACTGATCACTTACTTATGGTTATGTATGTAAGCTTAAGGTATATTTTAAGTGTCCTAAATGTGCATCTTTTCAGTTCTAATCAGTGAAAGTTTACTGATGCTTACACACACACAAAATAAATATTCAGGGGTATTTTCAGGGTATTTAATTTTTTTTTTTATACATAAAACTGTAGCATGAGGCAGTCTACGTGTGGCAGCAGGACTGCAAACAGAGCCACTGTGTACAAGCTGCAAGCCAGAGACACTTCTTATCAAGCACTTTCCATTCTTTGCAGGTTATGTGACACCATCCACAGGAACACTCAGGGAAAGCCATTATCTGTGTACAGATAACAGTCATGACACAGTTCAACTCTTTACTCACCAACTTTTAAAAAAGTAATAACAAGTTTGAAGCTCCAGGGTCATGTCTTAATACCCAGTGTCCAAGCATGGGCCAGATTTCAGTTAACACTTCAGCAGCCAAATGAAGTATGGCTGAATGTTAACTCTAACATTTCTTTCTCTTCTTTATTCTGTGCTTGCTGTTTCAATTTATAACCTGATGTCCAAGGCAAGGGGTCAGTGCTCTGATGACATCCACTACCATAAAAAGACCTTCCATGCAAGTGTGAAAGCAAGCTGTACAACACCTGGTTCTTAAAGTGTTCAAATGAAACCACACAAATATTCAGCTGGTGTTTGTCTCATTAAACCAAGTACTCACCAGTGATGTGAGACAAGCTGACCTGCAAATAATCCAACGCCAGGGAATCTATTACTGCCTGTACGTTATGTGCATCATCCTCTTGGCTTCTGGGAGTAGCTATGAAATCTATTTCAAATAAATAATAGATTTTAGGCTATTTAAATGGATAGTTTATTGCAGGCACCTTAATTAAACTACTTTAACTTCTGCTTACAAGTTAGTATTTTTTCAGTACCATGTGCCCTTGGTGAAAAGCCCAATCATCATATGGTCCTATGAAATCTTTTATAAACACTGAGCACAAACTTAGAACACCCCCTGGAAGATGTGAGGGGTTTATCAGGATTAAATTCAAGACTAGAGACTACTAAAGCATTTCTCCTCCTTCCCACCCAGCACACACACCTAGTTCAGATCATCAAACTGCAATTGCAGTTTGTGTTCAGGCTGCTTCTTTCCCTGTCAGACACTAACTGGACTGCCTCATAGCTGCCATTCATAGCAGTCCGAAATTAAAATAAAATCAGCCAGTATTACAATAATTCTTCTTAAAGAATGACAATCTTATGAGTTTTGTCTTTGGAAGGACACAAATACTTTAAATCCCTACATCTGTAGGAAGCTTTGCGAATTTCAATTTTATTTTGCTACAAAATACACAGAGACAAAAATAAAAAGCAGATTTAGAAATTATCATTCCTACCTGGCACTTTTTCTCCTAAGATTGACTCATAAAGACGAACAAACACGTCAGCACCACATTCTGAGAGATGCTTTATGTGCTGGTTTATGTGACAGCTCCTTAAAAGATCATTGGCAACCGTAACCCAATCTATTTAGAAGAAAAACATGAATGTCAGAACTGAAAGACACAGAAATAAAGACATGGTTATTTACAGTGAAAGTGGAACCCCTGTAAGTGTCTTTGACTCCACCAGAGATGGTCAAACCCAGCCAGGCTGTCCCAGCCATCCAAAATATTAAAAATATTGTTCGAGTATAATCATAGCGCAACTGGACTTAGGAGGTGAAGGGCACTGAGATTATTTTTTTTTTTTTCCCCCACATAAGGAAAAATAAATTTGAATCTGGTCTCACAGCCAGGAATTCCAAACCTTCAAGACCCTAACAAACCAAGCATTGATACACCATGTATTGATGATCAGAAATGACAGGTACTTTTTTGGAAAACAGGAACTTCTCTTATAAGCCCAGGTTCTCTAATACTATTAGGCAATGACGTCACTGCTAATGTAAGTACTCCTCGGGAAAGGTAAATTCTACTTTAATTAGTTATTTAGGGATTCGAAGAATACAGAGCTGGTCCCACCAAGTGCTGTGTTTAGCACAAGTGAGATGTGCATTTACATACTGATTTTTCCCAAACTTTGAGTCCTGAGTTCAATGTGCTTTTTAGCATATGTATCCTCTACAGTCTTCCCTGTCACCTAATTCAAATATCAACTTGGAAGAACTCAAGTCTTTACCTCTGTTAGTCTGTGAGCTCTTAAGTTTGGACTCCCCCCCCCCAAAAATATGTTGCTTTTGGAAATCAAAATAGTATTTTAGCAATATTAATGATTTTAATTTATTGGAGAAGGCATAAGTCATTTTTGGGATGAAGAAGTATAGAATTACTACAACAGAAATTAATGTGTACAGTTTTCAGTCTTCTGCACAGAGGGAGCGTTACTTTGCCATCCCTCTACTCCTCCATCAGTTCAACATCACTTTAAGTTACAGGGCATGAAAGGTTAAAGTAGCATCTCCTACATTTCAGGCTGATGTCTTGGAAGGCTTGAATTACTGTTCATCGCCACCTCTGTTAATTTGAAAGTGTCGCCAGGAATGGAACAAAGACAAAAGAGGGGAAGGGTGAGGTTAATGCAGAGAGCTTTAAAAGCCACAACCAGAGAAAACGACGGCTTTAAAGAGCTGAATAAAATGGTGCCAGCGATGCGAGCAGCAGGGGGTGATGAGAGAGAAGAAAGCTGAGCAGCTGCTCCGGCACCGGGACCCGCCCCACCGCAAGGCCGGGCCCCGAGGGTTCCGCCTGAGGCTCACCGGAGCCCGGCCCTACCGGAGCCCGGTGCTCACCGGAGCCTGGCCCTACCGGAGCCCGGCCCTACCGGAGCCGGGGGCTCACCGGAGCCCGGCCCTACCGGAGCCGGGGGCTCACCGGAGCCCGGCCCTACCTGTGCCCTCAGCGCTGCCCATGGCCGCACCAACGGCCGCCGCCCCCGCCATTTAAACCGCGGCCTGCGCGCCCATTGGGCAGCGCCGCAGGAAGGGGCGGGGCCGCGCGGCCGTGAGGGGCTCGGTGTTCTCGGCCATCGCCGGTGTGACGGGAGCGGCGATGGGCGCCCGAACGGGACTGGGGACGGGACTGGGGACGGGACTGGGTCTGGACAGCAGCGGGAACGGGCAGGAAAGAAACAGCCCGTGCCCCAAGGCCGAGCCAACCCCACCGCTCCCGGTTCGGCCCCGCTGTTCCCCGCCCGGGTTCCCCCGGTCCGGTCCCGCCCCGCCGCTGCCCCCCGGGCCGAGCCCCCGGGCAGCACGGACCGGGCCCGGGGCGCCCCGGGCACCGAGCGCGGCTGGCGGCCTAAAATGGCGGCGGGGGCGTTGTCCGGGCGGTTCCGCCTTCGTCACCTGAACGGGAGGCGCTTGGTGGCGATTTCTCGGTGAAATAGGTGCGGAAAGGAGCGGCCTGGGCGGGGCTGGCGCGGAGGAAAGTTCTGGCACTTGACCTTGCGGGCTCGGCGGGGGCGTTTGCCGGCCGGTGCCTCCATTAGCGGGGGGTTGGTGTTAATTACCACGATACAGGTTTGACGAGGTAACCCGAAGGCTTTTCTGCATGAAAGGAGTGCTAAAACCTTTATTAAAATAAGAATTAGAAGTGAAATTTACTGTATTAGCTGCTAGCATACAGGTTTTTGGAGGGGCTGGATTGTGAAACTACTGTTTTCCTTTCTGAGCAACAGTACTCCATGCTCCTCAGGAATTTTGGAATTTCCGTGTTGCAAGAAAAAAAATGGTGCCTTTTATCGTTAAACAACTCGAGCATGACAAAAGCAGCTGAGGTTCCAATTTTGAGCGTAAGACCAATGACTGGCAGCAATTAAACCTCAGCGGTGTGAGCTCCAGCAGCCCACGGGTGTCATTTGTAGATCTAAATCCAAGTGCACACACCACCTTAGGAACACAAAAGAGCTTTTGTTGTGAGCAAACATAGATCAGTGCTGTCGAAACTAAACAAAACACGGATTTCAGTTTGCTACATACACAGCTCTCCAACGCTGCATTGATTTGTTTCCATGCATTGGCTTAAATCAAGAGAATATGGGAAAATCAATGCTGTTTAACTTAGGAGGGTGGAACAGAAAAATGAGGAAGTTTTCTTACACAGGAAATCGAAAGGAGTTCCGTGCAGACTTAAAAACATGTAGAAAAGGCAGGGGCAGGGGTTTTGTTTAGTCTTTTCAATTCTTTAAAACCTTGGAAAGGTTAAACAGCACAATACCAGGAGCCACTAAGTTATACACAAACAAAATCAAATCAAACTGTGTTAAGCTAAATGTAATAAAGCAAGAAAAGATCAGATAACTTGTTATTTTTACAGCCTTTGCAAAAATCTTTTTCAGGCTCATCAGGAACAGGAAGCCTGCAGGGTCAGAAGGTGTAGTGTTAATAGGAGTGTTTGGGTACAAAAAAATCTTTCAGAAGCCATATTAAAGAAGTAAGTCTATATTGAAAAAAACTGGGGAGGTTCAGTTTGGCTATTCATAAACAAAATAAGCCTGACTTAGGTGTTGCTCTTGAGGAATATACCATGCAAACATCTAGTCTTTGCAAACCTTTCTCTATTCTTAGCAACAATTTAAAAAAATGTAGAAAGTAATACACAGTAGATCCATAACATTTTTATACTTTCATTATGTAGATCTGTATGGGGTCCAGATCTTAAATGCTGTGAATTTCTCGTCAACAAAGAAAAAAAATGGCAAGGATAATTAGAAGTGTGGAATTGCTTTAAAAGGAGGAAAAATTACACTGCAGGTTTGGTTTATAAAGGAAGTACTTTGAAGATACTAATGCCCACAAACAGTATAAATAAACAGAAAATTATTACTCACCATTTCTACTAGCTCATTGTTTTGTGCTCCTTGTTCTTATCTGGCAATATGTTGAAAATGAAAGAAAATGTTTTTCAGGTTTCATACAGTGAAACTGTAAAACACATTGTCATGGTGTCTTACAAGCTAAGGGCATAAATAGAACCAACATGGGAAGAAATGGCCATCAAATACAGTTATTTTTGTCCCAGAAAAGCCTTAAAGCACGGATTGCTAGAAGGTGGGAGGATATAAATGGGGAGTGTTGTTATGGCACCTCTCCTTCCTTATGTTGTTTTCATTTTCTTCCCTCTCTGCCTGGAGCAGGTGGCTGCGGGTGTTCGTGCTTCAAACCTCAACTCTTGTGTGTGTAAAGTTTCAGGTAGCCAGACACTGGGGTTGTTCCTCACCTGGTGAAGCCGCTGGGTGAACAGCAGTGTCCACTGGGGTATTGAATGTTTTTATCCTGTGCCTTCTGAGCAGCTTTTCGGCACCGCTGCACCTCAAATGACCTTTGCCTCAGGTTACTGGCCCTGCTGTGGAATTCAAAAAGATAACGCTGGTAACTGTTTACAGACGTATGTTTGTAAGTATTTGTTTACGTATATGTTTATAAACATTTATAGAAGGCAATGGGTAATAATATAAAATAACTGATCTGAGCAGGTTTGATGTTATTTTACGTGCAGCTCTCAAGGATCATCACATCTGGCTCCTTCAGAGAGGGAAAGTCACAGGTGGGCACGGGGCCAATCCACCGTGAAATATCAGGTATTAGTTAAAATGTTAGTCCAAAACCCAGGCTCTTCTCGAGCTCTTTCAGGAGGATTTTCACAAACAGATCTGTGAGGGCTGAGGGGCTGCACTGCGGACAGCAGCGTCCGGCTCTGCCCTGACACAAAGCGTGAGGAGCTGAGCAGCGTTCTGAACACGCCGGGTGGCCGAAAGGCTGCATTTATGGAGGCTGGGAGCGAAAATTCTCCATTTCCGTCCCCCTCAGGCCGGGCAGCCCTCAGCGAGAAGGAGGCTCCCGCCCGCAGCGGCCGCGCGCAGGCGCGGGGGGGCGGGGGCGCTCCTCGCGGGGGGGGCATTTCCGGCCGCGAGCGCAAAGCCGGTCAGCCGGGCGAGCCGCGGCCACGCCCACGCGGAAGGGGGCGGGGCCTCGGGCCGGCTCGGGCCGCTTACATAACGGCGGGGGTGCGGCCTGCGCGTGCGTCACGCGCCGGCTCCCGGCAGCCCCCGTGCCCCCTATATAACCGGCGTCCGCGCGGCCGGGCGCCCACAGTGAGCGGCCCCCGCCAGCGGCGCCGGATCTTAGCCAACCCTTCGTCAACCCGCTCTAAGTGACCGGAATCGCCTCGCCCACCGCCACCATCGCCATGCCCGGGTATTCCAGCGACAGGGATAGAGGGTGAGTCCGGGGGCACGGCCGGCGCCAGCCGCCGCCAGCGTCCGGACTCTGAGCCTGCCCGTGGGGCTCTCGGGGTTGTTTTTCAGACGTTTAAGATGGCGGCGGGGCGGGGGTTGGGCCCTGAGCCCTTCCCTGAGCGGTCCCGCCGTGAGGGGTGGCCGGGGGAGGGCATCTGGCTTTTTTAGGCTACCGATTGTGGGCGACTGTATCGGTTCCTCGCCTCAGAGCACCCCCCGCGGGTGTGCGACCGCTGAGAATAGCGCGGGGGGATTTTTTTTTTTTTTTAAATTTTTTTTTTTTTTTTTTTTTTTTTTTAATGGGGAAGAAAGACTCGTCCCCACCCCCCTAGGGACGCCCCCCTAGCACGGATGGTGCCCGCAGAGCCCGATTCCCCCGCTGGGAGCGGCGGGCGGGCTGGAGGTTTGTGGGTCAGTGGGTTGGCGGTGCCGAAGCCTTGGGGAGCTCTCGGCAGGGCGGTTCCCCTCCCTCCCTTCCCCCTCCCGAGGCTCGGGCTGTGGCCGGTAGGAGCCGGCCGGCTCCGCTTTGTGTTGTGTAAGCGGATGTTAATGGCCGGCCCCGCCATGCGGTGGCTGAGGGGAATCAAAATGCCGGCTGTGCTGCTGCCTTTGTTCCTCCTCCTCCTCCCCCCGCCCAGCCCCGCTTCTAAAATGGCAGCGGCTGGAAAATGTGGCGTAGACAGAAATGAGAGACAAAGGAAACAGCGCTGGCAGGAAGCAGCGGCCGCTCGGGGAGCGCTGTGTTGTGCTGGGAAGGATCGTTCCCAGCGCTCGCCCGGCCAAAATTGGGAAGCGATCGGGGCAGGGGAGGGAGCGCTGTGCTCGGATCCAGCGCATGGCTCAGCGCGGCTTCGAGCTGCGCTCGGCGCTTCCGAGATCAGCCCGCTCCGAACAGAGGGACCGAACCTAAAATGCTAATAAAGCGCGTCGCCTCATAAAACATAGTTGTTCAGAGAAGTCTGTCCTTTGGGACATTAAAGAAACTGTTTACGGGAAAGTTATTCCAAGGTTTCGTAACTGCCCCTGCCCGCTTTCAGCAATAGGAGTGTCACTGGGACGGGAAACCATTTTGATCACGGGGTAGTGCTAAGGTTTTAGTGCCTTACTTACCTTGTTGTAACTTGCCTTTCTATGGCATTTTATTGAAAAGGGAAAGACATGTTGTCTTAGCTTCTGAATAAGAATTGTGGCAAGGCAGATTGCGGTATCTGCAGCTTACAATATGGTTTTTGAAGTTCCAGTGTCCTGAAACTTGAGTAGGTAGTGTTTGTACATCTCAATTTTAAGGTGACAGGGTGGACTGCAAAGATGGTGGTTAAGTCATGTAAGAAGATGACCAAGATGTTTTCTCTTACATTTTGTGTTATGTTCTTTTTCGCTAGGTTTGGAGCCCCTCGCTTCGGAGGAAGTAGAGGTGGACCTCTCTCTGGGAAGAAATTTGGAAACCCTGGGGAAAAACTTACAAAAAAGAAATGGAATTTAGATGAGCTGCCCAAATTTGAGAAGAATTTCTACCAAGAACATCCGGATGTAGTTAGACGTACTGCGGTATGTACCTGACCTAGCTCGAGCAAAAGTAAACAGAAAGTGCAAACACATTGAGGGTCATGGGGCCCAGCAGACACAGATGGGGTAACTTAAAATGTAACTTCAGTGTCAAAGCTTATTTCTAATTATGGGTGTTTCGCTTTGCAGCAAGAAGTTGAACAGTACAGAGCGAGCAAAGAGGTCACAGTTAGGGGTCATAACTGTCCAAAACCAATTATCAACTTTTATGAAGCGAACTTCCCTGGTAAGTGAAGACTAGCTTATTGATTGTTCTTCAGGCTGGATTAGGGCCACATCTGAATTCATACGTTTAAATTTTCTCTTCAAGCAAATGTTATGGAGGTAATTCAGAGGCAGAATTTCACTGAACCAACTGCTATTCAGGCACAAGGTTGGCCTGTTGCATTGAGTGGATTGGATATGGTCGGAGTGGCACAGACTGGATCAGGGAAAACACTCTCTGTAAGTTCTGATTGTAGCTTGGAATGCTGCTGGATTTCAGCAGTGACAATGTGGCCTGGCTTTATTGCAGGGTGAGCACTTCTGGGAAGAGATTGTAATGAGACTTTTCTTTCTTTCAAACAGTACTTGCTGCCTGCCATTGTGCATATAAATCATCAGCCATTCCTGGAGCGAGGAGATGGCCCTATTGTGAGTATCTCTAAATGAAAGGGGATTTTAATTTCTAGGGAACGTGACTGGTTTTTACAGTCGCAGTTGTTCATGCTCATAAGAGCGCATAGCTGCCTTCTGTTTCTCTATATGAGTAAGTGGCTCCCTGCTGTGATAGTTTCCCAATAAGGTTCTAAAAGCCTCATTGGATTGTTCTTGTAATAGTACAGAACAGGAATAGATGTTCGATTTTGGGTTACATTTTGGAAATTACTGTCTTCTGGAAGCTAGTGACTTCCCAGTATTTTTCACATGGCATAGATGAGTGTTTGGTGGCAGTTGACTTTAATCTGTTTCAGTCAATCTGGCACTGAAGTGACAGAATTAGTGTCAAAATTAGTGTTGGACTAGGACCTTCCGATGGATATTGAACTAAAAGCTGGGCATCTTATTTCTAGTGTCTTGTACTGGCACCAACCCGTGAACTGGCCCAACAAGTGCAGCAGGTGGCTGCTGAATACAGCAGAGCGTGTCGTTTGAAGTCCACGTGTATTTATGGAGGTGCTCCAAAGGGACCACAAATCCGTGACCTGGAAAGAGGTATGGATCAGCCTTGGTGCTTCTCTGTCTGAGGCAATGTGGAAACTGCATCAGCTGATGGGACTGCTTGGTTTTAGGTGTGGAAATCTGCATTGCAACACCTGGAAGACTTATAGACTTCTTAGAAGCTGGAAAGACCAATCTCAGGAGGTGTACTTACCTTGTCCTTGATGAAGCTGATAGGATGCTTGACATGGGATTTGAACCTCAGATCAGAAAAATTGTGGATCAGATAAGAGTGAGTATAAATGGTTCATGAATTTATCACTATTGTAGATATGAGCTACTGCCACTATGCTTATTAATGCAAGGGCAGTGCAAGCCTGGGTAGGTTTGGTTGGGCATTTACTGATCTTTCATTGACCTGATCTTCTTCTCTAGCCTGACAGGCAGACTCTGATGTGGAGTGCCACATGGCCTAAGGAAGTGAGGCAGCTGGCTGAAGATTTCTTGAAAGAATATGTGCACATCAACATTGGTGCGCTGGAACTGAGTGCAAACCACAACATCCTTCAGATCGTGGATGTGTGTCATGATGTAGAGAAAGATGACAAGTAAGTAGTCCTCGGGGGCGAAGCATTTTGTGTTTCCTGTCAGTTTACTTTATGAACTGTGAAATAAGTGTCTTGTCTTGATGGATTTCTGACATCAGTCTGAGACAACTTAAAGGCAAGAAATGAGTTTAAATTTGTACAGTACAAATCAGTCTAAACTCTAACCATAATCTCTCTGTAACAGGCTTATTCGTTTGATGGAAGAAATCATGAGTGAGAAGGAAAACAAAACAATTGTTTTTGTGGAAACTAAAAGACGTTGTGATGATCTTACCAGAAAAATGAGGAGAGATGGGTGAGTAATAGCTGGGACTTCACTGAGGAACCCCAGTAGTCTGAGTGTGTTCTTGATACCTCAGCTAAGAATCAAAACTGTCAGAGTGCCACCAGCTGTCAGTTACAATTCCTAGACTAACTTTGGAATTTGCTGGTAGCCCTGTCTTTGACTAATGAAGCCACTGAAGGAGTGTTCGTGGGTCAATCAGGTTCTGTATTTTCAGGTGGCCAGCGATGGGTATTCATGGTGATAAAAGTCAGCAGGAGCGGGACTGGGTTCTAAATGGTGAGTGTTCCAGCAATTTCTGCAAGCATCTGATGTGTGCCACTTAAGGAAAAAACTGATTCACTTCTTGTGTTGCAGAATTCAAACATGGAAAAGCACCAATCCTGATTGCTACAGATGTTGCTTCCAGAGGTCTAGGTTAGTAAAACTCGTAAATGCCAGTTGCCCAAAGCTTTTAAAGAAAGTCTATTGCTTTCTTTAACCTCTGCATTTTTCTAAGTTTTCTTCACATAAAGGTGCAGTCTTTGTGGCAAGGCCTAGGCATGACAATCGGAGGACTCGAGGGGGATGGAGGACTAGTGGAAATGATCGGCTGGCTGCTTCCAGTCAAATAGAGAGGTGAAAGCTGAGAGCATTGTGTGCCAGTAATCTTCAAAAGGCAAAGATCATCCTTTAAACTACTACCCCATAAACTGTTCTCTCATGAAATAAGCAGTTTCATTCACAGTTCACTTTGCCCTGGTATTTCTCTTCTCTCCATGCTTTGCATGATTTGCCATGGTGCAGTACTGTTAGTTTTGTGCATACTGTCTGCTGTGATCTGTGGGTCTTTGAATTTCAGTGAGTTTTTTGAAATGTTGAAGAACATAATTTTAAACTTCAATGTTCAATGAAATTTTTTTCAACCATGAAATGGAGAGAGCAGCTTTAAAATGTACTAAGCCTTGTACAAATTGGTGAGTACTGGCACATGAAATCTGAGAAAAAAAGTCCACCTCTCACTTTAACAAGTGGGGCAGGAAAGCAATGGCTTTTCAATGCCTTTGAAAGTCGAAGTTCCTCCACCTATACATAGTCGTCATGTCGAGACCTGCCAGAGAGAGACACATTCTCAAGTGAACCCTGGCTTCTTGGAAGCGCTTGCCTAGACAAGACACAGTGCATAAAAACAACTTGGTGACTTTGGGGGGACAGGTATGTTTTTCTTGCAGCTGCGGTTCAAAGGTCTTGGCAAGACGAGCAGTGTGGCCCTTTTTTTTTTGAGCTTCTAATGAGTGTGTATGTGAAGGACCTTGTATGTTTTTACTCTAAGGTCCTCAAATGAGCACATGAAGAGGCTGCTGTGAGCTTTAGTGGCCCTACTGCAAGAAGCTTTCAGATGTCACTTGATGATTTGTAAAGGGGACTCTTGAGTTGGGAATGACAAGCAAATGCACACTCCTTATGGTAAGGTTTTGGATCACAGGGTGGGTGAGGAGAACGGGATCAGACGGAGTGTGCGTAACTTTCTCTTCCACATTACATACACTTGCAGAAATGGATGATTCTAACACTGTTCTTTGCAGCCATTATTCCCTTTAAAGTACTCTTGTCTAATGTTTATCTTCGATTTGGCTGTTGTGGTGTGCAAAACTTTGTACCTCGCTTTTTGCCACACTGCAACACTTTACAGATGTGGAAGATGTGAAATTTGTCATCAATTATGACTACCCTAACTCCTCAGAGGACTATATCCACCGAATTGGACGAACTGCCCGCAGTACCAAAACAGGCACAGCATACACATTCTTTACTCCTAACAATATTAAGCAAGTAAATGACCTCATCTCTGTGCTTCGGGAGGCTAATCAAGCCATCAACCCCAAATTGCTTCAGCTGATTGAAGACAGAGGTTCAGGTAAGTGCTATTCTTGACCTCAGTGCATAGCTTTCAGAACAAAACGGAAATTCCACCTCCAGTCTCTCTCCAAAATGAATGTGGAAGGTGGTTTAGTCACCAGTTAGGGTGACCTCAGGAGGTGTTAACATTGGTAATAAAAAACAGTACCCAAATGCTCCCAGCATGTGCTGTGGTGTACCTGTGGGTAGTGCAAGCCAAAGAGACACTGCCCAGAAATAAAACACTTGTGGACTCAGTTTTGTGGCTCTGTCTCCTATGGCTTGGAAAAAGAGATGGACCCAAGTGTCCTGGCAGGGTAAAAGTCTCTTCTGGCCTTGATGCCACCACTTGTATTACTGCGGAGAGTGTGTGACTCTCCTCAGAGGTTAGACAGCTTTATCTAACGAGTCCAGTGAGCACCTGGAAAGCTTTTCTAGTCTGTTTGCATTGCTGGGACAGAAAGTGGAATGTGTTTGGCCGAACTCGAGAGCCTTTATAATACACATAACTGTCTTGTCTCTCTCACTAGGTCGTTCCCGAGGTGACCGACGTGACAGATACTCTGCGGGCAAAAGGGGTGGATTTAGTAGTTTTAGAGAGAGGGAGAACTTTGAGAGAACCTATGGTGCGCTAGGCAAGAGAGACTTTGGAGCAAAAACCCAAAATGGGGCTTACAGCACCCAGAGTTTCAGCAATGGAACTCCCTTTGGGAATGGCTTTGCAGCTGCAGGCATGCAGGCTGGCTTCAGGGCCGGCGGTAACCCCGCAGGAGCGTACCAGAACGGCTACGAGCAGCAGTACGGCAGTAACATTGCCAACATGCACAATGGCATGAACCAGCAGCAGTACGCCTACCCTGCCACTGGTGCTGCTCCTATGATAGGTTACCCCATGCCCACAAGTTATTCTCAATAACTTAGTGTATTTAAATGTCTCAGTTTTTCATAATTGCTCTTTATATTGTGTGTTATCAAAACAGGATAGTTATTTAAGAAATGGGAAATGCAGAAATGACTGCAGTGCAGCAGTAATTATGGTGCACTTTTTCGCTATTTAAGTTGAATATTTCTCTACATTCCTGAAACAATTTTTAGTTTTTTGTACTAGAAAATGCAGACAGTGTTTTCAAAGTAAATGTACAGTGATTTGAAATACAGTAACAGAAGGCAGTGCATGGCCTTCCAATAAAGATATTTGAAGACCGATTTTCTTTCAGATGACAATTTTCTCAACATGTGCACAACTTTACATTAACGAAATGTCAAATGTTTTTATATTAAATTCTAGAAAGGTTTCTCAACTGTGTCTGATTAAACATTTAAGCTTATACAAATACCAGCCTTGCCTTGATTGGGCTAGATTGCTTAGCATGGCAGGCTCTGCTTCGATGGGGAAGAAAATCAAAGCTGGCTTCTAAGAAAGTATTGGAAACAGTGTTCTTCCTTGTCTCACTAGTGTAGGGCCAGTTCTTGGAAAAGATCAAAACTCTGTAGTGGTGTTGCTAACGAGCTGCTACAAGCGTAGGAAGCTTCTGCAGCACCGTAACCGTCGCCTTCACACGAGCATATGTGCAGACCAGGCTTGAGTGTCGTGTACCCACAGCTGCCAGGCCTTGTGAGTTAGCATGCAGGCTTCTGAGCTTCAGAGAAATGGGAAGATCTTAGTATTAAAACTTAAAATTATACTTAAACTGGTATTGAGCAGTGATTTCTTTGTGGAAGTGGTGGGAGGGAAGCGGGCTGTTGGTCCATAAACATGCCTTTTTTTTTTTTTTTTTTTTTTTAAAAGACTTTAGTATGTGCAAATGATCCTCTAATCTCAAAGCACTGCCCATGCTGAGCAAAGCAACAGCATTCTCTTGCTGAGCAGAAGTGGAATAATACTTGATCCTGGGGTTAAAGTACTTAATGCTTTCAAGTGTGGTGTATTAAAATTCCAGTTAATACTAACTTTTCAGTTCCTCCCACTTGTTTATCAGTAACAGTGATGAGTTTTAAGTTCAACATCACTTAATGTGTTCAAGGTTGAATCTACAAGATTCTTTCAGGTTATTTGGAACCTGAGTTAGACTTCGTTTTGCACTTAAGAGCTTTTTGCTTAGTCTGTGCTCAGCCCTTGATTACTGTTTCCCTCTGAGGCTCAGCTTGTGCTGTTCTCTAATGCAGCCTAATCTGCCTCTTAATCATTTCCTCCTTTTCTGTGAAGTTCTGACACTTGACAATATTTTGTGGTCATTCACTGCTGCCATGAGAACTTCACCTGGAGGCTTGAAACTACCCCACTGCAGTCTGAAACTGCAGCTGGCAATGTATTTTGGCTTGGGGGTTTTTTTGGGGGGGTTGGGGGGGTTTTTTGTCGGGTTGGGGTTTTTTCCTGATTTATTTGCTTTGGAACATTGCTCAGTGGTGCCAGGGGTGAAAAACAAGGAAGCAGATTGCTTATCACTGAGGTATGACTTAATTCCTAAGTTTCCAGGTCACTTGCCTGAAACAAAATGCCTTTAAAAGCTTGTTTCTGTTTTAAAAACTTCAGTGTAAAGTGGTTTTGTTTTTTTAGTAAAAAATAGTAAATTTATAGCTAGTGAATTAAAATTGAGAGATGAGAGTCTTTGACAGTGATGCAAAACTTAAACGGGAAGGAGGCTTCCTCTCTGTGTTTTATACTCTTTGCAAACAACCCTTTGCTCGGGGCAGTGTTTCCTGAAGGGGGGAACTGTAAGGTGGATGCTCCCCCTTCTAACATTTGCACATAAAATGATGAAAAGAGACGAGCTCTGCTAAGCAGGTTTGACATTACTGCCAGTGCTACTCCGGCAGCATTGAGCTCATGGCAAATCTGCCTTAGCAATAAAATGGCTCACACTAGTTCAGGCAGGAGCAGCAGCTCCTGCGGCTGACCCAGTGCCCTACTAACGCGCCTCCGCCGGGCCCGGGGATTATTCAGCCGAGCCTTTGAAGCCGCGGCTCGCGGAATGGTTCCTCTCTCTGCCGCTCCGCCTCCTGGCAGCGCTACAACCTCGTGATGCGGCGAGTATGGAAATTTCCACTGCGCTGCCCGCGCTGCCGGCGTGAACCCGAGCGGCCGGGGGGAGCCGGGGGTAGCCGCGGGGAGCCGGGGGAGCCGGGGGGAGCCGGGGGAGCCGCGGGGAGTCGGGGGAGCCGGGGGGAGCCGGGGGAGCCCGGGGGAGCCGCGGGGAGCGCGGGAGCCGCGGGGAGCCGGGGGAGCCGGGGGGAGCCGCGGGAGCCGGGGGAGCCGGGGGAGCCGGGGGGAGCCGCGGGAGCCGCGGGAGCCGCGGGAGCCGGGGGGAGCCGCGGGGAGCCGCGGGAGCCGGGGGGAGCCGCGGGGAGCCGGGGCCCCGCCCGCGCTCTTGGCAGGAGCTCCGCCGTGCCGCCTCCGCTGGAGCTCTGCCTTCCGCTCCAGCCTCGCTGCTGTCCCCGGGCTCCGCAGGGGCTGTCCCCGGGAGTGTCCCCGAGCAGCCACAGCGGTTCCCGTCACAGCGACGGCTGGGTTTGGGACATTGTCTCCGTCCCAGTCCCCGGGGTCGGGGGATCCGGAGGGCCCTGTCCGTCAGGGGCAGGCCAGGTGTGACCCCTGGCCCGTACGGCCTTGTTGCCGATTTTGGGAGCTCTCTAAACAAGAGTTTGGCTCATAAAAGAGACATTGTTTATTCCGTGCAGCGCTCAAAGGGGAGGTTTCCACGAATCAAGCACACCAAGGGTGTAAAAAATTACATCTTTTATACAGTAAAATGTACACGAACCCACCTAGTACCCGTTCTCCGCCTACCTAATGCATGTTTGTGTGATGCGATCTTGTGTGATCTTATGCAATGCTTGAAACCCGAAGCTCTATTATTAAGCAACTTCTACTGTAGAAATTGCCTGACAGCATTAGTTATGTTTACAAAAGGCGAGAAAATTCAGCTTGAAGACATCAATTCCTATTGCAGAAGTTATCTGACGGCATCGTTACGGTTACAAAAGGTGAGAAGGTTCAGCCCTGGGGACAGAAAATTCACCTTGGAGGGTCCCTGAGCTAGGCCCGGGGTCCCGGCGGGGCCGCCATGGTCGCACTGCGCCTGCGCGACGGCCGTGCTCGCTCCCCCCCGCCCCGCGTCCCGCGCGCGGGGAGCTGCGCGTGCGCATTGGCTGCCCCCCCCCCCACCCGGTCCGCCGTGAGGGAGCGCCAAGATGGCGCTGGGCTGCCGCCAAGGCTGCCGCTGGTGCGGCCGCGCCCTGGGACAGCCGAGGCGGCGGCGGGTCCCGGACCGGGCTCGGCCTGGGTGCTCGGCCCGGCCGTACTGTGTGGGCGGCGGTGCTGGCGAGGCGGCGGGTGGGGCGGAGCTGTTGGAGGTGTGCTGGCGGCGGCGCTTCCTGCAGGGCGGCACGGGGCCCCTGCCCTGGCGGGTTTACCTGAGCGGCCGCCACCCGGGCTTCGGGCCTTTGGGCGCGGCGCTGCGCACTAACCTGGCGGCGCAGTGGTGGGACTCGGCGCTGCCCCAGCGGGAGCAGGTGTTCCCCGTGGACGCCCCGCTCCACGGCCCGCCCGGCGCCCCGCGGGACGCGCAGGGCCTGCGGCTGCTGCACCCGGGCACGCTGCGCGAAGCCCTCCAGGGCTGTGGGCAGAACCTGGGCGGCCCGGCCCTGGAAGAAGTGCTGGGGACCGCGGGGGTGCTGCGGGAGAGCCTCCTCCCCGGTAGGTCCCGGGCGGCTCCCCCCAGCCTGCACCCTGCGCGCGGGTTTCTGCTGGGAGCGAAGCAGCTGCGTTTAGGGGATTTTTCCAGCTGCCTTGGTGTGGTGGGAACTTCTGTAGGCTGTGGGTTTGTGTGCTTTTCAAGGACCTGGCCAGCACAGGTGGGCAGCGGATGCACTCCCTGTGATTTGGGGGAAAGCACATTAAAATCAACGTGCCCAGGAGAGCCAACCTATGAGCCCATCTGTGCAAAGCATCAACTCTAGTAAAGATAGTGGGGCTGTGCATGTACAAACAACACGTGTACAATATGTGCTTCATTTGTTCTCGGTAGTGTTAAAACATCGAAAACTTCCCTGTGGCCACTAAAATCAGAGCTTTGTCTTTTGATAGGTGTTCTGGCGCAATATGTCAGCTGCTTAGAGCTGGTGAACAAAAGATTGCCCTGTGGCCTTGCTCAAATTGGAGTGTGCTTTCATTCTGTACCAGAAAGTGAACATTCTGTTCCAGAAAGTGAACAACACAACGAAAACTTTACAAGGTAGAGTAACGGAGGAGTTTAATCCCTTATCATACCTAAATCAGCTCTTTCACTTTTGAATTATTTTTGAATGCTGTTTCTTGCTTTTCCCCTGTTATTTCCGAAGGTGTTAACTTGCTGCCCTTGCTGTTGTTTAAAGAATAGGCGAGAGGACCACGTCTTTGCTTGCATGGTTTAGTTCTCCCAGAACTGCAGGACAGTGGCTCGATTACTGGCTACGCCAGAGGCTCCAGTGGTGGAGAAAGGTAACAGCAGCATATCCGTGGGGAATCTTGGCCTGCTCCTTTATATCTCAGAGGGGGGATAGTCACCCTGGTTGGTTTTATGGTCTTACATTGCTGGCCTGTTGTAGGCACTGAAATATGTGTATTTCTTGTGGAAATTGAAAAGGTACTGAAGTTGATGACAAACCTGATAAGTACTTGCAGAAAGGCAAATGTTTTGTGTTTGTCAGCGATGTGAGATGAAAATGCCATAAAACAACCAAGATATTTGGGCTGTAACTTATTAAAAACCTTTCGCTGAAAATCACAGACTTCAGCTTGCATTGCAGACTTGGTTTTTATAATTAATACGGGATTTTGAAGTTAATATGGAATATAGTGATCACCTCTTATTTTCAGTTTGCTGTAGGCCCATCGAACTTCAGCAGCAGTGACTTTCAGGATGAAGAAGGCAGAAGAGGATTTAAGTTACATTACAAGTTTCCTTGGGGGACCGAAACAATAGAAACACTGAAGAACCTTGGTGACACTGAACTGTTACAGATGTATCCAGGAGATAATTCAAAATTACTTGTAAGCTTTACTGTATTAAACATCTTTCCTGATAAAGATGGTAATGTGCGAGAGAAATGGTTTCTTTGCTGGTCCAGTTGCTTGGCATGTGCCTGACTTTTGTTTCATTTGCTGCAAAAGTGGTGCAATTGGTACTCTGCAGTCAGACCTTCATTTTCAAAAGCTGATAAAGCCATGTTTTGGTACTTTTTTTTTTTTGTGAGGAACCTTCAGAATTAGAAATGAGCTATATTGAGCTGTTGTCAGTGGCACAGCCTTTACCTGTACCTGTGAGTATATGTCAACACAGACTCAGACTGTGTTTTGCACTGTTCAGTTTGCATCAGAGAACCTGAAAATGTTTTTTTTCCTTGCAGTAGCTTGTTTACTTCCATGTATGTAGAAGTTTTTGTAGATTAATGGGTTGTAAAAATGGCTTTATAGAAAAGGGGATGGATCAGAGGGAAACCTCTCCACTGAATGTGTTGGAGAGGGACAAACCTCTAGTAAATGGCAATGTTTGGAGTTAGGCTGAACAGATAAAATCACAGTAACTTTGTATTTTATTTTATTTTATTTTATTTTATTTTATTTTATTTTATTTTATTTTATTTTATTTTATTTTATTTTATTTTATTTTATTTTATTTGTTGCAGTAAATTACAATAACTTCTCCTCATGACAGTCCTGTCTTTCCTGGTTTTGCAGTTTATTCCTACAAAACTGGGTTACATAGGGATTTCTCAGAATGTGGGGGTTCATGGTCGCTTTGAAGTAATCTACAAACCTCCAAAAGAAAATGCAGAGTTTCAAGTGTATTTGCCACAGATTTAAACTTATGGTCAGAGTGGCAGAGTGAGAAACTTAATTCCGTCCTGCTCTTGACCTTCTGCTTTCCCCACTGTTAGTCTCACCTGGTTACAGATGCACTTTTAAAATTGCTGGTAACTTTTTAAAATAAATGTCTGTATTGTAAATGTGATATTATCCTGTGTAATAAGGATGCTTGAGATCAATGCCTCATTATACATTTTAAGCAAGCAAAAAGCTTTTGGGGACAATCTTTGATGTTTTCCTATGTGGGTTTTTTCTCATCAGGGTCGAGATGGAAGGAAGAGTGTCATCCCTCATGTTCTATCTATAAATGGAAATCTAGACCGAGGAGTGTTAGCATATCTCTTTGATTCTCTACAGCTGGTTGAGAATCCATTAACAGCAAAGAAAAATTCACAGAGAAAGGTAACTTCATCTCAGAAGTGTAAGAAAAGTTCAAGTACAAAGCCCACAGACAATGTGGTAAATTCAAGCATGTCTCCTGTTCCGTGTGGCCATCCTGATCCTCTCCCAGTGGGTGCAGACTGAACCATCTCACTGATTGCACCAGGCTGGCCCCTGGCACGGTCCCTGTGGCCCTTGTCACCCCCATAAGCAGGAGGTCCCCCTTCCTGTTTTACCTTTCTCTCTGATGAGTAGGTAGACTCTTGCCATGCAAGTGATGATGGAGTTCAGAGAAATTGGAATGTAGCTGCAGTTCGTGGGAAAGAGGAATTTATCTCTTCCAGCAGCATCTGAGAGTGGCTGGGAAGAGTGGAAAAAGTGGGTCTGGGTGGTAATGGGGCATTGTCCCAAGGAGCATCATTATCCCCACACCTACCCTGTGTTCTGGAGTGTGAGTGCTGCCTGTCAGACAGAGCCTGTTAGCCAGGCAGCTCTTTGGGCTTGAGGAGCAGGCAGTGGACTGGATGGGAACTGCCTGCTGGGCTGTCTCTCATCACTCGGGCTCCATTCAAGGTGATGGAGTTGTGCTGACAAATCTTCATCTCTTTTCTGGAGCTCAGCCAAAATAAGGTCATTTGTGTCACGCAAATCTAGCTGGGCTGTGTGCTTGTTGCATAAAATACAGCTTGCTTCTAATTCAGGATTTTGTGCTGTGAGAAAAGTTTTGCATGTTTAGAACCTTAATTTAAATTTTTTAATTACTATTTCCTAGTTCAGCTTAGAATTGCATGATAAATACATTTAATAATCTGTTGGTTTTTGTAAATTTATTAGGTACTTAAGCTTCATCCTTGCTTAGCACCTCTTAAAGTGGCCTTGGATTTAGGAAAAGGTCCAATAACAGAACTGAGACAGGTATGTTGTAAGAGAGAATTTTAATTTTGAGCATTGACTCCCCGTGTTCCAATTCAGACACTGTTTTTGTTGAGGAAAATCACGCTGCTGCTCTGACCCCTTGAGATTGCTGCTTGTGCAGATTTCACAGTGCTCCCACTGTGCAGCTGTGGGTCACAGCCAGAGGAATTCACTGCAGGCACTTCCTCGTGTGGACACACTGCTTTGGGTACAACAGAGCTGATGCTTGTCCTGTCCAAAATCAAGGAAAATAAATAACACAGTCCCTCTCAGCTTCTTAATCTTGCAGAATTATCTTAACACGTGGGTTGCATCTTCAGAAAGATTTTAAAAGTTCATTTAAGTCAGTCATGGATCCCCCACAGAAGGGAGGAAACTTACCCTGGCATGTTTTTAAACAGAAATGAAGATGTAACTGCCGGCTGCTTTCTAATCTAAGATTATTTCAGCCAGCAAATTCACATCAGCTAGGAATGTTAATACCACACATGTTAGGAGTTTTAAAGGAGTTTTAATTTCTTTTATAGTGTTTCAAACCCTCAAAGTCTGTCTTTTAACTTTTGTTTTTAAATGAATACAGGTTTGTCAAGGATTGTTCAATGAACTGACAGAAAATGGAATTTCTGTGTGGCCGGGTTATCTGGAAACTGTGCAGTTATCTCTGGAACAACTTTATACAAAGTAAGGAGAAACAGTCTTTTGTAAACTAAACAGTGAAGCTCAAAGATGACTTTCTGTGCACTGGTGAAAATACAGCTTTTGTCAGTAGGAAGTCACTGAGTGCAGCAGCTGACTGAAGGCGTGGATCCCGAACTGCAGACTTGGATCCAAGTACTTTTATTACAAAAAGCATATGTCAGATAATTTTTAGAATTAAGTGAAGTACAAGCTTTTCACATGTTACTGTCGTTTCCCTGGAACTGTGAAATGCCTTTTAAAAACTCTCAGGTGGAAAATAAATTTCTTCAGATGAGTTAGAAGCTTGCAGAAGTGTTTCCCACCTTCACCCCCATTTTTACATCTGCTCTGGTTCTGTGTTTCATTATTAAGCACTATTTCAAACAGCACACTGTGTCTGGCCTTGAACTTGAAAGTTCTTCCAAGCCTGGAACCATTGCCATTAGTGTATGTGAATGTAAAAACAGCTTTGTTTTTGTATATAAAACTGTTTGTAGATATAAAAACAGCTATTCCATTTGGGGGCTTCGTGTATGATTTGTTGATCAGGAGTGAATTTGGGGCATGTGGCTCCTCATGTCAATGCATCTTGAGCATAGTGATGAGTGATTTTTTCTGAGAGAAATAAATGCAGCTGTTTGTTTATGTGCAGTAGAACTAAGTCAGAAAGATAAATTCTGCTCATACAAAAATACTCTTTTAATAGATCACTAAATAAAATTCTTTTTATGTGCTAAAGTGGCTAAGTAATTTTAAGAAATGTAATCAGGAAAGCAAGGAATGGCAACAAGAAAACTGGAATTGTCACACTGGACTTAGTGCAATGCAGCAAAACTAAATATTTACATTTACGCTCATTTGTATGTAAGTTCTCTGATTTTTTCCGTACACCAAAAGCAGTAACAGGTGGGTTCTTTTCTCTGCAGGTACGATGAGATGAGTATTCTCTTCATGGTGTTGATAACTGATGCCACTCTAGAGAACGGAGTGGTCCAGCTGAGGAGCAGAGACACCACTGTGAAGGAAATGATGCACATTTCTCGGCTGAAGGACTTTTTAACTAAGTATGTTACATCAGCCAAAAATGTGTAAACTTGTTGAATAAAAGGACTTTCTTAGACATCTTTGCCTGAACTGGTTTCAGCATTGTCATGGACTCAGTGGTTTCTCTGCAAATAGTTCTGCTACAGCTTGGTGGTGCATCTGTTTTCTGGCAAATCCAGGTCTTCCAGGTTACCTTGGGAAAAGGGAAGAGAAAAACTTGTCCCTTGGTGGCAAGGCTGACCATATTCTTGTTCACATCTTTGGTTTTAATATCATACTGAAAATGTTCCATCCTAAGCTAAAAATTTGATTTTAATCTGTTTACTGACACAATTATGATCTCTGCTGGAAAATGGTATTTTGTATAAAAGGCTTCGAAATCTTAAGTATTTTAATGACATCAGTAAGTATCTTTGTACTGTCTGTTAGTAGGAATTATTTTAATCACATGGCTTCTTAAACATGTTAGCTACTTCATCTTGCACTTGATAAACATAAAAAAATCAGATGCATTATGAAGAGTAACAGGAATAGAAAGAAATAAATCGTAGAGTTTTTTAGAAACATTTTTTGTGGACAAAATGTCTGTGTAGATAGAACAGTGGAAAAAGACTGATGTGTGATCATATTTTTCCAGTACCTAAGCATAGTTGTTTAAATCAGATACAAGAGTTTGCAGAGATACAGAACTGTGTTTTTCTGATCTTCTCCAGATTGACAGTGCCTGTACAGCTTGTTCAGCCACTGAATAAAGTGCTTAAGGTTTGTGCAAGTCACATGGCCTCTGATAGTCATCAGTGTCGTGGAACACAAGAACTTGCCTTAAAATCTTCTTCTGTTAAGATGGGGCTCACTCAATTATAAATGAGCTATTTGTAACAACAATAATGATTGCTGTATAGATAATTATGCTACATATAATGCAAGGGTAACATAATGTGACTTACTGAACTTATGGAATTCTAAATAAGCTGGCTATGGAATGATATTAAAACAACCCAGCAACGTCTAAGAAACAGCCTGTAGCAGGATACAGAATTGATTTTGAAGTTAATTGTTGAAGTTAATTAATTTTAGCATCCTATCCTTACTCTGAGAGCTGAAGTACTGTTGAACTGAGAAACTGTCATCCATGCAGGTACCTAGAGGTCACATACAGATCCTCTAGTGTGTACCTTAGAGGGATTTTTTTTTTTTTTCTTTATGCTAGACAAAAGCCTTTTGATTATCTTATGTTTGTACACAATCCAGTTCCTGCTTTAGGAGAATTGGTAAATGTACAGGAACTTAAATCTAGGTGAAAGCTTTACATATAATTCTAAGTTTTATCTGTTTTGTTTTTTCAGTTGAAGTCCTTTGATATTATGTCTTGGGGAGTTTGCTTGCTAGTAGAAAGTGAACTACATTACCTGTCTACAAACTGGTTAGGCCAGGAGACTGGTATCTAAACATCATCTCTTTCTGTGCAGCTTGAGGGCTGAAAAATTCTTTAAAAATACATTATGAAGTTAATCAGAAAAAAAGGCCATACCTGGTGCTCAGTCTCTGATGAGGACTTTTGTATAGACTGTATCGCACGCCCTCTTCCCTGCTAAAAGCCAGAATAACATCATTCAGAATTGCTTTTTTGGTACAGATGCACAGAAGAAGAATTAACATTACATCAGCAGTGTGGTTGCTAATAACATCTTCTGCATGGTTTCAGAGTGAGGCTGTTGAATTTGTTGCCATAGGATGGTTTGGGTTTTTTTGGGGCTCTTTTTTCTTCTTTCCCCCCCCCCGCCTCAAAACAATTTTTAAGCTATTTTAGTTTTTCTATAGTAATTACAATTTCTTAAGTAATTACAAGTATTTAAGCCCAGCCTCCACCAGCAAAGTCCCCTCAAAACATATTTGTGTGCATCAGATATTCCATTATTACAGCTCGAGGTTTTCACCTTTTTCCTCTTCTCTTCTAATTACAGAAAAGTTGATGTATTCTTCTTCTGGTTTAACAGGCTCTGGATTAAAGATGATGAACAGCAGTTAATTCCAAGCAGCTTGGATCAGACTTTTCCCCATAATCTTGAAACAAAGCATTGAGATTCCATACTGAATATAAATCATGGAGCACCCATGGGCCTTATCAGAGCTCTTATCGCTGTCCTTGCAGGCTGAGGTCTGGGACAAGCAACTGCACAGCTCTGAGCTGACCCCGCAGGGCAGTGAGAATTCTGTGTACTGCATGACCAGGAAGGCAGGTTGGTTTGGAGACAGTTACTGCATTTTGGTATTTAGCAATGGGAAACATTAATGCCTTTGCTGTTGGTTTGTTTGGGGGGTTCTTTTTGCCCTTGAAAAGAGACATTCACATATAAGGAAAAAGTGGAAAACTGCAAGTTCAGAGCATCACGGCTGTCAGGTGATGTCTTCACTAGTGTGTGTTTCCTGCAATTGAAGTGGCAAAGTGTCTTAACATAAGGCACTTGCTTTGTTCTTACTTCACAGTTTCAGTTCATACTGACTTTGAGTCTTGCAGACTTAAGGAGGATGGAATAAGGAACTCAAGTACTGAACAATTTTGAGCAGAATGCAGGATCTACCAAGTTTTATTTTGCTACAGCTTCCTATATCTCACTATTGTCTGTTAGTACATGGGCATTACACCCATTTTTAATTTTTTTTTTTTTTTAATTTGAGCCTCAGTTCATTTAACCAGCTGCAGTTTTGGCTGCACGGCTGACAGGTGATGCCACATGGATTCTGAGGGATTTCAAGTAATGCCTCTGCCAGGAGGGTCAGTAGGTGTCCCCTTCGGATGATTTTGCAGTACCCAAAGAAACCTGCCTGGCTGCAGGGGGTGACAGAACTTACCAATCTCTGTGTATATGACTTCGTTTTCAGACTCCTCTGCATTCACTGTTGAAGTAAGGCCAGTTGAGGGCCTGGTAGACTTCATTTTTTCTGCAAATTGTAAAAGAAAAACATGTATGTGTGTATATATATACATATATATACACATATATATAAATGATTTTTTCTTGGAGGAAGATAAACAGTTTCAAGGTATTTTTTTAGTATTTGGAGATCTCTCTAATGTTATTTTCATGTTAAAATTATTCTTTAACCAAGGGCATTTTAATAGATTTCCCTTTCCAGTGAGGTCTAATTCCTCCCAGTGTTTTTGTGTATTACATCAGGTGTTGTTTTGCTTCCCCCACCCCAGATCTTTCATCTAAAACACAGCTCAGAGATTCGACCTTGTCAAGGACTTGTTAAGCTGCCAGTGCTGTTTGAGAGGAGACTCAACAATATCCTAAAATACCAGGAGCCACACCGCTGAAAACGTGATGTTTACACACTGAAATGTATTGACAACAGAAATGACCTTTGGAAAATGAAACAGACATTCAAATCACTCACTTGCTTTATACAAAGGAATTAGGAGAAATGGAATTGCCAGAGCAAATCCTATTATGAGTAGTAGCAGGATCAGCCCAAGAGAAATTATCAGGGGCTGAGAATGGCTTCTCTCTTCTGCCAAAAAGAAGAAAAAAAGGAGTTTATTCAATGAAGTGTTGTTTCATATTTTAAGTATTTTCTGTAAATTAAAATCAAGACTTGTAATTTCTTTCAGCTTTTGGATTAACTATGGTTAGTGTAGAAGGAAGTGCAGCTTCCAGGTGCCAGAAGGCTCTTCCGTAAGACCAGAGAGAAAATGAAACCAGATCCTCCCCAAGGTGGACCAGGGGTCTCTTGTAAAAGTGAGTCTTTTACAGACATCTTCCATGGTCACTTCAACTTCTACTGCTATCTAGGATGCATGAAATGCTATGATTTTGCATTAATTTTAAAAACTCAATTTTTTTTTAAATTGTAAAAATTATATGTTGAACATCACATTTCAGGAACAAAATATCTGGCAAAAAAACTTTTTTGTGTGATCCCAGTTTGTCAGCAGTAGTAATCTCTTTTCATTCATACCTGCTAATGTAAAGTTGAAACCGTCGCTGTATTTTGAATTACTGGGGAAACTATTATTAGCTTTGCATTTATAGGTTCCAAAGTCACTAAGGGAATCGAGAAATAGAAAAATCACAGCTGCTTCTCTCTTCTGCATCGTCTTTTGGGGAGCAATGTTTTGTGTTCCTTTGAAGAACAGGTATGTGATGGGCAGAGATCCGTTCTCCGAGAGACAGGACAGTGTCACGTTCTGGCCTTTCTTTGCGTGAGAGGTGGGTGAGCTCAGCACTGGTTTGGAAACTGGCTCTGGAGAAAGAAAACTGAAAAGTCTGAATCACTGAGTGCAGGACAAGCTCCAAGCAGGACTTGGAGTGAAGCGACAGCAGTGGCAAAAGAGCTGGGTGTGGAGGATGGAGAGCACTGCTGACTCCTGAGGTAAGAACAGCCTTTTGCAGTAAAGCTCAGCTCCTCAGTCAGGAGATGGCTGTGTGCCCCTGGAATAACCAGTGTGTACAGCAGGACGTACCTAAGAGGGTGAGGTGGAGGCTGTTGCTGTATTTTCCCCCACTGGAGTTGTTGTACTCAGCCTTGCACTTGTATTCCCCCGTGTCGCTGGCAGAGCTGATGGGCAGGGTGAACAGCGCTGGGGTCAGCTCTGACCTGTTCAGAGCAGATACCTGCTGGTTGTGCTTAAACAATGTGTATCTGACTGGTGGAGATCCAGACTCAGAGAGGCAGGAGAGGGTCACGTTCTGCTTCAACACCACGTTCAAAGTCCCCTGAACCAGTACAAGCTTGGGATTGGACAGCATTTCTGGAAAGAAAAAACTTCTGAGTGAGCTAACTGTACCTATGACCCAAGAAACCCTCAGATTTTTCCCAAAATATGTTGAGAACCAAGCTATACTTACTTGTGTTGAAACAGCCATTATACTTTTCCCACCTCTAATAGCAGGCAACTCAATACTTTTCAAAACCAGAATGCAGCTTCACACATGATGAGAAGTGCATGTCTTCTATGCAAAAGAGGGCATAGCCACACAAAGCCCACAGATGTATTCAGATGAACCAACAATACTTTTGAACGACAGCAGCAGTTAAAATCATAGAAGTATAAAAGATAAATATTATGGAGTATTAGTTATAGAAGAAAGTAACCTTATATACTAGTTGAGAGGTAGCACATGAACCTGAAAGCAAAAACATTTTTATTTGTGGCTGTCTATAAACAGACAGAACTAACCTTGTAGAAGTAAATCAAACATTTGAATAGTAGCAGTAATAATCTCTCAAATTTGTTTGCTTTCATGATCTTACACAAATGAATTTGCAGTAAAACTTGAAAATGGTACTAAACTAGTCATGACTAAAATAAATCATGGCATTTCCAGTGGGGAAAGAAATGTTTTAACAACTTAAAGTAATTTTGACTTTACATACAGGCCTGCAAAGAGACAGTTAACTTTGTATAGAAACTTCTAAACTGACTCACTGCAGAGGGAGGCAAAATATTTAATTTTGCATGAAATATTTGGATATTTTTAAATCCCTCCCCCATTTTTTGGATAACAGTAATTTTCAGCACATACCTCAAAATCAGCAAATGAGAACCTACCTTTGCCATTTGCAGTCGCTTTCTGTATCTGCTGAGACAGTTGAGCTAAGAGAAGAAAATTTTCAGATAAGAAACAGTGGTTCTGGTTTAGGAAGATTTGTAACATGAAAGGATCACGTCCTTTGCTTACGGTAGGAAAGCAGCAGAATTGTGAGAAAAAACATTTTCTTGATGTTGAGCAAGAGAGCTGGTGGAGTTACATGTCAGATCTTTCTTTTGAAGGAGATTGAGGAGTGGCTCTAGGACTTGAGGAAGTTCTAAATATGGAAACTGTGCTGATGTGCACTGATGTTTCTGTGAAGACATTTGTCATATCCCAGGTACGCTTAGCCCGTGGCAGCAGTGGGGGGCAGAGAGGAGCAGTGGGTGGGGAGCAGCACTTTGGGACACATTTGGGTGAATGTTGTGCTCAGTTGTCCTAAGGCGTGGCTGACACGAGCAGCCATGAGTTGTGTGGTGGAGCTGCCACTCCAGTGGGAATCACTGGGGCTGGAAAAGACCTCTGAGAGCATGGAGTCCAAGCGTTTACCCAGCACTGCCAGCTCCACCACTAAACCACGTCCCCAGGTGCCACATCTGCACGTCTTTAAATCCCTCCAGGTGGCTCCACCGCTTCCCAGGGCAGCCTGTGCCAATGCTTGACCTTTTCACGAAGAAATCCTTCCTGCTACCCAATCTAAACCTCCTCCAGTGCCATTTCAGGCTGATTCCTCTTGTCCTGTCCCTTGTTACTTGGGAGAAGAGACCAACCCCCACCTTTCTCCTTTTGCATAGTTTTTCTGGCACTGTTCTTCTAAGACAGTGAGATCACTGAGCCATATCAAAGAGCCACATATTTGCTAGAGATAGTGCAAGTGATAATATAGCTGACACTAAGGAAGTACACGGTACTGGGTGGGTTTTCAGCAGCAATATAATTTTTAAAATATAGTCCAAAAAGTATCAAATCTATAGAAGTTTTAAGATGTTAATAAGTATTTATAGCTTGCCAGCTTGTTAAGAAAATATTTCAGTCCAAATATTCAGCTGTAAGGAAGTGAGATCTTGTACTAGAAGGTACAGATCTCATAAAGAACTTGAGTTCAACACTGCATAAACAAACTTGATGACTAATTTGATGAAGCAATCAGTAACACAAAGCTACATAACGACAGTCTTGGCAAGATGTTCTTTACTCTGGGCAAAGTAAATGTGATCATCAGCTATGCATGGGCAATGCCTACTGCAGCACTCCAGGCCCTGTTGTACAATTGCTTACACAGAAAAAGACTTAATAGTGATCCTTGTCTTATTTCTTTTTTCTTTCTTTCCACTTTCTGAAGGCAACAAAACAAAGCCCTGCAGTCCTTCCCTGGGTCTTACAGAGTCCCTCCCAAATCCTCGGCTGTTGCAGCATTGCAAAATTTCCTCACAGAACGTTGTGTACACTTCCTTCCTCCTTTTTTTTTTTTTTTTAAATTCTGGTGGGGGTTTACTTGTTTTGGTTTGTTGGATTTTTTAAATTTCTTTCAAGACCGTCTCCACCCTCCCCTCACCAATGTTTCTGATGTGGAAACGCTGTCAGCAAACCACAGGAGCAGAACATCTTTTCACAGCTGTCAGGGAGCACGTGTGAGAATGCAGCTGTCGGGGGCAGAATGGGCATGTTTGTGCATTTTGCTGTTGTGGGAGCCTGCTCTTGTCAGAAAGCCTCACAAACAGCCTTCAGGAGCCCTGCTGGCAGTGCTCACTCCCAACCCAATGCTTTTCTTTTTCTAAGAAGCTGTTTCATTTTGCGTGTGGGTAGTGGGGAACAGTTACACAGAGAATGAGCTGTGAATTTGGCCATAACTTTTAAAAAATAATGTTTAACTGTCACCAGGAGCTCTCATGTACAGCATCTTTAATGGTGTGCAGGCTCCCTCAGGATGCACAGCCTGGGTGTCCAGGGAGGACAAGTGCTGGTCCCAAACCCTGGGTTTTGTTTGCAAGTGAGAAGTTTGCTTCCAAGTGGGTTGTTTTTCTGGCAGAGCTGGCTGTTGCCTTTGGACTAAGAGGATATTGGTTTTTTTCAGCATGTGTACAGAGAGTTTTATAGCAGCAGTAAGATATTGTTTGAGCTTGGAGTTCCCTTTTTATTCGATTTGCAAATTTCCTGCCTGGAATTAATGTGGTTGTACACGTAAGGGGAATTGAGTCAATTTGACAAAGAATAATGGGCAGAGCACGGCAGAACAGAAGAGAAGTCGTCCAGCCAAAACAAGTTAAAAAGTCAGAAAGGGAAATCTGTATCCCTTGGTGCTGTGACAATATTCTGCCTTCAGTGAGCAAGTGGAATAAGCCAAACTGACCTCGTGAATGAGCTCTCTTCCACAAGGTCAGTTCTTTAACTTGAGGATGTAAATAGAGTGATAGTGTTCTGTGGTAAGGCTGTGATGGCTTCACTCTGTGTCTGTTCTGTCACAGGCTTCTGAGGAAGTTGGTGTTTCAGCAGAATTACAATAGTTCTCTCCCAGTCCCAGTTTCTCATCCTGAGAGGTCCTGTGTTCTGGAGGAGCTTCTGCTGCAGTGGATGTCTGCAGAAGGTTTGCCAGAAATCACATGTACTGACAATCAAGTCTGATGATGAATTAAACTTAGGCTTTTGTTTTGTCTGCAGAAAGGTTTTACTGATACAGCAGGTCACTGAATACTGGATTTTCACACTCCTACTCAAAAAAGCTGTGGGGGCAAGTCTGCTCTTTATTTCAAGTACTTGATTGTGAGAGGATTGTTTTTCTGGAGGACAAGTAAAAGAAGAGGAAAGGATTTCTTCTCTATGCATATTTAAGGCAGCTTTGAATTTCTTGCATTCCTCTGATTATGAATAAGAATTTTGACATAGTGAATGGTCTTCAATTGATTTCAGATTGCAAAGAACATGTCAGCAGGTGAAAGAACTTTTGGGTACCAGATTTGATTAACCTAGAAGCTCCCAAATCCCTCAAAGACGAAATATTTTAAAGTGGTTTGTCTGTCCTCTGAATCATCTCCCAACAATGGAAAAAGAAAGAAAAAATTCTGATGGAACACCAAGAATTTGGGTTACTAATGCATTTCTCTTGGGATAAATTCAAACATCACTGCATGAAGGGTGTTCCAGACAAATGTGTTCAGGAATTGCTGTAAGAATGTAATATAGAGTACTCTGTTAGCTTAATCACTCAGCTTACTCATAGATGTAATTTTAATGTTTTTCTGGTTCCTAACCTCTGATAAAAGTTGATTTTTTCCCCCCCTACAATACTTAACATATTGAATGAAAAAAATTGCTTAAAAAGAACACATATGCCAGGACTGACTATATCTATTCTTCAGCCTTTTTCAAGCCTCTCTTGGTGTACTCTGAGGTGTACCTGAGGAGTCTCAGTGCAGTCTAACCAGCATGTGTGTGGGCACCTGCAGCAGATCAGGAGCAAATAAATTCTGCCTCTTGGTTTGCACAGGCTGCTGAAAGATTTTCTGTCAACTTGGATCAGCTCCTGGAGTCACTACCAACGGAAGTTTGCTCACGAAACCGATGTGGAATAATGCTTGGGGAATCATCAAGCAATGTTAAAATAATGGTAAGAGAAGGAAAAATATTTCCAGGATTAATTCCCTCTCCAGCCAGAAGTTTCTGACCTCCCCTCTGTCACTGTTCATACTCTGATGAATATTTCTGCAGAGCTTGGGGCTGTTTTCCAGCTGCATCTGCAAATGCTGGATGTTAAAAACGAGAGCAAATCGTGGTGTATTGCTAGGAAAGGGCACTGTGTGACAGTGACACGGTGTGATGTCTGCTTCTGAGCTGGGCAATTTGCTAATCCAGTAGTGGACAGCAGCTAAAAATGTCCTTGAGGAGCTGAATCCATCAGACACTACTGCACAGAGAAAGTTCGAGGTGTTATCACAGAGCATGGTGATAATGTAATCATCAATTGGTTTCACATCTCTGTGAGAAGGAATTTCTCTCATTTGTCTGAATTAATTTCTAAGGTATGTGGAGGTGTGAGCTACGTGAAATACAAGTCAGGACAGATTTCTAGTGCCCTTTTCAGGGTTACACTGTATCAGTAAGGAAGCCTAAAACCAAATAGTAGTAATCAGCTCCTGTTGTATTAAAAGCAAAAATTCCAGCATGAAACCCTCAGTGATATTCTGTCATTATCAGCCTTCTAGTTCCTTGAGTTGCTTTTCCAGGTTTAATTTATGTTGCCATTTGGAGGAGGTGCAGGACATCAGTCATCCTGTGTTTAACTGTGAGAGGGAGCAGTGAGGGAGCCCCAGTGTGCTTCACTGCCATGCTCCTCTCCCAGCAGATGGTGCCATTGGGAAATGTAATTTATACCCAGACAGACTGGGCAGTCTGGAGTTTCTGTAAATTGTAGAACTTCCAGACTCCTCAAAAAGAGGCAATGTGCTCCTAAATATTCAAATCCATGGAGAAAAATTAATTTTTTGTTCTTCTCTAGGGGCTGTAAAGAGATGCTTTTAAAACAAAAATAATTGATGCAAATGTCCCACTTTCAAGAGAAGACAGTATGCCCTGAAAATGTAGAAAGAACTTGTTTCATTCCCAGCTCACCAGGGATTTGTCTAGACTTGTGAAAACAGCAGTGTTTGTTATAATTCTATTATCTGTGAATATACTGAAACAGAAATTGGTAAGTAAGCAAAACAGTTCACAGTTGTAAGAAATCAAAGCAGTTAAACCATTACGTGTGTCAGGAATTGGGGGATTAGAAATCAGAACTGCTTTTCTGTTCATGGTTTAGTTACTGGAAAATGTTTTGACTTCAGTATAGATGGACACAGATTTCTGAAATTTTAAATAAAATTTAGAAAAATTCTAAATATTTGTAGATACACCTCTAAAGCAAGTAACTGTATTTAAAATCAGTGAACTTACACAGGAATGTATGTGGAACCTCCATTATCAGGGACAAGATTTCTGAGCCCGGAAATGCTTTATCCATAAATCAATGAGATAAAACTTGAAGGCAACACACGTGAAGCCTTCATCTTGTCTGCAGAAAG
Source organism: Acanthiza pusilla (assembly GCA_036630365.1). Lineage (NCBI taxonomy): Eukaryota > Metazoa > Chordata > Aves > Passeriformes > Acanthizidae > Acanthiza > Acanthiza pusilla. The sequence goes on along the minus strand of JAXCHO010000010.1, from coordinate 1,386,237 downwards.
TGAAAGTGCCATCAGGAATGTGATTTTGGGACCAGGAGCCCGAGTTTAGGGGCTGCAGGAGAAGGGCTGGAGTTGGTGTGTGAGGATGTGAGGTGTCCGTGCTGCAGGTCGGCGCTGCGGCTGCTCCTCGCTGAGAGCACTTGGAAACAAACAGCTGGAATGTGCTGGGAACTGAGCTTTCCTGTCCTAAGGGACTGGCTGAAAACACTGCATTTGCAGAGGGAAAAAATTGCAGATCTTATTCAGCATTTTTCCCTTAGCTAGGGAAATAGGCTTTGCCTTTCATGTCAGCAAAGCTCTGTTCGGTTGCCAGCGCTGGTGGCTCTTAGGAAATGTCACATGTGAGCAAGCAGCAGAGGATCCAGCCAGCAGAAACAGGGATTGGGAATTCCCAGATGAGGTTGAGTGTGTGAGGGTCCAATTGGTTGGCAGTAGATTAAATGGGATGATTCCCGTGGCTGTCAGAGGGCATTCAGTCAGATTATAATGGCTGTTCTGGCTGCTTCAGAAGGTGTGTTGCAATTTTGAGGTCAATCCTGCTTTTCCCACTGTTATAATAGGGATTGAATAGAGTTCTTTATATGATGCACACTAGAATAAATTTGATTTTGTGTAATTCAGAAATACATATCTAGAGAGAGTAAAATCAAATGGCTGTTAGGGAAATATGCAGTTGTATTACTGCAGGTACTGCAAGTTTTAATTCTTTAGGTCACTGTGATTTCCCGTTTAACCATGGAAGATTGTCTCAAGATATTCTTGTCTGTTTGAAATGTTTTTCTTTCAAGTTTCATGTTATTTTGGCCTAAATTCCTGCTGATTTCCCTCTCCAGGACAGTGTTGAGGCTTGTCTGGAATATGACAATTTAACCGGCCTGTAGGGTCTTGTGGAATGAACTTCACTTGGGAGTGACACCTCACAACAGCTTCAGGTTCTGGCACCATTAGACCTTAATCCCGAGCTATTTCATGCTGAAGGTGGCCTTTCCACCTGAGTCTGAGCCTAGCCTGGCTCTGACCTGAGCCCTGCTGGCTCTCTCCGAAGGATGTTTGCCCTCCCTTGCTCTCCTTCCCTCCCTGGAGCTCAGAGGAACCTTTGTCCCCCTGTGGGAAAGACTGATGTGGTTTTGCTGAGCTTTTTATGTCCTGCTAATTCTTTTATGGGGAAAAGGGGAAGGGGAAAATCTCCTTCCTTCCTCTTTTTTTGTTACCAATAGCAAAAGTTGATCTACCTTTGTTCTCCACCTGCCACGTGTCCTCCTGCTCTTTTCCTTTACCTGCCCCTGGGGACCACTGCTGGCAGCTGGCCAAGGCACCAGGGCTTTGTTGGTGTTTCAGACAGCCTGGGCTGAGCAGGACAGGCACTATAGCTAGTTAACAGCTTCGTCCTAATTGCTGTGACTATTGTGTAGAACAGCCAGAGAGGCCTCGTTCCTGCAGCCCATACATTGTTCAACACAGGAGTGTTTTCCTTTTGCAAAATTCCAGGCTTATGTGGGTAATACAATCGTTGAAGTAGACTTATAGCTTTAAAATCCTGGTTTTGGGGGAAAACTACAGTTTTCATTCACCCCAGGAGGAAAGAAAGGGATTTCATATGAGCAGTGACATTTATGAGAGCTCTCTGCCTCATTTATGGACTTCTGTGAATGTATTTAGTATTGTTTTATGCAGTGTTTTTCCAAGCCTGGAAAATGTTGCTGAAATTAAAGGAAAGCATTGACTCTGTCTACAGGAGCAAGAACAAAGCGATTTAGAGCTGAGCACTCAGTTTTCAAGAATAAGTAAATCACAGCTTGGGAGTTCTGGGACACACAACTGGAGAGACACTTTCTGAAGGGCTTGAATGCAACTCACTTGGTCAGAGCTGCAGGCTTCAGTCACTGTGAGGGCTGGAGGGAATAGCTTAAATCTGATTTAAAATTGGGCTGATACACTGAGAGGAATATCCTGGACAGTGAGAAGTGTTCTCTATTTCAGATTGTGCCAGATTTCTGCTGACAATTGAAACTCCATCTGATCTTTTTCCTGAGGGGTTTAAGATTTGTGGTTGTGTGTCCTTTGTACTGTCCTAACTGCATGAAATAAAATCTGGTGCAGATCCATGGTTTTGATATATGATGGTGGTATGAGAGATCCCCCTGTCAAGGTTCTGATCTCACACGACGGTACCTGTGGGTTTTGAGATAATTTGAATTTTTTTGTGCAACCTACAGAACCTACAGTTCTTTGTCACAGCAAAGATGGGAGACCTAGAAATGGAGGTAAAGGGGAAAAATGAGTTATTATGTACATATCTTCTCTGGAAGAGTTCTCTGGTAGGTAAAGGGGAAAAATGAGTAATTATGTACATATCTTCTCTGGAAGAGTTCTCTGGTAGGTAAAGGGAAATATTTGCTCAAGTATCTGCTGAGATCAAATAGCAAAGGTAATTTGTGTTCCTAAATGGTTAATCGTGACTTAAAAATACCCATATTGACAGGAACTGCAGGCTAATGTCATTGGAACTTCTTGTTTTTTTAATACACCTTAAGAAATTAAACAAAGCAAATGCATTTGGTGGCGCCCTCAGGAAAAGTCCAGTCACTTCCTGACCAGTAATCTGCCTGGGAGCAGCAGATACATTCTCATTGTTTGCCATTTCCAGTTTCCAGTAATGGGAACTATTACTTGATCCAGCCAGTGTCTGCTGAAGATCTGGGAAAACTTACAAATTTTAATGGCAAATTTTGATCGATTTCCATAAAACAGCAAGGGAAAAAAGCATAACGTGGTTTCGGTACCTGGAGGCATCACCTCTGATAATGAATATTGTTTTATTTTGGAATTAAGTGTCTGTTCTTCAGGAACGAGATGTATCTTGCTCTTCTGGTGTTTTTCTTGCAGTGTAAGTTTGATAACTAAATCTCTGGGTGGGTACATGAGTTTCTGGTTTGTCTGGGGTTTGGTGAAGCTTTTTACTTACAGTTTTGCATTGCAGTCTCTCAATCTGTAAGCTTTGAAAATAACATTTCTTTTATTTTTTTTTTCCAGGTTCAGAACTTTACGCTCAGGGGAAAGGTAGGGAATGGTAGTTTTGTTGGGATTTTTTTAATGTACAAATCTAATATAACTAATCTAACTAATTCCTCAGTTGTTGGTGTGTATTCATAACAGAGGTTACTTGGATTTGCTGTGGCTCCCACAGCACATTCTGCTGCTGCCTTTTTTCCATCACCCACCAGAAATGTTTGCTGCCTGTTGTCATGTGCTCTATTCACACGCAGAGAAATTCACAGCTTTTTACTGATTTTGTGCCCCAAACTCTCTCTAGCAAGGGCACATTATAAATAGCTGATAAGTGCACAGGACAGGGGACTTCTTTAAATGCAGGGAAGATTTTTCTATTTCAGTAGCAATTTCTAACACAAATCCTGGCCAAAATGGGCTAAACTCAAAAGTGAAAGTTCTAAAGGAAGTGAAAGTGAACAGACTAAAACATCTTTATACTTGTTCTCCTAGCTGTGGGAATAAAAATATTAATTATACCAGGATTCTAACAGTTATAACGTTTAAGCTACAAATTATTTATCTTTGCTGTGGTTACAAACACAGAATATATTTCTATGCACATATACATATACCTCTGTACACATACACATATATATATTTAAATACTACTATGAACTTTATTTCTAAAATGTTTACCAATTTAAATTACAATATTCCTGTCAAATGAAATGTAACTTTTAAAGTTAGTTTTTGTAATTTAAATGTAGCAGCTTGAGATAACAGTGTTTTGTTGTACTAATTTAAAATAAATATAACTTTTTCTTTTTTATTTTCTGTCAAGTTTTTACTTTCAACAGAGTTGAAATCAGGGTTCAGCCATCTGTCAAAGTGAAGAATGGAGCTCCGATGGCAATCATCTGCCACGCTGATATTAGCAAAAACACTGATTTCCAGCTGAAGCATAATTTTACCATTTTCAAGGATGGAAAGCTTGTGTTTATGACTGTATCAGACAAAGAAGACGCACGGTATGAGATACCTGTGGCCAAATCTTCAGATACAGGAGACTATGAGTGTACTGTGAGAGCAGATGGGAAGCTGAGCTTCAGTAGCTCCGTCTATGTTTGGGTGGCAGGTGAGTGCTCTGTCAGACGTGGCAGATGAGATGCAAAGAGAGAGCAACCAGGGGAAGGATAAATAGTGCTGAACAGGGCGTCTTGTGAAGTGTGAGGTCACAGCCCCTGAGGAGAGTTTGGTCAGTCAGTGATGGTCAGTCTGTGCCACCATCCCCACTGGCCTGAGCCTCTGCTCCCTGGACTAGAGAAAGAACTATTTGTGAAAGCTTGTGCCCACCCCACAGCCATGATGGGGAGTGGGCAGAATTCCTGGAAATGCTGGAAGAAGCATACAGAGATGCTCAGGGTTTGAGAGCCATGGCCAAAGGCAGCATCAGCTCTGGGCTGCTTTTGTAGACGATGTTTTATCAGTCTTGTTCTTTTATGAGAACAGGGGCACCTCCACCCATACGTTTTCTAGCTGTGTGTTCTTGACTGCAGGTGACATTTTTCCCCTTGGAAAAGCATCTTGGAAAGAATCTGTTCAGCATTAAGTAGTTACCAGGTCATCTTCGGGTTCTTGCAAACTATTTGCATATGTTAATTAGTATAAATCATTCCCACAATCATCAGAGATAGTGTTTATCTCAGGAGTATGCAATGTTCTATTTCTTTTCTTGTTGTCTGTTGTAAGGGATGACCAAGCCAATCCTCACTGCTGACAAAAAAGAAGTTTTAGAGGGTGAAGTTGTGAAATTGCGCTGTGAGCTGCCAGAAGAAGTACCTCCTTTGGAGTTCTTTTTCCGGAAGATAAAGACAAATTCAGCACCTAAAGAAAAACGTGTACCTGAACAAACCCAAAATTTCTCTGAAGTGGAATATTACGTTGAAGAGGGAGATAATATTTTACAATTTGATTGTTTTGGCAAGAGACAAGTAAGATCTGGATGGGAAAGCTCAGAACACAGCAACAAAACACTTGTTACAGTCAAGGGTAAGTTGCTTAACTTTTCTTTTTACATTTCTTTGCTTGCTATAGGCAAAAATTGGGTCATATATGTATGTACATTTGTCTGTCTGTCTATTTATTTGTATATATTCTCTTGCAGAACCATTCATAAAGCCCACTCTGATCACCAGGCCCTCCAGTAATGTGACAGAAGGAGACCAAATAGAATTTGAATGCTCAACTGTGGTAGCTCAAATGCGTAACATTGAAGTCATCCTGCAGAAAAACAGAACAATACTGAACAGTGTACGAGATAAGAAACTTCTGAAATACTCTACAGTAGCTACTCAGGAGGACAGCGGTGAATACCTGTGCAAGGTGGAGCAAGGAGCGGTGTCTAAAACCACCAAAATGGATGTCTTTGTGTCAGGTGAGACCTCTGTTCATCTAGATTTTAATCAAAGTATTAATATTAAAATATAAATTTAAATTTGGTAGAACTCAAGATCCAAGTGTAAATTTTCTGTAAGTTAAGGGCTAGTTAGATTTTAGTTTCTGATTTTTGCCCGTCTACGCTTCCCAACTAAAATATCCTCAAACAACCTGCAAAAAGTGGTTTCAAGCAATTGCAACATTTCTGCTTTCCCTGAAAATACAATAATATTCAAATTACATGGTTGCTTTGTTCCCAAATGATGAACTATCAGTATGTCCTTCATTCTGTATACTTTGAGATAAGTAGTCATATTCTTCCAGGCTCACTTTGAATGAATCAGTTCGCTTTTTATCTTGCAGAGTTATTCCCCAAGCCAACGTTGTCTGCTTCTATGACTAAGGTGGATGAAAACAAAGAAATAATTTTGAGTTGCAGCATCAATGGTTTGCGGAGAGCCAACTTCACCATAGTACGGAAAAGTTCCAGTGGAGACTTCCTGTTGAAAAATTCTAGAGTCTTAGCAATGAGAGTTACTGTGAATGATACTGGATCTTACACCTGTAAAGCTGAAGTAAAAGGAATAGTCAAGGAGAGCAAACCTGTAAGGATCAATGTTTATGGTGAGTTGATACAGAGGCTTAGAGCCCACCAGGGCAGGGGGAGGATCTAAACCAGAAGTTTGTAAATAAGGACAATGGTTTACAGAATCAGTCTCTAGTCCATGGCCTAGCAGGGTGTCTGTTAGCTCTTGCAGCATGAATTTCTGTGAGATGTGCTTCAGCTGCAGAGAACTTGGAGTATTGTGATCTAACCAAGGCAGACTTCCCAGGGCTGGCCCTGGGAGAAGGGAGTTGGCAATGGCTTCCTGCTGGTCCCTTGTTTCTGCCAGGGACCAGATAGACTCTCATTCATCACCATTTGCAGGAGCCAGGAATGTTCTGCAAAAGTTTCACTTTGATCTGAAGCTCTGTCAGTGTCTGCCTTGAATCCTTGCCCCGACCCTCCAGGCAGAAAGCCTGGAGAGCCAGAGGTCATGTGGTGGGCTCTGCTCTGGAAAAGCCAAGGGCTCATTGCTATCAACACGAGCCCTCAGCAGCACAGCAGTTATCAATCCTGCAGTTCCCTTCCCTCTCACTGCACAGTGCTTCTGCAGAGTGTGAAAGGATGAACTGGGCTGTGCCTCACTGTGCTGCCCAAACAGGGCCCTGGGAGGAGCTGTGCCATCCAGCTCAGGTCAGACACGCAACACATTTGTTCCTTGGCTCAGAAATAGTTCTGGAGTTTGGGTGATCCACGGCTGTGGCACTGATCCTCTTCTTGTTCTGCTTCATGTTCTCCCTGTGTGCTGCTTTATTCAGACTCACATATGTTCTATTATCTGTGCTATTGATTCATTCAAGTCCCCCCATTTCCATTCTATTGGTGGGGAAAGCTTCTCAATATAGACTGTGTGTGCAAACTAGCTAAATAATGTATATTTATGTGTTTTCTACAAAATAATATTGTGCCTTTTGGCCTTACGCAGTGTAATTTGCAATTTTTTTTTTTATTCCCCTTTTAGCTCCAGTCTCCAAGCCAACTCTTTCTGTTGTCAGTGGTTCACCGGAGGTGGTGCTAGGGAAGCCTCTACAATTAATCTGTCATTCAGTGATGGGAACACCACCAATAACATTCACATTCTACAAAGGGGATGAAGTTAAGAAAAATGTAACTAATGACACATACGCCACGTTCTTGGATGAAAATATTGGACTAAATGACAACGGAGGATACAGATGTGATGCTAGAAACAATCACTCCAGTGGTGTGAAAACTAGCAATATTCTAAATGTCACAGTGCTAGGTAAGTCTGTTTAATTCTTCTTCTTGTCTAATGTCATATTTAGAGTTTTGAAACTGTAGCAGCAAATGGTGGACTAAGCAAAATGGATGTGAAATGTTTACAACTTTCTGCTCACTTGACTTAAAACAGTTGCCTATCACAGCACAGTAGTCCAGGACCAGAGCAGAATTCCATTCTTCATCTTTGAAACAGAAGAGGCAATTCCTCTCTACCAAGGAGTTTTCCATTTTGTGTCCTGGTTTGAACCCAAACTGTGTTGGTTTTAATAAGATAAACTTGTGGTTAATAGGCTGTTTTCCTTCTGAATTTTGACACTGAGTTGTGTATGACTAGAACAGATGCATCCAGAATTGTTGCATTTCTTCTGAGTCAGTTGGGTTATTGCACACTCTCCACTTGCTGGGCTCCCAAAGAGGATTTTTCATACATTGTTTACATTCACCCAGACTACTGCACCTTAGGACTCACCTTAAGTTCATCAGTTCCACCATTTAATAACACTAGAGAGAAGCTGCAAGATAAAACTCTTCAGAGTTTTATCCAAGGAGATTTGAGGACCCCAGCACTGCTGAGGTGGTGACTGTGAATTCTCTGTATTCTGTCTTTTCTGTCTGTACCAGATCTGGCAAACGTCTTATGTTTTCCAGAGCAATTCTCTCTGTCAGGGGCTCAGTCACAGTAACCCATGTCTTATATCTAAATCTGCTTCCTAATACAAATACAGCTCTCATGGCCAGCATCTTTTCATGTCAAACCTGCTTTCCTTCCTCTGCTTCTATACCAGTGTTGCCTTAATGATTCCTTCTTTGCATCTGCCTCGTGTTCTCCATAGCCCTTTCCCAAACACATTTATAATATTTCCAGAGAAATTTTCTTCAGGAATTTTACCAAAACATATTTCATATCCCCAACATTTTGCAAAGCTGCTGACATTCTACATGTCTTGCATCACACAACGTGTGTCCATTTTCTGCCCCTCTAATTACAAAGGCTGAAGCTCCTCTGCTCCTAGGCTAGTTCTGTGTATGCTAATGTGATTAATTTCTAAACTAGCAGACTTTAAAACTATGGTTTGGCTATGGATATTCTTACAACTTGTCTAAGTGCAAGCTAACTTCTCTCTTTGTGCTTGCTACATTCTGTAACCACTGAAATTTGGGATCTGCTTATGCCTTTGGAGAACTTGATCCCTTATCTGCTGATATCCTCAATTGGGTATTAAAAGTTACAAGAATACAGTTACCATACAGTTAGCATGAAATAGCATAACTCTACATAACTATGAAAGCAGAACTACATAAATTGCACCATAATTATTTACACCATGGAACTGCTGAGTGTATTATTTCTAGAAATGAAATCATTTGTAGGTTGGGGCCAGAGGTGCATCCAAAGGATTTTAAGGAAAGTGACTGACTGACCTCTGTAGGATGGATGTAATTTCTTCCTACATCTGCTTTGTTTCTTTATCATGGCCTCTCTATTTCTGGGTGTATAAAAATATTTACTAGAGGATGCTGTCTGCCAGAGACTGCTCACAAAGATTAATCCTGTGCGTTCAGTCTCTGTTTAACCAAGCATTAAAGCAAGCATTTCTACAATACAATATTTTGTCATCAGAGTTATTTCTAATAGTGCTAATATTTGTTTTCTTTGCGCCTTCCTCTGTAGTACCAATCAGGGGTGCCAGTTTGGGCAGCATTCCGTATGGAGAAGTAGAAGTTGGCAGTGAAACTGCTTTTCTGTGCTCTGTGAAAGAAGGATCGTGGCCAATCCACTTCAAGTTTTTTAAAAAAACTGATCGTGAAGTTCTTCTGCATGAAACAAGTGAATATTCAGACAGAACCATATGGCACAAGAAAACAATGAAGAGGAAGGACACAGGCACCTATTACTGCATGGCCTCGAACCGAGCCAGCGTGGATGTGAGGAGTCATCCCATCACCATCAGTGGTGAGCTCATTAATGATAATTATCAGTGAAATCTACTCTGTCACCATCATAGATGAGGTCATCTGACAGGAGGTGTTCCTAAGTATAACTCCCTTACTTGTTTTTGGTCTGCCACTGTCAGAAGTTAAACAGAGAAATGTCTTTAGAAACAGAGATCGTCCAACTTAGATAGAAAAATTTAAGGGATGCCCAAAAGCCAAAGGAGCCAGATGCAAACTAAAACCAATGATGTACTGAGGTTTTGGTCACAAAGGAGAGCTCACTAGAGAATTTGGCACACAAGTCTCCTCAAAGTCCTTCCCCAGTGTGAAAGAAGGTTGGTCTGTAGTAAAATGAAAGGTCAGGAACTGCAGAATTCGGTAGTGTTGACCTATCACTGTAACTAATCTCTTAAACATGTTTTTCTTCTTTGCAGTCATCTTAGCAGCTTGGCAGAAAGGAGTCATTGCTGCCTTTGTCCTCACAGCCATCGCAGGAGCAGGAGCAGTCGCTTTGTGGTGGTTTTTGCGTAAGAAGAAAAAGGGTAATGAATGGTTCCCTTCTCTTCGTTTGGGCTCAGATGTATTACAGTTCAACTTGCATTTGTCTCAGCAGCAAAGGCTTGTGGGGGTGAGGCTTCAGAGATGACTAAACACAATTTAAAAAAAAGAATGTACTTAGAAATGCCAGGTGACCCAAATTAAGCTGCAGATGTGCTGAAGCTTTCCAAGGATGCTGGGCAGGCACTAGGGAAGCAAAGGCTATCAAATACAGACCAGAATTGCATTGTTCCCCTGCAGTCCTATGGCTGAGATTTAGCCCCAGGCAATGCAGAGGCAGACAGAGCCTGAGGAGGTGTCTGATCCTTTATAGAGCTAGAACAATTTGATTTGGGGTCCCAACTCAGGTGTAATTGAGGTACTTCTCTAGTCCTCACGAAGCAAATTTACATTATTAGCTGGTGGGATTTTTTTTTCTTCCCTTTCTGTAATACAATTTCCTTTAGGGATTTGTCTTTTATCATTAAGGTGTTTTTTCAGATCTTGTTCTTTCAGAAAATTAGTAAATCTGATTTATCCTGTGATATGCAGTACATTGCAAATTATTTGGAAAAATTTGGAGAATTTGGATGTCCCAGATTGCTTAAATTGGGTTGGTTAAAATCTGGGGGTTGGGATTTAGGGGTCTCTGTGAAAGAGAGATTTAAGGGACCTGTGAGGTAAACAGGATATAAGACGTGAGGTAATTAATTTTGTGATAGCCAGGAGAAATCATTCTGACATGAGTACACAATCACTATATTTTTGTTTTCATTTTTGCTTTAAAATTCTACTTGTGCAACCTATTAATGGCTGGTTTTGTTTTTCTCTGTCAAGCTAAAGGACCATCCATGGAGATGTCTGGGTAAGATGCCTTCCTGTCTGGGTTTCGGCTGGGATAGAATTAATTTTCTTCTTAGTGGCTGGTACAGTGGTGTGTTTTGCATTTAGTGTGAGAATAATGTTGATAACTCTGATGTTTTAGTTACTAAATAGTGCTTACACTAAGCCAAGGACTTTGCAGTTTCCCATGCTCTGCACAAGAAGCCAGGCAGGACTGGGGCCAGGACAATTGCCCCAAACTGGCCAAAGGGATCTTCCACACCACAGGGCATCACGCCCAGTATAGAAACTGGGGGGACTGTGTGGGAGGCACTGGGCAGTGCTCGGGGCTGGGCTGGGCATTGGCCAGCACATGCTGAGCAATTGTATTGGGCATCACTTGTTCTTCTTGAGTTTTGTTCCTCTCTCTCTCTCTCCCCTTCTATTATTATTATTACTACTATTATTATTATTATATTTTACTTTGTTTCGGTCATTAAACTGTTCTTATCTCAACTGTTCCTCCCTGGGTTTTACCTTTTTCCAGTCCTTCTCCTTGTCCCACTGGGAGTGGGGTGGGTGAGGGAGGGAGCTTAGTCACCAGCTGGGATTAAACCATGACCGTCCTTTTTGACACCAGCATGGCACTCAAATTAACAACAGATCTGAGCAGTGCAGGGTGAAACAAGTTTGTTCCAAGCATTCCTTACAGTTCAGGAGCCACTGATCACAGCTGATTTGTTTGCCCTCAGAGCTGTGTTATCCAACACCTTGCCTGCACTGCTGCACCCTGTTGTGTTTGCTGCCTTGGGGCAGGGCTAAGATTATTGTTTTGTAAGATTATTTTGCTGTAACTCACCTGGTTGGGTCTCAACGCTGCCATCACCTGAGTGTGGGGAGACACCTGTTGGGAATTACTCACAATTACATCTTTTACCTGGTTCCTGGGACAGCCAGGCTGTGGAGGAGACATCTTCCCACAGCTTCACTTTCTTCTCCAGGCTGATTACCAGAGCATTTGAGAACTCTGAAAAACTGAACTGAAAAATTTGATTACACTTGGGATGTTGGAGCTAGCATGGTCCTGTTGGTAGGAACCAGCATGTGGCTGAATGCAGTTCAGGTCTTGTTTAGGGCTAAGCAATTATTTGCAGCTACTCCAGCCCCCACAACAGGCACAGTGGCACTCAGACTCCAGCCACAGGCACTGTGGCTCCTCAAAGCCTGGCAACAAGAACTGTGAGTACTCACCCCAGGGCTGGGTGATGCAGCTGAACCAGAGGACCAACCCCTGTCTGTAGCAGCAGTTCCTAAAAAAAGAAGAGAAAAGGACAGGAAAGATGGCTTGTTCAGTAAAGAAGGATGAAGCAGGGTCATAACAGGAATGGAAGAGGCAGAACAAGAGCCTCCCTGTCCCTGAGTGAGCTGTGGGATATGCAAAAGGATGTCAGCCATCATCCAGATGAGCATGCTATCACTTGGCTGCTCTGCTGCTGGGATAATGGGGCTGCTGGTGTGGAATTAGAAGGTAGGGAAGCTGTGATCATTTTCTAGGGAAGCGTGCATTGACAGAGTGATTGGAAGAATAACACAAGTCCTCATCTTCTGGAGACAGCTCTTGTCAAGCATGAAGGAAAGGTATTTCTTCAAGGATGATGTTCTGTTTCACCCAGGCAAGGGGACCCTAGTGGAGAGAGGTACTCAGAACAGGAGGGAATTAGCCATGCTTAGAGATCATTTATTATGATTCAAACAACACACAGCCACTCACAGATCCAGATGAAGTCTGATGTGCACAAACCACGTGTCAGAAACTTGTACAGCAGAGTTCACCACCACTGCACAGTTGTCTGAAGAGCCAGAGAGGCACCAATGGTGGAGGCAGTGGCTCCCCAGCTTTAGCAGTACACACAAAAATCTCTCTTCCTCCCTTGTCCCTGCTGTGGAGAGACTGGTTGAGCAACTCAGGATATAGATTCTACTCCCCACATGCACAGTCTGCAATCTCAGCTGATAGCAGTAAGTGCTTTTTGGTCAAGGGAGGATATAGAGGGCACACACCAGGGGAGACCTGCTTTTTTCTGCAGGTCTACAGAGGCAACATGAGGAAGTGGGATTGAAACTCTACATCAACCCTACATGAAATGCAAGGAAAGATAATCAAACAAAAGGGGATTCTCCCAGGAAAGTTGCCGCTGCGGTCTGCAGTGGGCAGTTCCTCAGATAGAGTGGAAGGGCTGATCTTATTCCTGATCCTATGGAAAGGAATTCTAATCCATTTTCACAAGAAGTGGGTGGATAAACCTATGACGAAGACTCGAGGGGCTCTGCCTCCAGCCTGTGGCAGAGAGGGACACCTTGTTCACTGGACTGTGTGCATCACGTGGCGTACAACGTCAGCCCCCAGGAGTATAGAGCTGCGGCAGACACGGGTGCACAGCGTTCCCTGATGGGCTCAGGCTGGGAAGGGCAGAGGTTTGTGTTTCTGGAGGGGAATTCTGACAGCTGGCTGTGCTGGAGGCTCAAACCAGCCTGACTGGGATGTGTGGCAGAAGCTTCACTGGGACTGGCCCAGAGGCTCTGTGGGCACTGGCTGCCTCAGGAGCAGGTACTTCAAACCCAAAAGAACCTGGTGGGCGTTCAGTGTCGCAGCCCTGGGATGGAGGAAGTGAAGAGCTGCCTTGTCCCCCCTCTTGGAGGACCCTTCTGCTGAGGGGTGCTGAAGGCTGAGGAGCAGCAGGTGTCAGTCGCTGTCACAGCACAGCCCTGGCAGCAAAACCGCGCCGGCCGGGGCTGCGGGAGTGCCGCTCGCTGCTGGGACTGCCTGGGCATCCTTCTTTCCCTTGGGCTTTATCCCTCTCTCTCTGTTTCACTGCTTTTATTACCTTGATTTCAATGATTAAACTGTTCTTATCTGAATCCATGGGGTTTTATCTTTTCCCAATCCTCCTCCCCATCGCTCTGTGGCAGGGCTGGGGAGTGACCGAGCGGCTGTGTGATACTTAGCTGCCATCTGGGGCTAAACCACAACGCTTGCTTTATGATGGTGGTAAAATATTTCTGTGTATAAAGGGCTGTGAGCCTTGCTTCATATGAATATAGCTTATTGCAGCACACACCTGCAGACAATAGATGGGTTGTGCTTCATGTACCACCTGCTAACACAACAACAGGATGAGGAAATAGCTCTTAAAATAGAAAAAAAGGCCAGCTAAGTGAAATACAAGAATGTCAGGTTTTTATTTGAATGCATTTAAATATGGAATAAAATTGAAAATACAGAGGTCTTAGAGAAGAATAATGCAATATGGAACATTTTTGACCTTAAAGTTCATTTGTGCTTCTCCTAAAGGAAAGGCAAAATTCTCATTAGTTTCAGTAGTTATGTGGCAGTCAGCATAGACAGTGACTAATCTTTGCACAGAATCATGTTGTTGGTTTTATTGACTGGTTTTGGGTAATTATATCAACTTTTATTGGTTTGTTTTTCAGTTCTGCCTTGGCTCCAAACCTGACAAGTGAAAAACTGACAAGACAGCCCAGTGATGGAAACTACTATTCAGGTAGGGCATTTTGCTGTAAGACTGTAAGTTGGTTTAACTAAACATTTATTTCAAGTTTTAGACTTGTATAGTTTTGTTTGGATAGGGCCCAGTGTTTTGGGAATACAGAGGGATGCCAATAACATTGTCCAAGGTATCTTCAGTCATTTTGTCTTTGTACAGTTTTTATGAGCAGGTCTTACACAAAGATTGGTTTAAAGGTCTGCTCAGACGCTTCTCCCAGGCAATCGATTGACAATATCACTGATGGAGAAATCATGGTAAAAGAAGATTACTCCCTGGTTTTGATACAGCTGCAAGAGAATTATTTCAGAGAGGAAATCTGAGCAGTTTCACAAGGTCCTGTGATGTGGCCACAGTGCAGAGATGTTAACTTGCCCTGACTGGGTACCTTCCATGGCAGGATCTCAGTGTGCTGGACAAAGACAGGTGGACATGTTGTTTAGGGCACTTGATATAGACAAAGCTGTCCCTTGGGTGTTTTCAGCTGATTATTTCAAAAGCCACATTCTTCCCACCTGAATGTCTTAGGTGGGAATCTAAAATAGAATGTGTTGTGTAGAAATACAGACATTGACAGTAGGAATTGCAGCTGTGTAACTCATTTATTTCATTGGTTATAATAAACTTTGTCAGCTCAACTTTGGCTTTCATATTTCAGGATCAGGTTACATTGAAGATAATGAAAATCACATGAAATCACCAGATGAGAGCAAAGGTAATTTCATACTTAATAGATTTTTAAATTATGTTATAATTGAAAGTCTTGATGTTTTCTAATGGTAATAACAAGGATTTGATAGGGCCAATCTTTTTTCCCATGTGCAAAATGACACTGATAGGATCCTTTTACCAACTGCATTAAGAAGTGTAATTAGCTGTGCTGGATCCCAGGCCATCTAATGAAGGATGGTATAAAAACACAACTTATACTCAAAATTGTAAGTTCTATATACTAAATACTCAGCTTTTTGAAAAACTAATATTTTCTACAGATTTCTGCTTCTTTTTACTTCTCCATCCTTTCTTCATTTCTATAGGTCTTGAATTATTTAAGAATTAATTCTAAAAATAACCTGCTATGAAATCTGAATAAAATAATCTGCCTAATCAGTTCTGCAGGATTTCAGTCTGAATGACTGTTATGATTCCTTCCAACTCTTAAGGAAATCTGGTAGAAAACCATCTCCACCCTAAGAAAAACACAGTAAAAAGGAGTAGCTGTTTCTTTTGTGGCCAGGTAGCCAGTGGTACCTGTCAGCCAGGGGTTTCAGTAAGTTAGGTGCCTGATCATTGTCAGACTTTCTGTGGGTATTGTGGCAGAGAAGTATTTTAAGGAGGAAGATGAGTTCCATTCCAGTGTTTTATGGGGGGCTTGGAGGAGAAAAGTGCTGAAATTGCTGGCTGGCAAAGCAGAAATTTGGAGAGTGAGAGGTGATGAGAGAGAGGTGATGAAAGACTTAAAGATTGCTTTATATGTGAGGAAAGTGGAGAATGGGAAGTGTCCTGCCATGGCAGCCACAGAAAACAAGGAGAAAATAATGGCAGGGAAGGAAAGGGAAGAGCAGCTGGAGCAGGAATACAGGAGAGTCTGTGATAATTCCCTACTCATTTTGTGTCATGTCACTTTTGTTACATTGCAAGTAACAGCTTTAGGCACCATTTGCATGTCTCACAATTTCAGAAATCTGCCCTTAGTTGGTCTAGTGCCCTTTGGATTGGGATGACCCTTTGGAATGGGTTGTCCTTACAGCTTAGCAGAGTGAGCTCCCTCTGGCATCAGTAGGGCCTGGTCCTGCACCTATCAAAGTCAAACTGGGGCTTGTCCATTAATTTCAGTGGCAGCAGGATCAGGCCCACAGCTCAAACAAAGCGTGTGGTCCTACAAAGAAACATCTTCTTGGTATTTTTGGGGCAGGACCTGACCTCGAGAGTGCTGAGGTGGATTACACTGAAGTTGAAGTCTCAACGCTCGATCCTCACAGAGGTAATAAACTCTCCAGCCTCTATGGTTAAGTTTGGGAGCAACTCTGGGCCTCTTGCTGCTCCCTGGCACTGCTCTGGTGCTGGCCCTGGGGATGCCAGGCTGTGCTGTGTGTGCATGACAGTCTCCTGCCAGCAGTGCTCCTCACCCTGCCTGTGCTGTGGCTCCTGTGCTGCTGTTCCTGCAGCCCTCCTGCCCCTGGGGTCCTGCCATTCCCACCCCCACGAGGTCTGTGTGCAGCAGGGCTCCCAGCTGGGGCTGTGCCCTAAGCACAGCCAGCCTGCAGTGAAATATCCATGGGAAAGGGACCAAAGTCACTGAGAGCCACTGGAGGCTGCCACAGGGTAAGGTAATGGAGAGAGCAGAAAGCAGTGGAATTTCCTCCTTTGTAAAGGAACTGGTGGAAGGGTCAGAGCTCTAATTCACTGTGATAGAGAAGGGAGACCAGGGTGGGTTTAGTCTCAGTCTGGAAAGGCCTGGAGACCATCCTGGATTTTGTGGCACCTTAAAGAGAGAAATGAGGATATTGATGCCCAGATCACTTTGTCCTCCTCCCTGCAGTACCCAGACCTCAGACCGAGGGGCTGAGGTTCTTGTGGGGCTTGCAATCTTGAGGGAGAAATATCCACGGAAATTTATTCACCACCCAAGTGCCCACTACAATCATCTGTGCCATCTGGAGGACTCTGATGCCATTATGGCCTTGTGCTGAAAGCTGTTAAACTTTTCAGAAACTTGCAAAAAGCTCCAAGTAGCTGAGAGTGAATAAACCCTGCAAGAGACATTAATGCTCTGCTCTTGCATCTTTGCTTCAGCTGAATGAGAAGCAGACTGAGGAAGAAATGGATAAATTTCCTTCTTCCTGGTAGGAAGGACTAGTCACTTATTTCAGAGACCAAAGACATGATTGTTTAGTTGGTAACACAGATGTTTGGGCAGGAGTGCTTACCCTTCAAGCTTGGCAGCCAAGCTCTCCCGGAACAGCCAGGCCTCCTGTCCTTTCTGTTTTCACTTCCTGCTATCACTCAGCACTGAGTTTTCCCTGTGTTTTAAGCATGCTATTTGCACTGAAGTACCAGAGTTGTTGTATTCTTTTTGAGAATAGGGCTAATAATTGTTCCAGCTGTATCTGAGTGTGCACTATATGGCTTTAGATTTCCCAAGGATTGCAGGAGCTGGCAGAGAATTCAGGCAGACGAAACCAAGATGGCGCAAGGAGAACTTTATTTACAAGAAACCTCTTTATATATTCATTAATGTTCTAGCAACTATTGGTCAGCAAAGAATCCACCTCCTAAAACCATTGGTCACAGCCAAATAACACCTAATACCAAACACAGAGATTAAGAAAGTAAAAGAATGCAGCTTATCTCTATTCTCTGTGAGAAAGAACAGAAAGGTTCCTAAAACAGTGCAACTACATGCACTACACAATGCAATGGTGTAGAGTAGTAAGATATGATAGTGCATTATTTCAATTCAAAGCCCTATTAAATGCAAGATCAGCTTCTATAAAAACAGCTTTTTCACCCCACTCTTGATATATAACACCATTCCTGCATATCAGACTGAGTAATAAAGATAGGATCTGTGCTCTGCAGACAGATCCATGTTAAACCAAGAATAATGTTTAATGTAGTGTATAAATGAGATCAGATTATTTTAATTGAATGCTGCCTCTTGCTACAGACCTGTGCAGGGCACACAGAGCACAGAGTGATTCTGTAAGACTGAGCTGTGCTTCAGATGTGCAGAGATAGAACAGTTCCCCAGTGATTTCCTCTGTTACCCCAGGACAGCTGAGGGCTTTGGTTATGGAAATAGAATTGCCCTGCAAGTATTGAGTGTGTTCATCTTTGAGAGCATCCTGAGGATGCTGCTCAAATAGGAGTTGTATGAAACCAAGTTATTTCTTGAGCTCTGCACTGCCGATCACAATGAAAACAGGATGAGATTTATTCTTGGGAAAAGAGAAGCAAAGCCAAGTTTCTTAATATTCCCTTGTAATAATCATGTACACCCACAGAGAGAATTTGGCCTCAGGTCTGCTACTGATACTTCTGCTACGTTGCTGTTATTGTAAGGTTTTGTTTCCAGTCATAATATTCTTTCATGCCTGTCTGTGGATATGAGCAGCCCTTCCTAGGGAACAGACTTTCCAGTTTATCCCCTTGCTCCAAGTCCCTTTTATGCCTCTTGATTCCTCCTGTTTTCTGAATGAAGCCTAAACAAGTCACATTTACCTTTTCTCTGGGCACACATTGCTCATCCAGCAGCTGCACATAGAGTCTGATTCCTTCTGCCTTTCGAGGAACTCCAGATTTCTTTGATCTCTCAGGCCTAAACTCAGATTAATTTATCTTTCCAATCATTTGTTCCTCCTGCCAGTGTTGTCAATGTCAATACTAATGTTCTCAGGGGCAGGAGCATCATATTTTGTGTATTGTGAAAGGCTGCTGCAGTAAATGGTGCAGTAGCTGAGCTGTGACCGTGGCCTTTTTGTCACTTCTGGGAATTGGGATTGATTGAATGTCACTGCAAAACAAGTTGAAATTATTGTAGAAGGTTGTACATCTTGTCTTTATCAGTAAAGAATTACTTACATTTGAAAACACTGTTTTACCCTGGTTTTGCAGTCATGTCTGAGCTAGCTGGTCATTTCTGGAATGAATAATTCTTTTTGGAATTATTAAATTCAGTACTTACCAAGTTTGTATGCTTGACAAGAATAGAGTGTTTGTCTTTCCTGGAGCTTAGCTGTGAAAAAAGATGGCAAGGTGATTTATTGTTAACCTGAGCAAAACCAAAGGCAGGGGCTAAAGTAAAATCAGGAAATATCCCTGAAGTGACAAGGGAGAAACTGCTAAGCAGGGCTGAGTGAGAATATTCTCCTTCTTTTACTTTTATGTCTCCTCAGTTATCTGCAGAGTGGCAACAGTGTAAAGTTAGTGGGAACAAAATGTCAAATCATCCAAGTAATTTCTCCTGGCACATTTTTTCAGTGCTGAGACCATTTTTGGAAGATTAGCAAAGGAAATAACATGGGCAGTGGCATTATATTGCAATATAATGAAATGCGTATGGTTTTTTTAAAAAAGCAAACTAAGGAAATGCCTCCAACCAAGTCTTTGCACAGTCAAGGGGAGTAGGTTTAGTATTGTAACCTGCTAAAAAAGAGTCCTAAGCAAAATGAGCTACCTGCTATTAAAATTCCAAGATTAATTCTTACTTCACTGGAAACTGAATTGATAATTTAAGCAGTAGTCTATAAGCATATAAAATATGCCTTGAGATCTTAAAATCATTTTGCGAAGAAAGTTCATGCCAAAGGTGCAAGTTTGAAAACTGTGATGAGACACTTGGTGAAGTGTAGCTCCTATTGTTCAAATTAACAGCAGTTTTGTGACTCAGTTCTGATGTGTTTGCTCTCAGCATTTAAAGAGACATTTCACAAAGAACAGCAATTTAGATTATTTTTTGGTGCCCTTAAGATTTAATCAGGCTAGTTGCCAAAAGGGGATGTGCTTAGTCTTCCAAGTGAGAGATCTCCTCTGGTCTGGGATCCCTAAAGCCTTGGAACAAATTGGAGAAGCTCTTCAAAGTCATCCAGAGGAAAATTCTCTGGTGGTAGATGTCTCTGTGAAATGAAAGCAGTATTGATTGAAGTTCAGAAGAAGATTATTCGAATGTTGAAGTCAAATTCAGAAAGGGAAGCAGAGTTCCATCATCATTTTTACATGGAAGGAGAGACATCCTTCTCTCAGTGCCTTCCAGGCTGGGTTGGGCTGGGGGTGCATTGCTTTTTCACACAGGCTCATTGCTGCTTACGTAGCTACTTCCTCTGAAAGTAAAACAGTGTGTTCTGTTTGTTTAAGGAGCTTTTCATAAGGCAAACAAAAAAAAAAGAACAGAAATTGATTCTGTGCCAATACATTTTCCAGCTCCTGTACAGAAGGGGACTGAAACAGTTTATAGTGAAATCAGAAAAACTAACCATGGTAAGTAAGCTAGTGGAAAATGAAACACTTTAAGGAAGTATTTGTGTAGAGGTTAGGGATAAATTTGTGACTGAATATCTTATAAGGTAATATTTAGACTGAATATTTAGAAGATAAGTGCCATAAAAAAGAAGAGCTGCAAGTCACATAGGAACATACTAAAATGTGGCTAAAAAAATCACAGGAGCTGATAAATTGTATGACACCTTCATGGTTCCTCATAAATCAATGATATTAATATTTGTAACATCTCCTTCATCATTTGTGCTGTGTCTGCTGAGTATTTGGGCCAAACATTTGTATCTGAATCCAGAGCTGAACATGCCCTGGTAGGGATCAGGATTCTGTGTCCTGTTATCTCAGATTCTCAAGAGAAACATTTGTCTCTGAATGGAGCACGTTTGTCACATGCTATAAAATATTCCCTTGGCTTTGGATAGAACTCCAGCAAATAAAGCCTCCAAAACCAGGCTCCAAAAGCCTTTAAAGCAATGTGATCATTCCCCAGCTCCTCTAACATGGACATGTGTGGGCAGGAGCAGCTTGCTGGCAGTTCTGTCTGTAAATGTTCTGACACTAATGAGTTCAGAGACAGTGCGTTAAAAGAAGGTTATTTCATCACAGTTTGTCAAAGACTCAATCGGAAAGGATTTCCTCTCCTCTCTCTGTGTTAGGAAGTCAAGATTTGTAAATATTAGGGCTGCAAACTGTTCACGTTTTGTCCCCATCCAGGTTACCAAATGGCTTTGTTGTGTGCCATTTTTAATTTTTGATTGTTGTGATTTAATTTGCTATGTTTTCTATTTTATAAGGCATTTCCCACCTCTGACACAATATTCTGTCTCTAGGGAATCTTTCGTGTGAGGAGCTCCACATCCTTTAGAAAACATTACTTAGTTTTCCCTTGTGAGGACTTCCATGGCAATTTTTATCTCCATTTTACAGCTGAATAAACAGAGAGATTAGGTCATTGGTTTAAGGCGAAGTGTTTAGAGAGTGACAACAGTGGCAAAGGAATTTCGGAATCCTTGGTGCTGTGCCTGTGTGTTGTACTCATTTTTCACAACCTTGCAGTGAAAATCAGAATATCTTTCACACTAAAGAGCACTTAATGCAGGATCACCATGAGGAAAAACACAGTTTATTTTAGGGCTGAACCCCAAGGGCACAAATGTTCTGAAATGCTCTCCGGTGGGTGTGAACTGCACACATAAAAAGCTGCAGGAGCTGCTGCACAGCCCTCACCTGCTCTGCCCAGGTGTGAGGGTGACCAGCACACCTTGCACCAGCCCTGGTTTTGGCACAACAGAATGTGCTTTTCACTAGAAAAAGGATGGTTTTGGTACAGCAGAGCTGAAATTCAAAGAGCACTAAAAAGGCTGTAATGCCATAAATTGGGAACTGCACTAAAATGGGATATTTTTAAAATACTGAGCTGAATTAGCCAGAGGATCTGCAAACACCCCTTAATCTTGCAGTCCACCTGCTCTTTTATGCTTAACATTCTACAGTTCCAGTTATTCTTGGAAACACAGCAGCAGTTTATTGTTTCAATCACGGCTGTTTTTCCTGACTGATCCACAGGAAAAGTGTTCCAATTAGATAAGCAGTGCATCAGCCAGCAGAGCAGTGCTACCTCACAGCTCATGTCACTGCCTCTGATTCCTGGCAGGCTGGGGGATTGGGAGGTGGCAAAGGGGAAATGCAGTGGAGGATCCCTAGGAAATATTCTGTGTACTTTAATATATATTAATGTAAGTGTATTGAATTCCATTGGTGAGAGATGCTGAACGTGACTGGTGGGTGCAGAAGTTGATTTACCATTCTGTTCTTGGAGATTTTGGAGCAAAAGCCCACAAGTACAACCTACTTCAGGAAGGCAGTGATTCACACAAACGTGTCCTTGGGGAAATTACATGAGTTTGGGAGTTGGTGTCAGCTGCAAAGTTTGTCAGATTTAACCCCAAAGACCTATGTAACATTTTATTATTATTTGTTTGCAGGCAGCTATTGTGGTTTAATTATAATTGAGTGCTTCATAAGCAATTTTGTCTTATGAAGGGTTTTTCTGTGCATTCCAGAAATTGTGTGCACCAGAGAGGAAGCTGAAGAGCTGTCAGTAGTTGTTATGTCTGAGGCAATTCTTTGTGACTGAGCTAAAACATTTTTCCTTTTTCTGACAACTCTCACTGCTGTCCCCAGTGAGGCAGATGCCATAGTAGTAACCAACTTTTGTATTTGAGTTCTATACTTATTGCTTGTTCCACACCTACCCAAAATCATAAATCCATAGTGCAGATAATGCTCTGAGCTTTCCCAAGCCCCAAGCCTTTGGCAGTGTGCTGAGCATGTGTCATTAGTCTTTTCTTTTTATTTTCCTGGTGCTGGCTGTGTTCTCTCCTGTTCCTATCATTTGGGTGCCTCCACCACACTGTGGATAAGGCTCCCCATCCTCCCTGCTGTGCTGCTTTCCTCCTGAGTGCCAGGATAAAGAGGAGGTTTTACATTAAAGATGGACAGAAACAAACTGGCCAATGCACATTTCAAATCCCAGAAGACCTGCCTGTGGTTAACTACAGTGAACTCATTTACAGTGGGAAGAGCAGGTAATTTGTGAAATTCCAGTCTAGTCAGGAATATTTTGATTGAAAGTTAAATGTCAGTCTCTGATTGGGTGCTGGATTTCCTCTGCTGGAACTGAGGCTTTAAGGAGCATGCTGATCACTTTGTCTCTGCAAGCAGCTCTGAGATAAGTTGTGCTTGTTATAGAAAGGTTAGTTTAATTCAGAGACATATTTAGTGTGCAGGATGTTCACCTGGGTAGTGTTTTAAAGCCTTTTCTGGAGCAATGGGCTGTTACTGTAGTATTTTACATAAAATACCAAAAACTTCAAGCCTCAACTTTAAATCCATCCTTACATCCAAATGGCACTTTGGGGAATGGTCACGGTTAGTGCCAGTCAGGTCAGTAACTTTTGTCTAAAAGTCTTTCAGGCTTACCAGGATAAACCAATTCCCTTAAAATCCTGCTTTTTCTGGTTGCTCTGTGAAAAGGCCAAAGCATATTGTGAGTCAGGAATACCCAGCCCAGTCCCAGAGCTGCTGCTTTCTGTGCAGAAAGAACCAAGACAGTCCAAAACTTCAGCAAAACAGGCAATTGTGTAAATCCCAGCGTGCCAAGAAGGATCAAATGGCTGTGGCCCTGCTGCCCCCCAGCAGTGCAGGCTGGCAGCTCTGCCAGGGGAGGGTCAGGATGTGTCACACAGCAGTTCAGCTGCCAGGGTGGAGGCTCTTCCAGCCATGATTTATTTCCATCACACCTTTCATCTTCCCCGGAGGCAGCAGGGGCAGGAAGCCCAAGCAGCTCCACGCTGGTTCTTTATCTCAGCTCCAGCCCTTCCCTCAGCACTGATCCTGGGCCTTGCTTCAGCACAGTTCTGGTCGTGTTGCTGAGAACAGCTAGAGCCAACTCCAGCTCCCAGATCCAGGACACTTCCTGGGGAAGATGATGTTATTGGCACATTCTTGCTCCTTCAGAGAGCTCTGTCTTGGCTGTGTGTCAGGCCCAGCTCTCACCAGGGGTAGGCTTTGCACTGATCTCATGTGCACTGCACTGAGCCCATCGTGGCTTAGGGCAAGATAATCCTCAATTTCTTATCAGGAAAGTGGAAATGCAGCAAACAAAATGCAGAGCCAGCCTTTATGCTGCTCAGTCTGGAAAAATGAATTGGTCACTTGGAAGCAATTGCAGCAGTGAGACAGGAAATTCTAAGAGTCCTACAGCAACCAACAATGCACTATGGAAAAATAAATATATCCCCGTGGAAAGAGGCATGAGAAATCCCCATTGCATTCAGAGGTTTGGAACAAACCTATTTGAAATCAGCTCTAACAATCAGGAAATCTGCTCAAATACTTTCCTGCTACTGAGCCTCAGGCTTAACACCTACATCTTAGCCAGAATTTCCCACTGAACCCTTTTCCAGCGCAGAAAAAACTCGCAGGCTCTGGGGATTCATGTGTTGTTCAGAACTCAGGTATTGCGAGCACATGATGGTTGCAGGCAGTCCAAAACCATGCAAATAACTTGTCCCCTCGCCAATATAAAAACTCTTTGGATCTTTGGGCTTCTAGGCATTTTCTAGACTAGAGCCTGGACCTGTGAAACGCTGATTCCAGAGCCAAGTGCTTACAATAGCCTCAGCCAAAGCCAGACGGCTTCAGTGAGCCCAGCTATGCAGGGAGCTGCTGACCTTGCCTGAACCTGCCCTGCAGAGCTGATTCCGTGCAAGCCCCCAGCCAGAGCTGCTCCCAAGCTGCCTGCCAAGCTCCCTGGAGGAAGTGCTGCTCCAGGGAAGGGCTTGGCAGCACGTCGTGTGTGTCTGCAGTCGTGTGTGTCTGCAGTTCTGCACCTTCAGTTCTACTCTGACATTTTGGCTTTCGCCAGGGCTGGAGGTGCTTGGGGGTGGATTGACAATTGCAGCTGTTCAGGAACATATTCTCCTCTCCATAACCTCTAGCATCAGGAAATTATAGAGCAGGTGGAGGTGACAGTGCCTTAAATTCCTGCTGTATGTACATCTTAAAAAATGTGTTCTTTGAATTTAAAATCCCATCAACTATAGAAGCAATAGCAAGAGTTTAGATCCATCAGAAATCCAATAAGCCATTTCCTTTTTCAGACTTGGGAATATTTTAGAAATCACCAGTGTCAGATCTTCAGCTCGGATTATTTTCACAAAACATGGAGCTTGGTTTTTTGCCCTGCTACAGAAGCTTGACCGATTTTTCTGAGTGTCTAGAACCCAGCATTTCTCATTCCGTTTTTGGCAGCAAGTGAAAGCCAGGTGTTATGAAAAATCTGTTCTCCAGTAAAATCAGTAAAGAAGTAAAATCAGTGAAAAAGTAAAACCACCTCATTTTTTTTTTCTTTTTTAAGAAGATTGTGAAAAGACTGGCATAGCAAAGAATCACCAAAAGCACAGTATCATTGTGCCTTTATTAGTGGCCACCTGCTGAGTGGTACCTGGAGGAAATCACTGAGCCCTGCAGCAGCAGGAAGGACCCAGAGTGTGACATTTTGTGGCAGAGCTGTGACACTCAGCTCGAAAGGCAGCGTGCTGGGGATGTGGGTGACAGGTAGCTGTCACTGTGACCTCGGGGTGGCCAACATCCCGTTGTTTGAAGTCTGGAATTTACACCGAATTTCTCATTTCCTCCTTCCTGTGAGAACAATGCGTTGTGACAGAGACTAAACGACAGCTTGTTAATGCTCACTTGATAAACCTCGTGGATGGCTTTGGCCACTCAACGCCGAGCTTTGATGTAGCATTGGGTTGTTCACTTCTGTTTGCTTTCAGGACACAAAAAAGCTTTTCTTATTTCATTTCTTCATGTCTACACATGTGTGGATCAATCTTGCCAAACACTGAGATCAATTTTAAGCTGAAATTAGGTTCATGTGCTGTAGTCACTTCAGCTTTCAATCCTTGGCTTAGGCTGAAAGTTCTGGGTAGAAAACTCAGAATGTGCCATGCCAGAGACCTTCACCTGCGTTCAGTTTTCTTGTTACTTCTGCTGCTGGCGAGGGAGTTTCTAAAAGACCTTTATTAGGGTCTAATAACGGTAGGAGTGCTCTGCATAATATCCTTCATTTAGTGACTTCAAGGAACCTTTCAAAATGTACCTAAGTGTTCTGCTTAGGCAAGACTGATTTTTTTAATTTGCTATTTAAAAAGCACATAATTAGAAAAAACATAGATTCAGAAACTATCCCCCATTTTTATATATATATATATATATATAAAATACATATTTTAATATATTTTAATATATTTTATATATATATTTATATATATTTATATAAGATTAACTCAGAGCCCCAGTGCAACCCCTCTGTTTTAAACATCAGATTAATTCCCTTCACACAGCCTCTCTGCAGTGAATCTGATACACTTTCCAAGAAATACCCTTCAAGATTCAGCACTTACTTTTGTCACATGTGAAATCTCTCAACAGATCATATAGATGAGCACTTTAAACGACACTTGAAGTTGTTTCCTAAAATGTTACTTTCAGAGGGGAAAGAAATATTTATGTCTTGGTATTTGAATGTATTCTGTGAAATTTCTGAATAGCTAAATCCACTTTTTTGGAAAAAAGCCTAAGGTCTAATCTTAAACTTCACTGACCCTAAATGGAAAGAGCTTGCTGGCCCTCAGGTTTTTCACTGGAAACAAGGAACTTTTTATTAATAAAACGTCAGGTGTCTTTGCAAGATGTTGTTTGGCCCTGAAAATTGTATTCCCTACTGGATTTCTGCAATACATTATTTTCCTGGCAAGGAATTGGATTAGGAAGTGAAATGCTCCTGAGAGCTTGCCTCTAAAAGGAAGACTCTCTTTTGTCCAGTGACAGACTGTGCCCTCAGCAGAGATTTCTGCTCCAACACGTGATAAGAAAGCTGCCAAACAGGTCCTGTCCAATGAGGTCTTTGAAATGTCTGCTCTCACCCCTGTACTTGGATTAAACTAGAATTTGGATACTCCTTAAAGTCCAGAGCTTGAACCTCAGATGTAGGTAGGAATTTTACGTCATTGCAAAGTGAACAAAAAGGCTGAAGTACCTAAACCTGTATTTTCTGGAACGCAAAACTGGTCACTCTGCAATGTACCATTTCATAATTTATACATTGTATTTTATTTTGCAGATTCTATGGAAAGCAGGCATTCTGTAAGTATCCATTTTGTGCAAGCAGTTAAATGCAGTGACATTGGTGGTGATTCTTGTGTATGTGGTGAGATGGGTTTTTAGTGCTGATGTGTTTATTTGTTGCTCAGGTCCTTGCAGGAGCCACAGGGCAATCCCTTTGTGCATATATTTACAAATCAGCCTTTCATTTTCATTGTGTGTCTGGTGAGATGATGTTCAGGTGCTGATGTGTTTATTTGTTGCTCAGGTCCTTTGCAGGAGCCACAGGGCAATCCCTTTGTATAGATATTTACAAACCAGCCTTTCAGTGCTGTGTTTACAGAATGGTCAGTTTAGGAGTCCATGGAAGGGATGGAGTTTGGTGGTGCTGGGGTACAAAAAATTATCTTCAGGAGTTTGTGTGGAGCACCTGCAGAGCGTTGGATCTGGGGCACAAAAAATGATCTTCAGGAGTTTGTGTGGAGCACCTGCAGAGCTTTGGATCTGGGGCACCAATGATCTTCAGGAGTTTGTGTGGAGCACCTGCAGAGCTTTGGGTCTGGGTCACCAATAATGATCTTCAGGAGTTTGTGTGGAGCACCTGCAGAGCTTTGGATCTGGGGCACAAAAAATGATCTTCAGGAGTTTGTGTGGAGCACCTGCAGAGCGTTGGGTCTGTGCCACTGGCAGGATGGCACAGGGTGAGGGGTGCCTGCTGTTCGGATGGGCCCGAGGCACTGCAGATGAAAACTGAAGTGGTAAATGTGTCAGTGGGGACAGAGCTGTGGTTCCTGCCCCCTCTGGTCAGTGCCAGCAATCTCCTCGGATGTGATGTTCACACACATGCTGTGAGTGGAAGGAGCAGAGGTGAGGTCCCTCCCAAGGTGTGAGCTCCTACCCAGGCAGGAATGTTGAGTGGCCCAGCCTGCAGGAGTCCCTTCCATTCCGTGTGTGGCTGTTTCCTTCTGGCTTTGTTTGCATCCCCTGCTGGAGCAGGTGGGATGGCTCCAAGGGCTGGCAGTAAACTGAGACCTTGTGAGAAGTTTTGAAGGCAGAGTTTTTATTGCAGAGTGCAAAGCTGGGTCACAGCCACCTTGTTCTAACCAAGAAGGGAGAATAGAACCATCCATAGATGGAGGAGCTCAGCTAAGGATTGTGGAGTTTTTTGAAGGCTCTGTAGGTGGTGAAGAGCTTCATAGTGCTAAGAAGCCAGTGACAAAATATAGAATTTTTTAAAATAGAAGAAATGTGTTGAATGAGCTGTTACTCTGCTCTTGGGCGATCTGAGAGGCAGGGAACTCACATTTCAGGAGTTCTTTTATGAATGTTAGATAAGCTATCCAACCCAGACTAAGCAGAGGGTTGTTTTTTCTGCCATCCACTTTGTGACTTTGGAACTTGTACTTAAAAAGAAAAAAGGAGAGACTCATAAATAAGAATCACAATAGCAGAGTCCACGTCAGCTTATGGCATCCATTTGAGTTCTGAAAGGCTCCATCAGCACTCCCATCCCCATGGGACACACAGGCTGCCCATTGTATTATTTACAGACACTGGCAGTGCACTGAAGGTCACAGATTGTGTTACAATAAACAGACTCACATTAACACAGGCCAGGAGGCTTTATAGTGTCATTGTCTCCTTAGTTTAAAGGTTTGTTTTTATTCTTTGCTCTCAGTTTTCTAAAAATATGTTGAGCTGAACCTTCCCCTGGGTTACACCAGGCATTCCTTGGAGAGTCATGCAGAAGAAAGTTTGTCCCTGTCCAACACAAAATAAAAATGGTCAAGGGTGGCTGTGGCAGGCAGGAGATGTAAATGCAGGGTGGGGGTTTTGTCTTCTTTTTTCCACAGCCTACCTAATTTATAATGGGCATGAAGATGGTTTTGGTTTTTTTCCTGTGGCCAAAAGTGAGTAAAACATCTCTCTGTGGAAGTGTAATAAAAAGTCAGTGAAAATACACTGACCACTCTGTGTGAATGACTTTCATAATTAATTGGGCCATTAAAGCTTGCTAAACCAGACAATCTATGAAGTAATGTGAGATTCAAGGAGGAAAAGTGTCAGCTGAGGGCAGTGTTTTCTTTGTGTTCTTTTATTGCTCTCCTGTTAACAGTAGAAGGGTAATAAAACTAGTTCTTCTGTAAAACTAATCCCATTTTCAGAAACACCCCAGAGAAAAGTCAGTTTTATAACACTTGCCCATCTTGCCTGAGTTTTCCTCGAAGTTGCCTCATTCAGCTCACATCTGAGATGTCCCTCCTTAGCTATACTGCTCTATATTAACATAGTAACTATTCCTTTATTTATTAGTGCTTTAAAGGACCTAGCAAAAGAACAGAGCCTTCCTTGTCTTCTGCTTCTTAAATTCCCACCTCTGTTCCCAGTAAATCCTGGGAGAAAAAGCAGCACCATCCCTCTTTTGAACTCTCCAAATAAGTGACCTAAATTGGACTGGATGGATGAATTGCTTTATAGATTTTCCATCCCCTCTGTTTGCCTCTCAACACTTCTCAGGCCACACAGATGAGCACAGAAGAGGCAGGGGATTACTAAGGTGCTTTTCACCATTATTTTCTTGCAAATGGTATTTTTATTTCAGTAGCTCATTTTAACACGTGCTGAACTGTGCTGTATCTCAGAGGTTTGGTCCAAATGAGGAGTTGTTGATCCTACTCATGAAAAGGAAAATGCTCCTCGTGAAGTGATCAAGTGCCTTCAACTTCCTCCGCAGCTGTTGTGCTTCTTGATAGCCAAATCAAGTGTTTGGCTCAGAGGAGAAGTCACTTCTGCTCTGCTGCTCCCTGACTCTGAGGGTGTGAGGGCCCTGGGCTGGCTGCTCAGCTGGGTCTGACCTGCAGGGAATGCCAGAAGGATCTCTCAGCTGGAGTGGCCTGTCACTAAACTTGCAGAATTCCACTCTGGTTAGGAAGTAATAGATGTTCCACAAGTGTGAGACGAAGGACGCCACGGCAGAGAGGAGTGTTTTGCTAAGAGCTGTTTTCAGGGAGGATATGCAGCCTTTTTATTTCAGTAATGCTGGTGGAGACTCATCAGATCCTGGTGTTCTTTTAACTCCCTAAATTCAAATAACGCGGGTTCCAGTGCTCAGATAAAATCTGTTAACACTCAGTTCTGCATTGCTTTTCCAGAAATCACAGGCAGAACACAAAACTGCACTGTGGAGAAGGAAGATGTAGCAAATCATTTTAATAGTTCCTAGTCCTGCTTTTGTGCATTTGCCCTTACGTAGTTTCTGTCAGAATAAATATAATCCAGCAGGGAAATTTAGGAACTCTGCTTTTCCTTCACTGAGAGACCATCACAAAATTGAGTTCAGGCTTTTGGTAAACACTGTGTACTGACACAGATGCATTGGAAGTGTTTGTATGGTGTCAAGAAAGGTGGTACATTAGAAAAATAATCAAAGTTTGAATTACTTGAACTATATACAGGCCCAACTGCAGTACAGGTTGTGACTGATCTGCAGTCCAGAGTATCTTGAACCTGAATGTCTTGGATCTTTAAGTAATTTAGAGAGGAACCTAAAGTTTTATGTCAGGGGTTGCTTCCCTCCATCTCCCCTGTTTCAGAAATTTGTATCTTAAATGCCATCCATAGGAAGTATTTGCAAAAGAAATGAATTACTTAGAGAGGAACTGGGAGGAGGTTTCCTTCCTGAAATCAGAGCTGGCAATCTTTCTAAGTTATTTAATGGTCCCAGTTTCTGAAAACATATTGAAGGAAATATCTTGACAATGAGATAGCCACTTCGCCAAACACTAATTGGTATTGTGTCAAATTTACCTCAGCAGTGTGCTCTGACTTCATATCTCCTCCTCTCCTGCTAGATGTGAGTGAGTTTGTTTGGGTCTGTCCGAGGGCTGCCGGACTGGCACTGCACGAGGACATTGTGTACTTCAGCTGCCTTTTTGTCCAGCCTCAGCATGTGCCCTCTGAGACAGAAACCTGGACGATTTACATCACTTTGGAGGAATTTCAAGGTGTTATTCAGCCACTTTTTCATCTTACTCAAGTGATCCCAGAAGTATTTTCTCAGTGGGAAAGGAATTCACATTGCCAGCTCCGAAGGGGGACCTGGCACATGTTTAACTGTGCACAGTGACATGGCACAATAGCTCCAGACAGGAAAGGAAGATGAAGGATGTGTCCATTTAGAATTGAGGGGGGATTTCAGGCAGTCAGGATATGAAAAACAAGGTGATACTCTGAAATAAACACTGAATTATAAACCAGGAATTCCTCTGACTCATGGGGCAAATCCTTTGGGGGCAAGTGCACAAAAGGAATTAGGCGCCTCGATGCTGACAGACTGAACTGTTAGGTTAGAGGCCACCATGTATTCTGAGCAGAGATTTGTTGGAGGGAGACTTGCTTTGGCAACTGATGTCAGGAAAGACTTGACAGCTGTGAGTCCCCAGTGGACAGAATTATTTCTGTCATAAAATGTAAAAACATTGAAGTTTGGGATCCTCTCTGCCCTTTCCCATTGGCTGGTATGGAGGACTGCTCCATCTGCATGCTGCCTCCTGTGCTGCCCAGGTGCAGGAATCTGTCCCTGAGTGTGCTGGAGATAACCTCTGGCACAGCTCCTGGAGGTGTCCAAAAATCGGATGCCACATTGCTCCCTGGGAGATAGCAGCCCTGAGGGAAAGGTTTTCATTCTGCTGGGACTGACATCTCCTGGTAACTAAGGGATCTGACTTCCAGATGAGTTAGGTTCCTCTAGTTCCAGCAGTTCCCCTCAAAATCCAGCTTTTATTCAGTAAGCACCCACTTGCAGATGTTGGTGATTAACAGTTTCGTGGTCTATCTTGTAGCTGTTACCCTCATTCTCCCACTGTCTTATTTCTTTTTCTATCTGATGAAGATACTAACATCTCCCCAGAGAACTGTGAGTATTTATTGTGGAGCCTTCTGAGGAACATGTTGCAGACAGAGGGTAGGGGCACAGTTATACTCACACCTTGTTTTTTTCTCTTTTGCTCTTTTTACCAACAGAGAATATATGGGCATCCTGATGCTACCTAGACTAGTCACCTCAAAGATCAGCTGGGAGAAGAAAACAAGCCAAGATGGAAGATGTTGCAAATGTTTCAAAGGCTTTGCAGCGGTTATTTATGAGTTTGCCAGACTCTTCTTTTCAAAGTTTATTTCCTTAGGAGGAACAATAGAGATGTTCCTAAAGCATTTAATGGAAAAAAAATTACGAATAAAAATTCTCATAGGAAAGTGGCTCTAGAAACCACTGACCCAGGTTCTCATCTGTAATTTCTCCTGCTAATGCAATTTTGCCTTTTTTTGCCTCCAATTCATCATGCTCTAAGGAAACCAAGGAGGAGCTACAGCTGAGGAAGTTCTTTCCACAATGCAGCAAGTACTGTGATAGCAGTAGGACATAGAAATATCTAAGCTTGCTTTAAACTCGCTAGGTTGTTATCAGTGACACTTCTGTGGCAGAGCAGAGCTCAGCACAGCCTGGCCAGCCCTGGGTGTGCCTTGCCATGGTCTGGCAGTGCTGAGCTCCCTGGGCAGCAGCAGCTGGACTGCTACCAAGCTTGGAGCCAGCTCAGTTATCACCCAAGGGATGTGACACTCCAGGGAGGGCCTGCGGGAGCTCTGGGCTCCCTAAAAACTTGACTAACTGCTCAGAGATTCAGACTTTACCAAGAACTATCAGTAGAGGCACAAACAGTCTTTATTCTTCGCTAAATTGCTTTTCCCTTTAAAAGTTCTGATGCTTGTTGGTTAATTTGGTATTTCTTCAAGAAATGATTGTCCATCACTGTTGTTTTGGATTTTTCTATAAGAAGTCTTCATTGAGAGGAACACTACACCCAAGTCAGTGAGTTTGTACCTGAAAACACTGTCATGTACAATCCTCATTCCTTTGATTTTAGGAGAGATCTGAAGTTGTGCTTGTGCCCAGTTTGTCCAGTATGGAACTCCATACCTATCCTTTTTCTCTATATAGTAAACCACTAAAATGGATCTCGTTTGGACACAGACCTAATTCTGCAGTCCATGTTTATCTTGGCTGCATTAGTTTAAAAAAAGAACACAAAATAAAAGAGAAAAAATACTGTCCTCAACCCCTCAACCAGCTGGCCTTTGACATTGCAATTGCTCTCCTTTTCTTACTCCAGATTAAATTACTACGACATCTGGGCCACAGGTAAGGAGTTTCTCATTTTAATTAGAAAACAGTGAAAAAGAGGCCATGGATTTGTATGTGCATACAAAATTACTGCTTTAAGCATTGCATCAAAGGTGCAAAACCAGCAAGAAGCACAAAAGGGGGTTATATCCTCCATTCCAAATGTTCAAATTTTCAAGCTCCAGTTACTGATTAATATCTCTAATTTATTTTTCCCTGTGCAAATGTTGTTTGTATCATGAGCCTGTCACAACTGACTGACTTCACAGCTCTCTTCTGTTGACAAATGTTCTTTCAGCACCCCATGAGTGTCCATGCAAATGCATTAGTATAAGGAATGTGAAAAGGTATTTTAATAAAGAAAACTCTGAGTTGAACTTTGCACTGGATCTCACACATTCATATTGCAATGAATGCCTGTGAAGTTTTTTATTCGTGATGAACCACAGATTTGTCATATGGATTGGCATTTGGGAGATGCCCTCTCTGCAATGGACTCCAGGCACTCAGAGCTGGAGTCATGAACCCATCGAACAGCAGGTAAATGCACTAAATTGCTTTAAGAACTGAGTGGGGGAGTGCTTGCATCCACATAAGTTTTTTACTAAATTACAGAGGTAAAATTTCCTCCACAAACCCTTCACAGCCTTTGGCAAAGCTTGGGAAAACACTGGGGTTTGGGAAGCTTCACAATATCACCTGGGCATGATGGAGCAGCAGATGGCCAATGTGCTGCTCACTTTCAGCTTGTCTCTTGTCTGGAATAATCCTAAATTATTTTGGACTTAGTCTAATACAAGTTGTTTGCCTCACTGAAACGTGAACTGTGCATTTCTCGGAGTGCTGTGCACTGCTCTGAGCCCTTCTGTTTTGTCTTGCAGATAACAAAGTGTTTCAGAGCATGGGACAAGATATCAGCAGATGTCACCAGTGAAGAGAAGGTAAATGGGCCCATGAAAAACAGCTCCACAAGGAGCCCTGATATGAGCATGGGCCAAACAAGCCTCATTGTCCCGTTGAAAATACTTGGGAAATAGGTTTTGAAGCTCTTACTGAGCAAGTCAAAGCTCAGATTAGAGCTCAAACAATATGTTATTGAAAACAACAACAAAATGAGATTTCTGCATTGTCACCAAGTTGAGCTCAGCAAATAGAAAATGAGGTGTGGTGGTAAATATTTACTTTTTGAGCAGAGTAAAGGATGGCACATGCCCAGGACTCTTGTGCCATTCCCTGTTCGAGCAGTTCCCCTGCTCCTGCTCCCGCTCGGGATGTTTGGGAGGAGCCTTACCTGGGGGTAACTGTGGGATGTTTTTCCTATTGCAGAGCAGAGGCTTTAGGGCTGACACACGGAAAAACTTGATCCAGTCTCCACTGTTATTCCTCTCTCTCATGGCCAGCGGCAAACGCGCGCTCCCTGCGCGCTCCCTGCGCGTTCCCGTGCGCGGTCCCGGGCTGACCCCTGCCGGCCGCCGCGGGCAGTGCAGGGGCAGAGCGCAGCCCCGGCCCGGCCCTTGTCCGTGGAATGATAAACTGAGCCCGAGACCCTCGGTCCCTGCGGCTCCTGCTCGCCTGGCCCGGAGCTCCAGCGCTCTCCTCTCTCTCCCGGAGCTCCAGCGCTCTCCTCTCTCTCCCGGAGCTCCAGCGCTCTCCTCTCTCTCTCTCCCGGAGCTCCAGCGCTCTCCTCTCTCTCTCCCGGAGCTCCAGCGCTCACCTCTCTCTGAGCTCCAGCGCTCTCCTCTCTCTCCCTGAGCTCCAGCGCTCTCCTCTCTCTCTCCCGGAGCTCCAGCGCTCACCTCTCTCTGAGTTCCAGCGCTCCCCTTTCTCTCCCGGAGCTCTGTCTCTCACTCCTGGGCCTGAGTGCCGTGTAGAGCTGCCCACCGTGGCTTCCCCTCCTGCCCCATGGGTTAGAGAATTGTTGGGGCACTGCTTTGAGCAGCTCCTGACAAACCTCACCGTTTATTTACTTTTCCGAGGTGTTGTTCCACCTGCTGCTTGGTGAGCTTTGTTCAATTCAAGTTCTCTGTGCTGCAGTTCATCACTGAACTGAGCTGTCTTGACCCCAGCTTTTGGGGCAGAGCAGGGAGATCTCCTGTCAGACTGGCTGACAGTGCCAGGAGAGGATAGGCACAGGAAAAAGAAACCAAGTTTGAGAAAAACAGAGGTAGCAAGTGGAAAAAAAACCCCCACCAATTAAACTAGAAATCAAA
The DNA here is from genome assembly GCA_036630365.1 of Acanthiza pusilla. Lineage (NCBI taxonomy): Eukaryota > Metazoa > Chordata > Aves > Passeriformes > Acanthizidae > Acanthiza > Acanthiza pusilla. The sequence goes on along the minus strand of JAXCHO010000010.1, from coordinate 1,351,047 downwards.
CCGAACCGAATAAAGTATCAATACAGATTTAAAATGCCAGCACATTTTGTTGTTTAGAATTTTAAGGCCTTTTTGAATAGGTGAAAGCAGAATAAACATCACTTTTGCAGTGATTTGGGAGGTAATAAGAAATTTGACATGTCTAAGGAATTACAAAGAGTGGGGTTTATTGCCTTCATGCTTTGAAATGTTCCACTCTAAATCACAAGTGCTCCCATTAGGGTTGAGCAGTCACGAGAATGTAGCTTGCATGGGAGGCTTCAGCTAAATGTGAGCATTTATATTTATATAGGTAATTTATTTTCTCACCAGCCACAAACATGCTGAGTGGGAAGGCTGAAAAAAATTTTACCATTGCAGGAAATAATCACTGTAGTTAAATTTTAAATATAATAGCAAAAGAACTCACAGTTTCCTCGGGGAGGGAAAGTCTGATGACAAAGAGAGTAACAGCATGAAGTTGAAATGAAAGATTGAGCACAAAGCAGCAAAGGGCAAGGCAGACACTGCAAAGGCTCTCGGGCTCTGCCCCATCCACCTGCACCTGGACCGTGTGTGAAGCTCTAATGTGATTGTCAGAAATGGACCTCACACAGGTCTGAATACATTCCCATGGTTAAGAGGAATTCAGATCCAACAGGTATTGTTTGAGGAGAAATTCCACAACTAAACTGTTAGGTAGAGGTAAAGATGGAATCTGCCTCTGAAATTAATAGATTAGCAATATATTTCTGTGTAATACTGAAAGTGTAAGAGTGGGAGACGAAATCAGGGTCTCCTTTGGGGCAATGACAAAAAATATTAGAATTTTTTCACTGAACAAAAACCAGAAGTGACCAGCGTGACAGTTCATTGTCCTCTGGTTACTGCCCTGATTTTTCTGTAGTTGTCTTTTTGTTTTAATGTTTTGCTCAGGAGATAAGAGGAGATCTTGGAATGAAGGCTCATTACAGTGAAGAAAGAAAGTTAAAAGAAGATGAAAGGAAAGACAGAGGGGAGTGAGCAGGGGTGGTGGAGAGAGACCCTTCAGACCGTGGAAGGTTTGGGAAGAAACAACCCATCAGTGCAATCACCTTAAGAGCTCCACTCTTCATGGTGCTGGTGATGCTCTGGGGAAGGTGCTGTGACAGAGTCAGCACTCTGGGGGTGCCTTGCCCCAAACATTCCTGTTACTGTCACCAGGTGCCCACTAGGGAAAGCAGGAGATGTATGTGTTAACAAAAACCCTGTCACAGGTAAGAGAATCACTGATCCAGGCTCACTGCTGCTCCCAGTGTCAGTCCTGGGGGGGATGTGCAGTCCTGAGGCACCACAGGGCTCTGTGATGCACCAGCCTGGGAATGTGTGCTTCCAAAAAAACACCGTATCACACTGTTCTTCAGCTGGCATAATCCAGGCCCTGGTGAGTGCCTGCAGGAGCTGTGGCTGCTGAAATCACCTGTTTGCACAAAGCACTGTCAGCTCTGCGTAGGGAGAGCTTGGCTTCAAATCCTCTGCACTGCCTTGTTGTTTATTCATTTTTTTAACTGCAGGCAGAGCCAAGTCTGCACTGTGACTGACACAGTTCCACTCTGCAAATCAATGAGACAGCGCTGCAAGGGCAGAAGGCTCTTTCCTGGGAACTTGTGCTGCTCAGAGCCCTGAGTGAGTGCTGTCCTCATGGAATTAACCTGAGCCAAACTTCTGAGCTCCCTGGAGCTCTCAGCACCCTCCAGCCTGTCTCCTGGAGGGACCTTCTGGAGTGGTTCAAGCTCCAGCCAGCTTAGAAAACTCTCTGCCTTGTGTGGGGAAAGTGCCTCCAAGGCAGTGATAAAGAGAGCTGCTGGTCTGTCCCCAGGAGCAGAGGGGACACAGAGTTGACAAAGATGAGAGCTTTAAGTGGACTGAATCGTGGTGTTACTGGAAGGGCTGAACTTGGCATCCCTGCTCCAAAATAGGCTGGGAGACTCTAATAGGAGAAAAAATTGTCAAGTCTATTAAGATGCAGTAAGAGTGTAAGTCAATTAATGAAATTTACAGCCATGTGGGTTATTAAATTAACATGAGATTGTCAATAGGAGATATAGATTGCTTTTGAATAATTTTAAATTATTTAAAGCATGATGAAAATCTCATAGTCTCCCATAATGCAAAGCTTAGGTTTGATTTTATTACTGTTTGAGCTGTTTTTAATATTTTTGTTTCAACTTCAGGCTGATTAAAGGAACAGGAGCTTTAAAGAGCAAGACATTTTTATTTAGGAATGCTGAGAGCTGCAGGAGCTGTGAGGAGGCAAAGCTCAGGGGTGGCTGGAGGTGAGCTGTGATTGTGCAGAGTGATCCATGGCAGAGCTGCAGTCACAGAAAGCCAAGGGTGTGTGAGTGCAGTCCTTCCCACAAAGTGATGATCACATTTTCCAGGCACCTCCTCGGGGCTGCAGGAACAGCTCTAAATGGACTTAGAGCACTCATTGGCACTGTTGAAAAACTCACTCCACCTGAGGGTGCTGAGCCTGAAACAGCCTCCAGATGGTCTGTCCACCCTGGCCAGGAGTCAGGGACCTTGGGCAGAGGGGAAATCTTGTGAAGAGAGATTCACATTCCTCCAGGAGGCTCGGGGAGCAGTTGATCTCTGCAGAGGATGGTATGTTCAGCATGGCTGGAGGTATCAGTGGCTCAGCCCTGGAGCCTCAGAACATTGTGTACACTGAGAAATGCAGCTCAGGCATGGCTGGAGGGAGGCAAGGGCTGGACACACACCTGTGCTTTGGCAAACAGAAACACTCAAAGGGGTGTCTTTAGCTATCATTTAATTTTCTTTTTTCGTTTACTTGAAGCTGATCTTTCCCAGTGAGTTTTTGCTTTCTGACTCTTCCAGAATGAATCCCACAGCCCTACATATCTATCTGTATTCCCAGTGGGACTGTGGAAAGCAAACCTGACTCATGTCCCCTACAAGGACAAAATGATAATTGATGCTTTTTCATTACAAGCCTCCTTCATTATGGTCTTGTTTTTCAGCTTATAATCATTAACAGTATAATAGAGGCTTCAGTAAATTGTTGCCTTTTCCTCTTTTGCAGCATATGTAGGTCAGATTTTCATGCGTAAGAGTAATTATCTCTGACACTCTAATGAGTGCACTGACTGCTGACAAAGGTCACATCTGTGTTTTCTTCATGGCATACAAATATGGCTTTGGATTTCCTGAGGATTGCAGGAGCTAGCAGAGAATTCAGGCAGACGTACCAAGATGGCAAAAGGAGAGCTTTATTTACAAGAAACCTCTTTATATATCCATTAATATTCTAGCAACTATTGGTCAGCAGAGAATCCACCTCCTAAAACCATTGGGCACAGCCATACAACACCTAATACCAAACACAGAGATTAAGAAAGTAAAAGAATGCAGCTTATCTCTATTCTCCCTGAGAAAGAAGAGAAAGATTCCTAAAACAGTGCAACAACATACAAACATGGAGAGGGCTGTGTGCTCCTGATTGCTGTGTCTCCTAGAGTCCTTTCCACCCATCCAAAATCTCTTGGTAGCTGCTTTCCACCTGCTTTGTGCTGCTGTCAGTGAAAGATGAGGCTGAGGGCACAGGAGTGTCAGCATCATCATCGTGTCCCCAGCACATGTCCCCTTCATGCATCCTTGGCTTGTCAAGCTCTCTGCACTTGCAGTCAAAGGGATGAAGTTGCTGCCTTTCCATGAGGAAATGAATGGAGCTTTTATGTCCCCTCTTTGACCAAAGCACTTAGATGGTTTTAGGCCCAGCAGATTGTTTCTAATAGCAGAGAAAATTGATCACTCAGGTACTTTGATGCAGCCCTTTTATTTATAAAGTACGAAATTCCGTTTCCTCCAAAATCAGAGGAATCAGACAAATATTCTCTTTCTCTGCATGCAGTTTCAATCCTTTTAGCCAGCACTTACCCAGAAGCACTTTTTTATTCTCAGGGTTGTTCTTGTAAGGTTCATCTGGTTCTGCCTGGTTTGGAGAGAAGGCTGCTCCTGTAGGAGCTGCGAGTTCCCTGTCCCTGCCCTCCTCCCTGCATCCTCCAAGCCATTTTCCAGCTGGCACAAACCTTGAATGCACCAGCTTCTCCTCCAGATTTGCCCTTTTGCCTTCTTTCTTAAGGTGGCTGTTCCTCTTTCAGCTGCCTGCTTGTGTATGAGAGCTTGATTGTTTTTTATACAGAAGAATATCCAGTGAAATGCAACATTAAACCTCTTTGGGTCTCACAAGCTTTTGCCTGAGCTCTGTGTCTGGGTGGAGTTGGGGTTACACATTCAGCGTGGGGTGTTGTGCTGTTGAAGAGTAAGACCTTGGCACTGACCTATTGTCAGTGCCAGGGAGCAGAACAAGTGATGGAATTGGGGCAGCATGAGCTCCTCACTGCCCAGGTGGTTTTATTCTCTACTTCCCTTCCCACTAGAGAGAAATACCCTGCTGACCAATGGGCAGGATGCATTGCTAATACCTATTTTAATTTCTCTGCATTCCTTGCCCTATTTATCACGTTTAACCTTGGATTTATTTGTAGAGAATTGCTCAGAGAGTCTTGTTTAACAGAGGAAGAAACAGGAAGAAAGCCTGGATGTGGTGTGTTTTCTTGCAATATTGCCCTGGACAGTTTCCAATCTGTTAATGGATGAACACTGACATCTAAACCATCCCCAGGGGAGGTTCAAGATCCATCTGACTTCAGTAAGAGGTTCCTAAATAGCTGTAACAAGCCCATACTTCAAAAGAAATAAATTCTGTTATTTTTAAAACATGCAGGTTTTGGAAGGCTTTGAATATCAAGATTAATTCTCTGTCTAAATGCAGTGGAAGGCAGCACAGACTGGTGAGTCTCACTCAAATCTGGAAGGCTTTAATATTTTCTGGAATCTGGATTTGATGTTCTAAAAGCTTAGACTGTGTTTAGTTTACTTTTTATTCCAGAGCAGACTCTGCATGTACATATCAGATTCCTTAGTATATCTCATTGGATTTGTGTGGGTAACGTTATGTTATCCATCAGCACTTGAAATTTTGACTCAGGAATTCTTGCTGGATGGATTACTGAGCAATATTTAATTGAAAGATTCGCTCTGAGAAAACCCCAGGGTCCCATGGAGCCTGCCCTGCTCAGTTGCTGTTTGCAGCAGGTGGCAATAGGGGATCCTGTGGGAGCTGACAGAAGGGTCAGGGCAGTTTGGGAGACTGGATCATGGATTAGGTAATGAACATTATACAGGGAAGGTGAGCAGAATATTCTCAGTGCCTCACCTTAGACACCCACCTGGCATGTCTGAGCTGAGCTGCCCTGCTCTCCAGCCCAGCCACCGAGTTCATGTGAATAAAGGTTCTAGCAACATTCAGGTTCGAAATGACACTAAATTATATCAGCCTGATGAAAACAATGCACGTTGTTTACACCTTCAGAACATGGAAATGGCCCTGATCATCTGTGCCCGTTCCCCATCTCAGCTGGGGAAACCAAAGTCAGTGTTTTATCTCTCTTTTATAACTGAGAATTCACTTCATGCTGCCATTTCTGATTCCATTTCAGCAGGTGTACATTCAGCTCTGGGTCGGGTGTTGATGCTCTCAGAACAAAGACATCTGAGCAAGATGTGGCTATTTTTATGATAGTGATGTTTTGATCTCACGCCAGCACAATCGAGGAACAATTCCCATTAAGTCTATTGATGTGAGTCTTCCCTTGAAGGGGACACTCAGGAAACCTGAGCTGAATTACATTTTAAAGTAGATTAGTTAAATTCTATTAAGCCCTATGCAGATATTCATATTCAAAATTAAGTGGCATTAATCTGATTTAGTGTACTCCACTTGGAAAATGAAGAAAGCTAAATCAAATGAAGGCCACTTTGGGTAACAGCACTCATGCAGGACTTGTGTAACTTTCAAGTCACATGTGTCATTAATTCGGATTAATTTTTCTGACTTTTCCTGTGAAGACAAGGGGCAATAAAATCACCACAGATGACCTGACCATACATTCTCCTCGTGCTCCACAGAAAACTTCATGGACCTCCTGCCTTGGTTTGGACTTGTGGATCTGAAGACTGCAGTTCATTTCTAGTCTATAGTCAATGCTCTTTTCCTTTACTAACCATTTAAATTAGGCCCATGAGGGTAGAGCCATAGCATCTGTCCAGGCAGGAGCAGGAGAGTGCTGCTGCTTGGTGCTAATGCTCCTGTGCCTGTGGAAAACTTGCAGTGTATGTGCCTGATTTAAACATGGATCTTCAGCTGTTCCGTAATGTCAGAACTAAATTTACTTGTACATTTAAAACAGGTGAATGATTTGGCAGCTGAAAGGTCAGGACACACTGTTTATTTTGTGCTTTGCTTTTCCTGATTAACAGAAAATTGTCTGACATTATTGTCAAGGCCTTGTGGGGCAATACCTGCACAGACAAAATGCAGCCTTAGTGCCACTGTACCCCCCCAGCTATCCCCCACCTTCCCCCAGCTCTGGATTTTGCCACAGCTGCACTCTGGAATGCTCCAGCACTCAGCCAGGATCTCCTAACTCCCCAAGGTCTCAGCAGAGGGAGGAGTATTGACTTTTACACCATGTGCAGATCAGATTTCAGGCTTTTAGAGTTTTGTGCATCTGCCAGCTACACTGAAATAGAGATAGCAGCTCGTCCAACCTTGCTGTGACTTTGGCAGCAGGCACGTGGCTGTTCTGGGTGGCCCAGGGACTCTCCCAGTGCTGGGTGGCATCACTGCAGGTGTGCTCTGGCCATTGCCCCTGTCTGCATTCAGTGTCAGGGAGGGACAAACCCATGTGAGAAACATCCAGAATGTTTGCAAGTCTCAGAGAAATCAGTGCAAATCCACAGTACTGAAGCTGCCTGAGCCAGGCTGCCTGCAGGGCTGGGGACAGCTCTCCCTGGGTGTCACCTTGGCAGTGCCACCACCCCTGGGCAGGCTCAGCCCCTGCACACCTCGCTGGCCTTGCTTTAGCCTGTCCTGTGAACCCACTGAGCTCCTGGCAGCCCCAAGAGGCTCTGCTGGACACAGGCTGGAACCTCCTCTGGCTCTGGAAATGTGTCTTCTCTGAGTGCAAGGCTTGGCGTGAGCAGTTGCATAGAGCTGTGTCTCCACAGATACTTGGCAGTCTAGAAGCCTTAAATAAATTTTTTAATTTTTTTTTTCCCTCTTCTTAGAGGGGAAATAGGAATATCACAAGGAGAAATGAGGATTAAATTCCTGTAATTTTTTAATGTTCTCTTCACCATTCCTTTGGATATTTTGTTTTACAGCTGGATTTGAGACCTACCTGCTTTTGTAATTGAGAAGTTCTGAATGCTCTGGTCTGGTTGACAAGGTGATGATGAGTCAAAGGTTGGACTCAATAATCTTGGATGTCTTTCCAACCTTAATGATTCTGTGATTCTGTGATCTATCCTGAGCTCAGCTTTAAAAATGAAGCAGCAGCTAGAAAAACCCCAAACCCCAGGATAATGTGCTTTAGCACAGGAAGCAACAGGAGCTCAGAATTTCTGCAGTTTCCATGGGATTTTAGAAGGAGAGAAGCAGAGTTGGAGCCAGGCTTGGGGAGCTGGCAGGAGAGGCTCCCTGGGGAGGGCATGACCCTCAGGTTGTGCCCCTTGGTGCCAGCAAGGAGCCAGGCCCAGGGCTGGGATCAGTGTGGGGCAGTGATGGGGTGGAGGACAGGATGGGCAATTTGCAGCTGAGACAATTCCGATCCAAAGGCAGCAGTGAAGCCATTGGCAGGGAGGGAACTCGGGGTGCTGAGAACACTGTGTTTGGGGTGCTGGACACGCAGGAGATGGGCACACAGTGCTGTGGAAGGACAGTGGCATTCAGGAAGCTCACACTCTCCTCCATATCCATCATCAGAGCCAGCTGAGGCCTCCTGGGAAGCCCCAGCCCTGCAGTCCTTGTTGGTTCTGTGCACACTGGGTGGGCTGGAGCCTTGTTTATTGTTTTTTTCCATGCTAAGGCTCTTTCCATTGCATGTAACATCGCACTGGTAACAACCAAACAATCCAAGAGTAAAGCTATTCTCGTACACACCACCTCGTGTTTGCCAAGATTCACACGTCAGGCTCAGCTGCTGCCTCATTCCTTTTAAAGCTTCTCAGCAGAAAATTACAAGCAGGGCTGTCCTGCAGCTCTCGGGTCGTCCCCAGGATCTGACAGCAATGGGATTTGTGAAAACCATGTGGAACCCCAAAGCTCATGTAATGTTCTTTTCTCACAAAAGTAGAAGCTTTAAACTGCCCTGAGCTGTCAAATTCTGAAGGGGGCATTGCAGAGAAATGAACTGAGCCTCACAGTGGCTCTGGGGGAGAAATATTACCTATTATTTCACAGCCTGCTCAAGCACTGCTTTTAAAGGCATTTAAATGTCTCCTCCACATATTCCAAAAGATTAAAGTAATTTTTTTCAAAAGCAGCTCCTGACTGTAGATACCTGTTTCTAGAGCCTGCGGGCTCCTGTTTCTCAGAATGACTATATATTTATATATGGGATACTGAAATATTAAAAATAAATAAGCATTACTTTATTCTCTTGTCTTTTTGTAGGATAGGTGGAAGACAAATTATCCAACAAAAGGATTTACCCTTACAGTGCTGAATTATTCAAAATTTCTGAGATTTTTCCTGTTCCCCTTTTCACGTGACTGGGATTTGCCTTTGGAAGAGGATTTCTCCGAAGCCCAGAGAGCAGTGCCCTGGTCAGACGCAGCTTGTGCCCAGTTGTTCCCAGTGGCTGCCTCCAGCCTCTGCTCAGCACTCACCATGCTATGGAAGAAGCCTCTGCTGAGGACCTAACTTCAGGTGCAAAAATATTTATCTTGAGGTCAGGAATTTTAGTCCATGTATTGCCTAAGTTACATGCAAAGAGAGGGCAGAAAAAGCTTCAGAGACTCTTGTGAGCTGATTGTAGTTTTACAGAGCCAAAGCCAACCTGTCAGCCACAGTTTCAGCCATAGGGAAAACCTGTTGTTAAGGAAACAACCATTATCTTATCTGCAGACTTTGGAAACATTAACATCAGCTTTGTATAATGATTCAAAGGTCTGCCTATATACAAGGACAGCCATGAACAGAAGCGTGTTCTAGATGAGTACACTTGTACTTACATTGCAAATAGAATGTTGTCTTTTAAATTAAAAATATTAAGACTAAATTGAGGTAATGTAGTGATGCTCACACAATGCAGTCTTTTGTTGAGTTCCTTCAGCTGGGAGCCTGAAGATTGCTGAGTTTAGTGCTTGGACATCCAGCAGCCTTCAGGCTCTGACCGTCCATTCGGTGAGCTCAAGCCATTCCTCACTAGAGCAGATTTTGGCAGGTGCTGGCTGCTCTCGGTAACCCTGGTTTTCCATTACATGCAGGAATTCTGCTTTTAAAAACAGAACTCAAAGATGCCTGTGATAATTTGCTTCCACAAGCACTGAACTGTCGCTGCCATTTGATGAGAAAAGCAGTCTGAGTGCTACCTGCACCTACTTTTGACTGACCCTTCTGCATACCATATGTATAATGCCTGACACAACAGGACCTCAGACCTTGGCAGAGCTGCAGCTGCAGATAAGATAGGAAACTGTTTGAAAATTAATAATTTATACTTAACTCTTAGCACTGGCTAGTTTGGAGTAATTTGAATTCTGCTCATATATCCCACTAAATGTTGGTTAGTAAATAAATTTTGTCCCATCACCTCATAAAGTATCATAAATTTGCATGCTGGTATGAAATAAGGAGACTGCAATATCTTGCAGGATTCTTTATGTTTTAATTCGAACTGAAATTGTTAAAGAGAAGATAATTGGCACAGCCAAATTAACCCAAGGGTTGGCTAAAGAAACCTGGGCAGCCGAGGCCAGCATCAGTCTGACCTGGTGTAATATTGTAATGTCATCACTAACTGCCTTCAGAAGCAAGAGCAATTAAGTAAAGGGTAAAAGCAGTAGAAAGGCTGTAATTTATTGCATAAGACCATTATTGAGAAAACAACCTTTTGACATAGAGAATTAATTTTTTTTTTTCTGTGTGGTGCAAATTGGGAAATATGAAGGGTAAATAAACGACCTCTGCCACGGCACGTTTCCTGGGATAAGTGCCTGCTTGGTTGGGGAGCAGACAATTTTTGGCTATTTGTGAAATGTTTCGAGACCGACCAGTTCTCTGTGCCTGACCGCGCACACGCTTCCTGCCGCAGCCGCTCCTCAGCTGTGTCAGCGCCGAGCCTGTGACACAAACCGCGCCGAGCGCCGCGCTCCCGAACCGGCGACTAGCGGGGCGCTCCGCACGGGGCCCGGCGGCGGCTGGAGCCGGGAGCTGCCGGAGCCCGCACCCGCCGCGGGCCCGAGCGGCTCCTCGGCCCCGGCACGCTCCGAGCGTCACCACCGCCGGCCGCTGGAACACCGGCTGCGCCCGGGGGACGGACAGGCCGCTGCCAGCGCGTCCTTCAGGCCCCGGCCCCGTCCCACTCCCCGGCCCCGTCCCCGCCCGCCCCGCTCCGTCCCGCCCCGTCCCGCCCCCTCGGGCCGGCGCTGCGGCGGCTCGGGCAGGCCCGTCCCCCCGCGGGGCCCGGATTGGCGGCGCCGCCGCCTCCCGCCGCTGCCGCCGCCCGGCGCGGGCAGGAGCGGGCCGGGGGCGCCGGGCAGTGCCATGAGCTGCGGCTGAGGTGAGGGCTTCGGGCGGTGCCCAGAGCCGCGGCTGAGGCGGTGAGGGGTTCGGGAGGTGCCGAGAGCCGCGGCTGAGGTGAGGGGCCGGGCAGTGCCGTGAGGGTGGCCGGGCAGTGCCGTGAGGGCGGCCGGGCAGTGCCGTGAGGGCGGCCGGGCAGTGCCGTGAGGGCGGCCGGGCAGTGCTGTGAGGGGCCGGCGGCCCCGCGCCGGCAGCGCCCGCCGGTCCCCGCGGGCTGCGGGCAGGGAGGAGCGCCGGGGCCGCGGGCGGCGGTCGGGCCGGGCCGCGGGCGGCTGCCGGGGCCGGGCAGGGCGGATGGCGGCCGGGGGGAGCCGGGAGCGGGGCCGGGCCGGTGCGGGGCCGGGCGCGATGGAGCCGCTTCCCCTCGGCGCGGTGGCCGGAGCGGGTTTGCCGAGCCGGGGTGCAGTTGGGCAGGAGCTGCCGGAGTACGAGCGACACCTTAAAAACAAGCGGCAGAGGAGGCGGCAGCGGTCGCTCCTGCTGGAACCGGGGGAGAATTTTTCAGCTGGCTTTTACCACCAAAGGCGAGAGGTTTCCTGTCTGCTGAAATTGTTTCCTCTCTCTTGCCTTAGCTGTCAGCTCCTCGGTTTCTGCTCCTGTTTTAATTCCGAGTGTCATTTGTGTTATATCTGTTGCAGTTCAGTGGCTAAACCCATGCACTGTATTTATCCAGCATGTGCTGAAGTTCCTTCTGAATGTGTGTGCTCAACTTCTTGGTGGTCTGTGTCTGTCAGCAAATGTCTTGAGGAACTCCTGACCGCAATTTTGGGAAATAAAGTACACAGCGGAGGTTAACGTAAACTTTTATATGCACCTTAAGTATTCTAACTGTGAGATAAATTAGTGTAAGACTTCACTGCTGTAAGGTTGTCTTCTGTTAAGATGCTTTGTCATACTTCTCTTTCAAGATGATTTTGCCTGTGTAACTCAGGAAAAATAAGGCATGATCACAATTTCAGGGGTGTGTATACTTTTACAAGAAGTTGTCTTTTTTAGCGCTAACTTCATGTTCCTAAATTGGATAAAATTCAGGCAGAGTGCGTACCCGGTTTCAATTTTCTTGGAACTGACAATACGCTAAATTAGTTGTGAAAGCACTTTACCTTAAGCATAAAAGAGTAAAGAGTAGTGTTTTTCGATGTTGAAAATGACTTTTAAAGACTCTGACATCATGTTGTTTTGTGCTGTATGGGAGGTTACTGTTCTGTCTGACTTCAGAGTTGATCCAACGAGGTGCTGTGCTGTGGGTGGTGTATTAATTATGCTCCAAGTAGGTGCTGAGGCTTGAGGTAGTGTTTCTAAAGAAGGGCAGGGTTCTTTCTCTCTTGAGCAAAAGACCAAGGAGTTCGTTTTGTGCTCAGAGATGTCTTACACTGGAGTTTGCTGGGGTATGGTATCCCCTGGGAATTGTACTGGTAAGCTGAATAGTTCTCTAGTGAACAACGCTTCTGGTCCATGCAAAGAACTTATTGAAATGACCTATATTGCTTTTATTTCAGGAAAAAAATTAATTAATAAAATTCAAAGTTAAAACTTGAAGAAGGACAAAGCCCAATAGATGTGTATTAACTGCATACTTCTTCTTGTGTGAAAACAACTCTTGGGAGTTTGAGCTTTTAGTAGCAAATGCTTTGTTATTTCTGACTAAAGAGCTTCTAAAACAACTGTTTTTCAGAGTAAAGAATGTGGAGCAGGAAGCCTGTACATAATGTATAATTTCTCAGTAATTTCTCTTGTTGTGGTAGGTGTGTAAACAAAGTAATGGGAGATATGGAAACTTACTTAGCAAATAAAAGGCTAATATAACTGAAATAAATTTAAAACCATGTAGCTAGAGGACTGAGGATGCATTGTTACAATCAAATAGCTTTTTACTTGCTAGATTTGGGGATTGTGCTGCTCTACCCTCACCTTCTGTGCAAACTCAGCCAATTCCATGTGATGACATAGAAGGTTTCTCTTGTAGCAGGTCTGAAAGGCCACCAGTTACACCGTGTGGGTGCAGGTGACAGTCCTGGGCATGGCAGTGGGCATAGGTAAGGACATGTTCCCCTGTCCAGCTCTCAAGGACTGAGCTTTAGCCAGTTTCTGCCCCTGAGATGAATGAATTTTGGTGCTGAGTGTGCAGAGTGTGACTCGTACCTGCCCGGGACCTGAAGAATGATAAAGGCTGGTTCATTAGGATAAATTGTAGCTTTCAAAAGAATGAAGGGGAGGGTAAGTAAAGTCTGGTCTTAAACACAGTCTTTGAGCTTAGAAAAGTCCCTCAAATCTCTGGATTTTTATTCTTTTCCTTTAGTAAGCTAGAAATGATGGTATCAGATGTCCACAGCAGTAATGTTAATTCAGTGTGCTCTAAAACACTTATCCGTGAATAAAGGCCTCATGTTCTAGAAACCCTTAGTGCCCTAAATGAAACAATCAGATGACAATGTGTGCTGGAAATGAGAGCATAATGTAGGCTTAGAGATTAGAGAAGTAAAGATAAGAGTTAATACTGTGAGCTGTCATGAGTGTGTACTTGGTATTAGAAGAGATGTATTCAGAGTGGAAACCAACTCTGGAAGTGCACAAGGGTTCCACATGTACCTGATAAAGGGCATGAAGTAATTTTTAAGTAATGTAAAGTGGACACTTTAAAGGATGTGCTGTTCTTTCGAGGCGGAGGAGGGTAGAACAGTGAAATACTGAGAGAACAGTATCGTGTCAGGCCTGTTGATTTTAAAAAAAGTGTGCCACTCGTAGAGAATTGTGCTAAATGGTTCAGATCCACAAAGTAAAGAGCTTGGTTTGGGGGAGTCTTTTGTACTGCAAATGGTTGAATTCATCATTTTTCTGGACGAAAGTCCCAATTACTGTGTCCTAAAAATATATGATCAGCTGTTCTTGACAGAATTGTGAATTACCTCTTCTTGGACTGTTTAGCTTCTTTAGAGCTTCTATTAACATGGCAAGCCCAGAAGTTTGAAGGCAGAAAGGTAATAATAATGGATCAAAATTCCATTTCCATCTTAAGGCAGCAAGACCTGAAGGTTGTGCGTTGGCTGGGAAGGTTTATCCTCACCCAGGAGCCTCAGCCTCTCTTCTCTCAGAGCATTGGGAGGGCTGAGGTTTGGCCACCTGCAGAGTTAGCACTGAAATAGTGTCTCCTTCAGAAGAGCTGTAAGTGAATGCATTTACTTGGATTTGGGCCAATCTTTGTGTAGTGCAGGTCCTGAAGTATCTGTTTACCTGACAAATGAAATTTTAAGATTTTTTTTTTCAAGTGAGGTTCTTTCACGCAAGTCATTGGAGTATTGCGCTGGAGGCTGCTATGTGCTTCCTTGATTTTTTACGAGTTTGAGTATGTACAGAGCAAAATCCCCTCTCCTTGGTCAGCACAGTAACAATAAGACCAGTGTGGTGCAGGACTCCCAGTCAGACCAGTTCTGTAATGCAGAATTTGCCTGTTTCATCATCTCCTTTAATGGACTCCTTGATGACCATTATCTCTGAAGAATAAAACCCAAGTGTCATATGTTGAAATTGCTCAATTAAAGCATCTGAGAGGCATTGCTTGAAAACTTCCTGTGCCAGCCAAGGCCAGTCCTGCTTCTGTTGGAAATGCTGAGAGAAAGGAAGCGAGCAGCAAGAGCTGACAGTAGAGTAGGTTAGAGCAGCTGAGATGTCTGCAGTGTGCAGTAATCCCTGTAAGGTTTGCCCGTGTTTTTTCTTCCTGCTTCACCCTCTGGGAGGAGAGGAGTTCTATGGTGTTGTGTGATTTGCCAGTCATATTTATTCTCTGGGTATTTGGGTCTGTTATCTCTGGTGAAGCCAACTGTTAGTGTCTTTGGAGAGACATGAGAATATAATGGTAAAAAAGGTTTTATTCTCTGATCTTGCCTTCCTGCTCCTCAAAACTCCTACTTCTGTGTTCGTTGTCTTTCTCTCCTATTTATTTTAACTCTCTCCTCTCCTGGCAGCAAGGTGTGTTACTCTGCCATGCAAACTCCAAATCAATACCTAGTGCAGTTGGGGTTCTAAAAGGGAAGAGGACTGATGGACAATGGATAACAGCAGATCAATAAACATGGTAAACAGTGGTGTTTTCCCATAAAGGCCAGGAGGGCAGTGGAAATGAATTGTTGTGTGAACCAGGCTTTAATATTCATTACCCAGCGTCTCAGTGGCTTATGAAGTGTTGTGCTCTCTGACCCCACTGGTGTTGGATGACAGGAGCACTGCAGGAGAAAGTCCCTTAGTGCTGTGGCTGTACTGCATGTGCTGCAGGATTGTTATCCTGGAGCTGTGAGAACATGGGATGGTCAAGCTTAGAGCAGGATCTCTTTTAAGAGTATGAAAATGGATATTCAGGCATTGGAGTGCTCTTTTAAAGGACTGGAAGGATTTGTTTGAGCCAAAAAATTGCTATATTGAGTTTTAGTAGCTGAAGTAGAAGACTGAGAGCTCTAAGACTCTAGATCTTACTCTTGATTTCATGTATTTTGTTTAAATTACATTTCAGTTGTAAAACAGGACTGCAAAATTAGAAGCACAAACAAAGGTACTGACTCCTTTGATACTGTGAATTTCAAAGCAGATGGCAGAGGACTGAGATGTGGATGTGACCTGCCGTGAGCTGCAGTGGAGTTCTGATCTGAAATTAAACAGAGGGCTGTAAAAAACATTCTGTTTCACTGGAAGTCAGGATTAAGAGAGAGAAAAGAAAAACGTTTGTTTTTATGAGCCCAGACAGGCTCGAAGAATGAGGGTTCTGTGAGGGAAGGAGCTGGTGGTGCTCACACGCCTGTGTTGTGGGAGCTTGGTGAGGAAATGTCGCCGAACATGTGACACGAGGAGACAGTGGAAGTTGTCTGAGTTTGGTGCTCGCAGTCTGCTGCCTTCGAGCTGCAGCCTGTTCAGCTTCTCTGTCTGCTGAAACCCCTGAGTGTGCAGAGCCTGCGCAGGGCTCTGCCAGGACCCACCCCAGGCTGCTCTGGCTGAGGCAGGGAGCGATGCCCTCAGAGGAGCAGAGCATTGCAGAGAGTTCCCACAGCCCTGCCCAGCATTTCCCACTCTCGTTCCCATCTCCCTGCCCCACAGCGGCCCGGCAAGGTGGAGATTTCTCTGTGGGTGCTTTCCAAGCTGGGCATTTCCATTCTGCTTGCTTCATATGTATCCGCCATCCCTGTTGCCCAGAGGGGCTTCACTTCCTTTCCTAATACTCTTGTGTAATGCTTGGGGTTGGTCACATAAATAAATGTACTCTGGTGGGAAATGAAAGTGATCTGTACAATTTTTGTCTTGTTTGGAGCTGCTGTGAAGTTTGATAAGGCTTATCTTTGTAGGACCTCCTCAGTAGCATTTCTTTTTGTCTAATCGCTTTCACACTTCTTCCTTTTCAACTTGACTTGAAGTATTAAACAAAGGAATTGGGAGAAGTGGAAGGAACTAAGGGGGAGATAATCCTAAATGTCTGTCAACTCAGAAACGTGCTGGTTAATAAGTGCTTTGCCAGGTTTTGAATAAACCTTCTGAGCAAATGTGTGACAACTTTACAAAAGTATTTTTCTAAAAGAGAGAAAAGTGCTACTCTTCTGTTTATATGTTATTTTTAGTGAGTTACAAGAGATACGGATGGAGAAAGGACCAGCTGTGCATACAAACTTTCTCCTATTTTGTAATTCCCTTTATTCCCTTTTATCATTCCCTTTATGACAACAGGCGGAGTTTTCCCAGAAGCCTTAACACTGCTGAGAGGTTTCAGGCAAGCTGAAAGCAGTGCCTGAGTTTCAGAAAAGTCTGTGTGTGTCTGAAAAGATGCATTTAGAGGTGTGTGGCATTTAAGAGCATAAATATTTGGTTGTGTGGCTCTCCATTTCTTTTGTCATGCACCTCTGAGATGTGAATTGGCAATTGCTTTTGAGTACTGAGCAGATTTTATGAACCCTTGCTTTTCTGATGAGTTGGGCCAACCTTCCAGTTTTATTTTTATTGGCCAGATATAAAAAGCTCTAGCTAGATATTGATCATTCTTTCTATCAGAGTTAAAACTTCACAATTGAAACATGGTAAAAATGAGTAAATCATGGTGCTGTCCCATGAGTGTTTTTGCTTTCTTGGAATGTATTTTTTAAAATCTACTTCTTCCATCCAGCTGCCCCACGGAGTGCATTTGCCAATGAAAAGTCCATGGGTTGACTGTCTTGCAGATTCTTTGTAGACACAAAATGGGTGAGGTGTGAAGAGTGGCTTTTTGAGCCTCTTCCTCCAAACCCCCAGCCAAATCCGTGCTGGTTTGTGTGGTCTGTTCAGATCTCAGGCTGCTGAAGGGAAGATTGTCTGTTGGGATCACAATTCTGATCCTTCATGGAGCTGGGAGAACTTCTGAGGGGCTGTGGAGGCTGTTCCTCATTTTCACAGAGGGGAGCTTGTCTCACAGGGTGACAAACAGAGCTGAAAAGATTCCACCCCATGTCTGCGTTTCCACTTGCACTGTTGAGTTGTTTCCCCACAGGAGTGAGCAGTGCTGTCTCTAAAGCCTTGGTTCCACAGAGGCAGCTCTGGAGGGATCGGAGCAGCGTCCTCACCCTTCAGACATCACTATTTTGTCACCTTATCCTGGAGGACAACCGGAGCTGCCACTCCTGCTTGGCTTCTCTGCCCTGACCTCTCAGAGCAATTAAAAGCCTCGTTTACACACCCACACCCTGCCGAGTGTGTGCTGTGCGTACCCACAGACCTACTCACGGTGCTTGTAACTCAGAGCTTGACTCTCTGTGATAAACAAATGCCTGCTGGATTAATTAAGCATGTATGTAGCAACATTGCCCTGTGCCTGAAATTAGACTTGCCTGCATAATTCCGTAATTGGACAAGGCAGGATATGGCTCAAAGACACTTATTTCCCTTTGCCCTTTTGAATCCATCTGGTGGTTTTTGCTGTTCTTTTATCTCCCAGCAAATCAAGACCTTAAAATTGATGACCTAAAATTCATTTCCTTGAAGCTGCTTTAATGACACTTGTCTTTCTGTGCATGTGTGCACAAAATGTAACCCACATGGAGGGGGTGCATTCACTCTTCACTCTTTTAGTGAGCAGTTGAGACTATAGGAATTATTTCTGAGTGCAATAGTAGAAACTTTTATGGTATTGAAGGCATTTCCTGGACAAACATTACACTGATAATACCTGCTTATTGAATAGCAAATATAGGATAAGAAAGGGAAGACTTCAGCTCTTTTTTTACAGGGAAGTAACTGCAAAGGAGAAGGACAATAGGGAGCTTACATTAATACAGCTTGAATGTAAAGTAGAACTGGAGTTCTTAAAAATTAAAAATTTTTTTAAGCTGTTCACTTTGCACTGTGAATTCAGCAGGTAACTGGTGAATTTTGGTGTGCATTGCTACGAGACCCCCACCTTCTGACCTTTTACCTTTCAGCCTGTGGGGCTGTCAGATGAAATTCCTGGAGACGTTTATTAATGCTCTCAGCAGTGAGATCTGCATGTGTGGTTTACAGCTCCCTACGGAGCTGCTCAGAATTTAGTATGTGCCTCTCTGAAACAGAGTTCTGGAGGAGTGATTTCATCTCCAGAAGTCCCATTGTACTGGTTTACCTGAGCTTTGTCTCCTGCTCCATTAAGGACCTGTGTCTGTGTGCTGCAACTGAATTGTACCACAGAGGAGCAAAGGTTGAGAGAAAATGAGTAATGGGTGAGAGCACTTCTCAAGGAGTGCTGAAAAGTTCAGAAAACCATTTATGAAATTAAAACTTTCAAGGAGAACTTTATTTTTCCTTAATTTCAGATTGATGGCCTGATTCACAGTGAAAGACCATGGTGGGGTAGATCCATGCTGCTGAAAAAAGAAGAGAGGAGAGCTCTGGTTATGTTCTTCCCAATCCCGTTTGCTTTGGGTTTTTTTGAGTATTCACATGACAAATTATCCTTCCAGGCATGTTGTCAGTTCCACACTTTGAGAGAGAAAAACAGAGTAGGAAGGATCCTCATATGCGCAAGGACCTCACTTTACCCTCTCAGTGTACTGACTTTCTTTCTCCTTGTGAGCAATATGGTGTCTTTACTTTCCTGTGAAATGATAATTTAAATTCAGAGTGCCAGCAATGTTGGTTTTTTGGTGGTTTTTTTTTCATATATCTACCTCCCATGGTTTCTTAGCAATTAGGCATAAAAAAATATGTTGTGGGAGGTGCTCATGATTTTCTGATTCAGTTGGTTTCAATGGGAGCCAGGCCTGTAAAGCAGCTGTTCAGGTCAGGCAATCTGTAATTGATCTGTCATATGTTGCAATTAAAATGTATTGCAGCTGTTAGGAGTTACCTCCATTGCTCCTAAAAAGAACCAAGAAACAAGCCAAAAAAAGCCTCCAGAAAGCTTTAATACATTTCACTGATTCATTAAGTACTGCTCTCTTCCGTGTGTAATGCGTGAAACGGAGGGGAGTGCAGATGGAGCTGCTGCTTTGATTTCAGTGCTGCTTGTGGCAAGGCCTCTTTCATGTTCTGAATAACAAAGTCCAGGGAAAATTCTTGCCAATGTCTGTTGATTAATACGTTTACACCTTGAAATGTTCAGAGTTATAAATACGATGGGGAGAATAAGAAAATGGATTTACATGAAAACACATGTGGGAATGTTTTTGCCACATGCTTTTTTTTGCCTTAATGCTTTTGTGGATTTTGTCAAATATTAAAATGTACTGTAGTGGAATAACTGGGAATTGTGGAGTTGCTTCAGTCCTGTGCCCTTGAGTGGGTATTCTTGTGTCTGGCTGTCTCATAGTCCAGTATTTTTAATCATAAAATGCTTAAGCTGCTCTTTAATTCAAAATTAATCTTTGAGAGATGCTACAGAAATATATATAACAGATTCAAGGCTCAAGAATCTTTGATAAGCTGAAAAACCCCCCAGACCCCTTATGTTGTGACAGTGAGTTGGGAAAGCCTGGGTTGTGTGTCCTAGTGTTTTAATTGAGCCTCACTTAATATTTTTGCTCCTTCAGGGTCAACAGTGTTTCTGTGTTGTGTGTTCAGTTGGGTTTTTGGTTTTGGGGTTTTTTAATAAGCAAAATGCTTTGTCCTTAGTGTGGTAAAAATTCAGGTTATTCGGGGCCATCTGGGTTCCATTTCAGTGTCTTGGGTGTTCTCCTGTGCTTGTCACTCTGTGTCCTCCAGCTGGAAAGCCACAGTGCTGCTGAACTTTTGCATTTTAGTTTCTAGGTATGCGAGTTGAGCATAAATCTGAATGAGATGAGTGTTGCCTTAAGCAGAGAGAGAAACGTCTGGTACTCGCCAGTTCCAATTTTGACATTTTATTTTCTGGCTATGTTTAGGACAAGGATTCTTTAGAGCTTGTTTTGTTAACCTTCTATGGATTCTTCTATGAATTAGAAGTTCAAAGTATTTTAAGCCCAGGAGCTGTCTTTGGTCGTTTATGATCTCTGCACAGTTCTTGTTAGAATATGTGTGATTTTTGAGCTTCTTTAATGTGGTTCTCAGTCTTGGCTGTTGCTGCTGTGAGGTGTTAGTGACTCTCTATGATCTTACTTGTTCTGAGTGCTGTGTGAGCACTGCTCTTCAGTCAAGTAAATTAAAGCAAAATTTTTCTCACCCTCCTAATAATACTGAAACTAAAAATACCATGATTACCTGCTCATGGCTTTCAGAGCAGTCTGGAATTCTAGTCCATTTTCTTCCGAAATTAGATCACAAAGAGCTTTTCTGTTCATGTGGTGCTGGTTTATGTTTCTTTTGCAGTTTCCAGGTAGCAGGAAATGCTGGTCATACCTTTCTCCATTAATTTTGTCATGGAATCCACAGGAGAGACTACTCAGTGCATGGCATGGACTCGTTGGCCAGACTGCCTCTCTTAGGTGCTGGGCACAATTCTTTTAAAGAAACTTGGCAGAATGGTCTCACTCCTGGGTTGAATTACCTTGGTCCCATCACTTCTCAAACTGGATAGCAGCTCTGAAAAGACCTGCATGTTTTGACGACCTGCTTATTGGCCTTTCCATAAGCTTTTCTGTCCTTCGGACCCTCTGGGGACTATGCTTGCAGAAGCTTTTGGGGAATCCTGTTCTGTTCTAAATGCATTTTCTGCATTTATCAAAGACTTTTCCTTGGGTAGATGAGATGCAAGGAGGAGAACAGCTGTAATCAGTGTGCCCTCTGACAAGCCCTTCCCTGTGTTAATGTTTGCAGCTTGCTCTGTATCTTCAGGTGCCTTAGGATAATGAATTTTCATGTGTTAAATACAACTGCCTTTCTAGTTAGGCGTGAATAGTTTATTTGTATTAAATGTAAATGTAGCCCTTCTCCTTTCCGTAGACAATTTCAGCTTTCTGAAAATAGCCTTGCCATGATTCGTTGTTCTTGTTTCGGTTTGTGCCTGGGTCTGTAGCTCTTTAGCTGTTTTTTTAATTGTTTATTTCATTTGAAGAGTTATTACCTTGCTTCTTAGGGTTGTATGCTAGGTCCAAAACGAAATACTTGTAAGTATTAAATGCTTTAGTCCTATTTAGTGATACCAGAGAAGATGCCCTTCTGTAATTTTGAGAACATCTCTGACACCTAATGAAATCATGGTTGTGGGCTGAGTTTGTCCTGTCAGGTTCCAAAGCCATAAAGCACCCTGCATGCTAATCCTCTGCAGAACATGAAATGAAAATGAAAGTTGTACAGAAGAAATATGGCATTTAATCAATCATTAAAAAATCCCCTGAAAAACAAAGTCTTTTAGATGCCTATGGGTAAATCTGTAGATGCCATTCCTTTTTTTGAGTGATCTTTCATAACTACATATTCCATGGGGATTTAGAGTGGTGCTGTTCCTTTGTGTGTCTGACTTTAGGTTCATGTGGTCAAGCCTGTTTATTCTTAATACCTTTTCATGTGAAGGTGTGTGATGGTTGTTTTAACTTTGCAGGTGCTGTGAATATTGATGGACTTTTTTTGTTAGGGAAATGAATGTAAATGTGAGAAGTTGTTGAATGCTCACTTGTTACCTGTAGGCAGTTTTACCTATTAATGTGCATTTGCACTGGGAAAAATGAGCCTGCAAGACAAATTCTTTTAAATTTAGGATTCAGAGCACCTTATTTTACTTCATTTTAGAAACATGCTTTTCTCTAAGTCACTCGGTCAAAATTTCCCCTAAAGATTTTATAGTGACCTTTAATTTAATCGGAGATGTGGGCAGAGTTTTCAGCTGTGGACTAATCCACAGAGGTTTTAGATAATCTTTTATCAGATTAATGAGGAGGTGATTTTTTTTTTTCCATGAAGATAAGAGAGGGTTACAATTCTGCAGTTTTACCTCACCATTTACCCTTTCCACAGGATGCAATTTTTTATGCATAAGCTTTTGAAGGTTTATTATTACAGAAATCCAACATGTTCTGTTGAGATGCAGAACTTGTGCAGCACCAGAAGATTCTGATGTAGGCTCTCCTCCCTTTTAGAACAGAGCAAATGCAGCAGTTATATATTTATTGCTCAGAATTGGAAGAGCATTGTTGGGTTTTTTTCTCTCCTTTGGCTTGCCAGGGTGACTCTGAAGAGAATGTTTCAGCACAGCAGTTTGAGAAGAATGGGCAAAGCTGGCTCTAGGCTCTGAGTTTGCCCTTGTTTTAGCGTATCTATTCCTGAATCCCTTGCTACAGACATTTCAGATCTAGGTCTGTAAACCTTGCTTTTCCTGGGGCATTTCTCTTCTCACTCGTGGCTGAGTTAGTTTTTTGGGTAATTTTGATACCAGCAAGTAGCTACCTGGAAAAAGACATACTTTAGCATAATTTTAAAGATAGAAATATACACTATAGGAAGTGACTAAATCCCCAAAATCTGTGGTGGAGGGGGAGGGTGTATTTGGTGGTGGTTTTGTTACTGTTTTATTTTGTTCTGGGGGTAGTAAAAGGTCCCTTTGAACTGTTTAATGTGGAGTCTTTTGGAAGGAGAAGGTGCTACTTGTTGCTTGCAATTACAAATGATAAACAAGAATATAGTTCATAGGAGGAGAACACAAGAAAGGAGAAAGTATTATGTACGTATTAGAATTTTTATTTGTTCTCCTTGTGCCAACTGGGAGTAAATGTTCTTTAATATAAATACACTCTGGTGCTGTTTGAATCTATTCCAAAGAGCACAGCTTTGCCCAAAAACTTCTTTTATTTCTTCTGTTAGGGGAAATGTTCTATTTCTTACAGATACTGCTTCCCTTCAGCCTTCAGAAAATCATTAAATAAGAAGGAATTACATTTTTCTGAGTTTCTGGAGAACCTTTAGCTGCTTAGCTTTTTGTGTTTGTTAAAATGAGGCTGTAGTGCAGCTTTTAAAGTTTTTGGTAAGTGGTGTGTCATGGAAGGAGAATAGGAAATAATAATAATGATTCTTTTATCGGTAAAGGCAGAGAAACTAATGTGGTAGCTGACCTTTCTTAGGTCTTTGGGGAAAATGTTAATATAGAATACACTTGTGTAGCTAGCATTAAACAATTTTCACTAGATTATTTTTGAAGTGTTGTAAAGACAGGCTTGGGGACCTCAACTACAATCTTTTAATAGTACTTGATATTGATACCAACTTTTTCATTTCTGCCCTTGGATTTAAAACAGTTTCTTTTGGGTTTTGCTCCTCTTCTTCCCCCACCTCTGTATCTCAAATCCTCTTGCATGAACTTGGAAAGTGAAGCAAAACTTCCTTCTTGCTCCTGATGGAAACTGAGCTTCCAAGCCTTGTCTCCAGGCTGGTAACTGGATCCCTGACAGAAGGTTTCACAGGGCTATTGTGTGATAGTAATTACCAAGCCTGCTCTGTAGTTCATTTAAAAGTAATGACTAGTGGATGTAAAAGGAACAATAGATGTTAACTATGGAATACATTAACTCATGGAGATGCCAGGGGAATTTAATTGATCATAATTAGAAATTTGAATGGGGATAGGAAAGAATGTTGTATTTTGGGGTGTGTGTCCTTTTTTCTTTTTTTTTTTTTTTCTTCTATGGTATAGATCTGCTGAATGAGATGAAATTCATGTGACAGATAATGTCCCAGCAGCTGTGCTCTCTGCTTCAGGGAGGGCATTCTGGGCTAAATGGGAGTTGGCTTTCTAGACTACTTCTGTGGCAAAGTAGTACTTTTCACTAATATTGTGCTTCATTTTAAAATACCTGAAATGAAGACTTTTAGCTCTTAACAGAAAGAATTTTGTCTGATGCTGAGAGCTGTCACTTACTGTAAGTATAAAGAATTGCAGCAGTTCTCCCACATGTCTCTGTGTTGGAAGGCACATACTGGTTGAATCTCTAGTAAATCAAACAGAATTTGGGATTTCTGGGAGCTGGTATGAATTTCAGATCATACTGGATTGTGCAGGTGTTCCCAGTCTGAGAAGGATTTAATGTGCTGCTGGCCTGGTTTGGAATGGAGCTTAATGTGTTATGGAGGGTAGCTTTAGAGTATGAAGTATCACCCTGTTTTGAGCCTGACACCTGAAAATTACTATTACAAGTAGCCCAAAATGATAAAAAAGGCCCCATGAATCCTAAAGAACAACTCGGTTTTTTCCCCAGTCTGCCAAAGCAGGAGCTGCCTGTTGGATCAGTGGTGGCACAGAAGGATTGTTGGGGGAATCAGAAACATAACCAGTGAGGAACATCTTTTCCTTTGCACAGCAGTGGCAATCTGCATGAAGTTGAATTGTAGCATTTTCAGTAATCGACGGAGTTGTTTTCCTGAGCAGCATTTAGAGCTTGTTCTTCTGGAGCAACTGGCAGATGCAGGGGACAGTATTACAGTGTTGTTCAATAACCTGCAGGCCTTTCCTTTACTTAGGAGGAAAGGAATTTCTGCTTTGTGGAAAACACATTTTTTGGTCTTTGTTTAGTAGCAACAAAAATACAAGTGTTGAACCTTGCTGCACATTTTTCTGAAAGAATTTTGCTAATGCGGTGTGCCATGTACCCTTTCCCTCTCTTGAAGATGTTGCAATAAGTAACAGCAATGGGATTGGAGCAGTTGGCTGCTGCAAAACATGTGAATTTGGTTACCCAATCTGGCCTGTTTCTCCAGCTGAACGATTATGAATAAGTGTGGTCTATGCCACTTTGACCTTTAAAGTTTGTTCCTAGTTTGCTGCTTCTTGTGTTGTTTGAATCACTTTCTAAATTGTTAATGTGACAATAATTGCTTTGCTTTATAAAGCTGATAGTGTAATTGTTCTGCGGCTCTTGGGTGGCTGTGAGTTTTCTCAGTGTGGTGAACAGGTGGTTTCTGGGGCTCAGCTGAAGAAGGGTGGGGTGTGTTTGTCCACTGCAGGAGAAGAGAAGAGGGTTTGCAGTTCTGGAGAAGGGAGTTTGTGCTGCTGAGCAGAAGGACAGGGTGCTGGCTGCTCGGCTCTGCTGTGACCTCCCAGTTAGTCATCCCTGGGAAAGGGCACGGTACTGCAGTGATGCTGACAGAGGGTGTCATGGCCTAGCCCACAGCAGGCCTCTCCCCAGGTGTCCCCATTCGTCACCAGGTGCCTCAGAGCGTGGTGAGATGTGCTGTCAGTCAGGCAGAAACATCCCCAGCTCTGCCTGCCTGCTCGGAGCAAGAGGCTGGGCCAGGAGTGCTCTCTGTTCCAGGCAGCTGTGCTCCCTGTGTGCCTGGCTCAGTGCTTCCTGCTGCTGGAGCTTTAAAAGCAAAGCCTGTAGGTGAGGATTGTAAACTGCTGTTCTCTAGGGCACGGGGATGCAGTGCCTTGAGGTCAGAAGTGGAAATGGCAGTGGTTGGTTGGCAGCTCTCTCATTCCACTCTGCAACAGCATCCAAAGTTCAACCCTTTGGGGGAAAGGAATTCTTTTCTGAGCAGCCTTCTTCACTTCCGGGTAAAAATTCATGTTTTGAATCATTTGAAGCCTGAGGATGTAAGACTATTACTCAGATCTGCATGCCACATAAATAAAACTGGCATCTTGCATCTTCAGAATCAACACCAGAAAAGCCCTGAAGAGGCAGCCAGAGAATGGGGGAAACAAAAGTGTGGCCTTCAAAAGAAGGACCAGTGAAAACCTGTGTTTCTGCAAGTACCAATACAATCTGCAAACAATCAGTTTGGAATTGTGCCACTTCAGATGGTGAGGCTGGAGCATCAGGTCTTCAAACAGCTGGGAGAAGAGCTGAGGAGTAGGGGAAAGAAATGAGTGAGGAAAATGTAGCCAGAAATTAGTAAGAAGTGAATCTGTTAAAATGATTTAAAGGGTAAAAATACATGGTTCAAGAACCAGATGAAATATCTTTATCAAGACCTAACACCTACTGAAGGAGCTATCAAGGAATAGCTTCTCAGCATCTACTTTGGGAAGAAAAAACAAAACAAAAGCCCAAATCCTCCGCAGTAAAACAGAGATTGTGTTCAGGAATGGATTGGAAACGTGCTTTTATATGACATAATTCATGGTACAGTAACGTGCCTAGGGTAGGCAAATACTGCCTAATCAAGAATTTCCTCCTTTCTGTGTTAACAAGTTAATCATGATGGTAAGAAACCCTTGCTTGTTCAGTAAGCAGTAAAATCTTTTTCAGTACATTTGGTGTGTGCAAGTAAAGTTCATCTGTTTCAGGTCATTAGCACTGCATTAGCACAGCATGGCAGCTGGAGTTTAAACACGAGCTAATTAATGTTCAGTGTAAACACAGTGTGCTAAAGAGCTAGCCAAACCCATGAAGTCCTAGCTGATACAAAAAGCCACGGTGAAAATGCTATTTGGGGGTGGGGGGAATAGCTAATCTTTTCCTCTTGCTTTCCTAGATTATTGATAAGTGGTTAGTGCTCAACAGCAAAAGAGAAAGGGTCAAACTGATGCCAACGGTATCGTGTGAAAGGGGGATTTTGTTACTATATTTGTGGGGTTTTGATTTTTGTTTGTTTGTTTTTTCCTTCCTTAGTGTGTAGTGTTGTGGCTTAATGACCTGGAAAATTGTAGGGTTGTTGTAATTTCAAATTTTGGTTTGTTAGTTTTGCAATTTCCCAACTGGGCCAAAATATTAAACATGGGGGATAGCTGATGGCCCAGCACTGTGAAAATGACGTTGGATCTTGTCCAGTAGTATTTTCTTCCCTTCCCAAAATAAATTTGGGTGCATTTGTCCAAGAAATCTGGTGATTTGCTGTCTGAGTTATGTGAAGTGGCACTGTGTCCATAGCGTGGATTCTGTCTGGTGATTTCCAGGTGTGCTAATCCAACAGGGAAAAGAAAGAACAAATTTCTTACCAACTTTAGCACTCACCAAGTTCCACGCACTGGTGACTGATAAATGTATATGTAAACTTCAAATAACAGAGAGTTCTTAAGATTTGGGTAAATAACTACTTGAGCCACAGGTGTAGTAGAAAGGTAACCCTGCTGAGCCCACCTGGGCTGGGGGCACATCTCCATCGTGAAGGGAGCTCTCTGTCAGTGCTGCTGCTTGGATCTGTCAGATGGGTTTTGGGGAGGACAGAAGAAAACTGTTCATGGCAAAAGCTGAAGTCAGATCTGCTCTTTAGGAAGAATTTTTGGCTCCTAAGCAGCCAACAGAACAAGGGTGAGCTGTCCAGTGAAAGCTTGACCAGGGTCTGAATGTTTTCTTTGGTTCTTTGAACCCAAGATGGCTCCCTGTCATATGCAGCAGAAATGAGACTTTAAAAAAAAAACGAACAAGCCCTGAAATTGAAATTTCTGAAGGCTTTGCATGCAGCAGGTTAACATCCAGCCCCTTCCATACATCCTGACTGGGAAACTCCCAAATGCTGGAGGAAGCAAGGAATAGTCAGCAATTTAGGAGCCATAAAATGGACAACTATAGTGCGTAGGAAGTTGTGGACAGATACTTGCTCTGAATAAGCTGTGTAGCAAAAATCTGCTGGTTTGAAATGTTTGACCCAGCTTGGTTTACCGACAGGTTAAAAAATGTTTACATGAACAGCTCTGCTAGGAAGTGGAAAGGGCTCCAACCTTTAGCAGGATGATGATGCCGAACAGGTGGCACTGGCTTGCTGGATAATACAATCTGATATCACAACTGTTTGTGAAGTGCAATTTCTTCACCACCACATAATCATTCTTCTGAACTGCTCTTTAAACGTCAGCAAAGGCCTCTCATTAATTCAGCTTGACAGTTTGATTACAGCATTTTAACAGCTTCTGAAAAATAATTCAGTTACTGAAGTGGTAAACTTGCTGTCTTGGCAGTGGAGATAAAGTGCTGCCTCCCAGCTGGAGAGGCAGAGCTAATCCTCTAATTCCTGGGCCATCTCTGTGCATGGGCACCAGTGCCTTGGTTTAAATGCATGCTATTTCCTCTCCGTGTAAAGATAGGCTAAATTCACTTTCATGGGTCAATAAAATGCTTAAATAACGTGTTCCCCACATGACGACCTTTACATATTTCTGACCTTCCTTTGAGTTTCAAATTTATTTATAAGATAATAAATTATTGATTATTGCAGGTAGAAGGATCTGAGAGGAGTGAAGACCTTCAGTGTGTTATGGTGGGATGGGGCTTCTGGGACTCAAGTGTGCATCTGGTGGGGAAAATAGAAAGGTGGTGCTTCAGAGATGAACTGTAATTTCAGGGCACTTGAAGATAATTTTAGCAGCATGGTGTTTGTTAATATTGCCATTTTGTGCTATGTGGAATATGTTAAGTAGCAAACAGTAAGCCTAGATCTGTAATTTTGAGCATGGGTATCTTCTGCTTCTTAGTTTGTTGGTTTGTGATTTTTTTCTACATAAAATTGTGTTTGTCTTCATGCTTGAAAATAAGGGTATTTGAAAGGGAAAAGAAAGGCATTTAATGTGGTATTATGTTTTCTTCCCAGCCTCAGACACATCTCTGGAACCTGCAATGACAAGTCGGAACAGTAGCCATGCAGAGAAAACTGGTGAGATGTCCTCAAAGCAGTCAACACCAAAAGTGCAGGTCCAACGATCTGTCTCTCGAGAAACCATCACTATTCATTTCTCTGCATTTGGGAAGGAGGAAGAAGAGGAGGAAGAGGAATTTAAAGAGTTTCTTGATGAGGAACTAGATGACCAAAGCATTGTAACAGCACTTGAAGCCAAGGAAGACCTCTGCTTTGAGCACACCGGCCATGACTTCTCTGGTCCAGCTACCTCGCTTAACATGGCCACCTCTGCATCACCGCTGTCCTCATCGCCCGCAGTCCTGCCAGCCGCAGAGACTGTAAAGCTCTTGGACTCTCCTTCCCCATGCCAAGTACTCAGTGCAGTGCCACCAGTCCTGTCCCCATCGTCACACTCATGTCACACCGTTGGCGCATCAGGTGCAGCAGCACCACCTGCGGAACAGAAATCCAGCCTGTCATCTTCCCCATCCTCATCCCCTTCCAGATCAGCTGCCTGCTCCAGCGGATCATCCACAGTTTCTAGTTCCAAGCCTTTTAAGGGGCTAGTCAAGTCCTTTTCAACGGAAGTGGAACCAAAAGAGCCCACCCCACCGATGCGACACAGACAGTTAATGAAAACCTTGGTGAAATCTCTGTCTACAGACACGTCCAAACAAGACTCTGAAGCTGTGTCTTACAGGCCACCTGACTCAAAACTGAACTTGCATCTGTTCAAGCAGTTCACTCAGCCTCGAGCTACAGGTGGTGATTCTAAAACTGCCCCCTCCTCTCCATTAACATCCCCCTCTGACACTCGTTCCTTTTTTAAAGTACCTGAAATGGAGGCTAAAATTGAGGATACGAAAAGACGCCTTTCTGAGGTCATGTACGAGCCTCTTCAGCTGCTCAGTAAAATAATGGGTGATGAAAGTAGTAGCCACAGGCCCAAAGCCTTATCTTCAAGTGCTTCAGAACTCTCAAACCTTTCCACTTTGAATGGCCATTTGGAAAGCAATAACAACTACAGCATTAAGGAAGAGGAGTGTGATTCGGAAGGAGACTTCTCTGCGAGTGACTTTACCCTGACCAAGAGTGATCAGCCAAGAGGGGCAGAAGAACATGCGAAAGAGATGGAGATCAAAAGCTCTCAGCCTGCAAGCACAAAGGACGTGGGGTCAAAACCTTCACTTGTACTTGAAAAATGTTCCTTGTCTGCACTAGTGAGCAGGGAGGATGAGGAGTTTTGTGAACTGTATTCTGAAGATTTTTTCTTGCTAGAGGAGGAAAGCAAAACTGATAAACCTTCTGAAACTCTGGTGGATCCTGAGATGACTGAGGAAACTGTTACTATGCTCAGTAGTGAAGATGAATATAATCTGGATGTGCAACAGCCTAAAATACCAGTGAAAACTTTATACTTATTAACACTGTTAGTCTATGCTTACTTTATTATCCCTCTCCCTGGCTATCTAAGTGGACTCCTACTTGGAATGGCCCTTGGATTTATGGTAGCTGTCTGTGTAATTTGGCTTCTCACTCCACGTACTCATGAATATCTCAAATGGCATAAAAGCAAGAAAAAGCGATGGAATAGAGGAGCTCTGGACATAAAAGAACCTGAAATACTGAAGGTGAGGTCATGGCATTTTGTGTGTGTATGTCTATCTGCGTTATTTTGGGTAGAAGGAGTAAACTGGATTTATCCAGAAGGTGTAAATGAACTGAATTGTCCCCATTTATAAATAATTTTTTAGGGTCAACTCGCTTTGGCATGGGCACAAATGGTTTAGTATCTAAGAATATATAAGACTTCAGTGTCTTTAGGGATTAGTAGAAAATGGAATTTTTTCAAAAGTAAAAGGGCAAATGGCTTTGCTGATAGATTTGAAACTATCCAGCTGAACTACTGAGGGCAAGTAGTGTCAAAGTTTAAGGTGTAAAATAACGTTTGTACTTGAAGCTGCATCTTGGGAGATGTATTTTGTTTCTGGGATATGTTACTGTCTAGGCAGTAATTTGTCTGTCTGCTCTCTTCAGCCTAGGCAGAGACAAAAGCATTGTGTTCAAGTAGAGCTTAGAGAGTTGAAGAGCATAGGGGTCCTCCTCAAACATGAGCTAATTGGAATGGGAGGAGGAATTATAGTTCAGCAAAATGTCTGTCTGAGAGGTGGTTTGAAGTCAAGGTTTGTCCTTCCTGCTCTCTGCCCTCCCCCATCTCCACTTGTTGAGATATTGCAAGTTGCTGTCCCTTCTTGTGTCATTTTGCTGCCTGTCCAAGCCCTCTGTTCCTTTAGTGCTTCTGGTCCCTGTCCTGCCTCTCCTAATCTCCATCTGTGACAAATTAAAATAATATTTTCACAACTGCAGAATTCTGAGCAATAAAATATCTGCTGGTTTCTGATGTGCAGCAGAGGCATTTCTGAGTGCTAGTGGTGCAACCTTCACTTGGTACCACTTGCTTATCAGAGTATTTTTGAACGTTTTCTGGTATTTGTGTAAATATTAAATTGAGCGTTCTGAAGGTGCATCTCCAATTGTAACAGCACAAAGGTTGCATGAATTTAAATTCAGACGGGTATATGCTGTAGAATTTATAGTGTATTGATGACTAATTTCATGTGTCTTTAGGTAACTGAAAAGTTAGAGAAACAGAATATAAAACTCTACTTCTGTTGCATAAAGGTGGCAATTGCGTGTCTAGCCCTTATTCTACCTTGGTGTTCCCTTCTTTCTTGAATGAGACGAGTTGTGGTTATTATTTGCTGTTGTGAATTCAGACTGAGCACTCCTGACTGCCCAATTGCCTTACCTGCTGCTCACATTGCCAAACTTAGTGCAAGACCCTTTGTTGATACTTGAAAGCTGATAAAGATCCTGATGTTCATTATTGGCTGGTGTTAGGCTGTCGCTGAGATGTTAGCCTTAGTCAGGAACCCTTAAATTGTATTTTAATGCTCTTATCCAGGAGATACATCTTATGAGAATGGCTGTAGGCAAGAAATGAACGGTGTGGAGAAGTCTGTATAAATGTAGATTAATGGTTTTTATGACCTGATGAGTATTTCTTGTGCTCATAACACACAAAGTAATTGTCTTTAATATGTAAAAGCTGCAGGAGTTTAAAAACCATCTTGGTGCCCATATTGTAGTGGAACATAATGTAATATGATTTAGCAGATTGCAAGTTATTATTCCCACTTCATACAACTATTTTCTATTTGCATCTGTCAAAATGAGTACTGGACACTTAGATCCTCTGAAAAGGCAGCTAAAGGCTCAGTCTGTAACAAAACAGGTGACTATAGGAAAATCAAACTTGTTGCTCTTACATGAAGATGTTCTCTTCAGAACTTGTTGCTCTCGTGTTCTGGCCTGGTCTGCTGTCATGCAGTTAGGATAAATGCTCTGAGTAAGATCCCTTGATGGGGCTCAAGGAGTTGGGCTTCTGCCAAACTGCTGTCAAGCTATTTTTGTACAAGTATGTGTGCATTCTCCCCCATGTAAACATTGTTTGAGAAGTTTGCATTTCCCAGGTTTCAAAAACTAGTGGAAAATTCCCCTCAGCCATTGCTGAAATAGTTGAACATGGTTATTGTCTCCCACAAAATTGTTCCTTGGCAGTGGGAGAAAAGAAATGACTGTTGTTCTTAGTGTGTGCCTCTCTGGATTTCTGTACTTACTTCAGCCAAATGTCTTTGGTACTGAGGGAAAATGTCCCCCCAACCAGAAAACCTTTGCATCTTCAGTGCATGTTTTTCTATCTGCCTATTCCCTTAGTTTTCAGTTCTCTGCCTTCCTTATCCTATTTTTTTTCTCTGCCCACTTTTTTTTCCTTCTTTAATCCATTAGTCTTTTCTAACTTCCTTCTTGGCCTTTCAACTGTGCATTCCCTTGTGTTGCGCTGGCTGATACAAAAGGCTTTAAGTAACAGCTAAAATGGAAATGATAAATTTACCCTTTCCATTAGAACTTTTAGGAGAACACAAGAGGCAGTGCCTGCTGGAGAAATGGAGCTTTTGAGCTACAGCTGTACAGAAAGAGGAGGCTTTTTATCAGCGTGCTGTTCCTGAGTGCCATCCAAGGGATTTCATGGTTGATAGTGGCCTCTGGCAGACAGATGTTTTTTCCAGTTAAGGTGGTGGTTGCTTCTCCCACCTCAAACCTTTTTTGTGCCTTTGGATTCCCTGTGAATGAAGCTCCAAAATGCATTATATTTTTCCCTCATAAATGAGGCAAAATACTAGTGAAGTATTATAAAACAGTGGTAATAAGAGGGATACTAATACAATTAGTGTGATTTGAGTGATCAACAGTCTTGAAAAAATTTTGGTGCTAAAGCATTTGATTATATCATTTAGTAATAATTATATACTTGTTAATATCACTAAGAAACTTTCGGGACAGTTTTAATCCAGATTTGGGCTTGTAGTGTGAAGGTGGCTTTTGCTGCTTCTTTTATTTATGTATTTGAAAGTATCATAAGTAATGATTTTAATTTATTCTACTCGCAGACCTGGTCTGTGCCTCAGCCCTCTAGGTCCTTCAAAAGGATATTTTGCAGGTCCTGCACAGCTCGGGGTCAGGGTGCTCCCAGCCTCATGGCCAGCACATCCTCCTGATCCTAGCTCCAGTGTGGAGCCACTGCTGACCTTTAGGGCTGGAGATCACAGGATCAGTGTCCATGGCCAGCAGCTGCACACTGCCATGTGACTGTGCTCATTGTCCTCCCCGAATTACTACATTTCTTATTTTAACAACTTTGCTAGTGCAGAAAAGACCCATCCTACAGTCACCCCTCTCTTACACAAGGAAATCCATTGTTGCTTCAGTAGTTTGGGAAAATTGGTCTGTTGCTAGCACGTTAGGGTAACACGACTTCTCTGTTTGGGTGCATTGCAAAACGGTTTCCGTGGGCTGCGAATCTTTTGTTCCAGTTTGTTTTTGCAAAATAGAGCTGAAATATTTCTGCTGAAATTATTCTTAAAGTGCAGGAACTTTGGAATGACTTTTGGGGCTCCTTGGATAATGTTCTCAGTGTTTTTTAAACTAAGTTAAACAATTTACAGAACTGAAGAGGCAGGTGGTGGTGCTACCTCCTTTAACACTGTTAGATAAAATTCCTGCAGCTGCCACACATTTTCGGATTCATTAACAGAGCAAAGAATCATCATTTGGTAGAGCATTAACATTTTATTCTCAGCCATGCTGTGTTTCTCTGTAACAAAATAACTTGAAAATTGAGTGCAAAGAAGAAACTGCATCCTGAGAAATTAGAAAACTAAAATTTCACATACAGGGAGGGTTCGTAGCAATGTGCTATCTCTTTCATCCTGACTGTTTGAAAATCAAATACTTAAACCTAAACTTGGTCCTTCAGTTGCTGCTGACCTGGCGGTAGTGCTGTGCTTGCACTTCTCTTGGGTTATGGGTGAGCAGGGGAGGCACTGCAGGGTGTGAGAATTGTGTGTTTGGCAGATTGTACAGCTAATCCATTTGTTTGAAGTGGAAAGCCTGGGCACATGGTAGGGATCAGAAAAGCAGAAGGGATTTTTACTTCTTACTCTGGCACAGGGAGATGAAGAGCTCGATGAGTAAATCACTCACTCCTTGTTTTCATTGCAGCTCCATCTCAAGCAGGCCGTTAAAAAATGTCAGGTGTGCTCTGACCTTCCTTCCTGCGTACCACACGTACCCATGAGTTTCCAGCCTTTCCACTGAAAATAGAAATCTTGTTGGAGTTAGAGAAAGGGCTCATGTGACTGAGCTTCCTCTAAAGACCCACCCTCCAAGTAGCCCTTCCCTGAGCCAGCTGGGGCGGTGCTGGCTGAGCTGCCTTGCAGGAGAAGGCAAGAAACTCGTGAGGCAGCAAATTCCCATCTGTACGTTTGCCTGGCTGCAGGCTCCAGACTCTGTCTGAGCTAGAAATAGCTTGGAGATGTGATCGGGGCAGGTGGGAGTTGCTCCAGAGATCTCTGGGCCATATGGATATTCAGTTCCCACACACGGTGGCTTTGGGCGACTCACGTGATGCCCTTGTGCTTCAGTAAGTCCAGCTGGAGTCCCTGGCTGAAAATTAATTGCTGTCTGCTCAAAGATGTCTTGGCTTCGTAATTTCTAGGAAGGAGATGGGATCTACTCAAACCTCTATCATTCCTGCTGCGCAGAGCTTGATGGCTTATAGGAGACTCTTCCTCGTGCATTGTATTTCCTCTATGGTGGTTGTGTACAGCCCACTGTAAGAAAAAAAACAACCATAAAGCTTCTTCAAAGAGTATGTCCTGCTGTAAGCATTTCTATTAATAAAAGACATAATCTGCTTTGGAGCCAAGCAAAGATGAATGACTTAATCTTTCTTGAACATAAAAGAAATGCTAATTTATCTAGGTTTTTTAGAGTTTGTAGTGAAAATGAAGCTGGATGTTGGAGTAAGCAAAACAGATATCACTGTTACTATGGCACCTAAGAAAGCGTATGCTGTCTACCGTGAGAAATTATGTGGCACTGTAGAAAATGAGCATAAAAGTGAATTTTACATTACTGTGTGTGGGTGGAAACTTCTTTAGTAAGTTGAAAT
Source organism: Acanthiza pusilla (assembly GCA_036630365.1). Taxonomy (NCBI): domain Eukaryota; kingdom Metazoa; phylum Chordata; class Aves; order Passeriformes; family Acanthizidae; genus Acanthiza; species Acanthiza pusilla. The sequence continues at coordinate 1,315,915 of JAXCHO010000010.1, read as the reverse complement.
CTTGCAGTAATTTTTGGGATGTTTTGTTTAAGGTAGTTACAACTTTCTGTTTTGAGAAATACTGGGGTACTCACTGAGCTCTCCCGGCTTCCCCCCACTGTAATCACCCAGGTGTTTGTAAAGGTTCCATTCTATTTTTCTGCTCCCTTTCACTTTCTGCTGACAGTGATGAATATTGAGTATGCTGAATTTAAGGTTCTGATGTGCAGATAAAAACAATCATCAAAGAACGTTGTATGGCAGGTTAAGAGAAGGAAATCTTCTCCTTGCGTGAGTATTCTGCCTGCCTTCTGCCCCATTTATCATCTCTATTTCTGTAATCAGGTGTTGGAGGCATAACATCACCCCATGGTCAGAGTCAGCACTTACAGACTTGTTAGAGCAGGACTGGCTGGTTTGTTTTGTTTCTTTCGCAGCACAGCAGTTAATTGAATTAATCCACGTGTATGCCTCCTGTGTTGTAGCTGGGCAGTTACACAACATGGTCAGTGATCTCCAGCGGTGATGGTGCATGAAGCCAACTCCATTGTGGCTCCACTGAGTCCTGAACTGTGGTGATTGCAGTGTCAGTGCTGTCTGGGAGCAGACAGGCTGTTGGCTCTGCCTGGGTCGGGCTGATTCGAGTGGCTGAGCTGCCTGGGAGCACAGGAGCTGCAGAGCTGCTCAGCCCTCCTGCCCTGTGGCTCTTCCTGCAGATCCCCCTGTGGCTCCTGGGCGTGAGCTGAGAGCACCCTGTGCCACATGGACAAAGCGACTGAGTCAGAAAAACACAGTGTGTGCTTGAGATCCCTCACCTCATGCTCTCTTGGTTTGGTGGTACCTCATTTAGGGCATTTGCTGCCTCGTTCTGTTTGAGCAGTAAGTAAAATAACTTTGGCAAAAGCTTGGATAAGAATTCAAAGTTTTTAGGTACACGCTGTACTTGGTCTTCAGCAGCTTAAAAGCCTGTTAACAAGTGTCTTCTTCTCTAGGGATGGATGAATGAAATTTATAATTATGATCCAGAAACATACCATGCTACGTTGACTCACTCTGTCTACGTGCGACTGGAAGGAAGCACCCTACGGCTTTCGAAACCCAATAAAAATATTTCTAGAAGAGCTGTGTACAATGAGCCAAAGCCTGACGTCACATATGTCAGTCAAAAAATTTATGAACTAACAGATAGCAAGGTGAGTGTCTTATTTATATCTGATTTTAACAAATTGATTTTAACTTTGCAAATCCTTTTTAACTCTGATTTTTTTTTTTCCACTCCTCTATTTTCATGTTCTGTCATTATTTAAACGAAACTGTTGTCGTGACTGAGTTCCAAAAGTTTGTGCTGGGGAGGAAGATTGAGCAGGATTTGGAAGAAAGTACATAATTACACAATAAGGGAAAGGCATGATTTTCCTCTGGCAGTTGAGAGCAGAAGTTAACTCATGGGAGCTCTGAGACTTGTTCCCAATGCAGGAGGTGACTGCAAGGCTGTTCTGAAGGTTACACCAAAATGCATCATCCTTGGTGCTTGTCTCTGCCCCAAGGCAGATCAGACATTTGCATTTCACTCCAAAGGGCAATGTCCATTGTCTGTGAGTGTGAAAAAGGAGAGTGAGAGGTGGCTGGAAGGGTTGGACTGTACCCCCTGTCTAGGGAAGGAGACGATTGGGATTTTTGCAGTTGGAAGGGTGCCTCAGCAGTAATGCTGGGACAGTTTTCCTACATGTTGTTTGCCTCCCTCAAATCTGCCAAGAGTCACCACGTGAAGTTGATTCCATTGGCATTGTATTAAGTAATGCATCAATACTTAATTATTAAAAGAATGGATTTTTTAATGTGCTGCATCAGTCAAGGGCCTTGGCAGTACAGATACAGGAGGAAAACACGCTTCACTTGTCTGGGAGAGGGAGAAAGGGACCAAGGCAACAATGAGGAAAACCTCCCTCCTTTTCCCTGCGTCTGTGTGGGAAAGGAGTGTGCTGTCAGCTCTGCCTTCCATTAAAGGAAGACAGTGAAAAAAAGCAAAAACTTAGATTCCTGCCTTTTGCAGATTTGTTTTCCATCATGAAGACAAGCAGAGCTGTAGTGTACTGGGGGAGCACTTGACTGAAGGTTGTTCCCCATGGTATCTTAGAAAAATTTCCAGAACTTCCCCCCACCCAGCCCCAATTGATTACAGAAGTGCCATGAATATAGTAAACAAATGATGCCTATTCTTCAAGGTATTTGCCAAAAGTTTTTGGAGAACACTGCTGAGTTCAGACCCTAGACTAGAATTTTTAATTCTTCATTCTGATCACTTGCATTGTCTTAATTCTCCAGAAGTATACTGAAGTTAGAATATAATTATCTGCACATCGCTCTCATTATTAGTTGTGGCTATCACCAAACGCTCCATTTCATGAGGTGGGCTGAAAAGTTGAGGTCAAAACTCAGTTTGGACTCTGGTTATTTTATCCTGTTATCTATTTGTCTCCCCATGGTCCCAGAAATAATGTTTTGGGTTTTTCTACTTTTTCTGCAAATCCATGAGAATAAGATCATCTAAATGAAAACAGCATTTCTAATCCACATGGTATAATCTGCTTAAATGGCCTTTGTTTTAATTCCAAGGCTGTGGCTCACCCAAGACCCGGTGAGAGCAGTGGGTTGGACATCCACCAGCGATGTTGAGTCCGTTAAACTGGCAGATCCACTGTGGGATCTTTATCTTACCTTCCTGTGCTCTTTATGTGAGTAAACAGAGGATACAACGGAAAAACAAGTTCATTTAACCCTTTCGTTTATCCTTCAGATTTCCCTGGTTCCCAAGAGCCTGGCACGGAAGCGAATTTGGAATAAGAAATACCCGATTTGCATTGAGCTCGCCAAACAGGATGACTTCATGGCTAAGGCCCAGGCTGAGAAGGAGAATGCAGAGGAGAAGTTACCTGCTGAAAAAGTGGACTCGAACAATGAGGAATCCAAGAAACCTCAGGATGGAGCCAAGTCCACTTGCCAAAAGGATCAAGTGCTTTATCTCTTTGGGAGGACGGGTAGGGAGAAGGAGGAGTGGTTCCGAAGGTTCCTTCTCGCGTCGAAGCTCAAGCCTGAAGGAAAGAAGCCACCCAGTTTGTGTGGGAGCAAGCCAGGTACTCAGAGTTTGTGTTCTGGTAGAAATCTGGTAGAAGAAACAAACCCAAATTATGTTTTGGTGGTGCCACAGTGATCTTTACAAGCAAAAGATAATACCCAAGATACTCCTCTCCTTATCTTGGCCTCTCATTCTCACCTTTTCCCCTCTTGGCTATATGCCTTCAACTGTTACTACTGTTTTAGACTGGTTTATTTGAATACACTGTTTTTCAGTGACTGTAATAACTCCTGTCATACTTGCAAGGATGAATTGTTCAATCTTTTTTTTCTGTACTGTTGGAACTGATGTCAACATTTGCGGTACTAGACTCTATTCTCTTACTACCCGTTTTTCCTCCATCCTTCCTTCCACTCCAGTCTCCTGTAAAGGATAGAGCTTTCTCATAGGTTAGTATCACAAGAAAACAAATTTTTCTGTTTAAATAAAAGGTTCTGCAGTAATATATCTATATATCTATATATGTAGATATATCTGAACCAACTAACATGTTAGGCTATAGTATTGATCAATTGTTTGGAATATTAATTTAAAAACATCCTCTGATACAATTTTAAACCTGAATGACTCATGCTTTCTGTCTTTATTCTCTGAGAAGCTTTTTAAAAATTAGTTAACATTATTGTTTCTGGCACATAACTTCTTGAAATGCAAATGCAAAATTAATAGCAAATTAAAATTCTAATAGTTAGATGCTTTTGACACTCCTTTTAATTGTAACAGCCTATAAATAGATTAAGGGAAAAAAGTTTAGTCATAGGTGCATTTCAATCACCTGACTTTTATTTTAGGCATTCCCAGCAGGGCTGTTGGGAATTCTGCCATGTGTTACACATATGTGAGTGTCCATATTTAAATATGCTATTGATCAGCTGACTCCTCCAGTCCCACATCCTGCTGAGTGCTGAATCATAGCAAATATTGGCTAATTTGGGTTTAGGACCACCTCAACACTCAGCAGTGGAATTCACTTCTAGCATTTAAAATAAGAAAGCACCACTCTGGTCTCTTTTCGGGAGAAATATCTGCAGAATAATTTTGTTCCTTTAAAGCTTGATGATGCATTGTGGTATTTGGCTGTCAGATTTATTCTCTGCTGAGCAGGTATTATTCCTTTGAATTTAGGGGTGCTGCCAGCACACAGCAGAACTGATAGTCAGTCTGGAGTTCTCACGCACAGCCGCAGCAGCAGCAAGGGAAGCGGAGAAGAAATCACATCCCAGCCCAAGCACAAAGACCTGGCTGGCAACGTGAGGCAGAAAATGCTTCTGGACTACAATGTTTATATGGCAAAGTGTATTCCCCAGGAAAAGAAAAGCCCTTCAAGTAGTCCAGTCCTCAGTGCAGACAGCAGCCCTACAGCTGTGAAAAAGGTAATGCTTGTGCTCCAAAGGAGCAGTGAACAATGTCTGTAGCTCTTACTAATCCTTTGGCCTCCTGAGCTACTGAGTCACTCTCAGTAAACAGAACCTTAATACTAAGTACAGCACTCTTAATAAATGGCTCTTCAATGTTAAGCACGACCACCATTCATTTAAAAGCTATAATTCATATCATGCATCTTTGTTTCCAGGCTTTCCTACAATGCCCAGAAAAAGGAATAGGAGGCTGTGGTACAGCGTGTGAATAAACACATCTTGTGTTCCCCCAGGAAAGCATATCCTAGCCCCCAACAGCTCCTGAAGCTGTGATGAAATTGCTGCTGAATCTGGCGTGTGTCAGAAACCCTTCTATAAATAGATGAGCAGTGCTGGCAGGGAACCTGCGTCACAGCTGAGGCTCCTCGCGCTGCCCTCCTGGCAGAGCCAAGCTGCAGCCCTTGGCAGCCCTGCCCAGGGATGGTGTTCACAGCTGTAGCCTCTACCTGCCTGTCTTAGAAAGCACTGCCTCTGCTGCCTTCAGAGCTCTGCCTGGAATAGTGAAGGGTGGTGAATTCTTCTGTCATTGCAGGCATTTAATATGTTGTGTTTCCTTCATGGAAACTTCCTGTTTGTTCGTGGTAGAGTGTGTACACACCCAGAATTATTTCAGCTGCCTTGGCTTTTGTGTGTGTAGTCAGCGATGCAGCATCTGAATGTATAATATTTCCAGGTGTTTCGAGATGGTTCTCAAGGAAACCAAACCAGAATTCTCTTGGACTGTAAACAAAACCTGTAATGCAGCAGAGGGAGCGATAGAGTTTCCTGAATCCCATATGCAGGCATTGGAAGGAGGAGTGTGTTTCCCTGTACTGTTTATCATCTGTTTGTGGTGTTTCTGAACTGGTTTAAGGATGTAATATTGTGTCTTGCTTTTCAATTTTTCCACAAAACAAAGGAAGAGTGGAGTACCTGTTCTTCCAGATCTGACTGAGCAGAGAGAGTATCTCTTACTGCAAACACATTATAGGTCTGCCCACTCTGGGTTTATCTGCTTTTTCTGCCAGAGGTTCAATTACATACAACTTTCTCATTTCACTGCCAGAGGTCAGTCTGTATCAGTGTGGTCTCATTCCCTCTGCTGCACGTCAGGATGATGACAGGCTCGTGGCAGCCCGGCTGATGCGTTTGTAAAGCTGTTCCTTTGCTGAGCATTTGGTGTTCTGAGCTGACCCAGGCTCTCAACACTGAACTTCTCATGGAAATCAGGCCTTTCTGTCCTTAGTTTATGGAGTTTATAGAGCTGAACAACCTGCTTTATGTTTTCAGTTGCCAGATGACAATGTGGAAGCTGAAGAAGAAGAACAGGAGGCCTGGGTGAATGCTCTGCTTGGAAGAATATTTTGGGATTTTTTAGGAGAGAAGTATTGGTCTGATCTAGTGTCAAAGAAGATCCAAATGAAACTTAGCAAAATAAAGGTACCTGATCTGGAGACTTGCATTATATACTCCATGTGAAGCAAATGAAACACACACTCTTTGAGTTTTAAAATAGTACAAGAAGGACTTATTTCACACTTACATGTAAAAGACAATAAATGTGCTACAGAATTCCAGTTCAATTTGGATCTTAACATACAATTTGGTATTATACTGGAGCTGTGACACAGATTTAAAAGGTAGTGTTCTGTGAAAGAATTTGCCAAAGATAAAAGAAGCTGAGATGTTGATAAAATATCAACGCTGAAATGTGTGACTGAAGTTAAAATGCAAAGAAGTCTTTGATTTTTATTCACAGTGAAATAGGATTTACACTTCATTTTTGAGTTTTTTACATACTTTGACTAAAAAGCATGCTGGAGGTTTAAGGTCAGCATCTTAACTTCAACATAGTTTTAAAAACAAGTTTAGCTGCCAGATTTCTCCCTAAAAGGTTTTGAAATGGGCAACTGTGAAATTCTAGAATTGCAAGAAATTTGTGTAATTGTATTTGTGTTCTTTTACTGGTGGCACCTCAGTTCAGTCTATTCCTTAAGTTTAATGAGCTTTCTTCTCTCGGGAAACTGATGTTCAGCTCCTTGACATGTCATTGGCTTTTTCTCCTGTGTCCTGTTAGCTGCCCTACTTCATGAATGAGCTGACTCTGACTGAGCTGGACATGGGGATAGCAGTGCCCAAGATCCTGCAAGCCTTCAAACCCTCCATTGATCACAGAGGTAAAATACAAAACACCTTCTGCTTTTGGCTTTGTGTCTGTGGAGAGCACAATGGTGATCTCTTTGTCTTGTGGCTGTTTAGGTACATTTAATAAGAGCTTATTCTGATATACTCAAGGGTCTTTATCTCGGGCTTGGTGTAAATGTAATTCTGTGTATGTGGAATGGTGCTGATGTCTTTCCATGGAAAATGATTACTGAACTAAACTGAAATCTGCATGCAACAGAGATGCAGACACATATCTGATACTGTCATGGACTTCAGAGAGCAGTGCACATCTCCTTGAGACAGAGCTGATTCTGTGCCATGGCAGAAAACAGGCTTGGCTCTCCAGGAGAAGTTGTCCTATTCTGAAAATGGACTCAGAAAATTTAATTGTAATAACTTGGAAAATGAGAATACAGTGTTGCTGTGAAAATGAACTTAAAAATGCACCATAATTTTATGTCCTTAATATTAAATACTGTTTTTCTTTAATTGGGATGACTTTCATACTGCTGCTTTATGGATCAGAACTGTTTATTTTCTGTTCTTTCTGTCACAGGAGTATATTTGAGGATACTTATGTCACTTAAGTAGTCTTGCAGAAAAGAAAAGCTTTGAATAATGCTTTTTAGCTTCAAAAGCATTTATTGTACATGTTGAGGAGAGCTAGGTGTCGTCTAAGATGTAATCAGAGCAGTTTTTAATTTTAAATTGTGTCTGAGTTTCTCCACTCAACGTGGAGAAATTTCTAATTCTTCTAAAGGGAAATACTTCCTTGGAGGATCTGTTGTGGTGTCACCTGAGCTTTGCAAGAATAGCAGATAATGGCATTTAGGAGGAAATTAATAAACTTTATCACTAACACTAAAAACTTTGTGCCACTCAAATCACTGACTAAAAGCATGAGGATAGTAAGTGCTAACCTTCCCCTCATAAAACTGAACAAAACTGACTTTGGGGAATTACTGAAATCCTCCTGGACATACGTTAGTGAATGCTGCCTGTCATATCTAAATGCTATTGTTTGCCCTTATCTACTTGAGACCTGCAGCTCCTGGGGAAAGCCTTGTCTAGAAAACACTGGGCACTTTGCTCTCAACTTTTCCAAAGAATGTTTTCCATTGAGCTTTATAAACAATGCTTGTTTGAAAGGAGCAAACTATTTTTTTGTCATGAGGATCAAAATCTGGGTTTTTAGGAGAAATAAGAATTGATAGATGGAATAAGCTCAAGTGCAGTCAGTTATTGCTGCTTCTTGTTTTACTGTTCCTGTGTGGGACAGCAGGTTCTGCACACTGCTGGGAGATGCTCCAGTGTTCTCAGTGAAATGGCTGCACCATTGGTAGAAGTTTTATTTTGAGTTACAGAACAAAGGAAAACTTTTGAAATCTTTACATGTGTGCTGCTTGTCAAGTGGTTTCATGGTTTCTTTTTAATCAGGCTTTCCTTTCAGGGTTTTTGTCAGTGTGTTTCCCTTTGCCTTGATTTAAACATTTTTTGAATTCCTTTCTCTGTTCTCATAACTTCAGCTGTAACCAAAGATTGCAGTTCTAAGTCACGAGATGGGATTTGGGAGACTGAACACTTGGCTTCAATTAATTGCTGAAACAGCAATGAGATCAATTAATTCCTTTAGTTTCTTGTTCAGTATAACTGTGACAAGCAAACATTGATGGTAGGATTTCTGGTCCTTGTAACTTCTTCCATGCTGTTGAATGACACGTGAACTCTGGCAGTTTTTAAGAGCTTGCAGTGAATAATTACTGGAATAACTTATTCTCTTACTGTACTTAAAAGGATGTAAACAGAGGCATGGTAATTGGAAATGCTTGTTTTCATAACATGTATTCCTTGGGAAGTTGACCTATGGATAAAGGACTTGGTTTAGTGGGGAATATGGTAAAAAAAAAAAGCCCTCTGTCGTTTCAGGGCAGTATCCAGAATGAACACTTCTAAGTTTTTGGGGTTTTTTATAAGTGTTTGAGACAGTCATTTGAAGTAGCCTTTTGTGAGGCTTTAAAGTGCAGTTATTAATTGTGATGTGCTTTGTTTCATCCATACTTTTTTTTACCAGTGCTTAATAACAGGGAAAATATTTTTTTTTTATTATATGCCTTCTCTGATTAACTAAACTCGTTAACAATGTTAGAAAAAAATCTTGTTTCTGTTAATAGAGTCCTGCCTGGATGACAGCATATGCTGTAGCATTTACTGTAATTCTGTCAAGGCTAGGGAACCAGAAAACAGAATAAATTGTGCCATCTGCCCAATTCTTCCCTCCCTCTCCCTCCCGTTTTCCCTCTGGAAAAAGTGTACAAACGTTTTCTGGTCAGAAGGAATTTTCCCTCTCAGTGATGGTATCTTTTGCTTAATTTGATCTGCTCTTAAAACAAATTGATGATTGATTCCTGCTGACTTACTGATTATCCAAAAAGTCTGTTTAGCTATTTTCTTGGTTTTTATGATTCTTCTGATAGCTTCCTACTGTTAAGAGGAAAAATCTTTATAAGCTTGTGTTTGACTTCTTGTGTTTGGTTTTTTGAACAGTGTTAGAAAAATTGTGTGATGGAGAAGAGTTATTTGGGTTAGTGAAGCACCAGCTTGCCTTCGTCCTGCTTGCAGTGTGTAACCTCCCAGGGTGGCAGTGCCCAGGGCTTTGGGAGCTGCCTGCATTTCTGTTATCACACATGGGTGGGATTGTGATATGGATATGTTTCTGCAGAAAAGAAAACAGTCGTTCTTTAACGGAGAAAGTGTGACTTTTCAAGATCAATGAAACACAGAGAGTAGTTACTGTTTGTCCTGGTTTCAGCTTTATTCACCATTAATTGCTTCAAAATCTGTAAATAAAAGTGGAATGGGTCAGTGGTTGATGTGCCAGGTACTGGTGAAGGAATGCTTTGTGCAGCTGCAGTATCTGGAAAAGGAAGATGCATAATCTGTGTTCAGTGGCATCTGTCTAATCTCTGGATGACAAATACCTGCAGCTTTGGTGTCACTTAAAAGAGATGAGATAATCTTAAGGTATTCCCAAGACAATTCTTTTGGAGACTGCAAAAGCAAATTGTCTGTGCAGACAGTAGGATTTAACTTAGTCAATTCTAGATGTGCAGTATGCAGTAATGACCCTGTTTACTGGGAATCATGAAAGAATGCCTGGAGCTCAGTTCCTGAGGGAGCCTTGTCATAGCTCTTCACTACACCACTGGCAGAATGAGAGGCAGCAGTTGTGGTGTGAGAGAAGCAATATTGCTCTGGGGTTGGAGTTGTGCTTTGCTTGGGCAGCGTCAGTGATGGAGAGGAGTGTCCCCATTCCTGCCTGGCTTGGAGCAATACTGTAAATAGTTCTGAAGTGAATCCCTGATTGTGTTCTATTTCCTGTCTCTCATTTCAGATCTCTTAAGCAGTTTAGGTGTGTGTAAATCACAGTATTTTTTTTAGACCATTAGCTGCACTCACCCCACTCTTTCAGTGTGGCTTGGATTTATATCTGGCTCTGTTCCATGAGCTTAATGTGATCAGAAAGCTCACTTTGTGATTGCTCTTAAAGTGACATCTTTGCTGTTGTTTATTTTAGGACTATGGATTGATTTGGAAATGTCCTACAATGGATCTTTTCTAATGACCCTGGAGACCAAGATGAACTTGACCAAGCTTGGGAAAGAGCCGCTTGGTGAAGCACTCAAGGTTGGCGAGATCGGCAGGGAAGGGTAAGGGATGGCAGTGGTGCTCTCATTGGGAAAAGCTGGAATTTTCCTTTTGTCTTTGCAGCTCTGGCTCTGCAGCAGATTGAAAGGAGTTTTGGGGGTGTTTCATACACGTGGGGGTGGAACATGGCCTTTCTGTGCAACTTGATTGTTTGGTAGCACCATTGATAATCATCTTAATAACAGGCTTCTGTGGTACAATTATCTTTTATATGTATATTTTAGTAGGATTTTAAAATGTTCTGTGAATAAAATTTAGTCTTACCTTATGCTTGATTTGGGGTTCAGCTAGGTAAAACTCAAATACTGGAGATACACACATGCAGAAACAGAGATAGAAATGTGTAACAGGCTCCTGCAGCATGGCACAGCTACAGCTGGAAACCGTGGAGTAGTAAACAATGTGCAAGGTAAAGAGGCTCTAATTGCACGTAAAGTCTTTTTCAATAGCTTTATTGCATCGTGGGAGGAATCACACCCTGCTTTAGTCTCTGCTTTTCCTCAGAGCCATCTTGTTTCCCTGCTATGCCTAAGTGAAATGCCTTATGTAGATGAACAAATTAGAAAACACCACACAGTAACTTACCTCCCTTGTGTTTGTGCTTCCCCTCCCATTTTTGTGATGTTGTTTGGATGTCATCAATCTGTCCATTTGTATTCTCCTGCTGAGTGGCACCTGTCAAATATCCATCCCTGGATGGATCCTCTCCCAGCTGTGGAGGGTCCATTTTTTTGATGCTGTATTCTCTTTGTACTTAAGACATCTGCAGTCCCTGAGCAGTGGGTGGTCTCTGATTTAATGTACAACCACTGCCTACAAATCAAGAAAATAGTCTGTAAATCTGGCCATTTGTTTAGCTATGAACAAAATGTTATGGTCTTTCACAATTAAGGTACTAGATGCTTTTTATACTCATGTCAGAGCTCTGACCATTTATTCTCAGATATCTTGAAGTAATACTTACAGCAGCACTATATTTCAGTGCAGTCATGACAAGAAAATAAATGTGAAAAAAACCTAATGGCTGAATGATCTCATACACTGGTAGAAATTCAGAGGATTTAAAATCGACCTAGATTCTCATTGTCACTGCTTGAAATAAATATTTCTGAATTTACATCACCATAACTGGTAGGTGTGAATTTTTCAAAATCCCTTTAATCCTGCCTGCCCAAAAAATGGGGGATAGAGGAGGAAATGTCTATACAAATCATATTCATGCTTTTCTTCTCCACCCCTTCAGGTTTTTCTTTGTGTGTTTTCATATCTGTTCAGTGCAGGAACAGCCTCAAAAAAAATTAGTGAATGCACTGATTTTATATTTAAAAATCAGGTTGCTGCTGGCTGAGCAATAAGCCCCCAGCAAGGCAGATACAAGTGCCTGTAGCCAAGCAACCGATTACTTGGAGGTATCAGCATTAACTGCTCTGCTCCCTGCACGGGGCTGGGATGTTCCAGAGCTCAGGTACCAGCTGTACAGAAAGAGCAGTCTGGTTTTTTCTAGTTTGGATGAGGGTTTTTTGGTCCTTAAACAAAGGACCAAAAGGCTTGCTTGGTTTTTTTTTTCCTTAAACAAAATGGATATTAAAGTAAGGACTAAAAAGTACAGAGCAGTTGGATTCTCATAAATGCCTTCCATTGTGGTAGTTAATTTTAATTCTGCTGGCTTTTTAAATTATCAGTTGACAGTTGCTGTGACAAATGAAATTAGTCTGTGTGTGTTTGCATCCACGGTCACGTTGTCAGCAAGTGATGTGTGTTGGTGGCTGAGCTCATTCCTGGCCCTCAAGAGCTCAGAACAAACCTTCTCTTGAGATGCAGCAAGCACAGAGTGCTGTAAGAAAGGCACCTACTCATCCAGAGAGGGGAGAGGGGGAAGCAGCTCTGGGCTTGGCTGTCTGTGCCTGTTGTCAGCGTAAAGTGAGACAAATGGGTCACTGTTGCACTTGCTGTTGGAGAGAGGAGTGAAGTGTGCTGAGACAGTAGTGCTGTCTTGCACATCCTCTCAGGAAAATGCTGCTTTCACAAAGGGTGGGAAACTATTTAATTGCCAATTTTATAAAACTAATAACAGTACAGGTTCTGCCATGCAGGAGATGAGGCAAAAGCAGGCAGGTTAACCCAAAGTAAGTGCAGCTTCTTACCCATCAGTGCTTTTGGCTGTGTGAAACCACATAAAAACAAACTGACAAATGGCAATTCATAAAATATTGTGCAATCTTTACAGGCACAGTACAGTAGCTCTGAAGTGATGTTTTTTCTGCCAGTGTTTGTGTCATATAAATGGTCCATTGTATACAGAGCTCCCCTGAAATCTCACTCAAGCTTATTTATTGTTGCTTTGTTTAATGCAAGGAAATCCTGTGGTCTGAGCCTCTCGGTGCTTGTGAGGCACTTCAGAGGACCCCTTTAACTAGGAAATAAAACACCTTCTTGTAAGAAGGTGACACCTTTGAGAGCCCTGGGAACGCCATGGGCACGCTCTGAGCTGGGTGGTACAACATGCCCAGGAAAGAGAAGTGAGGTCGCACCCTGGTAGGAAACGTGTAGTTTGAACCTGACCTAAAAACGTGAATTTCTCAGTGAGAAACAGCTCCAGCACTGCTATTTAGGCCAGTGACAGGAACCACCCACCACCCCCACATCCTCGGGGAGGTGCCTCCGTTTGGTTTGCTCCTTCACTCCTCTGCAGGTACAAGATGCTGCTCTGGGTAGGAAGAGGTTTGCAATTCTGGTTCTGTGGCCTGGGTAGGAAATTGTTCAGTGTAGATGGATCCTGGGATTATTGCTCCAGTTGGGAAGGAGTGCTGGGCACTGTGAGCTGCACCTGAGCTGTCTCTTTGCATTAGGACTTGCTGCAGCAACCCCAGTTTGTTCTGTGCACAGAGTAAGTGACAGTTCCTCAGCCCATGCCCTGTGAGGTTATTAAATGTTTCAGATTCGTTTCCAGGAACACACATGCACACAGAAAGGAAGAAGACACAGCTATAAACTGTATTCTGAACTTGCTGTAGAGTATTATAGTCCTGGGTATAGTCCCTAGGGCTAAAGCCATATGCTTTTGAAGCCTGTGTTGTGTAACTGTTTCAGGCTCTTGCATTTGGTACAGATCTGTTATTACTGAAGTGTATCCACTGTATCCTTCTCATTTTAATCCGTTTAAAAGATTTGAAATTTTTCTTGTGATTGTGTACATAAATTCTCCCACAGTTTAAGTCTAGGAATTAGTTACTACCATGTGGTATTTTGTATTTGAAGAGCAGCACTTGTTTATTACTTTACTTTTTCCCCCTCGACATTCAAACAAAATTACTTGTCCAGCCTAATTCTGCTCAACTCCTGGAAAGCCAGCAAGAGAGATGCTTCCAAATGTATTTTGAATAATCTCCACATGTGATTTGAATATGTAGAATAGCCACCCCCGTGCCAGCCTCTTTCATGAAGGATTATGTTCCACTGGGGAAAAGAGATTTTCTGTTTTGTAAGCTGGTTCTGCCAGTCTGGCTTTAGAGTGGTTTTGGTTTTGTTCTTTTGGATGGCATTTATAAAAGAGGGGAGGGGACAGTTCAGAGACCTGTAATGTCAGCCAAGCTGTACAGGATGAGTAGCTATTTCAGGATATTCCATTTGACCTGGAAATTGCATTGTTTCAGTTTCAGGCCAAGGGCGTATTGTCTTGCAGACAGCGATGAGGAATCCTCCAGCGCTGGGTCTTCGGAGGAAGATGATGCTCCTGAGCTGGCAGGAGAGAAGCAGGTGACCACAGGAGGAGAAGGGTGAGCTGTTTGGTGATCTTCCCTCCCCACACTGATACCTGTGCCAGTCCTGTGATGCTCTTTGTGTCCCCTGGGATGGCAGTGTGAGTAAATCCAGCCATGGAAGCAGCCCCAATGCCCAGGGCACACAGGGCAGCAGTGGGGCCTGTCCACCCCAGCCCTCTGAGCTCCCCTGGGCACCTCCAGCTCCCTTCACTGCTGGATTGCTCTGGGGACCTTCCCCTGCCTGGCAGCAGAGCCAAGAACAGGATTTTGTGTGAAAACCTGAAACCCTCTCCGTGCAGTATTATCCCCACGCTGATCCTGCCGGTCCCTTATTGCCAGTGCTCCATTTTCTTTTCTTTAAGAAAACAACTGTTACTCAAGCCTATTTTTCTTGCTCAGTTCTGTGTTTTTTTCCTTGAGGACTCAGTGTGTCTGGGCTGTGCAATACTGCCCTCTGATGCCGTGCACGGATTTCAAAGAAAATTTCCCGACATTAGGGATGCCACATCATCCCTTGTTTTGGCTGCTGCTCTGATTTTTTACTTTCTGCATCTGATTGCAATTATGCCACGCAATGTGAAAGCTGTAGTCAGCCCGAAATGTCTCAGAGAGTCACAGTGTTTTCTATGTCTGAACACATCTAAGTGATTTTTACAGTGAATATACCAGAAGACTCATGACTTACTCAGAATGTTCCACGGAATTTTAACATTTTATTCCTAAACACTTTTGAAAATTCTGTGAAAGATTGCTGGAATTACTGCAGTTGATGCGTTTTATATCTTCTTGAAATTCATAGATTATATAAAGAACTCTATCAAGAGGACAAAGAGGGAGAATGAAGAATTTTAATGTAAAATACTGACAAAATTTTCTTACACCTATTAAAAATCTGCGTTACTACCACTGTAGAATATGACGAGATAATGTCTTCTTTCTCTGGGTAAAGATACAGCCAGTATAAAATCCCAAAGCTGAAATTGTTCACCCTTTTTATATCAGCTGAACAGTTTTTTGTCTTATGTCGTGCTAAGGACAAAACTCTGTAAAAGTCTGTATAAGAATGATTTTATTTTTTCTCTGGATAGGAAGATGTCATTTCCTTTGGAAGGGTTATCTTGGCTGCACAACACCAAGAGTCACAATTAGACATGATATAGTATGTGGAAAGTACTAGATGTGCTGTTTTTGGAGTGTGTATTTCCAACGTGAGATTGGGGTAAATAAAGACAAATTCAGGCCTTAAAGCATCTGTTTCAAAAGCCAGGAATGCTGTCTGGCACAATTGCCAGCAAAAGCCCACTTTTTGCAGGCACAGTTAACCATTTTTGGAATTTCATTCCACCCACTGCCGAAACTGCTTTCCTCTTCTTTTTGAACATCTTTATACTCATAAATGCTACAGTACCTTAAAATGAAAACCTTTTTGTTCAGCACACAGAGTTAAATAATTAGACACAATGGTTGGGCCTTCCATGCTGATTTGTGCACATCTTGGTGCATCAGTGGCTTGACAATTTTTTTAGAACTGTAGTAGTCAAGTTGTCACTTCTTATGCCAGCTTCCTGGCATAAATGATGTATTTGCAGTTTTAAAAAAAGTTGTGTTTCCAGTGCCATCTGGGCAGGAGTGTTCAGAGTGAACAGAGTTCCTGCCAGACGTGTGCAGCTGACAGAACACAGCTGGGTGCAGGCTCTGGGACGCACTGCTTGGCCATGGATCCGTTCAGAATTTTTATATCAAAAACTTCAATGATTTAATAGAAAATCCATGTCTGTCTTAGCAAATAGGAGGTTTAAGAAAATTATCTTGATGTCCTCTTTTTATTCTCTATCTAAAGGTATGTTGGAGGACATCGGACAAGTAAAATCATGAGAATTGTGGATAAAATTACCAAGTCAAAATACTTTCAGAAAGCAACAGAGACTGAGTTTATTAAGAAGAAAATCGAAGAGGTCTCCAATACTCCGTTGCTGCTAACAGTTGAAGTTCAGGAGTGCAGAGGAACACTAGTGATTAACATTCCACCTCCACCCACTGACAGAATATGGTAAGAGGAGCTCGGAGCAGAGCTGGGCAGTGTTTCGGGTGTGCTACCCAAGGGTTGCCCCTCAGAAAAAAGGTAAAGCTCAGCTCCAGTGCCTTCTGGGCAAGCTGCAATACAGACTAGTTGCACCTGAGGTAGGAACTGCTCAGAGAGAAAATTATTACATTTAAATATCCTTTGCTGGGGTGTCTGTCACAAATCCTGCTCTGTGTCCTCTCCCAAGGTACGGCTTCCGAAGGCCTCCCTACCTGGAGTTAAAAGCGCGGCCAAAACTTGGGGAGAGAGAAGTGACTCTGGTTCATGTAACAGACTGGATAGCAAGGAAGCTGGAACAGGAGTTCCAGGTGTGTTTCCTTTACATTTTCCTCTCTTTGATGATAGTTTTGGTCAATTAAAGGGGTGGGTGTTTAATTTTTACATGTTGCCTATTTAAATTTTAACTAGTCATGTCCTTCACTGCTCCTGTTCAGTGGGATGGATGCTGAAAACTCAGCTAAAACTGACTTCTGGGATGGCCTCAAGACTCTGAGTAGACTTGGGTGGAAATGTGGTTTAAAGATGAAAATGCCATTTCTTTGAAATAGGTACCATGGTAAAATTTGTAGTACTCAAATTAACATCTTAGTGTTTTTAGATGATAGATGAAACTGTTGCCTAAAATTAAAAACAGGTAAGTTACTAAGGTGTCCTTTCACTAGTTGCTTTAAATTTAAACAATCACATTGACCATAGTGCAAAATAGGAAAAAAATTCCAAATACATGTAGTGTAGGCAAAGTGACCAAATGGATTTGGGACCCCAACCTGAACAATCAACCAGAAATCAAAACCAGTTATTTTACTAGAAGTGCAGTTTGCAAGTACATGGATGGGAAAGAGCTGAGAAAGCAATTAGGAAAAGTTGATGTTTCCTGTAGTGCCATTTTAATTTAATGAAATATGCAGAGATACTCATATTTCTGAGTTTAATTTACAACTGTAACACAACAAAATGGCTTCAGTTAATGGGCACTGCACTGACTCGAACAACACCGAGCTTGAGAACCTTTTATCTGTAAACTTGTTGCATTTTTTAAACTAAAATTGGAAAAATAAGGTTTCAAGTGACATATGTAATGTAACTTAATTGCATCTTTTCCCCAGAAAATCTTTGTCATGCCAAACATGGATGATGTCTATATTCCTTTAATGCACTCAGCCATGGATCCCCGCTCCTCCACATGCCCTCCCCAAGATCTGAGCACGGAGGCCTCTGATCAGCCATGACATGTGAAGATCCTTGCAGTTTACAGTATTATAAAAGTTACTCTCATGGTTTTATAAACTGTGCTGTAGTTCTCATCCTTAACTCGTGCCACTCTCCCCCTCCCAAGGACTGCCTGTCCCCATTCCTGTGTGCTCACTTGCCTGGTTATTGTTCCCGTGTACTTCAGCTCCATGAAGTTCCATTCCATTAAGCCATTGATTTATTTTTGTACTGGCTGCCATCAGGATTTGAACTGGGAGGCTGAGGTGACCTGTTCTCTGGGGGGAGGGAGGAGGAACTCAATTGTAATAGATCAAGGAGCTTGTCGATGCACCTTTTGTTCAGCTTGTTTTCATGCTCTGTTAATGTGCATTAAAGCATTGAAAAGTTGTTTGGCAGCAAAGGAACTGCGTGCCAAATGGAAAAAAAATCCTAAATAAGGAATGAATTTATAAAACTGGAAGAATATTTTTCTTTCTCAGGCAGTTGGAGGTGTAGAATGAACTGTTTTATGTTCTTTCACTTCTGCAGATTGCTTGTGTCAAGCAATCGAAATATGCTTTCAGGATAAAAGAATGTAAATTGGATGTATAGGTAATATTGTGATTCAGTGTGCTATATACACATTACTTTTTTCATACAGAACTTGTACTTTTTTTGGGAAGCAAGTAGCCATAAAACACACACAACTATCAGTGAAGGTGGGACTGTCAGATTTTTTAAATGAGAAAAAAACGTTGGTAAAGCCATGAGACCAAACCATAGCAAGCCGCCTTACAGTGAGGTACAATCACCTTGGTTCCTGATGAATTCTGAATGTTTAAAGACCTGAGCACACACACCAAGTGTCAGCACTGCACATCTCCAGTAGTGACCTAACTGTGCTAGAGCCTCTTGCTGTGACAAACACCGAGTTCTGACAGTTTGTTGCTGTGAGTCTTTTCCATTGCACTGTGTTTACAGCCAAAGCATGGGCCCAGACCCTCAGTTACAGCCCCAGACACATCATCGCCTGCTGTCCTGGGAGCAGCTGTGGCTGATGGATTCTGACCCCCATGCCTTGGTTTCTTGGACTTTGTGACATAGGAATTCGAGCATTGCATTGAGCTGATCATGATTAAAGACTCTTTTCTGCTAATTAGTGGCCAAAATTAAGGGGGAAGGGGGAATTGCCTTTTATTTCTGTCAGGTGTAATGAATCAAGGCTAAATGTATGCAGTAAATTCAAGGTTTGAACACTACATATCCACTCCTTAACATGTAATATTTTTCTGATACTCAGTGTTGCCAACTGTTCATGGATGTCAGAAAACATTTTAGTTTACAGAGAAGGTGAGTTTTGGCTCTCCTTTTATAACATGATTTTCTTTTTTTTTTTTAAGTAATTTTTTAAGAAATTTTTTGTACATTGTGTTGTCACATTTGATGTAAATCAGAATTTCCATGTATAACTTGATGATTTACCATCTCTAAATGAAACTATTATATTGAAGGTTTTTTAAACAGCACCTTGCCTGAAACAAAAGAAAAACTAGCATTTAATATATTTAAAATTAATTCTATATTTGAACACCTATTTTGGTTACCTTTAATTGAAATATTAGTAGTTATATTTGTTACCTGAACTCCTCCTTGACCATTCCAGGCTGTGTATATTCTGGGGTTTGCTGATTCTGTAGGCATTATTTGCCTTTCATGAAGTCTGCATGTCTTGTACGCAGGTCTTTTATATGAGTTAATTTCTATGTGCAATAACTAAAGTCAAAGGACTAGATGCACTAATGTGTAAACAGATTTAGACTTATTACACAAGATTGTCATATTGCACTTCATAAACTGTGGGTAACTACAATCTGCTTGCTTTGTTTTATTAAATAAATTTATCCCATGTCAAACAATTCAGTTAAATTTTGTTTCTACAGCATGTAGCCACTAACTTGTGCAGAGTTGTTTTAAAACAATTAGAAAGGCAGATTCCTAACATGTGCTGTGTGCTTTGCAGTCTGCTGTTAATATGTGTAGTTGGTGGCTGTGGCATACGGCAGTTTCAGGGTTAACCACTCAGTGCTGAGCTCCGACAGGAAAATGTGATCTTAATTTTACTGTCATGAAACGGAATTTTCAATACAGCCGTTAGTATTCATATGAGAAATATGCTTTAAAAACGGATTTGTATACCTGGTAAAAGTGTGGAAAGATTACCAGCAGCTACAGAACAGAGCAGCACCTTCAGGAACCTCTGGGAGCTTAATGATCTCTTGCTCTGCCTAGACTCTGTCTCTAATCCTTTGTTATGTCCTGGCATCAGCGTGGTTATGAATTGTATTTACAGAAAATGCTGTACTTCCCAATATTAACACATATAAAAAAGAGGGGGTCCTTTAAACTGCCGCAGTTTAGTCATTGCAGTCGAGTGCTGGTTCTGTGTCAAGCTTTGCACTGCACGCATAACGACCCCCGGCCCTGGATCCATTTCTCCTGCTCCCGAGCTCATTCACCCCGCGGCTTTATTCCTGCAGCAGCTAAGCAGCAATCCCAGACTCCGAGTCCTTTTTACAGCTGAACCCTGAACCACCCAAGAACTACTAGGGCGGCGGTCTCGGCTGGAGTCATTGACCCTGAGTGATGCGGCTGTGCTCCGCCCCGGCACCGCCCTCCCGCCGGAACGGGCTCCCCCCGCAGCAAGGGCCGCCGATCCGGAGCTCCCCGTGCCGCCCCGCGAAGCTGACACACGCTCACGAACAAATGTCACTTGCTTTTAAAAGCGCCGCCCGGGTGGGGCCGAGCAGCGCCAGTTATGAACAAGCGCTCGCTGTAGCACCGCTGCTTGGCCGGCGGCGCCAGGCGGGCCCCGCCGGGTCAAAGGCAGTGCGGGCACGCGCGGAAGAACCACTCGGACGCGGTGTGGGTGACACAGCTTTATTTACCGCCGCTCCCGGCCAACGCTCGCCGCACGGGCCCTGCGAAACAGAGGGAAAGGGAAGGTTATTGAGGCGGTAGAGCCCGGCCGCCCCGCAGGCTGTGCACGCAGCCGGGACGCTCAGCAGTAGTTTTGCTTCATGTATGTCAGCAGTCTAACACGTGACACGAGACATCACCGCGGCCCGGCCTCACCGCCCGCCCGCTCCGACCACAGCGCTCACCTCGCCAGCAGCGCCGGAAGAAAGGCCGAGAAGCCGCCGCGCTCTAATTTATATAGCGGCCAGCCCCGCCTTCCTTTCCTCGCCCAATGGAATTGGAATCTGGGGCCACGTGTTGATCCGAGTGCGGCTGCGCGCGAGGCTGGGCGGGGCCATGTTAGGATAGTGGGCGGGGCCGCGCAAGGGCGGTGGGCGGGGCCGCGCAAGGGCGGTGGGCGGGGCCGCGTGGAGGGGCCGCGCGAGGGGGCCGCGTGAGGGCAGGGGGCGGGGCCGCGTGAGGGCAGAGGGCGGGGCCGTGTTCGGGTCGCCCTGAGGGGACGCTGAGGCTGTGAGGGAGCTTGGTGTTCCAGTATGGCCCCCCAGCGTGTGAGGCAGCTTTCTTCACCCTTTCAGGAACAGTGGTACTCTTCCCTTTCTTGTTTGCTCTAGTGCTTTGTTACTGTGAAGAAATAAGGCTCAATATTAAAAATCCAAAAGTTGGGGCCCCCGTCAGAAGTCCCCCCACAGAGCGGGTGCTGAGGTGGTTCCTGAGGGGAGCAGCTGGGAGCGGTGGGTGCTCACCAACGCTTGGCTCCCCTCCTCCTTCACCCACTTTTAGTAATTTTTGTCTATCACTTGCAAGGTCGTGGGAGACACTCGTGTGAAATAACTCAGATTTGGAGCTGGCACACTGCAGGTTTGTACAGCGACTGAAAAATTCCTGCTGTAATGTAGCAGGGTGCTGCTGCCATGGCATACTGTGTTTGGGGGTTTGCTTGCTCTCACATAGCACAGGTGCATAAAAGTCAAGGCCACCATAAGGAAACCCACTGGAGAACTGGAATCACAGTGTGGTTTGTAGCTCCAGCGTATTTTTATGTATTCAGACTTGTGGGTCAGGTCATCACTAGGACAGGGCTCTGAGGCACTGAGGGTTGCTGGGGTGTCCTGTGCAGGGCCAGGAGCTGGACTCGATGATCGTCATGGGTCCCTTCCAGGTCAGGAGATTCTGTGTTTCTGGGTAGTTTTTCCATCTCCTGCCTGCCATCAAAGGCACGCTTACTGTGGGAGCTGCTGCATGCATATGGCATGCCCAGAACTCTGTGTGCCCTGCAGCTCCATTAGTGATATCACTGTTAAAAAGCAAACAATATGTACAAGGACAAAGTGGCTTTGTTATATAAATAGGTGGTTGAACACTGGGTCTTTGCCAGGCACTCTAAATTTACTCTGTTTAAAGCTTCTTCCGTTTGGTTCAATACTTTTTGTATTTATTTTTATCTCTTCAGAGAAGCCTGGACGTGTTTTTTGGTTCAAAGGGGCGTGTTGGGTTTTTTTTTTTTTGCATTTATTTAAAGCCTGGCAAGGCACAGGGTTAACAGTGAGTTTGTCAAAGACAGGAACTTTGCCAAATAAATTTGGCCTGATCTGTTGTGAAAGTAAAAGATCAGTAGGAAAACGAGAATCATTGAATCATCAAGGTTGGAAGAGACCTTTAAGATCACAAACTCCAACCATCCACCCCGCACTGCCACTGTAGCCCCTAAACCGTTAAATATCACCCAGTGCCAGATGGAGATGCCTCAAACACCTCCAGGTGTGCTGACTCCCACCGCCTTCCTGGGCAGGCCCTTCCAACGCCTGACCACCCAATTGTTCAGGGCAGGGTGGTGCAGGGAAAGGGAGGCTACTCGTGCTGCCTGAATTTAGTTTTTTTTTATAGAAACAAAGCAGCAGCCAGCTGCTATCGCACCCCGCGGCTCCCCATGGGCTGCGGGTCGGTCGGGGCTCACACGAACGGGGAGGCTCAGGCAGCAGCGCGAAGCCGCAGAACATCGCTGGCCGCTCCCAACCCCCAGCCCCGCAGCCCCCGGCCCGGCGGCCGCCCGGGGGTCCCCGAGCGCGGTGCCCGAGCGCGGTCCCGGCGCGGCCCGTCCGCCCGCGGGTGACGTGCGCGGCCCGGCCGGGCGGTCCCTGCGCCCGCCCCGCCCGCCGCGGGGAGCGCCGGACGCGCCGCTCCGGAGGCAGCGCCGTGCGGGGGGAGCGGCCCCGCGGTGCAGCCATGGAGCCGCTCCGCCGCCTGCTCCTCAGCCTGGCCGTGCTGCTGCTGCTGCTGCTTTTGCTGCTCCCGCCGAGGCCCGCGGTAAGTCCGGGCCCGCTGGGCCGGGGGAGGGCCGGGGCAGCCGGGGCACGGGGAGGGCCGAGGGACGGGAGCCGTGGGGGCTCCTGCCGGGGTTTGCGAAGGTTTGCCGGGGGTGCCCGCAGCCCGGCGGTGTCAGCCGAGCCAGCACACCGCCCGGTCCACTGTCGCTATTGCCGTGTGTGCGCAGGGCGAGGGGCTGCAGCCCCACAGCCTGACCCATCCCCACTGCCGTGTTCCTGCAGCTGTGCCCCACCTGGCATGGAACCTGGACATGTATATCATAAACCTCGAAATATAAAAATACAGTTAATTTCCCACGAAGCAATTGTATAAAGTAGTACAGAGAAACTTTTGAAACAGTAGTACAAAGAAACTTTTGTAAACTGAAATGATGTAGATGGATCGGGAACCAGTGAGACATGCTAGAAGGTCTGCTCTGCCCCTTAATAAGTGAGGGGGTTTGTTTTCTTTCTAGAAAAAAGCCCCACACATTGTATGTGTATTGGTAACCAAATACAGGTGACTGGCTGTATGTTCTCTATACTGTCATGGCATTTTGATTTTTCTGTTTCCAGAGCAGATGCAGCAATGTGCATTAATGTACATGTGGTTGGTTGGGATCCAAAACCACAGGTTTAAATTCAAAGGTGAAAGACAAAGTGCACAAGTCACTGCCCTACAAAACCTCTTAAGAAATAACCAGGTTGGTTATAAGGTATTGCAATAGGTGAAGCAATAAAAGTGCATGGAATAGGGAAACTGGTGCAAAGCAGATGGAATGCTGAGCAGATTATTTTTACAGAGGTAGTAATTTAAAACAGTGTACTTTGCAGTGGGTGCTGTCTGCTGTGTGTGTATTGGGATGGGTAGCTAAGTTCAAAAATTCAGTTCTGAAAGGTGCTCTTGTTTGCAGGCACTCCAGATCAGGGGACAATGAAAAGGCCATCTGGCATTTACTGTTTCATTATAGTCAAGTGCGGCAGAGGAAAGCTTTAGGTTATGGCCTTTGATGGATTGTTCATTGTTACCTGAGAAAGCTGGTGTAATATGTGGGGTTCCAGTTCAGGTTGAGCAAAGCTGAGGGCTTTGTTTTTCACCTGGGATTTAATAGTTCCACTCCCCTCTTTAGAAGTTAAGTAAACACATTAGTAGTTAAGCTGGTAACATACCTAGTGTTGTTACTTCATTAGGAAACTGAAAAAAATTAAATGCAGGCTGTCAACAAAAATGACTTTATGATCTTTATTGTAGATTGCTAATGGATTTGTCTTAGACTGGACTGTAAGGCTGGGCTGAGGTCTTTTCATGGTCCTCACAGGTCTGGGCTTCAGATTTTGCAAGGAGAATACTGATTTCCAACTTGTTAAGTTTTTAAAACAGTCCTGAATAAGAATACCAATAAATATTTTTAAATACCTAAAATGTTTTTAAAATTAACAGATTATTACTAAATTTTGTATAATTTTACTTGCATACTCACAAAAAAACTAGACTCATGCCCTGGTAGAATTCAGCCCATTTTTTCCTCTAGATTTCTCTCTTTTCTTAGTCTTCCTGCCCTGCTGTCTCACCTCAGATCAGTGTGTGAGTTTCCATTTCTGTTTCTTTTCTTGGCTCTTACCCTGGTCTTTTTGCTCTGCCAGCTGTACATCCACACCATGACTTCCAAGCTGAAATCTATTCAGTACTTCAGTCCCTTTTCAGAACTGGTTTTCGTTTATGTGGACTTAGTCCCAGTCATCTCACCTGTGATTAGCCCATTTAACTGTGGAGACTTATTTAAAACTATTCATGTCACTTGAATAATAAATTCCCTTGAGAAAGATTGGCATACAATTCTTGATGTTGAGGTAACTTAAAAACAAGAGGTTGCCTAAAGATTTTGCAGATTGTTTTTCTGTAAATTTCTTCTAAGGGCAGTGGTGGTGATCTGCTGTTCTGTAACTTCTTTGGCTGATAATTTTTCTCTTTGTTACCTAATATCCCAACTCTCATATTGATTTTGTAGTTTGCATAAGTTCATATGAGGTCTTCCTTTCCTGTCTGTTCTTCACACACAGGAAAATGCTGTTTCTTGCTATGTGGGTGACACAGTTTACAACTCTTGGAACTGCCCTCCAATGGATGGGAGCACATTAAAAAGTGTGAAATCTCAGATAAAGCAATGAGAAATGCAATAGAGTTGTCAGTAAATTACAGTTGCCATCAATATTACACAGTAATGATTTACAGCTCTCTTTAGAGTGAAAAATCCCTTTTTTAATGAGCCCTGGGACGTTCCAAACTGTGCTTGTTTCTCTTTTAACGTGGTGTCAGTGCAACTCAAAAATACCAAGCTCTCTGGGATTAAAGTGGCATTTGGAACACGGCTCTGTCCCCTCCTGCAGCCGGTGGGACGGGTTTCGGTGCTGGGTTACACAGTGTGGGCAGCACCTGGCATGGAAAAATCCTGGCCTCAGCCAGGTGTTGTTTCTTCTGGTGTGTTCTTTATCTCGGCGTGAGGTGTCTGGCCAGGGAGCTGATAGGTGTGAAAAGCCATGTGAGACAGCAGAAGGTTTACGGGAGGGCATGTTCAAGCACTGTGTTAACTCACACATGTTTTATTGGAGTTGCAGATCTCCTTGATTGCTCAAAAAAAGAGTATAATAGAGTTTAGGGGTTGTTTCTTTTCGGTCGGGGAGGGAAATGTAAATTTGTCTCGCACACCTACAATTATCATGGACAGCTCTGTCCTGGAGTTCAACTTCATGTGTTTATAACTCTGCTGTCGTTTGGATTGTTGGTGGTCTTGTGGCTATTGAAATACATCTGGGTGGTACACAGAGAATCAAACGTGAAAGCTCAGCTGGGAGTTCTGGTGTAGAGACCACTCCAAGGTGAGGCCAGGTGAGGACAGTCGGAGTGGACCTCCTGCGCTTCTCAGTTTTTCCAGTTGCAGGAGGAGTGGGTGTATGGATGAGAACTCACTGAACTGGGGTACAGCGTGGTGAGAAATGGCTAACAAAGACATGCTGGAAATTAGTTGAACATTAAAAGATCTGTAGATTTGATTGAGCTTTCTAAAGAAGATAAAATTTATTTTTTGTCATCTCTCTTTCATATCTTAACTTCATTATTAGTTATACTGGAAAACTCCCCCCAGTAGTTGACTGAATTTTACAAAGACTTTCTTCATGGCCTGGTTTTGTTATGCACAGGGAGTTTTAGCCTGTAGCCTGGCAGTGTAATGAGATAGCTGTCAAAACCAGGGTAATGATTCATAGGCTATCTGTGATGAATATGCCAAGTGCTTGCACTGTGTGCTAATGTCTAAAAATATTTTGCTTTGCGTCTCTATTGGTTTACCAGCTGTGCTTCCAGTAGCATAAATTATGGTATAGGCCTTTTGTTATTGTGAGGAAAGTGTCTGGTGCTCTTCATGCTGAAGTTGGTTTTTAATAGTTCTTTAGTAAAATGCAAATGTACAGCCTGATGTATATGAGGCTAATTATGGAGTGAGGATTGTAGGTTTTTTTTTTCCCTTAAGTGATAATTTATATCTCATCAACATTTTGGTTTGGTAAGCCAGGCATTATCAAAGAAATTAGAGGGCTGTTATAGTTAGCAAACCATCCATCCTTTATCATCCATCGGCCCAACACATTATTTATTCCTACTTCAGACTCAGAAAAGAGAAAATTATTTCCCTGCTAAGACCTGGCACTGATTTGTTTACTTGTGAGCACACAATTATTTCTATGAACTCAGTAACAGTTCTTGGAGTCAGCACACGCTGTCACACATCCAGGGTCACTAGGAAGTGTTTTGATGTTCTTTATTCTTACTTGAAGAACCTTTTGTGGTATCACCTCACAGCAAAACATATTTCTGGGCTGCAGAGCTGTAACCTCAAGGAACTCAGTGGCCTGGTTTTCTATCTGCTTTTTCCACTGACTTCAGTGGGATTTGTGCATACATGGTGACCTTCATTTCAAAAGTGCTGGTTTGAAGCAGATGAATTAATGGACAAAATTATTGCTGTGGGGATCTGTTTTCTCCTAACACAATAAAACAAACTAAGGCATTGCTTTGCTAACCCTTAGAAACATTTGAGCTGTTGGGGTGAAAGATTTTATCGCCTCTGACACTGAACTGCAGCACACACACACCAGAACTTGTTCCACAGCTTTCACTGACCTTCCCTTGACTCCATGAGTCCTTCAGAATTGTTTTGAGTAATTTTGTTACTTGGATTTCTAAAACGTTTTATCTAAAGATAGGATAGATCTAGACTGAGGGGAAGGTTTTTATGCAAGACTTATTTAGTATATATAAAGTTAATTTCTTTTTTCTATTAGATAGTATATTTCCATTCTAGCCTTAAAATGCTGTTCTCTGCTTAGTCACAAATTTTAGGCTGTTATGGATTGTTAGCAGTCAGCTGTAGAGCTTTTGTCAAATTTGAATCCAATGAGAGCTTGAAAATTTGTCTTTTAATTAAATTATTAAAATTAATTCTAAAGCAGTCTGCAAGTAATTTCAGAATACTGTAAATCCTTAACGCCGTATTGCTGTTGATGTGGAAGATTGTTATGAGTACAGACCATGAAGGCAGTAGAAGCTCTTACTGAATTCCAGAGAGGGCACGTGCTAAAATAGATGTTGTTGCAGTTTCAGATGAAATGAAAGAACCAAACCAGGTTTTCCTTCTGTCTCATTTTCTTTGTTCACTAAATTAAGTTCTTTTTGCTTTCTTGTTTCATGTCCTGACATACTTTTCTTGGAGTTAGTTGTTGTATCTTCTGAGAAATAAAATTGCGATACGAAGTAAAAATCTCTTAAGAATTTGCATTGCATCACAACAGTTGAGACCTCACCCTTGCAGGGAGGGAGGGCAGGATCTGTGTTACTGGTTTTTATAGAGTCTGTCTCAGGACTGAGATTGTGATGCCTTTTTTTAGTGGAGAAAGCTTTTACATACTTCACAGAAAAATGAAAACAAGTTTGTCTTGTGCATACAGATTTTTATAATTTTTGTAGCTTTTTATTGCAGTGCTAATTCCAGGCTTTAATTAATCCATTAATTGATTAATCATAAAGCTTTGTGTTAAAAATAAAATCTATTGAATATTTGCAACTTTGATACCGCAGTCTCTAGCCACTGATAAAATCACAAATAAAATCAAGAGAAAATGTTTTTAATTTCTCAGTCTGGGTGAAACACAAGTAATTATTTAAATAATCTGTTCCATTTCATGTCTATTGTTCGATACAGTTTGAAAGAATAAAACCTTGTTTCCATACTATTGTACTAACTCCCTAGCTTTCTCCAAGTGAATACTGTGGATGTTGGACAAAATAAATGAGCAATGTGGCATTGCAAAATGTACAGAGTCACTGGGAGTTTTTAAAATTTAGGTCAAGAGCTTCAGCATGGTCAGTGTGTTACTGAGCTAGGTAATGTCAACTGCATGATATGTGCTTTGAAAAATGTGAGTGAATGGAAAATTTTTAATAATGGCATTTTATGTATTTTGCCTGTCTTCAAATACGAATTTAGAAATAAGGGAAGAACTAATGAAATTTGCCCTGTGTTCAGTCGTTCCCACAAAGGAGATGGTATCTGTGACACACAGGGTCGCAGTGACCACATCAATGTGACTTTGATGGTTGAGTATAAAAAAGCCCTTCAGAAGCAGCGGAACTTACACATAGACCTGGGGGGGAGGTGAGGGAAAATTGGGAAAATTGTGTATTTTACAGGGAGACAATGCATGCCTGTGACAGGATCTCCTTGTCAGAGAAATCCCAGTGCCTCCTGCTGGTTTTGCTCCCAGTGAAACCCTGGGGCAGGAAGCGGAGCTGGGCCCAGTGGTGCCTGTGAATGGCACAGGCACTTCCCATCCCAGGAGAGTTCACACCTCCCTGGTAACCACGTCAGGCACCACGGGAGGGGAGCTGGAGTGGTGCCTTCCCCCTCACCGAGGATCAGATACTGAAAAGCTCAAAAATAGCTGCTGTGATTTCATGGTCTTGGTCACAGCTGAGAACTCTCTGAGAACTATCTAGAACTGTCTGGCAAGTCAGGTTTTCATCTGGTTTGCCACTGAAACTTGCATGAACAGCTTCTTCAGCTACGGTTTTCTTTCTGTTGTTCAGCTTGTGATTGGAAGCAAGCACAGAAATGTGTTCCTACTCTGACTAGAGTGTGCAGAGGAACCCTTTGCATGTTTGTACTTTCTAGTCAGTCCCAAGTCCTAGAAACCATCTAAAATGCCAATAATCTGGAAGACAATACTGGCTACTGATGTTTTGATCAGTGTTTCAGAGCTCGCATTTAATTCCTTAATTTCTGTATCCTTCATGCCACAATAAATAGATATTCAAATGTTAAATAGGAAAGTGTTAAATCTACAGTTTAAAACGAGTGGTGTTCCATCCACTATATATTCCTGATATGTGATACCCAACTGTAATTGTGGTGGTTATTTTACAGGCACATTGTTGGTGAAAATGATTTGTGTATTTATTTCTTAATCAGAAAACAGGAAGAGAGCATGGTTTGTGAAGAATATACTGGTTCGTTAAGATAAGAAGATAAAAAGATAAAAACAAGAAGCAGCCTAAAAAAACAATCTTAGTCTGTGTTGATGGAAGATGTGGTGGATTTGCTGTATTTTATTTTATTTGCAGCTAAACTTCCTCACTGGTCATTACATTCTGGGCGTCAAATTGCCACCTACAATTTAAAGGAGCTTCAATCGTTTTAATTTCCCGTCTTCAACGGTTGTATTTTCTTGCTCAGCTTACTCTGTTTCGCTCTAGTGTGGTTTCATTCACTATTTGTTCACTAAATTGAGCCTCAAAATCAGATGGTTTTCAGCCCTGAAGGCTTGAGATAGTGGAGTGTGGTTGTGGAGTCAGTGGGTCTGGCTTGTTAAATGCTTATTTAAGGAAGATGGAGAGACTGGACTAGATGATGATAAATCAACTACACCATGCCAAGTTGTTTGGGGAATTTGTATACAAAAATGCCTAAAGGACACAATTTCCGTGAGTTACTTTGATACAGTGGCTACAGTAGTTTGCTTTAACAAAAGTAATAATACAAAAGACTGAGAACTCATAACTTTCCAACAGAGCCCCTCTTGGCTCTTACACCCAGTCAGGTTATTAGGCCTGAAAGATACTGTGAGCTCAGTTATATTAGTAACATCTTGAGCTGCATTTTTTATAGGCCACTGTGAGAAGAGCAGTTATACACTGTCCCTGTTTGAACAAACACTGCAGAGTTTAATCCCAGATGTAAATATTTTATCTAAGTGCAGATGGCTGTGCAGCCTGCATAATTTAACAATGCCAGGTAATGAAAATTATATATATGTGTTAAGATACTTCTCCCATTTTTTTTTCTGGCCTTCCAGCAATTTTTCCTGATCTATGGTTTGTGTACCGTTGAGTGGTACTTTCATTTTTTTCTGCACTGTGTGTTTTACAATTGTCTGCTCCAGCTGATCATGACTGGAAAGAAGCATGTAAAATATTTATAGGTGCAGCCTGAGCATTGGCTAGTTATTACTGTGTTATATTATCCTTTTAGCTTTGTGCTTTGCCTGAAAGTATAATGGTTTAGTTGAATTGCACTAAAATGTGTAGTTGTTCAAAGAAAATTATTCCTATAACCATGTATTTTAATTTGGCAATTAAGTATTTTGCTTTGCAGTAATTCTAGCATGACCAGTAATTGTTTTTTACCATACAAGTCATTGAAGACATTATTAATTATGTAAAATGAATACATTTTCATTTCATGTGGTAGGTTAGGAACTATATTTAACTGTGAAACTTTGAACTGTGGCAGGTGTCACGCAGATGAGCAATGCAAACACAGCCTACAAATGCCAAGTTGCTTGAGTGAAAACTTGAGCCCTGGGGAATGGAAATGGGTCAGTCTCAGCATGTCTGGGATCATCTTTAGGAAGGAAGCAAAGAGCAGACATTAAATGAACATGCTTATTCTGCTTTGTGGGGTGGAACACCTTGGACTTATCCTCACTGTTCCCACAATAACTGCACAGTTCTGAGTCCTCTGTGTTTGTGTGATGCCCTTTTAATAAAATTCCTTGGTCTGCAATGGCCTGGCTCAAAAGCTGCTTGGGCTGGAGGAAGGACAGTGGCACTGAGCTGCACCCCAGGGGCACAGTGAATTGGAATGTGAAATGAAGGTTTGGGCTCGGCAGCCAGCTGCCTTCTCAGAGGTGTCTGTGGGTGTGCTCATACCATCCTTAAATGCTGTTACTTCCTCTGTGCTGCAGAAATACAGTATTGGGAGACAGGAGGTATAAAAACACAATTAGGAGGTTTGACAGTATGGATCTCTTCCAGTCTTTAAGCCTCATCTATCCTAAATATTTAGCCCTTGCTCAGAGGCATCTGACAATGCCTGCAGCTCCATCTGTCTCAGCCACAGCAGCCCAGTAGGATATTGGTCACCCTTCAGTTGTATCTATTCAAGTTTTGCCCAGCCAATGTCTTTTCCTTTCTAGGGAACCAAACTGTGGCAGAGTCTGTTCTGTGTACTTGGGAGGAGTGTGGGTTTGACATCGGAACAGCTCAGAGAGCCCCTGTGTCAAAGTTCCTTATTCTTAATAATTTACTGCATGGCCTCTGTGTCAGTCCTTTCCTAGATCAGCCCCGTCTGTGGTGTCTCCTAACTCTAGTGCAAGAAGACTTTGATAGAAAATTGAAAATGGAGGTGGAGTTAAAGGGTATCCCAATCTGTTTCTGTAAGAACTTAGCACAGTGCAATCCACAGTGTTGACAGCAAACTAAACCAGACCAAAAATCACAGAATTCAAAGGGACAAGAAAATTCCTCAGTCTGTGCATTTAAAAGAAGGGATGTTCCAGCCCATGTACTGTTTGACAGTTATGAGTAAACTCTGTAGTAAATAATTATTTTCAGCATATGGGTTTTTGTTTTCCAGAGCACGAGCTCAGTAACTGTGCCAGAAACCCTGCTGTTTGTTTCAACCCTGGATGGAAGTTTGCATGCTGTCAGCAAGAGGACTGGAGCTATCAAGTGGACTTTAAAAGAAGGTAAGCAGGAGGTGTCCTGCTGCCCTCTACTCAATAGCACAAGTAACAGTCAAATTAATTGGTAATTCAGACTGTTGTAGGATCTGGTAAATACTTCCTTTTCTTTTTTAATTTTGCTTTTGTTCCAGAATTAAGTTACAATGTTTCTGGAGTCACGTTCATCTTTGTAATTTCACTTGTAGATATTTTCCAGGTTTATGTGAGGTTTTTTAGGTTTGTGGGTTGTTTGCTTTCTCCCCCCCAAGTGTTTAAATAGTGTTATAATTGGTAGGTATCATGTTTTATGGGAATGAGTGCAATATAAGCAAGCATAGAACAAAATAGATGTGTCAGCTTGTGGAACTGATGGCGAAGGGATTGTGTGATTCTGTCTCTGGAATACCCCACATTCACTGCTACAGTGCATATCGTGCAGACCTCGGGGATTTTTTCTGTAATAGATGTTTAGGAACAGAGCAGTTTTTTAAATAAAAGAACTGCACTTGTTTAAAGGAATTTAACATTGTTCAGTGACTGGAAGTGATCTTGTAATTTTAGTTACTGAGTAGAGCTAGCTCTGTCTTCATGAAAAATTTCATATTTAATGCAGGTTTGGTTATGTGGTACTTCAATTGTACATGGCAGAGGTGATAGCAGCATTTTCTCTTCACTTCTGGAAATAAATTAGAAGGTCAAATGGAAGGAGTCAGTGATTGCATCATTCTGTCCTCTGTTTTTAAACCTGCTGTCAGTTTAGTAGGTGAGCTGAAACGGTGGGAAATGGATTGTGCATATCTGGTGTCTGCAGCACAAACCAGTTGTTCTTCTTCGTGAAGCCCTTCATATTTGCTAGCAAATCTACCAGACAAAAAGTTAACTTCTTAAATGAGCAAAGAAGGGTCTTGTAGCTCCTTTTAGACTAGGAAGGGGTAAGCCAAGTATTTTCTTGAAGGATCTCTCTTGAAGTTTTCTCCCCTGTCTCCTGTTTAAATTTAGAGCGCTCCTTTCCCTGAAGAGCCCTGCCTAAAAGCAAGTTGTCAGCTTCCTCATTTAGTGTTGCTGTGGGCTAAGAAAAACTTGCTGCTCTTTTTGTCATTCCACTGGCAGGAGCATACCCTGCCTGGTCCTGCTCTAGAAGGGTATCAAACCTGGCATTGCTTTGCAGCCACATTTAGTAAGTGGCAAGAGGATTTTTGAGGAAGAAATGAACACACTTTGGTGATGAAAAGGATCTTGATCAGAGGGTGTTGCTCAAGCAACTTCCCTTGTTTAAAAAAAAAAAAAAAAAGTTGCAAAACTCTTGTTGGTTCTGTGGAACTGCCAGACTGGATAATCTAGTTCTATGGGACTTCTTGTTTTCCCTCTGTGCTAACTATATATTATTCTGCATCTTATGTACGTGAGTTGTGCTCACTTCATTTTTGCAAAGTACTTATTTTCGATTTTTTTCTGTGCAATAGAGAAACACACAAGGGTCTATAAAAAAAAAATAGTGGTAGCTATCATTGTTCCAAGATGTGTGCTGAGTTAGCTTAGTTAAGTGGACATGGAACAAGGGCCTGAAAATAGAAATTGGTGAATTAATTTGTTATGGGAGGGGGTTTATTTATTTTTGAAAAGCTCTTTCTTGGTAGTCATCCTGTGGGTGGGAAGCCCAACAGATGAGATAGTGTTGGAAACAAATAGCCCATTAAAGCCCTCCCCAACTTTCTGTGCTGAATCCCTGGAGAGATTGAATGGAGCAGAATTCATGATGAACACAGCTGTATTAGCACAGAGTATAAGCAGTTGTTGGGCGCTCTGTCTGTCAGCAGCATGCTGCTGCTGTTGCAGAGCTGACCTGGCTGGAAGCTGCCTGCTCTGCAAGCAGTGCTCCTGCAGGTGCCATTTTACCCTGCTTACAGCAGATGAATTGTGTGTTGTAGCTCAGGTGCTCTGAGAAGTTGTGGAGGTCACCTGAAGTGCTGCAGTGGCACTCACGAGCAGGGAACATTTTATTACTGCACTTGAGCAGCAAGGTATTTAACAAAGGGCAATTCAG
This sequence comes from Acanthiza pusilla, assembly GCA_036630365.1. Taxonomy (NCBI): domain Eukaryota; kingdom Metazoa; phylum Chordata; class Aves; order Passeriformes; family Acanthizidae; genus Acanthiza; species Acanthiza pusilla. Next base: position 1,282,120 of record JAXCHO010000010.1, on the reverse strand, counting down.
GTACATTTTATTTTCATTGGGGAAAAAAAACCAAGGCCACATTCATTATCAGGCAGTGCTTAAACAAACATGAATATCTTGCCATGTGTGGTTGTTTTAATTTAGCACTGAAGCTTATCTTAGGTATGTGGGGTAAATGAGCCAGTGATTATCACCACAATAACATGTTTGGGTTTCCTGCCTTCATGGAGTGCTGGCAAGAAAGGCAGTCAGAATAATTGTACTGCCCATAAAGCAGGCAAAAAATAGGTCAGTTAGGAATAGGACTTTCCACTGTCAGAAATAAACTGTCCCTGCAGTTACATGTGATGAGGCTGTGCACTTACTTGAGGGTGCTTAATCTTCGTTTCCTGTTGGCTCCGATGGGTCCTGCTCTCTGACAGCTCACAGGATTTTTCAGTGACCAGGTAGCTTATGCTGCTCGTTTCCTGGGCCTTGGAAAGCTGGCAAATGGTTGTCAAGTGTAGAGAAAAACCCACATTCCTCCTCCCCCATAATTTCAGAGAGGTACCCTTGCTTGTGCTGTGGCTCACATTTCAGACCAGAGGCTGAGTGAGGCTCCTGGTGCCACCTCTGAGCATTACAAGGAGCTGTCACCCTGAGTGACAGTGGGACAGCTCCCGTAGGCTCCCATGTTTTCTGCACTTGCCACTAGCAAAATACTTAGTGAGCATCCTCAGTAAGGTTCCTTAGGATGAAAACTCCTTCCCAAAATTTATGAAAATAAATCAACTTCTGTCATTTCCTACAAATCTCTTAGAAAGGTACAGAGGTGCAGCACTTCAAACTTGTGTTTACATGCAGGTAAAGTGGACAGAGAAAGAGACGATCACAAAAACCTGTTGGCAAGGCAGAATCCGGAGAAAGCTTTCCTCCTTGCTGTCAGACTGTACCTCACAGCTCTGATTTCAGTGTGAGCTTTTAGAGTGTGATTTTACGACTGTCCTGTTCCCTCATATCTTTGTAAAACTCACTCTGTCTCTGTTAACTCAAGAGCTTAGTTTAATGAGCATAATACTGAATTTGAGATGCTAGGGCTTCAGTGTTTCAACTGCAGAGTTTCAAGAACAGGCTGTTCCTCTGTTCTTCTCTCTCTAATCTTTGTGTCTCTAATGCCATTTGATGTCTCTGCAGCAGCAGATGAGGATGCCCTGGGTCTAAACTGGCCCGTTAGCCCAAGCCTTGTGGTAGGGCCTCAGGGCAGGAAACAGTTTTTCCCAGCTCCTTCCAGTCGGCAGGGACTTATTCACTTGCCGTTTCAGTCGCCCACTTCCCCTTTTCAGTCATTGGCTCTGAGGCCATTACAGTGATGAAAACATGCAGTGTTGTCTTATACACTAAAAATACTCAGATTTTGGTCAAAGGGCAATTTATCTTGTTGTGTATTGGTGAAATATGGAGAAAAGTCAAATGCATTATATTTAGCAGTATGGTTGCAGTTTCAAAAGTTGTATATATGGCTTTTTCTCCATGTATGTATGCAAAGCGTGGGTCAGAACAATCTGAAATGCATCGTATACTTCTTCCCACTCACAAATTTATTCTGGCCATGATGCAACCAAAACTGAATTGGGACATCTGCTGGCAGCCAGGTCAGAACGTTAATTTTGGGGAAGTGTGGCAGAGCCAAACAATTTACCAAATTACTGGACAGTCATTATGTTAACAGGTTTTTAATAACTGCTGTACTTGTGAATAAACTCTTGGAGTTCTAGAATAAGTCTTTATAACGGAGGATCAATCTCCTTTTATTTTTTTTTTCTTAACAAAGTTATTGTACAAAGTTTTTGCTAAACAGAGGCCTGTGTTACCAGTTGAGAAAGCTAAAGCTGGTGTGTGCTGAATTGTAGGATTTTAATGTAGGAATCAGTAACATAATCTTAGTGGCGGCTGCAGGAAAAGCAAATTGGAAACCCATGGAAATACCTATAAAAATCTCAATCTTCTCTCCAGCACCGGAGATATTTGCAGGATGGTGTCCTGCTCCCTAACTCACCCCCACCGTGCTCCAGAGTTGTTCTGACATCTGTTTTCTTAGTTTAGAAAGTGGGAAAAGCTTTCTGTAGGACCTTGCAAGAATTTGGCTGTTCCCTGGTACATGCAATGGAAGCTTGAGGGAGAGGGGATGTATTTTTATCACATTTTCTGTGTCAGGTTTTCGTTCCGGTACAGAATAGTTGCTGCTTTGTTCAGCGGTTATCACCACCGTTGTTGGTATTGGAACAGATCGGGCCTGTTAGAGGGACTTACCTAATTACAGGGAAGTGCAGTTCAGGGAATTTGGAAAGCAGGGTGACGTGGTTCCCGTCCAGCATGTCAACACTTGAGTGGGAGCAGCTGCAGAGAAGAGAAGGCCGCCGTGCTCTGAGTTTTGCAAGAGCTTTTTCTGTTTGACCCTTGTGGAGCTAAAGGTGGAGCTTCAGTCACAAGAGGGCTCATTCTTTTACTGATCTGTGTTCAAGCATATGGAAACTACTGTAAGACCTGGCAACAATTAATTGAACTTAAGATTCTCTTTTTATGTCAGAGCAAGTTCTTATTTCAAAACAAACTTAGAAATTGAGGTTGGAACAGGTCCCAAACCACATGAAAGTGAACGTGAAGAGTTCATTTTCTGACTTCAAAGCATCTTTGCAGAGCTACAACCTGAGTTTAAGATAATGAAAGTGTTAAGAAAATGAGAAAATTTACATCACCCCAGTAACAAAAAATGTAGAAAAATGGTTTTCCACAGCCTGCCTTTTCAGGTGGATGGTGCCAGTAGTAGTGAGAGGATATTCCTTTAACTTTAGAAAATGAACTCCTCCATCCTTGTGAAGAGCCTCATGTGTGGAAATGAATCAGAAATCCATAACTGCTTTCTAACAATTCATACACAACACTTCAATGTGCAGAAAGCCATCAGAATAATCAGTGTTTTGGTTCAGGTGCCACTAAGTACTAGAAAATTCCTTCTGCTTTGTAATAGCCTCTTAATCTCTTCCATCTACCACTTTATCTTTGCCTGTAAATCGAGTTTCAGTTACTAAGAAAACAAGTAAAACTAGGATTTTTTTTTTTACTTGTGGTGAAGCACATGATGTTGAAGTCAAGGTGCTAAAGAGAAGTTCAAGAGCTTTCATGAGAATGATGCTTCTGTACACACTGAACAGCTTGGGTTTGCCATAAGACTCGTTCATGTCATCTGATATGCAGGAGTGCTTCAGAAAAACATTGCAAAAGATAGAGAGACATTCATGAGACCTCTGGAATTTTTAATTAAGTGTAGGAGACATTTATTGATGACATTGGAAATTGTTATAAATGACATTTTCCCGATAGCTTTGAGCAATACAAGCCTGGGGGCTTTTAAGCTCAATGCGAGTCATTATTGCACATAGATATGTGTTTGTGTCCTTTCACTATTGTGGGCAATAAAATGTGGTCACTAAAACCATGCAAAAATTCTCAGGTCTTTGAGGTAGGTGGAGCAGAGGGGAGCACTTCATTTTGGTTGATAAAAATAGATTGCCCAGTCTTAGAAAATTAAGTGAAAATAAGCTATTAGCCCAAAAACACTTCGCTGTATTATTATTGTTCGCTGTATTTTCGGGGAGCTATAGGAAAGCATTACTAACCAGACTCTCCTGCAAATGTCATGGACAAACCAGGATTAGTTGCTAGAAAACATTATCTACCTTTGAAATTTCCTGTAATTGTTTAGGTTTTCCTGAGCGTTGTTTGGAAAAACCCTGAAATACTGAGGTGTTTGAGGCAATCCCACTCTTGCTCTGCTGAGGAGTGGGATGTGTCCTGTCAGTAACAGTGCAGTGGGAGAAGTTGGAGATTGATTCATATAGAAGTAGTTCCACATTGTAATTTCATATAATAACTTCACACTGCCCTTTCATTCAGAGAAGAAACAGTCCTTTTGCTAAAACTAAGTTTCTGAAGATAATTCTGACAAGAAACTATTTATGTTAGTTAGTCAATCTTATGTTTTGCCCAGGTTGACTAGAATGTGGTTTTATAGAAAATCTGCATTGTTGTACTTAATAAATATGCAGTCAGTTGTCACTTCAAAAACAAGTTATGCAGCTTTGTTACTCCTAGTGATCATTTGAGGAGATTTTTGGAGATAGGACAGAGTTGCCCCAGTTCTGCTGGTGAAGCTGCTGTTGTCTCCCAAAAGTCACTGTCACCACAGGTGAGAGTTCATTTTCTTACCAAGTGAGACACTCGCTGTGTCATCAGTTCATCAAGAGACTTCCAAAGTTTATTTGGCTTTTGCCTTTAGCAATGCTTGTAGCATTTGCATTGTCTTACTTAACTGAGGCAGGTGTCCCTTGTTCTGAGCCAGGTGCCACATGCTCTGATTCATGATGCTGTTTCTTTCACAAAGCTGAGCATTCCCTTCCCATGAAACATTTGCGATTACAAAACCTCCTGCCTTTGGTCTTTAATGTCTCTTTATTCTTTTGGTGCATTTTACCCAGACTTAGGGATACACTGAGTACATAAACTTGGTCTCAGTTTGCTTTTAGAAGTTCAACCAAGCAGCTCAGGGCAATCCACTTTATATGACGGTCAGCAAAAGCTTTTATTCTTGGTTTTGTCTAGAAATGGGGAGCTGATGTTGTGAGTTACCATGTGTTGTATTAGATATTATAAAGCTTGTGGAATACTTGAAGGAAACACTGAGAAATAATTGTCATATAATCAGCAGGTGGGGGGGTCCCTCCTGGGGGTCCCTCCCAACACATCCTGAAATCAGTTTCTTCGCACAAGGGATAGAAATGAATTGCTTGATGTTGTTAATGGAATAAAGGTCTGACTAAGCAGCCTGGTCTGTAGAGACAGATACAGATGAGTCACTAAGCTCCTATTCTTAGGGCCTTTGATGTGTGTTTGGGTTCTCAATGAATTAAATAGAGTTTATTTTGACACCTTTGAGAGTGTATCCTGGAGCACTTTAGTCTTAGAGAGAAAAAAGTGATGTGTAGTTACGTTTTGAACAAAGCTGCTCTGAGAGTGTTTACTGTTGTAAGAAAAAACCAATGAAACAAAGATAACTGTACTGTTATCCCTCATATCCTGCTTTCTTTCTGTCTCTGGCATTAGATGTGCATCACTGGGTGGCTGCTGCTTTCAGCTGCATGGCAGCCAGAGATCTCTTTGGGTAGGGGGTTATGTTTTTAATCCGTGTAAATCCAGGACATCCCCCCGGCTGCTGCCATCAAAGCCAACAGCTGCTGTGGGGCCGTGCCCTGCACTGGTACAGACTCTGTAAGCTGTGTACTGAACCCTGAATTTCCTGTTCTTGTCTTGCTTAGCTCTGCAGATATCCCACTACACTCAGGCTGCGCAGAGTCTGTGCCCCAGTCAAAGGCTCTCAAAACATCATTGTTGTTGTTCTTATTTCCTTCCTGTTGCATCATGGTGTTTGCACGGAGACAGAAGAGGTGAAAAAACAGTGTTTGCTTGGTCATGTTTCATCCTCTTACTCAGACTCATTCTAGTGCAGTGGCTTGATTTTCCCTGCGGAAGTGGAGAATTGCATCCTCTTGGCTTCTGAGATATTTTCTGCCAATATACCCATTAATAAGCACATGTTTATCTTGGAAATTGTAGAGTATTGTTGAAAAATGGCTTGAAGAGCAGGACCATGAGATGCTAGAGGCTCTGCTTTTGCAGCCTCTGCCAGAGAATACAGGCTAGGCATTGTGCGAGCAAAACCTTAAAAGTAGACTGCAAGGACAGTGTCCTTGATGGTTTGAGAAGCACCGAATTTTATAAAAGAGAAATTGTGATCAGAAGAATGCAAAACATCAGATTAAGGGACCACGAGCTGAGAGAAAACAAGTTGATGCAGCTGTGTGCAAGTAACCAATAACAGTGTGGCAAGGAGTCTGACTAAGCAATGACATAAGGACATGGAAAACCTGCTAGCTGCTGGGAAATGTACTCAAGTCTGGGAACCTAGAGAAATAGTGGAATAAAGCTTGTATTGATCACATTGATCCTGTATTGCTTATTCTCCTAATCGATTGTGGTGCGCAGCCTTGAATGGGATTACCTTAAATGGTGCTGGTCCAGCCTTAAATGGGAATACCTTAAATGGTGAATACCTTAAATGGTGAATACCTTAAATGGTGAATACCTTAAATGGTGAATACCTTAAATGGGGAACACCTTAAATGGTGACTACCTTCAATGGTGACTACCTTCAATGGTGAACACCTTAAATGGTGACTACCTTCAATGGTGAACACCTTAAATGGTGATTACCTTCAATGGTGAATTTTTTGTACTGCTTCCGAGTATGACTTACAAATCTGGACACTTCTGTGGAGTTGACATCAGGAGTGAAAATCCCACGATTCAGGGTTTTTTAAGGTCTCAGTAATTTTGAGGTATTAGTAAAACTGAGCAAAGAACTTCAGAAGACTTAAAGTTTCTCAGGGGCTTTGTAGTTTCCCGTTTTATGAACCAAGTCCCAGGAACAAAGAGGAGGCTGCTGAGAGTTCACTTTCAAACTGTGCATCAGTCTTTCAATAAGTAGCAAGATGTTGCAGGCCTGACCTAATCCTGTGTCTGGCGAGTTTGAGGAATTGAGTTGCCAGTATTTTGACCTCTTCTTTTTCTGTTTGTGCAGATCCTGTCCTCCAGGTGCCGATCCACGTGGAAGAGTAAGTGCATTTCCTTTATCTCATTTACAGTTTGTTGGATTTTCATTGCCATCTTGAAATTTGGTTTCATTTGAACCAATTCCATCTGTGTTCTAGACAAGCTGCACACCTTGCAGAAGGCAGTTTAAGGTGGGGGGCAGATGAAAGGATAGAATTAGCTTTGTGTAATAGCTAAAAGAAACATCCTGTCTGCAGCCTGTTCCCTGGAGCCCTTGCTGGGTCTGGACATGAGGGCTGTGAACTGTGCCAGGTGTGGAGTGCCAGGGCCAGGGCTGGCTCTGGGTTCTGTACTTCCCCCCCTCAAACAGAGACTAAAAATAGTGAAACACAGGAAACTCCAACCACCACGGCCAGAATCTGCAAATGGCACCCTCGAGCTGGAGCTTCAGAGAGGTCCCTGCAGCAACCTCACATCTTGCTGGAAAATTTGGGGCTTTGATTTTATGTCTCTGAAGTCAGTGGTGATATCCTTTCTTTTTTTGATCACAGAATCATAGACATTAGGGTTTGAGTTTGTTTGGGGGTCTTTGTGAAGTTGGGTGTAGGGTTCCCTTTACTCTCAAAATTACTTAATTCTGTTAAGTTTTATTGTTTCTTGCCTTCCTTTTGCACTTTGCTTCCATTTATTTGTTTGGTTTTCTTCTAATTCTGTATCATTTTAAGAGTTTGTCGGTTCAGTTTGAAAGCTTTCACCTGAGTCATTGCCTGCCACATTTGGATCTTTGAATTTTCTAAGGCATTAGTGGCCTTATGTTTCATCAGTTCTGAAACTTCCTAATGTTTTTTAATTTTCACAGTCAATAAATGAAACTTCCAAAAATTTAATGTCAGATACACTTCTCTGTAAAGCCAGTGCTGACCACAGTTTCTTTCCTGTTCTCTGAGAAGCACAGGACATTTTTTATCATTTATAATTGCTGCTTAAATCCTAGGCCAGCATTTCTCCCAGACCCAAATGATGGCAGTTTGTACACACTCGGTGGCAAGAACAGTGAAGGCTTGACTGTAAGTATATTTTTATAATTCTTTTCTAAAAAGAGCCCCAGTCATCCTCACACCTCTGCAGAAGGAAAACATACTATGTTAGAGCAAAATGTTGCCACCTTGTGATTGTCAGGAGGTGATTTCTGCTTGAAAATATCAACACCATGTCTTGTCCCCTTGTATGACTTTTCTGTAACTTGCTAAAATAATGATAATTACAAGTAAAATTCGTGTTTTGTTAACCAAATACCGAATAATCTCTCTGTGGTTTGATGGGAAAGGTGCATCCAAAATAACACCAATCAGATGTGTCAGTCTCATCCAAATACTTAATTTTCTAAAAGCATCTGCCAGGAGCAGGATTAACACATGCTCTGTGCTGACCCCTTTAGATGGTGTCTTTATAAGATTTAGTAAGCAGATAAAAGTGCTGAACCTTTCAGATTAGTCACCAGTCCATGGGGGCCACAGCTACTGCCCAATGCGTCACTTCAATTTTTAAACTTCGTGGTGATATTCACTTAAAAGGTTTGGCTTCTACAGTTTTTTTCCTCTGGCAACTGTGGTTTCCTTAAGAAGTTCAGTATTGTTAAATATTTTAGTGTTCACTCTGGCTGTATTCTCAGGTATTGTAATAATAGAAACAAGCAATAAAAAATCCTGTCACCCTTTTCTGTGAACAGATGTGAAGACTGTCACATCAATGTGGATGAGCTTTTATTGTTTGTTTGTTTTTCCCCTAGAAACTTCCATTTACTATCCCAGAGCTGGTGCAGGCCTCTCCCTGTCGCAGTTCTGATGGGATCCTGTACATGGGTGAGCTCAAATTCCATCTCCTTTAGCTTGTAAATGTTCAGCAACTACAGAATGTAGACACTCCCAAACAGACTGAAGGAAATACACCTTATTTTGGGAATTAATTATGGTTTTTCATGAACCTTTTTCATGACAGAAAATCTGATTAATATAGAATTCAGCTACTGTGTGAAGATTGACTGTGCTTTTCCTGAAGGAGAAAATACCTTTTCTAAGCAGTGAAATGCCTGTATGGGGTTTTTGGGTTTCTTGAGATGCCATCTCTCAGTAAAATGTGACTTCTACTTATAATAATTTTATGATTATAAATGTCATTGGCTGCCTGACAATTAGAATAAAATTAGAAATCCCATTGCAACACAGTTAGACATCCTCCATTTTCTGAGGTACAGTCAGTTCATTTATAGTACAAATAATAAATTTATGGCTCACTGTCCTGACTCATTCTAATTGCAGATGGATTTGGGAGGAGAAAAGGAGAAGGAAGGACAGTTATTATTTATCACAACAGTAAAATATGTGAAGATCAGAGTGAGCTTAGTATTGGGGTTTTTTAAATCTCCTGAAGGGTCAATACTCCTTCTGGTTCTTTACTTCATGTCTTGCCAGTAAATGAGAGAAAAATGTTTATTTGAAGCTTCTAAACATGACATATGTATATTAACTTCAAAGAAATTCTTAAGGTCATAGCTCACACAGTCTTGAATGAAATGTTTGGATTACAATCCTTAATCAATTTGAAAGGTGTAGGCCCTAAGGTGTTTTCTTTTTCCACCTGCTGCCCTCCACCATGAGCATGTCAGTCTCCTTATCTGAGAGCTCACAGGATCTGCTGCACTCAGAGCTGTTAGATCTTATGTGTGAAAAAATACCACAGCCAATAAGTTAGCCAGGTTAGAATAGTACTTTGTGTTCTAACCACTGGGATGGGTTTGGGGTTTTGGTCAGTATTTGGGATTGGCCAGTAGTGCTAAATGATGAAACTAAGCCTGAACATGAAAAACTGATTTATTAAAAATGCTTCATTTGTGCTAAGTTCATGAGTCTACTGAAGAAAAAGGAAGACTGAAAAGCTGCATAAGAGTGCGTTTTTTCCAGCTGAATGGTAATGTGGCTTAAATTCTGATTTCAGGTAAAAAGCAGGATATTTGGTACGTGGTTGACCTCATGACTGGGGAGAAACAGCAGACCTTGACTTCCTCTTTTGCAGAAAGTCTTTGCCCGTCAACATCCCTCCTGTATCTTGGGAGAACAGGTCATATGCTTTTTTTTTCTGTAGCTTAAAAAAAAATCTGTTTTTTTAAGTTTAGGCTCAACAAATGACCCTGTGGTCAGTTCAGGTTTTCAAGTTTATTTCACAGAAAAAACTTCTGTAATTTACAATTTTAGACTGTACACAGAAGAATTATTAACTTTAGCAGCAGAAAGATACTGTTTTTTTAAACTTTGGCAGTAAGTCCATTATTCTTCTTGTTGACTAAGTGGCATTTGTATTATAATTAATGGTGTATTCCAGTAGCAGCTGTGAACTGTTTGCTCTGTAACATACAGCTTTTAAAAAACTCTCTAAAGGAGATGGAAATAGAGCAGATCCACTGACATCACAAGTGCAGTGTGCTCAGTAACTGGGAAAGTGAGACCAACACCACAGAGGTGCTGACTAGAAAGAGGAATAAAAGTGTTACAGACTTGTCCTTTAACCTCTCTATCCATGTGTGCGTTAGTGGGATAATATTGGGAAAATGAAATGCTGAGAGCCGTGAGTGGTGTGTGGTGTTTGAGGAGTGTCTCAGATTTGAGAAGATTGATTCTATTCTCTCATAAGTTTTTTTGCTTCACAGACTGTATGTTTTTTAACAGAGTACACGATCACAATGTATGACACCAAGAAGAAGGAGCTGCGATGGAATGCCACCTATTTTGATTATGCAGCTACTTTGCCTGATGAAGACATAAAATACAGTAAGAATTTAATTGCTGTCTCCCTCCTGCAGTGGGGTTTTGTATATAGGCAAAAATATTCTGATTTTTTTCATGCAGTGCCTGTACTTCTTCCCATTTTTATCCATCACATAGTGCAATATCTAAAGCCTGTTATGTAGCTTCAGGTAATTTGAATTGGGGAAGGTGCAGCTCTTGAAGGTGTGATTTCTTAAAATCAGTGAGCAATGGCAGGAGAGCAGCACACCTGAACTGTGGGGCACAGCCTGATTGCAGTGCTCCTGGAGGGCAGCTGGACTTGGATCAGCCCAGTTCTGACCAAGGCTTTGCTGCTCGGCTGCTGTGAAAGTGCAGTGAAGAGTGTGACGGTGACCGCAGGCAGAGCTGTTCTGTGCATTATTAAAGCTGCAGAATGAGGAGATCTCCCCACATTTGTGCATTGCAGAAATGTCCCACTTCGTGTCCAACGGGGACGGGCTGGTGGTGACCGTGGACAGCGAGTCTGGGGACGTGCTGTGGATCCAGAACTACGCGTCCCCCGTGGTGGCCTTTTACATCTGGCAGCGCGAGGGGCTGAGGAAGGTCCTGCACACCAACGTGGGCATCGAGACCCTGCGCTACCTCACCTTCATGTCCGGGGAGGTTGGGCACATCACCAAGTGGAAATATCCCTTCCCGAAGGAGACAGAGACCAAGAGCAAACTGACGTGAGCCTGATATTCCTGCTGTTCTCACTGTCCATTCCAGAGCTTTGTCATTAAACAAAACAGTTAAAGGTTGTGCTACAAGTTGCAACATGGTGGAAAGAATGCATAAAAACAGTTCTAGTTCTCCAAATGTTCTTTCATATATTTGATCTTTTAGTGTGTAAAGTCAGAGACCAAACAAAAAAAACTTGTAAACTTAGGAAGTGTATAGTCCTAAGTTTTATAGATCTTCTGCATTGAATAGTTTCTCAGAATGTGGAATTAAATTGGTTTTCCTCATGGAAGCTTTTCACATTACAAAAATGGTACCCAGCATTTTGGCAAATGCCAGTTGTTGAAAAATGCATGAATAGGACATGAATTATGTCAAATGAGCAAAAGTGCTGTGAATAATGAACTCAAAATGCTGTCATAATTTTAAAAAAGGCCTTCATAGTACAGCAGTGCTTCAAACAATTTTACAGATCCAGGCTTTTCAAGATACAAATACTGATGATTTGAGAGACTCCTGCATTTGTTCTGCAGGGCTCTGCTGCTCAGGTTTTAGCTGAGCTGGTAAAACACCCACTTGCCTGCTGCTAACAGTGACTGTTTTTCTGCAGCCCAACCCTGTACGTAGGGAAATACTCGACGAGTTTGTACGCATCACCCTCCATGGTGCACGAGGGAGTCACTGTCGTGGTAAGTAGGAAAGTGCCTTTATGGAATTAGTGTTGTCCTGGGCTTGGAAAAAAGGTTGAAGTGGAATCATGCATGAAAAAGATACTAAATTAAAATAGAAAATAAAACACCGAAGATTGTACTTATACAGAAATTTGAGGGTTTTGCAAATTTCTGTGAAGAAATGTATAGCAAATTAAGTATTTCCTGAAACAATTAACAGCAAGCCCTAGAATGCCTGACCATACTTCTGGAATAATCTCTAGTGCTGCAAAGGAGTAACTGCAGCTCCCCAGGAGCTGTGCAGGCAGGCTCAGCAGGAGCAGACCTGAGGTTTCTGTTGGTGGTGGTGCTTTGTGGTTCATATTAAAATTGCTGGTTTGTCATCAAAGTAACTCTTCACAGAGAGGAAAGTGCATCATAGTTCTGTTTTGCTCACTGTGGCTGTCAGGTAGGAAATACAGATCCTGCTTAGCTTTAGGGGTGGGGGGGGAAAAAAGGAATAATCTCATCTCCCCGGCAACATGTCCCTGAAAAGGTCCAATGTCCAAGGTTGTGGAAGCAGCTGCTAAGGGCACAATGCCTGTGTTTACTCACACTGACTTTGCTGCCAGTAATCTTTGCTTGCCCACCCATTTTGACCTCCAGTTTTTTAATTGAGTTGCCTGTTCAAATATTCCAAGGTCACAGCAGCAGTAACTGTAACACTGATGTCTCTGTAGCCCCGGGGCAGCGCCATTCCCTTGCTAGAGGGTCCAAAAACAGAAGGAGTCACCATCGAGGACAACGGCGAGTGCGTGATCACCCCCAGCACCGACGTGAAGTTTTCGGGCAGGCTGAAGGAAAAGCACAAGCTCAACTACTGGAATGACTGGCTGCTGATAGGTGTGGGAGGCCTGCCTGGCCATAATTACTGAATTCTAGTAATAGTGTAGAATTCATCCTCATTTGCATATAAATGAATACATTACACATCCACCTGCCTATTGTTTTTCCCAAGGCTCCTGCCTTACTCCATGACAGGGTGAAGTGCTCCATGTGTGGAAAGTTATTTGTTGCTTATTTGCCCCCTCCCTCAGAGAGGGGTATAGTAATTTATTATTTACTGTAAATACTGTATTTGGGTCCTTTTGGATTTTTTTATTGTGCATGCTGTTACTTTAATTCTCATCATATGGATCAGACAGTCATGTTTTCCCAATTTTGTAACTGGATTAAAACACAGAGGCTGAAGATAATGTTTATGAATTGTCAGCCTGTCCTGTGTTTCCCAGGTCGCTGCATTTTGGAATTGACTTTTCAGTGCATTTACAATTTTGCTTCAAAAACGAAGAACTGTCTGAAATTCAGTTTTAAATGATGCCTGGTGGTAGTTGATGTATGTGACAGGAGCTGTGGGGCAGGGACAGTGTGCAAGTTCCATCTTCTCTAAGTGCTTTCTCTGCCCATGATCCCTTTCCCTGTTAGTAGCCTTACACCTGCCCTGTGTTAGGCAGTTCCCTGAAACAGTTCATGTTCCCCTGCAGCTCTCAGTGACCTCTGCCCTCCACCCTCCCCCTCCTGCTCTATACATGAGCATCATGTTTTGTGATGTTCTCACTCTGCAGCAAAAATGCTGTAATCAAGGGTATCCTTCCTAAAAAAAGGACAACTTTCTGTTTCAACAAATGTATTTTATTTAAAGGGCATCATGAAACACCATTATCTGCCCCCACAAAGATCCTGGAGAAATTCCCAAGCAACTTACCAAAGAGGCCTGAAAATGTGATTCCAGCTGACTCTGATAAAGCCACTATTGAAGAGGTTTGTGATGAGAATAATTCTCTTACTGCATGATAGAAGAATACAAAGGAGTGGAAGTTGAGGAAGGATACAGAAGGAAAGCTGCATGGAATTACTTAGTATTTTTTGTGTCAGATTTTCATGTACTTAGCACATAGAACCACTGGTATGAGGAAGTGTCATTCCACAGCTTTTTTCCCCCATATGCAAAACTTTGACTTTGGTAGGTTCAGAAATGACTAAAGATGATGTAGCAGAAAGGCTGTCTCTAAATGCCTCATTAGGCACAGGTACTGAGCTAACAGAGCTTTCTTTGCCTCAGGTCATTGACATCGTCGAAGGTTCCTCAGCACAAGGGCAGGCTGCTCCAAAGGACATCGAGGAGACTCCTGCTCGGCCCCTCCTGCGGCCAGAGGCTCCGGTGGACTCCATGCTGAAGGACATGGCCACCATCATCCTCAGCACTTTCCTGCTTGTGGGCTGGGTGGCTTTCATCATCACCTACCCAATGGTAATGCTGGCCTGGCTTGATGTGCTTTTGAGTGCTGGGAGAGTCAGGAATATTGTAGAGCCCCGAAATGATACAGGAGTTAATGACACTCTCCAGGGAATTTTCCTGGGATTTTTCCCTCTTCACAGATGTGCACTGGGGAGCAAATTTGATTGAACAGTGATTTCTCTGGCCATATGTGCCAAATCTGGAGAGGTTTTCTTTTCTGTCCACCAGTTGTGGTTTTTGTAGGTATTACTCTTTTTGGACATGATCTTTGCACTATTGGCTTCACTCCTCTCCTCCTCACCTGCACCACTGTCAGGTTTTCCAGGTTTTGGATCAAAGCCTTTATCCTTCTGTGATTTAAAGACACCTGGTCAACCTAGTAACAGCTTTTTAAATCAAGCCATGTGATTTCTCATCTTGGCAATGGAAGTCCAGAATGAAATGGAAATTGTGAGTGAACATTCCCCAGCCTGTGTGGCTGGCAGGGACAGGACAGGAGAGTTTTCTTCCCACCTTTTAGAAGTAGCACCCCAATAGCTGTAGGGTTCCCTCGGGTGACCTGACTGTCAAATCCTCATTGAGGTCCTTTCTCACAGAGTGTCCACCAGCAGCAGCAGAGGCAGCATCAGCTGGAAGAGAAGATCCAGCTCTTGCAGCAACAGAAGCTGCCCTTCGGTGCTCCCAGTGACCTCCCGCCCGAGGCAGAGTTCCTGGACACATCGTATGGTCGCACGGAGAGCTCGGCTGCCAGCACCCCAAACCTGTCCCCCAGAGCATCAAACCACTCTGCCTACTCCAGCATCTCCACATCCGACGTTGGGAGCTGCCTCTCCACTGAGCAAGAAGAGGGAGGTAAGGCTGACCCCATGTGGTTTATTGTGTCTCTATTTCCCCAGTCTGTGTGATGGTACAGTGCTTGTTTCTCTTTTCTTGGTCAGATGAAGAAGCAAACCGAGTGATTGTTGGCAAGATTTCCTTTAACCCTAAAGATGTACTGGGACATGGAGCTGAAGGGACAATTGTTTACAGGTAGAAGAGAATGTGTGCATTAAACACTCCAATGGTGTGTTTGTATTAGGTCCTTTTAATTTATTTCTTTATAAAAGCCCTCACATCTACTATGAACAGAAATTCAAATTTTGCATGTGTCTGGAATATTTTCTTCACTAGCAAAAGCTATTTTACTTCCCTAACAAGTGTTTACTGGCCAACTGTTCCTGTTTCCAGCACAGGAAGGGCTTTCATTGGCCTCTCCAGTGGCTTCTGTTGTGTTTTCTGTACATGCCCCAGAGTGTGAAGGGTGCTTGTGCCTTCCCTCCCTGCTGCAGGGGCACGTTTGATAACCGCGACGTGGCGGTGAAGAGGATTCTTCCCGAGTGCTTCAGCTTCGCCGACCGCGAGGTGCAGCTGCTGCGCGAGTCCGACGAGCACCCGAACGTCATCCGCTACTTCTGCACGGAGCGGGACCGGCAGTTCCAGTACATCGCCATCGAGCTGTGCGCTGCCACCCTGCAGGAGGTGACCTACAGCTGGGAACATCTCCCTGGAAGGCCTTCCCTTCCCTTGAGCTCAAATCGCTGAAGTGCCTGACACAGGAGGTGTTCCACTTACTCTGTCACCTCTGACAATTACACGTTCCTACAACAGGGGTGTTTGCAGACCTTTAGAAGACATCCCTAACCCTGGACTGATTTATGGACAGAAGCTGCTGTCCTTTGATATTTAACTTCTTGTGAAGGACTCTCTTCTAGTCATCCTCCCCCTCCTACCATGCAGATTTTGAAGACTTTGTTCTTGTTTCTGGAGCACAGTGCTATACAGAATTCTAGCTCTGAATGAGACTTCAGAGATCATCACCTTCAGCCAAAAAAAAGCTCTTTGCCATGTGTTACCAGCTAGCGCAGTTTGCCCAGTCCCATCTCTTTTGGGGGGTGAAGTGCATGGATTCACTGTTCATGCACTGCTAAGCGGTGCTGTGGCTCACTCTCCTCCTTGTCTCTTGCAGTATGTGGAGCAGAAGGCCTTCAGCCACCATGGCTTACAACCTATCACTCTGCTGCAGCAGACAACGTCTGGGCTGGCTTACCTGCACTCCCTGAGTATTGGTAAGGATGCCTCTCTTTTCAGGAACGGTTGGAGGGCTGTGTTTTATTAACTGCAAAAACAAGAGAAATTGGTCTGGTCCTGGTCTGTTCACCTGGCCTGTTGGAAGGTGTCCCTGCCTGTGGCAGGGGGGTTGGAATGAGGTGATCTTTAAGGTCCCTTTGAACCCAAACCATTCTGTGGTTTTGTGATTTGACACTGGCCTTGTCCCTGTAACATTCTGCAGCCCTGCACTACTAAAGCAAGTCCTTACTGTTGGTGCAGGGTGCTGAAGTTTTTAGATAGCAGTCATATAAAACATGATGAATAAAAAAATGAGCCTCTACCAAAGACAGTAATTTCAAATTATGACTTTGGCTTAATGAATGGTGGCTCAACCTTGTGAAAGGTTAATTAAAAAATTTACAAAGATCGTTGGATGATCTGGAGTGCCTGAGTGGACAAGTGGGTGTTTGTAACAGTCCACAGGGACCTGAAGCCCCACAACATCCTCATCTCGATGCCCAACGCTCACGGGAAGGTCAAAGCCATGATTTCAGACTTCGGGCTGTGCAAGAAGCTGGCAGTGGGCAGGCACAGCTTCAGCCGCCGCTCGGGCGTGCCAGGCACCGAGGGCTGGATCGCCCCCGAGATGCTGAGTGAGGACTGCAAAGAGAACCCCGTAAGTCCTCGCCCTTCTCAGGCTGCCCGAGAGCAGCCCAGACCCTACAACAGGCAGCACTTGGTGCCTGGGCCTCTGGGCTGCCTTGCAGCTCAGTGTGGGATTCTGAAAATACCCTTCTGCTCTCAAAGGCAAAAGAACCACCCCATGACAATCAGAGCCTTCGGGGGGAAAAGGAGTTGCTGCTATTGACGCTGTTTCTTTGCAGACATACACCGTGGACATCTTTTCAGCTGGCTGTGTCTTCTATTACGTGGTGTCTGAAGGTGGGCACCCCTTTGGCAAGTCCCTGCAGCGGCAAGCCAACATCCTGCTGGGAGCATACAGCCTGGAGGCTCTGGACGCAGGCAGGCACGGTAAGGACTGCCCTGCAGGGAGCCCTGAACGGCCCAGCGTGTGGAACACCAACAGAGGGGACACAACTGTGCTCCACAGTGATCCCCAGCCTGGCAGGGCTCAAAGGTGTACTGCTCAGGTCCTCCTGAAACAAAGGGCCTCGAGTTCTCAGAGTTAGTACCCCAGAGCATCTCCAGAATACACAATTTGGAACCCTGCAAGCTTTACTGTGAAAAGTATTTCCTGTATTTAAAGGGTGGGAGAGAGATGAACTTTGATATTTGTCTTTGATATTCCTTCTGTTGGTTGCCCAGCACATCTGTGAGGGCAACACTTGAACTAGTAGGACAAGAGGAAGTAGACACCATAATGAATTTCTGAAGTACAAAATATTATAAAATTACAAAATTTTACATTTATCTACAGCCTAAAAATGTAGACAAAAGAAGTAAATTTCCCTGCACCCTCTTCCTTGCAGAAGACATAGTTGCTCGTGATTTGATAGAACAGATGATAAACATGGACCCTCAGAAACGGCCGTCTGCCAGCTGTGTGCTCAAACACCCCTTCTTCTGGAGTCTAGAAAAACAACTACAGTTCTTTCAGGTTCGTGATGACTTTTTCTCTCAGTTCTCAGGGCTCCTGTAGACTTTCTTCAGGTCTTGAATTCAGTCTCTCTTTTGTGCCTGTTTGAGGTCTTGCTGTGAGGAGTGAGGCAGCCCAGCTGTGAGACCTGGGTGTAGGTCCCGAGCAGTTGGCTCGGTCTTGCAGGGGCCAGAGCTGATGTCACCAATGTCACTTGGTGGGAGGAAGGTCTCCTTGGCAGCTGCAGTACCCACAGAGAGTGGGGCCAGGAGGGTTTTTGAGAACAGGAACTAAATATTGCACTAAATATTCATGGAGGGTGGGAACTGGCTGAGGACTTGAGATCCTTGCCAGCCTTACCTCCTCTGTGCTAAAAAGGCTTTGGCAGAGGGTGAAACAAATAATCTCAAAAACTTCTGTATCCTATTCCCAAACACTGTCATGGAGCAAAGTGGAATTCTAACTTTATTACCAGGACAGGCTGTAATTGGCCAGAAGCAACAATTTGAAAATACTGGGGAAAACTTGGAAATAAAACTAAAAATAATCTGAATGTCTCTTCCAGGATGTTAGTGACCGGATAGAGAAAGAATCTTTAGATGGTCCAATAGTCAAGCAATTAGAAAGAGGTGGAAGAGAAGTGGTGAAAATGGACTGGAGAGAGCACATCACTGTTCCTCTTCAGACAGGTAATGGACAGCATTTTATCAGTGGGAATTGCCAGCTGTTCCCAGTGTGCCAGGATAGGAAAGAAAGGGTCACACTGTCTCAGTTTTGGCACATCACTGTAACTTGGCAGTCAAGTGTTTCTTCAAGTAGGTTTTTATGTACTGAAACACACCTACAAGGGTCTGTGGCTGTGGGCACACACCCCAGCCCCTAAAACTGCATCACAACATTAAAAAAAATTGTTTCTCTTGCAGATCTTCGAAAATTCAGATCCTATAAAGGTGGCTCTGTCCGGGACCTCCTGAGGGCAATGAGAAATAAGGTAAAGGACTCTTCCCTGTGCACTCTGGGCTCCTGCCTCCGGCTGCTGTTGTTGCCAGCCTCTGTCCCAGCCTGGTTTGGGTACTGAGCTCCTTTACCAGACACCAGGAGGAGGTGACTGTGTCCAGAACACCACCAGCTCTAGTGACAAGAAGCTCCCGAACAAACCTCTGACTGAGCTTCTCGCTCTTGTGTTTCCTCCACAGAAGCATCACTACAGGGAACTGCCTCCCGAAGTGCAGGAGACCCTGGGCTCCATCCCCGATGACTTTGTGGGTTACTTCACAGCTCGTTTCCCTCGCCTGCTGCTGCACACCTACCACGCCATGCACATCTGCTGCCAGGAAAGACTCTTCCAGCATTACTATGCTGAGGACTCTGCAGAGCTGAGCCTCACAGGAGACACTGTTTGAGAGGAGAGGGATGGAGCTTTCTTCTCTGGGACCAACATTACAAGCACAGGCCTACCCTTAGCAGGGAAAAGTGGGATCAAAGAGCTGAATTCTCTCTCTTTGAAGAAACCAAGCTTCCAAAAAGTGCCTTGTACCTCTGCCTGTGCTGGAGCAGGAGATGGTGGAGCCCAGGGCACGAGTGGTAAAGCGATGGACCCTGGGGAGTGGAGTTACTGACTCCAAGGCAGTGTCAAGACTGTGGAAATGAAGATCAAAAGCTGGATATAACCATCACCCAATATCCCTGTACTGTATGTGATTCTGTAACGGATGTCTTTTACTACCAAAAAAAATTCAAATTCAGTGATTGAAATGATATAATTACTCAGAACTAGGATGTGCAAAAGGAGCCCTTTGATTGTAGCAAATCATCTGAACCTGCCATTGCACTACTGCCACATGAGGCATTAGGCACACCACAGTGATTGTAAAGGTA